>BSUD01000008.1:104592909-104940068 GCA_033239045.1 Fagopyrum esculentum | reverse complement strand
AGATTGGAGCCTTGGAAGCACAAGAAGAGATGCATGAAGTGGAGTTTGAAAAACTCCACGATGAGGCCGAAAATACAAGATTCCACGGCCATACCCTGTATTCCACGGCCGTGGATTCCACAACCAAATTCGACCTCCATTCCAGAGGATATTACGGCCGTGGAAAAACAGGGGAAAACGTGATTTTGACCGTGGAAAATAGTGATCAGCACGCTTCTTCAACTTCTCCTAATTCTTCTCCAAACCATTCAACATCCTTAGAAACCTCTAAGGAAACATCGGAAGCTCCTCAAGGATCATTGGAAGCTCCGAAAGCAATGGAACTCAAACCACTTCCTACTCATCTAAGGTACGCTTTTCTTGGATCTAACTCCACCTTCCCGGTTATCGTTAGTTCCGAATTAAGCATAGATGAACATGAACAGCTCATGATTGTCCTTAGGAGACATAGAAGAGCCATAGGCTATACTATTGAGGACTTAGTAGGAATTAAACCCTCCCTATGCATGCATAAAATACTAATGGAGGAGGATTTTAGAACTTCAAGACAACCTCAAAGGCGGTTGAATCCGACCATGAAGGAGGTTGTCAAGAAGGAAATTCTTAAACTTCTTGATGCAGGTATCATCTATCCTATCTCCGATAGCAAGTGGGTGAGCCCAGTTCAAGTAGTTCCAAAGAAAGGAGGAATGACGGTCATCACCAATAAGAACAACGAACTCATTCCTACCCGAACTGTGACTGGATGGCGAATGTGCATAGACTACCGCAAGCTCAACAACGCAACGCGGAAGGATCACTTTCCATTACCATTCATCGACCAAATGCTTGAAAGGTTAGCACAACATTCATACTTTTGCTACCTTGACGGTTATAGTGGTTTCTTTCAGATCCCGATACATCCGGATGATCAAGAAAAGACCACATTCACGTGCCCTTGGGGTACGTTCGCTTATAGGAGGATGCCGTTCGGGCTTTGCAACGCCCCAGCCACCTTTCAACGGTGCATGATGGCCATCTTCTCCGAATACGTAGAGGAAATCATGGAAGTCTTCATGGACGACTTCTCCGTTTACGGTTCCTCTTTTAACGATTGTCTTTCTAACCTTTCTCTTGTTTTGCAAAGATGTGAAGACACTAACCTAGTCCTTAATTGGGAGAAGTGTCAATTCATGGTTAAAGAAGGAATCGTTTTAGGTCACTTAGTCTCTAGTAGAGGGATAGAGGTAGACAAGGCTAAAATAGAGACCATAGAGAAACTTCCTCCTCCAGTTTCGGTGAAGGGAATAAGAAGTTTTCTAGGACATGCTGGATTTTATAGACGTTTTATCCAAGACTTTTCTAAGATATCAAAACCTCTCACTAATCTATTGATGAAGGATGCGGTTTTTGAGTTTTCGCAGGAATGTCTAGATGCGTTCAACACCATCCGGCAAGCTCTAATTTCAGCACCCATTATCCAACCACCGGATTGGACTCTCCCTTTCGAGATTATGTGCGATGCTAGTGACGTAGCCATAGGAGCTGTTCTTGGGCAACGAAAGGAAGGACGAACCCACGCCATATACTACGCTAGCAAGACGCTAGACGAAGCCCAGCTCAACTACGCCACTACGGAAAAGGAATTTCTAGCCATTGTCTACGCTATTGACAAATTTCGCTCCTATCTTGTAGGTGCAAAGGTGATTGTCTACACGGATCATGCTGCGATCCGGTACCTCCTTGCAAAGAAAGATGCGAAGCCAAGGCTGATTAGATGGATTCTTCTCCTACAAGAATTCGATCTTGAGATCCGCGACAAGAAAGGCTCGGAAAATTCTGTTGCGGATCATTTGAGTCGCCTAACACATCTAGAGGACGACCATTTACCCATTGATGACTCCTTTCCGGACGAACACCTACACATCATTGAGGAGTGCATCAAGGTAATCTCCAAGGGTGACGAACCATGGTTTGCTGATTTCGTTAATTATTTGGTTTGCCAGGAAATACTACCCGGACTATCATATGCGCAAAGGAAAAAGTTCTTCAAGGACGTCCGGGAATATCATTGGAACGAGCCTCTTCTCTTCAAGAGAGGTCCGGATGGCATCATTCGGCGATGTGTGCCGGAAGATGAGATGCAAAGCGTCATCCGTCATTGTCATTCACTACCTTGTGGAGGACACGCTAGTTCGAACAAAACTAGCGCAAAGGTATTGCAATCCGGATTTTATTGGCCTACTTTATTTAAAGATGTGCAATCCTTTGTTTCTTGTTGCGATGCTTGTCAAAGAACAGGCAATATCTCTAGAAGGAACGAGATGCCCCTCAACAACATCCAAGAGGTAGAGATTTTTGACGTTTGGGGAGTTGACTTCATGGGACCATTCCCTTCTTCTTGTGGGAACCAATACATATTATCGGCGGTAGACTACGTTTCTAGATGGGTGGAAGCCATTGCCTCTCCCACAAATGATGCCATGGTGGTGGTTAAGTTCTTCAACAAGACCATTTTTCCGCGATTCGGGACGCCAAGGACGATCATTAGTGATGGGGGTTCTCACTTCATAGCCCGTCGCTTTGAAGCTCTTCTGTCCAAGTATGGGGTTACTCACAAGATCGCCACCCCTTACCATCCATAAACGAGTGGACAAGTTGAGATCTCAAATAGGGAGATCAAGGGAATTCTAGAGAAGACGGTTTCGAGGACTAGGAAGGATTGGTCCTTGAAACTAGATGATGCGCTATGGGCATACCGGACTGCATACAAGACTCCCATAGGAACCACACCATACAACCTTGTGTATGGGAAGTCTTGTCACTTACCGGTAGAGCTAGAGCACAAGGCGTTTTGGGCTATCAAGTGGCTGAATTTCAGCATGAAAGAAGCGGGAGAGAAGCGTCTCCTAGACATCAACAAGCTGGATGAACTCCGTTTGAACGCCTACGAAAACGCTAAGATTTACAAGGAAAGAGCAAAGCGTTGGCATGATAAGCATATCATTCCAAAGGACTTCCAAGAAGGAGATCAAGTTCTCCTCTTCAATTCGAGACTTCGCCTCTTTCCAGGTAAGTTAAAATCTCGTTGGACTGGACCTTTTCTAATTAAGCGTATTTTCCCCCATGGTGCAGTTGAAGTATGGGGTGAAGCTAGCGGAAGTTTTAAGGTGAACGGTCAACGACTCAAGAAGTACTCACCGGAAATCCAAGCTGAGGAGTTCGCACCTACCGCACTCGAATAAGTGCGAGTATGGTCTAGCTACGGACCTTAAACAAAGCGCTTCTTGGGAGGCAACCCAAGGAATTGCATTTTCGTTTTTGTTTTCGATTCATAGTTTAGTTTAGAATAGACTTTCGGTTTTATTTTGCCTCGATTCCTTCCGGTATGCTCGTGTTTTTGGTTGTAGGATCGATGGAAAAGGAGAAAGGAGGGATAATGTCAAAGAGAAGTGACGAAATTTGGACTTTGAAGCTTTACAGAGAGTTCCACGGTCTAAATTACGGTCGTCATTGCTACAGTGGCCGTAATTCTCAAAAGCCTGTGAAAAATCACCAAAATTACGGGTCCGTACATTTCCACGGCCGTGGAATACCCCGATAGACCGTGATTTTTGAAATTTTGCCTGCGAGTATAAAAGCCACACTTCACCACAAAAACACCACAAAAACCCCCAATTTCCACGCCCTAAACGCCGAAAACACGCAGCCCCTCCCAAATCTTCGTTCTCTAATCGTTTTTAACGATTCTTCTTCCTAAACCGAAGCAAATCCAACCAAGAACAAGATCCAAGCAACAAATCGCGCGGAAAACGATCAACAAACTCGCATTTTGGATTTCTCAATCCGAAAAAAGAGGTTTTTGCTCCCTTCTTGATTTTAGCCGTTTTTGTTCGTTTTTGTTAGAGATTATTAGGAAGAACTGATTGAGATTGGAAGAAATTAGATTAGGACTGCTTGTTGTGAAGTTTGATTGCTGAATTGCTGAGAATTGAGAATTACTGTGTCGAACCACGGTCTGCATAGGTTCCACGGCCGTGGTTTTGGGAAGAACAAACCGTAATTTCCAACAGAATGGATTTTGTGAGGAGAGTTTCGGGAAGGATTAAGGAAAAGAAAGGAGAGCAGAATAAGAAGAGAAAGGGTAACCCTTCCACATCTAGGGCACCACCACCTTCATCTCCCTCACCTTCACCTCCATCTTCACCTCCATCCTCACCACCTCACCCTAGCATCCCGATCATACACGAAAACCACCAAGCTGCATTTGAGAGGATCGAGAAGAGGGCAGTAATTGGCCCTAGATACTTGTTGTTAGAGGATCTACATCCTCTCAACATTGTAGATGACCTCACATGGCTCTTGGATAGAGCCGGTTTAATTGTCTTCACGAACATTCGTGAAGACGCTTATGAGGAGATCACCCGAGAGGTTGTGACGTCTTTCGAGCACAGCCCTGTTGATAGAACCGTCTCCTTCCGTCTCATGAACCGAGACTACCAGTTGAGTATAGTTGAGTTTGGGACCATTTTTGGGTTCCACGAGACCTACAACGGTCGCATCCCTAGGAACGTGTCCGCTAAGGACTTTTGGGGAGATATAGCTATGGTCTATGCCGACGAGGACCGTTGGCATCCAGCTGACACCAAGGCCAAATTGATGTACCATTTGGCCTTGAAGATAGCTCACCGTGTTCTTTCGGAGTGTCTCTTCCCTAGGACGGAGACGCCCCAAAAGATCAAGACGGATGAGCTATTCCTTCTCTATGCTATGCTTCACGGATGCCGCGCCGATTGTGCTACCCTTTTGGCGGCGACTATGAGTAAATTGAAGAACAAATCGAGAGGGAACATTGGGTACGGTGGGATAGTGACCCACATAGCTAGGGCTTTTGGAGTGGATTTCTCAGCTTGCACACGTATACCGGCAGTTCCATTAGGGCTACACGCTTTCATGGTTAGGGGACTCATCTTCCCCACACATAGAGGTCCGCCTTACGCGGGCATGCCCTGGGAAAGTAGGACCGGCAGGGGTATAGAGTGGCTGCCGGAGTATTCCATTGTGGCAGGACGCCACAACTGGAAGGAGACGTTCGCTGCGATGCATGCGAACAGGCTTGTAGCTCCCCCTTACGTTCCACCGCCGGTTGTAGATGAGGAGGATATGGGAGATCCGTATGAGAGTGGTGCAGGAGCAGAGCAGGAGTTCGGCTCGTTTCCGGATCAGCCGGATCAGCAGGATGTACCTAGACGCTCTCCGCGTCCGACTGGAGCTTCAGGCTCGTCATCTCGCCGCGCTAGCGTGAGCGAGAGACCCACGTGGATGACTACACCTCCCACCTGGTACGAGACACCTCCTCCTTGGTCCACTACGTACACAGCACCACCACCACCACCACCACCAGCAGCAGCACCAGCAGACGCTCCCGGATGGTATGATCGCGCTCCGGGATGGTATGAGAGGATGCCGGAGTGGGCTACCGGACTTTCAGAGAGAGTCGGAGCATTAGAGATCCGGGCGGACGCTAGAGATGGACGTTTGGACGACCTCGACCACATGATGAGGGACGTCTACCGCCAGCAGTTTGGGCGGTACTATGACCCGAGTTTCTCTCCATTCCCACCTCCACCGGCACCGCAGTGATTGATGACCGGACTTGCTCGTTTTAGACATCCCCGCCGCCATTTGTGAGTTTTCTTTTCTTTTCTTTCTTTTGTTCTTTCTTGTGAACATTAGGGACAATGTTCATCCTAAGTATGGGGTGGGATGTACTAAATGTTTGTAATAACTCTACTCTATATGTTGCTTCTATTCCGAGACTATTATTGCATGTTCATCATATGTCACACGTTTCATTCTTGCATTGCATGAAAAAGAACTTTAAAAACCCATAAAAATTGAAAATTTTTGAAAAAATTTGATGCTTCTAATGAATTGAGATGAATTCTATGATAAACACTACTTGTGAATTAAGTTGATAACAATTGCATGCTTGAAAGGATAGTAATTCGAAAAGAAATTGAATGAATAGATTTTACCTCTTTTGCAAGTTTTATAATGTGAAAATGTTACCTAAATTATGTAAGAAATCGAAGTTGAAATCACATTATAAGTTCTTATGCTTCTTTTTGAAATGATTAAGGCAATTCGATACTTTCTTTTTTCCTTCCTTTGATCATCTAACTCCTCATTGAAATATTAGCCTCCCTTACCCATCCGGGAACTTGGAAAGTGAATGAGAAAAAGGCATGTTTGATGTGGGAGGGCCATGAGAGCATATATTTGCAATCAATTGAATAGAAGGAAATTATAGGTTTGGGGAAGTCAATCATGACGATGAGTAACTCGGCACCATTCACATAGCCGGGTGTTTGTGTCTTGCCAAAGTCGGATTGAGCGATATTCCTAGCGGATTATGGTATGTGCGCTAAAGGTTTGAGGCATCTCGCAAAAAATTGAGAAACGCCAATCTCCTAGGCTTCGGTTTTTGTGCACCTCTATCCATAACTCCAAAAGTAAAGTCGAAAAATGAAAAGTAAGAGCGAAGCTCTAAGTGAAGAGTTGCGGAAACCGCAAAAGAAGAAGAAGGTAGTAGTCCATTTTCCCGGATTTATGCACCACTCTCCCTTAAAGTTTCCCTTCCCTTCCATACTCTAGACCTTTTCCTTTGAAAAGTCCTTAAGATCAAAAGAATGTTATATGGCTTGGTGATCTAAATTGAAGTTCTTATGATTGATTTTGATAATGTTTGAAGGTTATAATGCTTGCTTGGAAGTTAAATTGTTTCATGAGCTTTCTTTACCTCTTACTCTCTAATTAAGTGCGTGAAAGTTTGAAAACGAATGAAGCAAGGTTTGAGAATGATCTATTCTTTAGAAGTCATTTTCATCCAAAAGAAGGTACACATATTTCATCCTAACTCTTGTTTAAAGCTTTTTGAAAGACCTTGCTTAGGGACAAGCAAGTGTTAAGTATGGGGTTATTTGTTAGCATGAAATATTGTGATATTTTAGGCACGTTTTATAATCGTATTTGATTCATATTGATAGTCTTTGATGGAGCTTTATGCATATATGAGCTAGTATTACCTATATTGTCGATATGGATGTCTACACGAGTTCTATGTTGATTATAGGTGATTTGGGGCTATTTCCGAACGAAATCGAGCGAAGGAGAGTTGAGTTGATGTACCTCTAGATCAAGGACACCTTTTGGGAAGCAATTTGGAGTATTAGATTGAAGAATGCACGAATGAAGGCAAAAATCACGGTTTGACCCTAGATTACGGCCGTGGATTATGATGCAGAATTCGATGTTCATTCCAGGGGATATTACGGCCGTGGAAGTTACCCGTATTTGTTTCCACGCCTCAGAATTACGGTCGTGGAATCTTCCACGACCGTGATCTTGGCGAATCCTTTCGCCACGTTTCGAAGCCATGATCTTTTGAAGATCGGGCCGGGCCGACGTTTTGCCCTGCATTATAAAAAGGACGGATGAAGCAAGATTCCGTCACCTCGCCTTACCTCGTTATCGAGCTTACGACCCTTCAAACCCTAAGTTTAGCGGCAAGAACGCAAGCTTAGCAACACACAAACCTTCATTCTTGGAGGTGCTTTTGGGAGATCTCATTGAAGATCAAAGTTCGTGATTGGAGAATTGCTGTTAGCGATCTTTGCGTTGAGGAAGATCGAAGTTCTTGGAGGATTTTGCAAGAAAACTACTTTTCTTGCTTAGGTTTGATTTAGGATCGGATTGACATCCCGTTTCCTTTCTTTCCTAAGATTGTGATTGTTTATTCCGAATTGAAGAACAAATCGAGAGGGAACATTGGGTACGGTGGGATAGTGACCCACATAGCTAGGGCTTTTGGAGTGGATTTCTCAGCTTGCACACGTATACCGGCAGTTCCATTAGGGCTACACGCTTTCATGGTTAGGGGACTCATCTTCCCCACACATAGAGGTCCGCCTTACGCGGGCATGCCCTGGGAGAGTAGGACCGGCAGGGGTATTGAGTGGCTGCCGGAGTATTCCATTGTGGCAGGACGCCACAACTGGAAGGAGACGTTCGCTGCGATGCATGCGAACAGGCTTGTAGCTCCCCCTTACGTTCCACCACCAGTTGTAGATGAGGAGGATATGGGAGAGCCGTATGAGAGTGGTGCAGGAGCAGAGCAGGAGTTCGGCTCGTTTCCGGATCAGCCGGATCAGCAGGATGTACCTAGACGCTCTCCGCGTCCGACTGGAGCTTCAGGCTCGTCATCTCGCCGCGCTAGCGTGAGCGAGAGACCCACGTGGATGACTACACCTCCCACCTGGTACGAGACACCTCCTCCTTGGTCCACTACGCAGGCAGCAGCACCACCACCACCACCAGCAGCAGCACCAGCAGACGCTCCCGGATGGTATGATCGCGCTCCGGGATGGTATGAGAGGATGCCGGAGTGGGCTACCGGACTTTCAGAGAGAGTCGGAGCATTAGAGATCCGGGCGGACGCTAGAGATGGACGTTTAGACGACCTCGACCACATGATGAGGGACGTCTACCGCCAGCAGTTTGGGCGGTACTATGACCCGAGTTTCTCTCCATTCCCACCTCCACCGGCACCGCAGTGATTGATGACCGGACTTGCTCGTTTTAGACATCCCCGCCGCCATTTGTGAGTTTTCTTTTCTTTTCTTTCTTTTGTTCTTTCTTGTGAACATTAGGGACAATGTTCGTCCTAAGTATGGGGTGGGATGTACTAAATGTTTGTAATAACTCTACTCTATATGTTGCTTCTATTCCGAGACTATTATTGCATGTTCATCATATGTCACACGTTTCATTCTTGCATTGCATGAAAAAGAACTTTAAAAACCCATAAAAATTGAAAATTTTTGAAAAAATTTGATGCTTCTAATGAATTGAGATGAATTCTATGATGAACACTACTTGTGAATTAAGTTGATAACAATTGCATGCTTGAAAGGATAGTAATTCGAAAAGAAATTGAATGAATAGATTTTACCTCTTTTGCAAGTTTTATAATGTGAAAATGTTACCTAAATTATGTAAGAAATCGAAGTTGAAATCACATTATAAGTTCTTATGCTTCTTTTTGAAATGATTAAGGCAATTCGATACTTTCTTTTTTTCCTTCCTTTGATCATCTAACTCCTCATTGAAATATTAGCCTCCCTCACCCATCCGGGAACTTGGAAAGTGAATGAGAAAAAGGCATGTTTGATGTGGGAGGGCCATGAGAGCATATATTTGCAATCAATTGAATAGAAGGAAATTATAGGTTTGGGGAAGTCAATCATGACGATGAGTAACTCGGCACCATTCACATAGCCGGGTGTTTGTGTCTTGCCAAAGTCGGATTGAGCGATATTCCTAGCGGATTATGGTATGTGCGCTAAAGGTTTGAGGCATCTCGCAAAAAAATTTGAGAAACGCCAATCTCCTAGGCTTCGGTTTTTGTGCACCTCTATCCATAACTCCAAAAGTAAAGTCGAAAAATGAAAAGTAAGAGCGAAGCTCTAAGTGAAGAGTTGCGGAAACCGCAAAAGAAGAAGAAGGTAGTAGTCCATTTTCCCGGATTTATGCACCACTCTCCCTTAAAGTTTCCCTTCCCTTCCATACTCTAGACCTTTTCCTTTGAAAAGTCCTTAAGATCAAAAGAATGTTATATGGCTTGGTGATCTAAATTGAAGTTCTTATGATTGATTTTGATAATGTTTGAAGGTTATAATGCTTGCTTGGAAGTTAAATTGTTTCATGAGCTTTCTTTACCTCTTACTCTCTAATTAAGTGCGTGAAAGTCTGAAAACGAATGAAGCAAGGTTTGAGAATGATCTATTCTTTAGAAGTCACTTTCATCCAAAAGAAGGTACACATATTTCATCCTAACTCTTGTTTAAAGCTTTTTGAAAGACCTTGCTTAGGGACAAGCAAGTGTTAAGTATGGGGTTATTTGTTAGCATGAAATATTGTGATATTTTAGGCACGTTTTATAATCGTATTTGATTCATATTGATAGTCTTTGATGGAGCTTTATGCATATATGAGCTAGTATTACCTATATTTGTCGATATGGATGTCTACACGAGTTCTATGTTGATTATAGGTGATTTGGAGCTATTTCCGAACGAAATCGAGCGAAGGAGAGTTGAGTTGATGTACCTCTAGATCAAGGACACCTTTTGGGATGCAATTTGGAGTATTAGATTGAAGAATGCACGAATGAAGGCAAAAATCACGGTTTGACCCTAGATTACGACCGTGGATTGTGATGCAGAATTCGATGTTCATTCCAGGGGATATTACGGCCGTGGAAGTTACCCGTATTTGTTTCCACGCCTCAGAATTACGGTCGTGGAATCTTCCACGACCGTGATCTTGGCGAATCCTTTCGCCACATTTCGAAGCCATGATCTTTTGAAGAATGGGCCGGGCCGACGTTTTGCCTGCATTATAAAAAGACGGATGAAAAGAGATTTCACAATCCACGCATAGACGCACATCTCCGCTTACGCTTATCATAGCTTAGCAATCAACGCTAAGGATTAACGCTTCTTCATTTGAGGGGCAATTTCGGAGATCTCATTGAAGATCAGGGTTCGTGATTGGAGAATTGCTGTTAGCGATCTTCGCGTTGAGGAAGATCGAAGTTCTTGGAGGATTTTGCAAGAAAACTCCTCTTCTTGCTTAGGTTTGATTTAGGATCGGATTGACATCCCGTTTCCTTTCTTTCCTAAGATTGTGATTGTTTATTCCGAATTGAATCTCTTGATAAACACTTGTTCTTGATTGTGATTCTGAGATTCGTTTGAAGATTATTGAAAGTTCTTGAAAGTTCCCATCTTTTATCTTATAAATCTTGAATTGATATCAAATGACTGTTATTGGCTAAAAACCCTTAACAATTCTAAGGTGAAGGGTTGATAGTTGTGGCTTAGATGATGATAGATCGATCGCAAACAGATTAGACCCTGAGAGTTAGAGAATTGTCGCCGACAACCCTAAATTACGGGCTGTTCTTGAGTTCCACGGCCGTGGAACCTCAAGATCCAACCGTAATTTCCATGAGTTTACGAGCCTGCTTTTACCTTAATCCAAAGTTAAAGATTTGCTTTAGCTTAGTTTAGACTTGTCTTTTCTAGGTGGTAGTGAAGCCTCAACAACCTCTACCTCGATTGTGAGCCTCAACAACCTCAATCGGATAAGTTAGTCTTGACCTTTAGATTTTAGGTTTGGGTATTTGATACTAATCCTTGCTTTTAGAACCTCTTTATATTGAGCCTCAACAACCTGTATAAGGAGTATCTTTTAGGTGAGTTACATAAGGTTTTTGGAACCTCAACCGTACGATTACCTTACATTAGTATACCTTTGCATATCTCTACTCTGTCTTTATATCATTAGTATATCTTGAATCTGTTGCCACAACTGAATACCCGGATCTTTAGGATTGTTGTTTTCCCAATATTTGCAAAACTCCCATATTTATTGCTTGATAACCTGAAATTGAATTTGTTCCCACCCAAATCCCTGTGTTCGATACTCTGGAATTCTTGCTTAGCTACCTCGATCCGTACACTGCGGGTTCGCTGCTTGATTCTAGTTTTATAAATTTAAAACTTATTTGCACACACCTCTAGGGGCGAACAAGTTTTTGGCGCCGTTGCCGGGGATTTGGTTTCGGCCGAATCCGGTTGCCGGTTGTCAAGCTTGGGAGCTTGCTCTTGTTATTTGATATCCTTTTCTTGAGTGTTCTTGCAGGTTTGTGTTCTTAGGTACATACGAAGTTCTTGTTCCAGCAACGGAACAGAGTTTCGCCAAAGAACAAGTTTTGGGAGCTTTTGTTTTTTTTAATCTCTTGGTATGAGTTTTTGAGGCTCCACTAGCTAAGTATGGCTCCATACGATCCAATATGGGTAGCGAAGCATACGGCTAGAGCAGACCATTATGAATACTTGGTAGAGAAATACGCCTTCTATTGGTTTGACAGCGAAAGAGAACGTGAACAAACCATTGAATATGAATTTGCAAAATGGGAAAAGCTGCACTACCCAAAGAAGGTTAAGAAGAAACGTCCCAAAGATGCGGAACACTCGAAACTTGAAGAATTGAAGAAGGAACTTGGTATGATCGAAGAAAAATTGAAAGCCTTTAAGGAAGAACTCCAAGTCTCGAGGAATGCTCTTATCAAACCCAAAGTTCCTCTAGAACCTCTTGAAGTTCGCATTGAAGAAGAGAGAGAAGTGGAACACCTAGACCCAATTGCTAATATTGTGGTCGAGATTGAAGAAAAGTCAGTTGTGCTTGAAGAAGAGGAAGAAGTGGTGAACCTTGGCCAAATTACTGAAATTGTGGCCAAGGTTGAAGAAGATCCAGCTGAGTTGGGAGATATTTCATGTGTGGATCATCATGCCAACATGAAACTTGTCCCAAGCCTTGAAGAACTTAACAAGGTATACTGTCTTACTTCCTTTGTTATTCCTATTAAAATTTCTGATTTTTCCAGGAATGCACCGGAGAGTTGGAGGTCTCTTCCAAAAGAACCTCCTAAGGTGAAGATGAAACCTCTATTGAAATTGCTGGAAGAAGATGCTCCTTGGACTATAAGGAGTAAATTTGGCAAGAGCTTCAACGCCAATGCCAATAAGTGTTTTTTGTTCAAGTATGGGGTCATTCACATGACGAAGACCATACATCATCCCCAAACTGGAGATGGGGAAGCTAGGAGGATTCTCGAAAAACTGATTTCTCGATCTAGGAAAGGATGGGATGGAAGACCGAATTATGTCCCATTAAAGCATAGGAAAGCTAGGAGGATTCCGGTGAGAATCAAACCGTACAAGCTTGTACGTGGGAGATCTTACCACTTGCCGGTGAAATTAGGAACCGGAGATTTCTTGGAGGAGTTTAATGATGGATTTGAAGAGCAATCCAAGATGTTCAAGGTGCATTGAGTCATCTATGGATAATGGTCTAGCTACGGACCTTAAACAAAGCGCTTCTTGGGAGGCAACCCAAGGTATTGCATTTTCGTTTTTGCTTTCGATTCATAGATTAGCTTAGAATAGAAGTTCTTGCTTTATTTTGCCTCGATTCCTTCCGGTATGTTCGTGTTTTTGGTTGTAGGATCGATGGAAAAGGAGAAAGGAGGGATAATGTCGAAGAGAAGTGACGAAATTTGGACTTTGAAGCTTTACAGAGAGTTCCACGGTCTAAATTACGGTCGTCATTGCTACAGTGGCCGTAATTCTCAAAAGCCTGTGAAAAATCACAAAAATCACGGGTCCGTACATTTCCACGGCCGTGGAATGCCCCGACAGACCGTGATTTTTGAAAATTTGCCTGCGAGTATAAAAGCCAGCAGCACCACCACCACCACCACCAGCAGCCAGCACCAGCAGATGCTCCCGGATGGTATGATCGCGCTCCGGGATGGTATGAGAGGATGCCGGAGTGGGCTACCGGACTTTCAGAGAGAGTCGGAGCATTAGAGATCCGGGCGGACGCTAGAGATGGACGTTTGGACGACCTCGACCACATGATGAGGGACGTCTACCGCCAGCAGTTTGGGCGGTACTATGACCCGAGTTTCTCTCCATTTCCACCTCCACCGGCACCGCAGTGATTGATGACCGGCAGCTCGTTTAGACATCCCCGCCGCCATTTGTGAGTTTCTTTTCTTTTCTTTCTTTTGTTCTTTCATGTGAACATTAGGGACAATGTTCGTCCTAAGTATGGGGTGGGATGTACTAAATGTTTGTAATAACTCTACTCTATGTGTTGCCTCTATTACGAGACTATCTTTGCATGTTCATCATATGTTACACGTTTCATTCTTGCATTGCATGAAAAAGAACTTTAAAAACCCATAAAAATTGAAAATTTTTGAAAAATTTGATGCTTCTAATGAATTGAGATGAGTTCTATGATAAACACTACTTGCGAATAAAGTTGACAACAATTGCATGTTTAAAAGGATAGTAAATCGAAAAGGATGCAAATGAATAAATTTCACCTCTTTTGCAAGTTTTATAATGTGAAAACGTTACCTAAATCATATTAAGAAACTGAAGTTGAAATCACATTATAAGTTCCTATACTTCTTGTTGAAATGATTAAGGCAATTCGATATTTTCTTTCTTCTTTCTTTGATCATCTAGCTCCTCATTGAAATATTAGCCTCCTTTACCTATCCGGGAACTTGGAAAGTGAATGAGAAAAAGGCATGTTTGATGTGGGAGGGCCATGAGAGCAAATGTTTGCAATCAATTGAATAGAAAGAATAGGTTTGGGGAAGTCAATCATGACGATGAGTAACTCGGCACCATTCACATAGCCGGGTGTTTGTGTCTTGCCAAAGTCGGATTGAGCGATATTCCTAGCGGATTATGGTATGTGCGCTAAGGGTTTGAGGCATCTCTTGCAATTTTGAGAAACGCCAATCTCCTAGGCTTCGGTTTTTGTGCACCTCTATCCATAACTCCAAAAGTAAAGTCGAAAAATGAAAAGTAAGAGCGAAGCTCTAAGTGAAGAGTTGCGGAAACCGCAAAAGAAGAAGAAGGTAGTAGTCCATTTTCCCGGATTTATGCACCACTCTCCCTTAAAGTTTCCCTTCCCTTCCATACTCTAGACCTTTTCCTTTGAAAAGTCCTTAAGATCAAAAGAATGTTATATGGCTTGGTGATCTAAATTGAAGTTCTTATGATTGATTTTGATAATGTTTGAAGGTTATAATGCTTGCTTGGAAGTTAAATTGTTTCATGAGCTTTCTTTACCTCTTACTCTCTAATTAAGTGCGTGAAAGTTTGAAAACGAATGAAGCAAGGTTTGAGAATGATCTATTCTTTAGAAGTCACTTTCATCCAAAAGAAGGTACACATATTTCATCCTAACTCTTGTTTAAAGCTTTTTGAAAGACCTTGCTTAGGGACAAGCAAGTGTTAAGTATGGGGTTATTTGTTAGCATGAAATATTGTGATATTTTAGGCACGTTTTATAATCGTATTTGATTCATATTGATAGTCTTTGATGGAACTTTATGCATATATGAGCTAGTATTACCTATATTGTCGATATGGATGTCTACACGAGTTCTATGTTGATTATAGGTGATTTGGAGCTATTTCCGAACGAAATCGAGCGAAGGAGAGTTGAGTTGATGTACCTCTAGATCAAGGACACCTTTTGGGAAGCAATTTGGAGTATTAGATTGAAGAATGCACGAATGAAGGCAAAAATCACGGTTTGACCCTAGATTACGGCCGTGGATTGTGATGCAGAATTCGATGTTCATTCCAGGGGATATTACGGCCGTGGAAGCTACCCGTATTTGTTTCCACGCCTCAGAATTACGGTCGTGGAATTTTCCACGACCGTGATCTTGGCGAATCCTTTCGCCACGTTTCGAAGCCATGATCTTTTGAAGATCGGGCCGGGCCGACGTTTTGCCCTGCATTATAAAAAGGACGGATGAAGCAAGATTCCGTCACCTCGCCTTACCTCGTTATCGAGCTTACGACCCTTCAAACCCTAAGTTTAGCGGCAAGAACGCAAGCTTAGCAACACACAAACCTTCATTCTTGGAGGTGCTTTTGGGAGATCTCATTGAAGATCAAAGTTCGTGATTGGAGAATTGCTGTTAGCGATCTTTGCGTTGAGGAAGATCGAAGTTCTTGGAGGATTTTGCAAGAAAACTACTCTTCTTGCTTAGGTTTGATTTAGGATCGGATTGACATCCCGTTTCCTTTCTTTCCTAAGATTGTGATTGTTTATTCCGAATTGAATCTTTTGATAAACACTTGTTCTTGATTGTGATTCGGAGATTCGTTCGAAGATTATTGAAAGTTCTTGAAAGTTCCCATCTTTTATCTTATAAATCTTGAATTGATATCAAATGACTGTTATTGGCTAAAAACCCTTAACAATTCTAAGGTGAAGGGTTGATAGTTGTGGCTTAGATGATGATAGATCGATCGCAAACAGATTAGACCCTGAGAGTTAGAGAATTGTCGCCGACAACCCTAAATTACGGGCTGTTCTTGAGTTCCACGGCCGTGGAACCTCAAGATCCAACCGTAATTTCCATGAGTTTACGAGCCTGCTTTTACCTTAATCCAAAGTTAAAGATTTGCTTTAGCTTAGTTTAGACTTGTCTTTTCTAGGTGGTAGTGAAGCCTCAACAACCTCTACCTCGATTGTGAGCCTCAACAACCTCAATCAGATAAGTTAGTCTTGACCTTTAGATTATAGGTTTGGGTATTTGATACTAATCCTTGCTTTTAGAACCTCTTTATATTGAGCCTCAACAACCTGTATAAGGAGTATCTTTTAGGTGAGTTACATAAGGTTTTTGGAACCTCAACCGTACGATTACCTTACATTAGTGTACCCTTGCATATCTCTACTCTGTCTTTATATTATTAGTATATCTTGAATCTGTTGCCACAACTGAATACCCGGATCTTTAGGATTGTTGTTTTCCCAATATTTGCAAAACTCTCATATTTATTGCTTGATAACCTGAAATCGAATTTGTTCCCACCCAAATCCCTGTGTTCGATACTCTGGAATTCTTGCTTAGCTACCTCGATCCGTACACTGCGGGTTCGCTGCTTGATTCTAGTTTTATAAATTTAAAACTTACTTGCACACACCTCTAGGGGCGAACAAGTTTTTGTAATTCTTGATTGGGATGTACTAAATGTTTGTAATAACTCTACTCTATATGTTGCTTCTATTCCGAGACTATTATTGCATGTTCATCATATGTCACACGTTTCATTCTTGCATTGCATGAAAAAGAACTTTAAAAACCCATAAAAATTGAAAATTTTTGAAAAAATTTGATGCTTCTAATGAATTGAGATGAATTCTATGATGAACACTACTTGTGAATTAAGTTGATAACAATTGCATGCTTGAAAGGATAGTAATTC
The DNA here is from genome assembly GCA_033239045.1 of Fagopyrum esculentum. Classification (NCBI taxonomy): domain Eukaryota; kingdom Viridiplantae; phylum Streptophyta; class Magnoliopsida; order Caryophyllales; family Polygonaceae; genus Fagopyrum; species Fagopyrum esculentum. The sequence goes on along the minus strand of BSUD01000008.1, from coordinate 104,923,146 downwards.
GAAAAGAAATTGAATGAATAGATTTTACCTCTTTTGCAAGTTTTATAATGTGAAAATGTTACCTAAATTATGTAAGAAATCGAAGTTGAAATCACATTATAAGTTCTTATGCTTCTTTTTGAAATGATTAAGGCAATTCGATACTTTCTTTTTTTCCTTCCTTTGATCATCTAACTCCTCATTGAAATATTAGCCTCCCTCACCCATCCGGGAACTTGGAAAGTGAATGAGAAAAAGGCATGTTTGATGTGGGAGGGCCATGAGAGCATATATTTGCAATCAATTGAATAGAAGGAAATTATAGGTTTGGGGAAGTCAATCATGACGATGAGTAACTCGGCACCATTCACATAGCCGGGTGTTTGTGTCTTGCCAAAGTCGGATTGAGCGATATTCCTAGCGGATTATGGTATGTGCGCTAAAGGTTTGAGGCATCTCGCAAAAAAATTTGAGAAACGCCAATCTCCTAGGCTTCGGTTTTTGTGCACCTCTATCCATAACTCCAAAAGTAAAGTCGAAAAATGAAAAGTAAGAGCGAAGCTCTAAGTGAAGAGTTGCGGAAACCGCAAAAGAAGAAGAAGGTAGTAGTCCATTTTCCCGGATTTATGCACCACTCTCCCTTAAAGTTTCCCTTCCCTTCCATACTCTAGACCTTTTCCTTTGAAAAGTCCTTAAGATCAAAAGAATGTTATATGGCTTGGTGATCTAAATTGAAGTTCTTATGATTGATTTTGATAATGTTTGAAGGTTATAATGCTTGCTTGGAAGTTAAATTGTTTCATGAGCTTTCTTTACCTCTTACTCTCTAATTAAGTGCGTGAAAGTCTGAAAACGAATGAAGCAAGGTTTGAGAATGATCTATTCTTTAGAAGTCACTTTCATCCAAAAGAAGGTACACATATTTCATCCTAACTCTTGTTTAAAGCTTTTTGAAAGACCTTGCTTAGGGACAAGCAAGTGTTAAGTATGGGGTTATTTGTTAGCATGAAATATTGTGATATTTTAGGCACGTTTTATAATCGTATTTGATTCATATTGATAGTCTTTGATGGAGCTTTATGCATATATGAGCTAGTATTACCTATATTTGTCGATATGGATGTCTACACGAGTTCTATGTTGATTATAGGTGATTTGGAGCTATTTCCGAACGAAATCGAGCGAAGGAGAGTTGAGTTGATGTACCTCTAGATCAAGGACACCTTTTGGGATGCAATTTGGAGTATTAGATTGAAGAATGCACGAATGAAGGCAAAAATCACGGTTTGACCCTAGATTACGACCGTGGATTGTGATGCAGAATTCGATGTTCATTCCAGGGGATATTACGGCCGTGGAAGTTACCCGTATTTGTTTCCACGCCTCAGAATTACGGTCGTGGAATCTTCCACGACCGTGATCTTGGCGAATCCTTTCGCCACATTTCGAAGCCATGATCTTTTGAAGAATGGGCCGGGCCGACGTTTTGCCTGCATTATAAAAAGACGGATGAAGCAAGATTCCGTCACCTCGCCTTACCTCGTTATCGAGCTTACGACCCTTCAAACCCTAAGTTTAGCGGCAAGAACGCAAGCTTAGCAACACACAAACCTTCATTCTTGGAGGTGCTTTTCGGAGATCTCATTGAAGATCAGGGTTCGTGATTGGAGAATTGCTGTTAGCGATCTTCGCGTTGAGGAAGATCGAAGTTCTTGGAGGATTTTGCAAGAAAACTCCTCTTCTTGCTTAGGTTTGATTTAGGATCGGATTGACATCCCGTTTCCTTTCTTTCCTAAGATTGTGATTGTTTATTCCGAATTGAATCTCTTGATAAACACTTGTTCTTGATTGTGATTCTGAGATTCGTTTGAAGATTATTGAAAGTTCTTGAAAGTTCCCATCTTTTATCTTATAAATCTTGAATTGATATCAAATGACTGTTATTGGCTAAAAACCCTTAACAATTCTAAGGTGAAGGGTTGATAGTTGTGGCTTAGATGATGATAGATCGATCGCAAACAGATTAGACCCTGAGAGTTAGAGAATTGTCGCCGACAACCCTAAATTACGGGCTGTTCTTGAGTTCCACGGCCGTGGAACCTCAAGATCCAACCGTAATTTCCATGAGTTTACGAGCCTGCTTTTACCTTAATCCAAAGTTAAAGATTTGCTTTAGCTTAGTTTAGACTTGTCTTTTCTAGGTGGTAGTGAAGCCTCAACAACCTCTACCTCGATTGTGAGCCTCAACAACCTCAATCGGATAAGTTAGTCTTGACCTTTAGATTATAGGTTTGGGTATTTGATACTAATCCTTGCTTTTAGAACCTCTTTATATTGAGCCTCAACAACCTGTATAAGGAGTATCTTTTAGGTGAGTTACATAAGGTTTTTGGAATCTCAACCGTACGATTACCTTACATTAGTGTACCTTTGCTTATCTCTACTCTGTCTTCATATTATTAGTATATCTTGAATCTGTTGCCACAACTGAATACCCGGATCTTTAGGATTGTTGTTTTCCCAATATTTGCAAAACTCTCATATTTATTGCTTGATAACCTGAAATCGAATTTGTTCCCACCCAAATCCCTGTGTTCAATACTCTGGAATTCTTGCTTAGCTACCTCGATCCGTACACTGCGGGTTCGCTGCTTGATTCTAGTTTTATAAATTTAAAGCTTATTTGCACACACCTCTAGGGGCGAACAGAAATCAAGGCAATTTTGGAGAAGACCGTCTCTAGAACGAGGAAGGATTGGTCCATGAAATTAGACGATGCTCTTTGGGCGTACAGGACCGCATTCAAGACTCCCATAGGTACCACCCCTTATAATTTGGTATATGGGAAGTCTTGCCACTTGCCCGTTGAGTTGGAGCACAAAGCGTATTGGGCTATCAAATGGTTGAACTTTGACATTAAAGATGCTGGCGAGAAGCGACTATTGGAACTTAACGAGCTGGAGGAGCTGCGTTTGAACGCCTATGAGAATGCCAAAATCTACAAGGAAAGGACGAAGAGATGGCATGACAAGCGTATCGTTCCAAAGGAGCTTAACGAGGGAGATTTAGTTCTACTCTTCAACTCCCGCCTCCGTCTTTTTCCAGGTAAGTTGAAATCTAGATGGACCGGACCTTACGTTGTGAAACATGTTTTCCCTCATGGTGCAGTTGAGATATGGGGCGAAACTAGCGGAAGCTTCAAGGTCAACGGTCATAGACTTAAGAAGTACCAACCGGAAACGCCGGTTGAGGAGGTTGCGCCGATCTACCTCCTTTGAGATGCATTATGGTCCAGCTAGCGACCTTAAATCAAGCGCTTCTTGGGAGGCAACCCAAGGTATTGCTCTTCTTTCCCGTTTTCTAGTCTAGCTTAGATAGTTTTTGTTTTTTTTGCTTTGCTTTGCTTTGTTTTTGGCGTTCTGGACAGACAACAGGGAGGAGCACATCTGGAAGGACAGAAGTTCGAGAATCTGAGAAGACAGAAGCACCTCGGTCACTGTCAGAACACCTCGACCGAGTTAATTCTTGAAGCAACCGAGGCGACTAGGGTTTCTGCAGAACCGCCTCGGTCCATACCACCTCGGTCCAGTCGAGACCATCTCGACCGAGGTGACAGCAGATCCAGGAACGGTATAAAAAGGGGAAAAATTACTTTTCACTTTTTTTTACCCCATTTCGACCGCGGCGGCCAGAAGCACTTCGCTCACCTCGTTCTTGCTCGTTTTCGCCGATTTCTGCTTCCATACCGAGATTGAAGGATAGAGAAGTCGATTGCAACTACAGATCTACAAGAATTTTGAGCGTTTCGACCGAAACGAGGTAAAAACATTCGAAAAACCTAAACTCGTTCGTTTTCTGCAATTTGGGCTTTGGTTGCCCTTGATTCTGTTGAGGAAATCTATAAGTACCCCTTAGGAAGCATCGGTAGTGATTTTAGGGGGAAAAGAACTGAAAATCAGAGAGTGGAAATCGAACTGTCTTCGCCTCGGTCCAGTCGTTCTGCACCTCGGTCGAGGTGATTGTTGGAGTTGTCAGTCGACCGAGGTAGTCTGACAGTGTGTTTTGAAAATGAGTTCAGATCGCCGTTTAGCTCTTAGAGATAGATCCTCCCCTTCCCCTTCTCCTTCCTCATCCCGTCCCTACCGCCCGGTTATCCACGAGACATGCCGGGTAGACTATGAGAGGATAGCTGGGCGTCCAGTCATCGCACCGCGATTTCTGGATGTATCAGCTTTTGACTGCCTAGGGTTAGATGCTGACCTTAGGAGGATGATTGCTACCGTCGGGCTGGATCAGTTTACTGAGATCCGAGCCCCAGCTTACATAGAGCCGACACTCGAGTTTGTTAGCTCCTTCTCCTACCTCCCCACAGACCGTTCTGTGAAGTACCGGTTGATGAACCGGAACTTCATAGTTCCTTTAGAGATTTGGAGAGAGATCTTTGGCTTTCCTGACCCCACTGTTGTAGACTTCCCCTCCCGATCCGTAGCTAGGGAGTTCTGGGGACAGATAGCCCACATTACTACACATGCAGACAGATGGCGCCCTGGAGATTCCAGGGAGAAGGTCATCTTTCACCCAGCCTTCAGACTTGCCCACATGATCTTCAGTGAGACACTTCTGGCGCGTACTGAGACGCCCCAGAAGATCAGACAGGGGGAGCTCTTTTCGCTTTACTGCATGGTTACAGGAGGCTTCCCAGACTTTGGCTTGCTCCTAGCAGAGGATCTGCATAGGATCAAGGCCAAGGCGAAGGGAGATATTTGCTGTGGAGGTCTAGTCACCCACATCGCCACTTACCACGGGATGGACCTCAGCGTATGCACATTGGCGGCGGCTCCGAAGCCGCTGGGATTGCAGGAGATGATTACACGGAGGATCCTAGTTCCCCGTGGGCTGACTACACCCTACGTTGCCATGCCTTGGGAGCGGACTGCACCTCAGGGCATCAGATGGTCTGCACAGTTCTCTGTCTCCGATCCGCATTTCTGGCAGACAGCATGGGCTCCACTTATGGAGGACTACAGAGAGGGAGCAGTTGCCCCTGCAGAGGACGCTGAGGAGGCTGAGGATGAGGATGACGACGATGAGATAGTTGATGAGAGAGGAGGCGGCGTGCCGATGGACACAGGGACAGATACTGCTGGGACGAGCGCGCCACCTATTATTGATCTAGATGAGGATGAGGAGGACGCTGAGCCAACGCCAGCTGAGACTTCTCCGGTCAGGCCCGCTAGGCGCAGGAGGCGGGGAGTTAGGGACAGAGCTGCACACCGACGGATCGATGACCTGACGGATCAGGTTATCGACTCATATGCTGCACTTTCATTGGATATCCGCGAGATGCAGGAGCGGCAGCATCATCAGCACATGATGGCTCAGCTACAGTTCCAGCATATCATGGGCTATCCCTATGATCCGACTCAGTTCCCCTACATACCACCACCACCACCGGATCAGGACTACTGAGGAGCTGCAGGGTTTTATTTATTATATTTTTATGCAGTTCGGCTCTTTATCCGGTGAGTCCTCTTTCATTTAGACTTTTATTATACCCACTGGGACAGTGTGTCTCAAGTATGGGGTATTTGTCTGTATTATTTGACTACGTGACTACTTGATGTATTCGATACTTTTGATGTATTATATACATCGGATACTTTCATATTTATGCTTCACTTGCCTTTATATGATTATCTAATATTACATGCATACCTACAGATTATTTGATTGAGAAAAACGTCGAAACCGAACCGAAAAGAATAAAAAAATTGGTTTTAAAAAAAAAAAAAAAAAAAATTTTGACCTCGACCGGGGAGATTCTGGCGAAACGAGGTGTTTCACCTCGGTTGAACCAAGAACACCTCGACCGAGGCGGCGTAACAGAAAGTTTTCGAAAACGATTTTTGTGTTACTTATCTGGATATGATCTCAGTGAAGATTTTGTTTACTTACTGGTTTTAAATTCTTTGTGTGTTTGAAAGGTTTTATAATATGTTTAAGTTGCTAAGTGCTTTGTTTGAAATTATTAGCATGTTTAATACTTTGTTTTTATCCAAATTATGTTGAATTTGAAGGTTGACACCGCAGGTTAAGTTCTCTCACATTCTTCTTGGAAAGACCAAGGCATTTCATTCTTCTTCTTCTTCTTCTTGATCATGCCTAGCCCCTCATATACGTTTTGCCTCCCTTTACCTATCCGGGAATTTGGAAGCAAGCAAGTGGTGAAAGCAAGTTAAAATTGAGAAGTGAGATGGAAGTGAAGTGCTAGAAAGTAATTTTAGGTTTGGGGAAGTCAATCATGAAGATGAGTAACTCGGCACCATTCACATAGCCGGGTGTTTGTGTCTTGCCAAAGTCGGATTGAGCGATATTCCTAACGGGTCATGGTATGTGCATCAAGGGTTTGATGCATCTCGAGAAATTGATGATTGCAGATTTCCTAGGCTTCGGTTATTGTGCACCTCTATCCATGCATCCCAAAAAGTAAAGTAAAAAGAAAAAGTGCGAAATAAGCAAAGCTTATTGGTGGAAGATGTTGCAAGTCAAAGTGAAAGTGAAGTTCATCCTTTTCCCGGATTCTAGCACCACATTACCTTACATACATCCCTACCCTACACGTTTCTTGACCTTTTCTTTTGAGAAGACCTTGAGACCTTGAGCTTGTTGATTGACTTAGCGGTTTAAATCGGATTATACATGATTAATTTTGATAATTATGATTTATTATGCATTCTATGATTTTATGCAAAGATGAACAACTTCTCTATATTTATGAAATGTTTTGATCATATTGAGTTTTTAATTCTAGGAAGTACTCTCTTAGAGTGATCTATGATAATTGCACGCCATAAAATGTTTTTGAAAGACTTTTTCATTGATTTTCTTGACTTATAATCCATTCTATCTTGTCTTTTATATGAGGAACTTGCTTGGGGACAAGCAAGGGCTAAGTATGGGGTATTTAACATCCGGATCTTTAGGGTTGCTGTTTTCCCCGGCAACGGCGCCAAAAACTTGTTCGCTCCAAACGGTGTGTGCAAGCTTTAAATTTATAACCCTAGACTTAAGCTTAAAACAAGGATGCGAACCCGCAGTGTACGGGTCAATCGTAGTAAAAGCAAGAAAATTCCAGGGGTCGATCACAGGGACTTGGTGAAACAAAGTCAACACGGTATGCTACGTTAATTCTAACCACAAGAGCGATTAACACAATCAAAGATGAATAAGATGTCAAATAAGCAAACATGCAATTCTAGGGATTAAAGCATCTAGTTGTGGTTCCAACTCAAGATCTATAGATAAGCGGACAAAGCTGAGATTTTTGCGTGGGGAAGGTGTTGCTAAAGTGGAGTAGATCACCGGGTAAGTCTCACTACACACTAATCCTAAACCGTAACTCCTATTACCGGGTAAGTCTCAAGGAATCAAGATAAAGAACTATAACCTCAAACTAACACACCATCTAAGGGAATAGAATCAACCTTTACCGGGTAAGTCTCAGGCTAACTCACAAAGATGGGATGGAAGCACACTCAAACCCCAATAAAGGATAAACCTTTATTACCTACACTTATGATCTTAGGTACACAAACTAAGGAATTACCGGGTAAGTCTCATCCTAAGCTTGCATTGAACCAGGAAGGTGTAATAAGAATAGGATTTAGCAAACTCTAACACTTAACTTTCTGTTTTAGGTCGGATAAGTCACCTCGGTCAGAAGAATTCCACCCCGGCCGAGATGTTCATCAACCGAACGAGATGCTTAGGGTTAAGGTTAAAGACTCGAACTTTCAGGATCCTACTGGAATCTAAGATTATTCTATCATTGTTTTTCCCATAACCTTCAGTCAATCACCCTAGAATCACACAAGGAAATTAGCCACTCATCATCATAATGAAAGTATTAAAATATATGGGAAGAAGGCGAATATTTGAACAAAGAAGAATTTAATGAAAAGACTTCAATAACTGAATCAAATATCACAACAAAAGCGTTCCTTGGATAGCAATCCAACAAGACAAGATAACAAGGAAAGGAATTGAAGACAATCTTACAAAACCCTTCAAAAAGCTATAAAAAGCTATGATCTTCAACCTTCCTTCAACCTTCAAAAAGGTTCTTCGAAAACTCCCAAATTGGAGTATGTTGCGGCTGCTGCGTGTGTAAACCCTGATCGACGGTATAGCGTGATGTTGGATTTGTGGAAATCCAACCCTTTTTATAGGAAAAATAAACCTCCAAAGATAATAAATCTTAAGAAGATATTATCCCATAAATATAGGTAAAATATATGATTCTGCATATCTCCTTCCTTCCAGAAGCTCAGCCCAAAAATATAAGATCACTTTCCAAATTTAAAAGATCTCTTCCAAGAATAAAATATTCTCGCCGCGTCCTAGGTATTCGCCTCGGTCGAGTCGGCGTCTCTGGATCGCCTCGGTCGAGGTGAACCTCTGGTCAACCGAGGTGACTCACGACAGAATGTGAAATCTCTCGAATCAGCTCCAAAGTAAATCTTCAATCCATGGCTGTGCTTCCTGGATGTAGCTCCAAATGACTCTTGACTCCTTTTGCTCCTTTTTGATGCAAAACGTATCATATTACCTGCAATTACAACGAAACTAGGTGTAGACCTCGATTCTCGCAAAGGTAGATGAAATGGTAGTAAAATCACATAATGTACATACAAACATGCAGAATATGAAAGATAAAACGTCCAAACAAACCCCAAAATATAGACTATAATTCATGCTATCAAAATACCCCATACTTAGCCCTTGCTTGTCCCCAAGCAAGTTCCTCATATAAAAGACAAGATAGAATGGATTATAAGTCAAGAAAATGAAAAAGTCTTTCAAAAATATTTTATGGTGTGCAACTATCATAGATCACTCTAAGAGAATACTTCCTGGAATTAAAAACTTAATATGCTCAAAACATTTTATAAATATAAGAAAGTTGTTCATCTTTGCATAAAATCATAGAATGCATAATAAATCATAATTATCAAAATTAATCATGTATAATCCGATTTAAACCGCTAAGTCAATCAACAAGCTCAAGGTCTCAAGGTCTTCTCAAAAGAAAAGGTCAAGAAACGTGTAGGGTAGGGATGTATGTAAGGTAATGTGGTGCTAGAATCCGGGAAAAGGATGAACTTCACTTTCACTTTGACTTGCAACATCTTCCACCAATAAGCTTTGCTTATTTCACACTTTTTCTTTTTTTTTTTACTTTACTTTTTGGGATGCATGGACAGAGGTGCACAATAACCGAAGCCTAGGAAATCTGCAATCATCAATTTCTCGAGATGCCTCAAACCCTTGATGCACATACCATGACCCGTTAGGAATATCGCTCAATCCGACTTTGGCAAGACACAAACACCCGGCTATGTGAATGGTGCCGAGTTACTCATCTTCATGATTGACTTCCCCAAACCTATTATTGCTTTCTAACACTTTCACTTTCAGCCACTTCTCAACTTTTGACTTGCTTTCACCACTTCGCTTGCTTCCAAATTCCCGGATAGGTAAAGGGAGGCAATATGTATATGAGGGGCTAAGCATGATCAAGAAGAAGAAGAAGAAGAAGAATGAATTGCCTTGGTCTTTCCAAGAAGAACGTGAGAGAACTTATGCTGCGGTGTCAACCTTCAAATTCAACATAATTTGGATAAAAATAAAGTATTAAACATGCCAATAATTTTAAACAAAGCATTTAGCAACTTAAACATATCATAAAACATTTCAAACATATAAAGAATTTAAATCCAGTCGGTAAACAAAATCTTCACTGAGATCATATCCAGATAAGTAACACAAAAATCGTTTTCGAAAACTCTCTGTTACGCCCACCTCGGTCGAGGTGTTCTTGGTTCAACCGAGGTGAAACACCTCGTTTTGCCAGAACTGTCCCGGTCGAGGTCAAAAATTTTTTTAAAACCATTTTGTTTTTTTTTCGGTTTCGACGTTTTTCTCAGTCAAATAACCTGTAAGTATTTAGCAACTTAAACAAAGCATTTAGCAACTTAAACATATCAGAACTGTCCCCGGCAACGGCGCCAAAAACTTGTTCGCTCCAAACGGTGTGTGCAAGCTTTAAATTTATAACCCTAGACTTAAGCTTAAAACAAGGATGCGAACCCGCAGTGTACGGGTCAATCGTAGTAAAAGCAAGAAAATTCCAGGGGTCGATCACAGGGACTTGGTGAAACAAAGTCAACACGGTATGCTACGTTAATTCTAACCACAAGAGCGATTAACACAATCAAAGATGAATAAGATGTCAAATAAGCAAACATGCAATTCTAGGGATTAAAGCATCTAGTTGTGGTTCCAACTCAAGATCTATAGATAAGCGGACAAAGCTGAGATTTTTGCGTGGGGAAGGTGTTGCTAAAGTGGAGTAGATCACCGGGTAAGTCTCACTACACACTAATCCTAAACCGTAACTCCTATTACCGGGTAAGTCTCAAGGAATCAAGATAAAGAACTATAACCTCAAACTAACACACCATCTAAGGGAATAGAATCAACCTTTACCGGGTAAGTCTCAGGCTAACTCACAAAGATGGGATGGAAGCACACTCAAACCCCAATAAAGGATAAACCTTTATTACCTACACTTATGATCTTAGGTACACAAACTAAGGAATTACCGGGTAAGTCTCATCCTAAGCTTGCATTGAACCAGGAAGGTGTAATAAGAATAGGATTTAGCAAACTCTAACACTTAACTTTCTGTTTTAGGTCGGATAAGTCACCTCGGTCAGAAGAATTCCACCCCGGCCGAGATGTTCATCAACCGAACGAGATGCTTAGGGTTAAGGTTAAAGACTCGAACTTTCAGGATCCTACTGGAATCTAAGATTATTCTATCATTGTTTTTCCCATAACCTTCAGTCAATCACCCTAGAATCACACAAGGAAATTAGCCACTCATCATCATAATGAAAGTATTAAAATATATGGGAAGAAGGCGAATATTTGAACAAAGAAGAATTTAATGAAAAGACTTCAATAACTGAATCAAATATCACAACAAAAGCGTTCCTTGGATAGCAATCCAACAAGACAAGATAACAAGGAAAGGAATTGAAGACAATCTTACAAAACCCTTCAAAAAGCTATAAAAAGCTATGATCTTCAACCTTCCTTCAACCTTCAAAAAGGTTCTTCGAAAACTCCCAAATTGGAGTATGTTGCGGCTGCTGCGTGTGTAAACCCTGATCGACGGTATAGCGTGATGTTGGATTTGTGGAAATCCAACCCTTTTTATAGGAAAAATAAACCTCCAAAGATAATAAATCTTAAGAAGATATTATCCCATAAATATAAGTAAAATATATGATTCTGCATATCTCCTTCCTTCCAGAAGCTCAGCCCAAAAATATAAGATCACTTTCCAAATTTAAAAGATCTCTTCCAAGAATAAAATATTCTCGCCGCGTCCTAGGTATTCGCCTCGGTCGAGTCGGCGTCTCTGGATCGCCTCGGTCGAGGTGAATCAATGGTCAACCGAGGTGACTCACGACAGAATGTGAAACCTCTCGAATCAGCTCCAAAGTGAATCTTCAATCCATGGCTATGCTCCCTGGATGTAGCTCCAAATGACTCATAACTCCTTTTGCTCCTTTTTGATGCAAAACGTATCATATTACCTGCAATTACAACGAAACTAGGTGTAGACCTCGATTCTCGCAAAGGTAGATGAAATGGTAGTAAAATCACATAATGTACATACAAACATGCAGAATATGAAAGATAAAACGTCCAAACAAACCCCAAAATATGGACTATAATTCATGCTATCACCTATCCACCCCGATGACCAAGAGAAAACAACCTTTACATGTCCATGGGGTACTTTTGCATATAGGAGAATGCCATTTGGGTTGTGTAATGCACCCGCCACCTTCCAAAGGTGTATGATGGCTATCTTTTCGGAATACATAGAAAATATCATGGAAGTGTTTATGGATGATTTCTCTGTTTATGGTTTTTCTTTCGATGATTGCTTGGCTAACTTGTCATTAGTATTACAAAGATGTGACGAGACAAATCTTGTCTTAATTTGAGAAAAATGCCACTTCATAGTAAGTGAAGGGATTGTGTTAGGACACTTGGTGTCTAACCGTGGCATTGAGGTTGATAGGGCCAAGATTGAAACAATAGAGAAGTTGCCACCACCTACCTCGGTGAAAAGGGTAAGGAGTTTCTTAGGGCATGCCGGTTTCTACCGGAGGTTTATTCAAGATTTCTCTAAAATCTATAAACCCCTCACTAACCTACTAATGAAAGATGTTGATTTTGTCTTTTCCAAAGATTGTCTTGAGGCTTTTTGTAGGTTGAAGAACGCCTTGATCTCCGCACCGATTATGCAACTTCCGGATTGGAGTCTACCGTTTGAGATCATGTGTGATGCAAGCGATGTAGCCGTTGGGGCCGTTTTAGGGCAAAGGAAAGAAGGGCGCACTCATGCTATTTGTCATGCTAGCAAGGCGCTAAATGATGCCCAACTCAATTATGCTACCACCGAGAAGGAGTTGCTAGCGGTGGTGTATGCATTTGAGAAGTTCCGCTCATCTCTTGTTGGAGCGAAGGTCATAGTTTATACGGATCATGCTGTGATCCGTTATCTACTTACCAAGAAGGATGCCAAGCCTAGGTTGATTTGGTGGATCCTTCTTCTTCAAGAGTTTGATTTAGAAATACGGGACAAGAAGGGATCCGAGAACTCGGTGGCGGATCACCTTAGTAGACTTGTTCGCCCCTAAACGTGCGTGCAAATAAGTTTTAATTATAAAACTAGAATAAAAGCAAGCGAACCCGCAGTGTACGGATCGGCGTAGATCAACAAGTATTCCAGAGTATCGAACACAGGGATTTGGGTGGGAACAAATTCAATTGTAGATTATCAAGCGTGTAAGTATGAGAGTTTTGCAAATATTGGGAAAACAACAATCCTAAAGATCCAGGTATCCAGCTGTGGCAATCGATTCAAGATTTACTATTGATATAAAGACAGAGTTGAGATATGCAAAGGTATGCTAATGTAAGGTGATCGTACGGTGAAGTTCCAAAAACCTTATATGACCCACCTATAAGATACTCTCTATACAGGTTGTTGAGGCTTCAATATAGAAAGGTTCTAAAGCTGAGAATTAATGTCAAAGACCCAAACTTGTAATCCAAGGATCAAGACTAACTTAACCGATTAAGGTTGTGACACTCACAATCGAGGTAGAGGTTGTTGAGGCTTCACTACCACCTAGAAAAGACAAGTCTAAACTAAGTTAAAGCAAATCTTTAACTTTGGATTAAAGTAAAAGCAGGTTCGTAGACTTAAGGGAAATTACGGTTGGATCTTGAGATTCCACGGTCGTGGAACTCAAGAACAACCCGTAATTTAGGGTTCGTCGACAATTATCTTGAACTCTCAGGGTCTAATCTATTTACAATCGATCTATCATCATCTAAGCCACAACTATCAACCCTTCACCTTAGAATTGTTAAGGGTTTTTAGCCAATAACAGTCATGTTGATATCAATTCAAGAATTAAAAGTTTGAAAGATGAAAACTTCCGAAAACCTTCAATAAACTCCAAAGCAATCTCAAAGTCACAATCAAGAACAAATATCGTCACAAGATTCGGAATAGAACAAACAAACTCAATCTTAGGAAAGAAGGAAGAACGGGATGTCTATTCGTCTTCTAAATCAAACCTAAACAAGAAGAGTAGTCTTCTTGCAAGAAATCTTCCGAATCCTCCGTCAATCCGGGAAATATGGAAGTCCCAACGGTAATCTCCACCAACTGCGAGATTAGGGCAAATCCAAGCTCGAACGTCGATCTCCAACGAGATGTAAATGCCTTCAAACAAGAGTTGTGCCGCTAAACGAGGATGTATGCGTCGATAAGCGGTGATAGCGGAGATGACGGAATTTCCCTTCGTCCGTCTTTTTATAGGGCAAGATAAAATATCGGCCCGGCCCAATCTTCAAAAGATCGTGGCTTCAAAATGTGGCGAAAAAGATCGCCAAGATCACGGTCGTGGAAGTTTCCACGACCGTAATTTAGAGCGTGGAAAAGTGTCACGGTTTGAACCATGTATTCCACGACCGTAATAGTTACTGGAATGCATCACGCCTCTCTTTGCAAGGTTCCACGGCCGTGGAACTGAACGTGGTTTGTAATACGGCCGTATTTTAGAGCGTGGTTTAGGGCAAGAACGTGATTCTTCCCTAGCCTCGTGCATTCCTCAAGTTGAACTCCAATTTGATCCTAAGAATGCCCTCAATCCATGGGCATATCAAATCAACTCTTCTTTGCTCGATTCCGTTCGAAAATAGCTCTTAAGTACCTATAATTAACATAGAACTAGTGTAGACATCCATATCGACAATATAGGCAAACTAGCTCACTTATGCAACAATGCTCAATCAAAGACTATCAATATGAATTAAATACGTTTAGAAAACGTGTCTAAAGTGTCACAATATTTCATGCTAACAAATAACCCCATACTTGCAACTTGCTTGTCCCTAAGCAAGGTCTTTCAAAAGCCTTTAAAACAAGAGTTAGGATGAAATATGTGTACCTTCTTTTGGATGAATGTGCCTTCTAAAGAATAGATCATTCTCAAACCTTGCTTCAATCGTTTATCAAACTTTCACACACTTAATCAAAGAGTAAAAAGCAAAGAAAACTCATGAATCAATTAAGCTTCTAAACAAGCATCATAACCTTCAAACATTATCAAAATCAATCATAAGAAACTTCAATTTAGATCACCAAGTCATACAACATTCTTTTGATCTTAAGGACTTTCAAAGAAAAGGTCTAGAATATGGAAGGGAAGGGAAAACTTTAAGGGAATGTGGTGCATGAATCCGGGAAAGTGGACAACTACTTCTTCTACTTTTGCGGTTTCCGCACACTTTCACTTTAGAGCTTCGCTCTCTTCTCTTCATTTTTCGACTTTACTTTTGGAGTTATGGATAGAGATGCACAAAAACCGAAGCCTAGGAGATTGGCGTTTCTCAATTTTCATGAGATGCCTCAAACCCTTAGCGCACATACCATAATCCGCTAGGAATATCGCTCAATCCGACTTTGGCAAGACACAAACACCCGGCTATGTGAATGGTGCCGAGTTACTCATCGTCATGATTGACTTCCCCAAACCTATAATTTCTTTCAATTCATTTGATTGCAAATAATTGCTCTCATGGCCCTCCCACATCAAACATGCCTTTTTCATTCACTTCTCCAAAATTCCCGGATAGGTAAAGGAGGTTAATATTTCAATGAGGAGCTAAAATGATCAAAAGGAAGAAGAAAGAAAAATCGAATTGCCTTAATCATCTCAACAAGAAGTATAAGAACTCATAGTGTGATTTCAACTTCAATTTCTCAACATGATTTAGACAATATTCATCACATTATGAAACTTGCAAAAGAGGTATAATTCATTCATTCAAATTCTTTTCGATTCACTATTCTTTTAAGCATGCAATTGTTATCAAACTCCATTCACAAGTAATGATTATCATGGAAATTATCTCAATTCATTAGAAGCACAAAATTTTCAAAATTTTTCAATTTTTATGGGTTTTTCAAGTTATTTTTCATGCAATGCAATAATGAAACGTGCAACACATAATGAACATGTAATGATAGTCTCGAATGAAAGCAAACATAGTGAGTAGAGTTATTACAAACTTTTAGTACATCCCACCCCATACTTAGGACGAACATTGTCCCTAATGTTCAAAAGAAATAAAGAAAAGAAAGAAAAGAAAAAGAAACTCACAAAGTGACGGTGGAATGTCTAAAGTGAACGGTCATGCATCAAATCACTACGGTGCCGGCAGAGGCGGGAATGGAGAGAAGCTAGGATCATAGAACCGCCCAAACTGCTGACGGTAGACATCCCTCATCATGTGGTCGAGGTCGTCTAGGCGTCCGTCTCTAGCATCGGCTCGGATCTCCAATGCTCCGACTCTCTGAAAGGCCAGTGGCCCAATCCGGCATCTGCTCGTACCATCCCGGGGCCTGACTATACCATGCTGGGGCGTCGGATGGTGCTGGTGCTGGTGGTGGTGCTGCTGACAGCTCTGTGGACCAAGGAGGGGGAACGCCATACCATGTGGGAGGTGTGGTCATCCACGTAGGCCTCTCACTCACGCTAGCGCGGCGAGAAGACGAGCCTGAGGCTCTAGCTGGACGTGGAGAGCGTCTAGGTACATCTGGGGCCGCCTCCGGCTGATCCGGAAACGTGCCAAACTCCTGCTCGGCTCCTCATCCACTCTCAAACTGATCTCCCATATCCTCCTCCTCGACAACTGGTGGTGGGACATAAGGGGGAGCTACTATCCTGTTCGCATGCATAGCAGCGAACGTCTCCTTCCAATTATGGCGTCCCGCCATAATGGAGTACTCCGGCAGCCACTCTATACCCCTGCCCGTCCTACTCTCCCAAGGCATGCCCGCATAAGGCGGACCTCTATGTGTGGGGAAAATGAGACCCTTCGTCATGAAAGCATGTAGCCCTAAAGGAACGGCCGGTATGCGGGTGCAAGCAGAAAAATCAACATCCAAGCTCCTAGCAATGTGGGTAACTATCCCACCATATCCTATGTTGCCCTTCTTCTTGTTCTTGAGCTTGCTCATCGTAGCAGCCAAGAGAGTGGCACAATCAGCCCGGCGTCCATAAAGCATGGAGTAAAGCAAGAACAGCTCATCCGTCTTGATCTTTTGGGGCGTCTCCGTCCTAGGAAAGAGACACTCCGAAAGAACACGGTGAGCTATCTTCAAGGCTAGATGGTACATCAATCTAGCCTTGGTATCAGCGGGTTGCCAACGGTCCTCGTCGGCGTAAATCATCGCAACCTCCTTCCAAAAGTCCTTGGCGTAAACGCCACTAGGAAATCGACCATTAAAGGTCTGATGAAACCCGAAAATGGTCCCAAACTCACGGATGCTAAAATGGTAGTCTCTTTCCATAAGACGGAAAGAGACGGTCCTATCTACGTGGCTGTGCTCGAAAGACGTCACAACCTCCCGTGTAATCTCCTCATAAGCGTCTTCTCGGATAGCCGAGAAGACAACTAATCCGGCTCTATCCAAGAGCCAAGTAAGATCCTCCACAATGTTGAGAGAAGCTAGATCCTCCAACAACAAGTACCTAGGACCAATCACTGGCCTCTCCTTGATCCTATCGAGTGCATCAAGATGATCGTCGTGTATGGTCGGGACTCTAGGGTGAGGGGGTGAAGATGGAGGTGAATGTGAGGATGGAGGTGAAGGGGAAGAGGGTGGTGGTGCCCTAGAGGATGAGGAGGAGGAGGGATTACCCTTCCTTTTCTTATTCTGATCATTTTTTTTCTCTTTTATCCTCCCCAAAACTCTCCTTACAAAGTCCATTCTGTTGAAAATTACGGTCTGTTCTTCAGAAACCACGGCCGTAATTCCCCCAGAGACCGTGATTTGTCTCAGAAAATCACAAATCTCAGCAAATCAGCAATCAATCTCCACAACAGGCAGTCCTAGTCTAATTTCTTCCAATCTAAATCAGTTCTTCCTAAAAATCTCTAACAAAAACGAACCAAATTGGCAAGAATAAAGAAGAGAGAAAAAACCTATTTTTCGGATTGAAAAATCCGAATTATGCGTTCGTTGGTGAATTTCCGCTCGATTCGTCGCTTGGATCTTGTTTGTGGTTGAATTTGCTTCAGTTTAGGAACAAGAATCGTTAAAAACGATTAAGAAACGAGGATTTGAGAGAGGGTCGTGGATTTTCGGCAATTAGGTCGTGGAAAGAGGGGTTTGGGGTGGTTTTTGTGAAGAATGTGGCTTATATAGTCACAGGCAAAATTTTTGAAAATCACGGTCTGTCGGGGTGTTCCACAGCCGTGAAAGTGTACGGAACCGTGGTTTTGGTGATTTTTCAAAGGCTTTTGGAAATTACGGGCACTGTAGCTATGACGACCGTAATTTAGGCCGTGGAACCCTCTGTAAAGCTCCAAAGTCCAGATTTCGTCACTTTTCTTCAACATTATTTTCCCTTTTTCCTTTTCCATCGATCCTACAACCAAAAACACGAACATACCGGAAGAAATCGAGGCAAATAAAGCAAAAACGTCTATTCTAAGCTAAACTATGAATCGAAAACAAAAACGAAAATGCAATACCTTGGGTTGCCTCCATAGAAGCGCTTTGTTTAAGGTCCGTAGCTAGACCAATCTTGCCCTTATTCGAGTGCGGAAGGCGCGAACTCTTCAGCTTGGAGTTCCGGCGTATACTTCTTGAGTGGTTGGCCGTTCACCTTAAAACTTCCGCTCGCTTCACCCCATACTTCAACTGCGCCATGGGGGAAAATACGCTTAATTAGAAAAGGTCCGGTCCAACGGGATTTAAGCTTACCTGGAAAGAGGCGAAGCCTTGAATTGAAGAGGAGAACTTGATCTCCTTCTTTGAAGTCCTTTGGAATGATATGCTTATCATGCCAACGCTTTGCTCTCTCCTTGTAGATCTTAGCGTTTTCATAAGCGTTCAAGCGGAGTTCATCCAGCTCATTAAGGTCTAGGAGACGCTTCTCTCCCGCTTCCTTCGTGCCGAAATTCAGCCACTTGATAGCCCAAAACGCTTTGTGCTCCAACTCTACCGGCAAGTGACAAGACTTCCCATACACAAGATTGCATGGCGTGGTTCCTATGGGAGTCTTGTACGCAGTCCGGTACGCCCATAATGCATCGTCAAGCTTCAAGGATCAATCCTTCCTAGTCCTTGAAACTGTCTTCTCTAGAATTCCTTTGATCTCCCTATTTGAGATCTCAACTTGTCCACTTGTTTGTGGATGATAAGGGGTGGCGACCTTGTGAGTAACCCCATACTTAGCTAGAAGAGCTTCAAAGCGACGGGCTATGAAGTGAGAACCTCCATCACTAATGATAGTCCTTGGCGTCCCAAATCGCGGGAAGATGGTCTTGTTGAAGAACTTAACCACCACCATGGCATCATTGGTGGGAGAGGCAATTGCTTCCACCCATCTAGAAACGTAGTCCACCGCCAATAGTATGTATTGGTTTCCACAAGAAGATGGGAATGGTCCCATGAAATCAACTCCCCAAACGTCAAAAATCTCCACCTCTTGGATATTGTTGAGGGGCATCTCATTCCTTCTAGAAATATTGCCTGTTCTTTGACAAGCATCGCAGCAAGAAACAAAGGATTGCACATCTCTAAATAAAGTAGGCCAAAAGAATCCAGATTGCAATACCTTTGCGCTAGTCTTGTTCGAACTAGCGTGTCCTCCACAAGGTAGTGAATGACAATGGCGGATGACACTTTGCATCTCATCTTCCGGCACACATCGCCGAATGATGCCATCCGGACCTCTCTTAAAGAGGAGAGGCTCGTTCCAATAGTATTCCCGGACGTCCTTAAAGAACTTCTTCCTTTGTGCGTAGGATAGTCCGGGTGGTATCTCCTGGCAAACCAAATAGTTAACAAAATCAGCAAACCATGGTTCGTTACCTTTGGAGATCACGTTGATGCACTCCTCTATGATGTGTAGGTGTTCGTCCGGAAATGAGTCATCAATGGGTAAATGGTCGTCCTCTAGATGTGTTAGGCGACTCAAATGATCCGCAACAGAATTTTCTGAACCTTTCTTGTCGCGGATCTCAAGATCGAATTCTTGTAGGAGAAGAATCCATCTAATTAGCCTTGGCTTCGCATCTTTCTTCGCAAGGAGGTACCGGATCGCAGCATGATCCGTGTAGACAATCACCTTTGCACCTACAAGATAAGAGCGAAACTTGTCAATAGCATAGACAATGGCTAAAAACTCTTTTTCGTTAGTGGCGTAGTTGAGCTGCGCTTCATCTAGCGTCTTGCTAGCATAGTATATGGCATGGGTTCGCCCTTCCTTTCGTTGTCCAAGAACAGCTCCAATAGCTACGTCACTAGCATCGCACATAACCTCAAAGGGAAGAGTCCAATCCGGAGGTTGGATAATGGGTGCTAAAATTAGAGCTTGCCGGATTGTGTTAAACGCATCCAAACATTCATGCGAAAACTCAAAAACCGCATCCTTCATCAATAGATTAGTGAGAGGTTTTGATATCTTAGAAAAGTCTTTAATAAAACGTCTATAGAATCCAGCATGTCCTAGGAAACTTCTTATCCCTTTCACCGAAGTTGGGGGAGGAAGTTTCTCTATGGTCTCTATCTTAGCTTTATCTACTTTTATCCCTCTACTAGAGACTAAGTGATCTAATACGATTCCTTCCTTAACCATAAATTGACACTTTCCCAATTAAGAACTAGGTTAGTGTCTTCACATCTTTGCAAAACAAGAGAAAGGTTAGAAAGGCAATCGTTAAAAGAGGAACCGTATACGGAGAAGTCGTCCATGAAGACTTCCATGATTTCCTCTATGTATTCGGAGAAGATGGCCATCATGCACCTTTGGAAGTTGGCTGGGGCGTTGCAAAGCCCGAATGGCATTCTCCTATAAGAAAACGTACCCCACGGGCACGTAAATGTGGTCTTCTCTTGATCATCCGGGTGTATCAAAATCTGAAAGAAACCACTATAACCGTCAAGGTAGCAAAAATGTGAATGTTGTGCTAACCTTTCAAGAATTTGATCAATGAATGGCAATGGAAAATGATCCTTCCGCGTTGCGTTGTTGAGCTTGCGATAGTCTATGCACATCCGCCATCCAGTTACGGTTCGGGTAGGAATGAGTTCGTTGTTCTTGTTGGTGATGACCGTCATTCCTCCCTTCTTTGGAACTACTTGAACTGGACTCACCCACTTACTATCGGAGATAGGATAGATGATACCTGCATCAAGAAGTTTAAGAATTTCCTTCTTGACAACCTCCTTCATGGTCGGATTCAACCGCCTTTGAGGTTGTCTTGAAGTTCTAAAGTCCTCCTCCATTAGTATCTTATGCATGCATAGGGAGGGTTTAATTCCTACTAAGTCCTCAATAGTATAGCCTAAAGCTTTCCTATGTTTCCTAAGGACAATCATGAGCTGTTCATGTTCATCTATGCTTAATTCGGAACTAATGATAACCGGAAAGGTAGAATTAGATCCTAGAAAAGCGTACCTTAGATGAGTAGGAAGTGGTTTTAATTCAATCGCTTTCGGAGCTTCCAACGATCCTTGAGGAGCATCCGATGTCTCCTTAGAAGTTTCTAAGGGTGTTGAGTGTGTTGGAGAAGAATCAGAAGAAGTTGAAGAAGTGTCCCGATCACTCTCTTCCACGGCCAAAATTACGGGTGGATCATGTCCTCCACGGCCGTGGTTTAGGGCGTGGAAGGGAAATACGGTTGTCACATCTTCTCCACGACCGTATAACTCCCTGGAGTGGAGGACGGTTTTGGTTGTGAAATCCACGGTCGTGGAATACAGGGTATGACCGTGGATTCTAACATTTTCAGCCTCATCGTGGAGTTTCTCAAACTCCTCTTCATGCATCTCTTCTTGTGCTTCCAAGGCTTCAATTTCCTCTTTGCACTCTTCTTCTTCCCCTACATCTGTTAGACTCATAGTAATGACTTTTTGTAAAGGATCGTTAAAGAGAATCGCACTTACCTCCTCCCTAGATAAACCTTCTTCATCTTGGACATCGTAAATATCCTCATCAAAGATTGGCTCCTTCACTAGAGTGGAAAGAACGAACTCTACTTTCTCTTCTCCTATATCAAAAGCGAGTCTCCCATTCTTGCAATCGACTATGCAGCCGGAAGTTGCAAGAAACGGTCTTCCGAGTATGATCGGGACCGGACTATCTGCAGGAATGTCAAGCGTGACAAAATCAATGGGAACAAAGAATTTACCTAGCTTGACCGGGACGTCTTCTACAATACCGACGGGGCGAGTGATGGATCGATCCGCCATGTATAACGTCATCTTCACCGGTTTAGGGTCGCCTAAACCGATCTTCCTGCACAATGCAAGTGGTATGATGCTCACACTTGCTCCTAAGTCACATAAAGCGTCGTATGTGACATCTCCCACTCCAATGGAAATGCAAAATGACCCCGGAGCCTTCAGTTTTGGGGGCATTTTCTCCTTCATGGTCTTGATGAGATTCGAAGAATCCGAACTCATCTTGACCTCACCGAAATCTTCTAGCTTCCTCTTGTTGGAGAGGAGCTCCTTCAAGAACTTGCCATAAGCCGGCATACCTACAATAGCATCAATGAAGGGTATATTAATATGCAGCTTACTCATGAGTTCTATGAACTTACCGAATTGTTTATCTAGGCGCGCTCGCGCTCTAGATTGAGGGAATGGTAGGGGAGGTTTGTAAGCTGGAGGAGGAACATAGACATCTTCCTTCTCCTTCCCCTTCTCCTTGTCCTTCTCTACGGGGACTTCAACGAACGTAGGCTGCGGATCGGTAGTAGTCACTCCGCTCCTAGTTGTTATCGCCATCACCCTTCCCTTAGGGTTGTCCTCCGTGTTTCCTAGAAGTTTCCCTTGATTCCTAGGAACTTCCTCCGCGTGGTTGAACATTTGGTTTTCTAAAACCTTTTGAGCTTTATCAACCTTAGAAACTTGATCATCAACCTTGATGAGGCGGTTCTCCAAACCTTGAAGCTTTCCCAAAATCGTCTCCAACATGGGAACGGGCTTCTCCTTTCCCAAAGTGTTTCCTCCATTTGATGTTTGCCCCTGGCTTCTCAAAGGAGTAGAGGAAGAGGAAGGTGGAGTTAGTGAATTAGAATTGGAAGGATAAGAGTTACCGGAATTTTGTTGATTGGAGCGCCAATTGTTGTTACTTGAACCCCTATTGTTGTTCCAATTGTTGTTACGGCCGTTATTATTGTTGTTGTTGCCATTCCAATTGTTGCTCCGGTTATTGTTCCGGTTGTTGTTGTTGTTGCGGTTTGTGTTATCACCGCCATTGTTGTTGCCCAAATAACCAACATCTCTCCCTTGTTGCTTTGGGAAGTTGGTCTTGATAGCCTCCTTCAACTCTTTGATCTCATTGTTGAGGGAGAAAATCTAATTTTGAGCTTCATGTGTGAGCTTTGCTCCTTGCTCCACACGATTTCCCTCCACTTTCCGGTGGGAATATTTCTCTATGACTCTTGCTTGCTTCTCAATGAAGTCCCAAGCGTCATCTTCTCTCATATCCATGAACGTTCCACATGAGAGGGATTGGAGGTTGAATTGCGTTCCCGCATCCAGCCCCTTGTAGTAAATCTCCAACAAGGCAAGCTTGGATATGCCATGATGAGGGCAATCCAAGAGCAAATCCTGAAACCTTTCCCAAGATTGAAACAAACTTTCGTTAGGTCTCATGGAAAAAGCATTAATCTTACCTCTAAGTTCCGCCGTTTTGGAAGGCGGAAAAAATTTGGTGAGGAACTCCGCGGAAAGGTCTTCCCACGTGTCTAGTTTCCCACTAGGAAGAGCTTGGTACCAAGACAACGCTTTCCCCTTCAAAGAGAAGAAGAAGGGCTTGAGCTTGTAGCTGTTGGTAGTAGCATTCTTCAGTCTCATCGTCTCCATCATACACTCAAAGTTTTGCAAGTGTTGGTGTGGAGATTCAGCGCTTGTCCCGCCAAATTGGTTTTGGCGAACAAGAGTAATAACTTGAGGGTTGAAACTAAACCCTTGTACATCTTCAGCATTAAAATTCACGCCCAAGCGGCGTGGTTGTTGCGTTGGATCCATCCGCTGGCCAAGAGTTCTTGGCTCGTCGTCCACACGCTCTATCCTTGCGTTCCTGGGTGGAACACGGCGATTAGCAGCTCCTTGTGGATGAAAAGGATTCACATTGATCGTGGGATCAATTTCTTCTAACGATGGCATGGAAGAGTCACTATCATCAGCGGATGAATGACTTCTTCTTCTTCTAGATCTTGATGCCCTTCTTGAGGAATTCTTGCTTCCTTTATTCTTAAGGTCGCTTAACTCTATCCTCATTTGGAACATCGTATCTTGTAGTTTGCTAACTTCAGATTGATGACGATCCATTTCATCCCGGCGGAGATTCTCGTTCCATTGGAGTTGAGCTTCCTTCTCCGCCAACTCCGCTTGAAGATCACGTTCGTGTTCTTCAGCCATCTTCTTTTCCTTGCGCTTTTGCCTTAAAGTTTTCTCTAGCTCTTGATCAAGAGGTAAGAGATCTTCGGTGTTCCTAGACCTGCGCATGCACTCAAAGTAATATCAAATAACGAGAGCAAGCTCCCAAGCTTGACAACCGGCTACCGAATTCGGCCGAAACCAAATCCCCGGCAACGGCGCCAAAAACTTGTTCGCCCCTAAACGTGCGTGCAAATAAGTTTTAATTATAAAACTAGAATAAAAGCAAGCGAACCCGCAGTGTACGGATCGGCGTAGATCGGCAAGTATTCCAGAGTATCGAACACAGGGATTTGGGTGGGAACAAATTCAATTGTAGATTATCAAGCGTGTAAGTATGAGAGTTTTGCAAATATTGGGAAAACAACAATCCTAAAGATCCAGGTATCCAACTGTGGCAATCGATTCAAGATTTACTATTGATATAAAGACAGAGTTGAGATATGCAAAGGTATGCTAATGTAAGGTGATCGTACGGTGAAGTTCCAAAAACCTTATATGACCCACCTATAAGATACTCTCTATACAGGTTGTTGAGGCTTCAATATAGAAAGGTTCTAAAGCTGAGAATTAATGTCAAATACCCAAACTTGTAATCCAAGGATCAAGACTAACTTAACCGATTAAGGTTGTGACACTCACAATCGAGGTAGAGGTTGTTGAGGCTTCACTACCACCTAGAAAAGACAAGTCTAAACTAAGTTAAAGCAAATCTTTAACTTTGGATTAAAGTAAAAGCAGGTTCGTAGACTTAAGGGAAATTACGGTTGGATCTTGAGATTCCACGGTCGTGGAACTCAAGAACAACCCGTAATTTAGGGTTCGTCGACAATTCTCTCGAACTCTCAGGGTCTAATCTATTTACAATCGATCTATCATCATCTAAGCCACAACTATCAACCCTTCACCTTAGAATTGTTAAGGGTTTTTTGCCAATAACAGTCATGTTGATATCAATTCAAGAATTAAAAGATTGAAAGATGAAAACTTCCGAAAACCTTCAATAAACTCCAAAGCAATCTCAAAGTCACAATCAAGAACAAATATCGTCACAAGATTCGGAATAGAACAAACAAACTCAATCTTAGGAAAGAAGGAAGAACGGGATGTCTATCCGTCTTCTAAATCAAACCTAAACAAGAAGAGTAGTCTTCTTGCAAGAAATCTTCCGAATCCTCCGTCAATCCGGGAAATCTGGAAGTCCCAACGGTAATCTCCACCAACTGCGAGATTAGGGCAAATCCAAGCTCGAACGTCAATCTCCAACGAGATGTAAATGCCTTCAAACAAGAGTTGTGCCGCTAAACGAGGATGTATGCGTCGATAAGCGGTGATAGCGGAGATGACGGAATTTCCCTTCGTCCGTCTTTTTATAGGGCAAGATAAAATATCGGCCCGGCCCAATCTTTAAAAGATCGTGGCTTCAAAATGTGGCGAAAAAGATCGCCAAGATCACGGTCGTGGAAGTTTCCACGACCGTAATTTAGAGCGTGGAAAAGTGTCACGGTTTGAACCATGTATTCCACGACCGTAATAGTTACTGGAATGCATCACGCCTCTCTTTGCAAGGTTCCACGGCCGTGGAACTGAACGTGGTTTGTAATACGGCCGTATTTTAGAGCGTGGTTTAGGGCAAGAACGTGATTCTTCCCTAGCCTCGTGCATTCCTCAAGTTGAACTCCAATTTGCTCCTAAGAATGCCCTCAATCCATGGACATATCAAACCAACTCTTCTTTGCTCGATTCCGTTCGAAAATAGCTCTTAAGTACCTATAATCAACATAGAACTAGTGTAGACATCCATATCGACAATATAGGCAAACTAGCTCACTTATGCAACAATGCTCAATCAAAGACTATCAATATGAATTAAATACGTTTAGAAAACGTGTCTAAAGTGTCACAATATTTCATGCTAACAAGACTCCCACCATTGGAGCTTGAAAAAGATGACATCCCGATAGATGACTCATTCCGGGATGAGCAATTGCAAATGGTGGAGGAATGCTTGTTCCAAGTGTCTAGAGGAAATGAGTCATGGTATGCCGACATCGTGAACTACTTAGTATGTGAGGAAGTGCCTCCCGGATTGACATATGCACAAAGAAAGAAGTTCTTCAACGATGTGAGGCACTACTATTGGAGTGAACCACTTCTATTCAAGAGAGGACCGGATAGGATGTTTAGAAGATGCATACCGGAAGACGAAGTGGAGAGTGTGATCCGGCATTGTCACTCCTTACCATGTGGAGGCCATGCTAGCTCACACAAGACGTGTGCAAAGGTATTGCAATCCGGTTTTTATTGGCCTAACTTGTTTAGAGATGTGCAAGGTTTTGTAGCGGCATGTGATGCTTGCCAAAGGACGGGCAACATCTCAAGGAGGAATGAGATGCCCTTGAACAACATTCAAGAAGTGGAGATTTTTGATGTGTGGGGTGTGGACTTCATGGGACCATTCCCTTCTTCATGTGGAAATCTCTACATCCTATTGGCGGTGGACTATGTGTCGAGATGGGTGGAGGCAATCGCCTCTCCTACGAATGATGCCAAGGTTGTGGTGCGGTTCTTCAACCGGGTGATCTTCCCTAGGTTTGGAACACCAAGGGTAATCATTAGTGATGGAGGAAAGCACTTCACCAATAGGAATTTTGGGGCGCTTTTGGCTAAGTATGGGGTGACTCATAAGGTGGCAACACCTTACCACCCCCAAACTAGTGGCCAAGTGGAGATCTCCAACCGGGAGATCAAGGCCATCCTTGAGAAGACGGTGTCTAGAACTAGAAAGGATTGGGCCATGAAGCTCAATGACGCATTATGGGCATATAGAACCGCCTTCAAGACACCAATTGGAACCACTCCTTACAAGTTAGTCTATGGCAAGTCTTGCCATCTTCCGGTGGAAATGGAGCATAGAGCTTATTGGGCCATTAAGTGGCTAAATTTTGACCTCAAAGAGGCGGGAGAGAAGAGGTTGCTTGATATAAACGCCCTTGAGGAGATCCGGTTGGAAGCTTACGAGAATGCCCAGATCTACAAGGAGAGAACCAAAAGATGGCATGACAAGAGAATCATCCCCAAGGAGTTGAGTGAAGGAGATCTTGTCCTCCTCTTCAACTCAAGGCTAAGGCTCTTTCCCGGAAAGCTCAAATCAAGATGGACCGGGCCATATGTGGTGAAGAAGATTTTTCCCCATGGAGCTATTGAGATAGGAGGGGAGCATTGTGGAAATTTCAAAGTGAATGGGCACCGTTTGAAGCAGTATATTCCGGGAGCTCCGGTGGACATGATTGCCCCGCTTCACCTTGAATAGACGCCCCCGAGTTTGGTCAAGCTAATGACCTTAAAGAAGCGCTTGGTGGGAGGCAACCCATTGGTAACATTTTTCCTTTTTCGTTTTGTTTTCGTTTTTAGATTTTTCTATCTTTGTGTGTTTTGTCTACTTCATGTGTGTGCTAGAGCATTAGTAGCATTGGAAGCCTTGCTTAGCATGTGAATGATGATGATGAACCCCTCATCAATTATGGGTGGAGCGGACGCGGAACTTGGACGGCTAGCGGTGCCTAGCGCGGGTCCCGAAGCTTTGATGGATGCTTAGAGCTCTCTACCATGGCTGATAAGATCATCCAACATCAATTCACTTGAGAAATCTCATAGCAAACCACTTTTATATTGTGAGAACCTTCTTTCACTCTCTTTACTTCATTTACACATTGGGGACAATGTGTTTCTAAGTATGGGGTGGGGTTTGCATGATCCTTTGCATGATGAGCATCTAGGATAGTTTAAAATCTTCACATGTCTTGCATTGTATATACTTAAATCGAAAATCCCATAAAAAATCAGAAAATTTAAAAAATTTTGTGCTTTCTAGGCTTGGATATGATCCTAATGATGAATCTTGTCTTGAGAATTGGCTATGGATGGCCTTATGTGTTGAATTGATAAATGCATATGTGGACTTGAACTACTTCTCTTGAATTCTATGAATGATTTGTGATCATGATGTTTGCCTAGAATGGATTGAGTATTGAAAGTCGAAATTACATGATAGTTCTTGCATACCATCTAGGAATGAATGAGGCATCTCATCTTTCTCTACTTCTCATCTTGATCATGATTGCTTGAGCACCTCAATTGATATAAAATTGGCCTCTTTTAACCCATCCGGGAATAGGAGCATGCTAGTGTGTTGAAGTGTGTGAAAAGCAAGTGTGGAGTAAAGTTGTTGATAAAAGGAATGTCATGAATGAAATGCTGAAATTATTGTGGAAGTGTAGCCAAAAATATAGGTTTGGGGGCATTGGTTTAAATGACAAGTAACTCGGTACACTTCACATAATCGGGTGTTGGTACCTTGTCAAAGTCAAATGAACCAATAGCCCTAACGAGCTTTGGTATGTGTGCCCAGTGTGGATGCACCTCGAAAAATAGAAAAAGCCCGAGGATGGCTAATCACCAAGGTTTCTGATAGCATGAATTATAGTCTATATTTTGGGGTTTGTTTGGACGTTTTATCTTTCATAATCTGCATGTTTGTATGTACATTATGTGATTTTACTACCATTTCATCTACCCTTGCGAGAATCGAGGTCTACACCTAGTTTCGTTGTAATTGCAGGTAATATGGTACGTTTTGCATTGAAAAGGAGCAAAAGGAGTCAAGAGTCATTTGGAGCTACATTGAGGAGCAAAAAGGAATCCTTCAGGAAGCATAGCCATGGATTAAAGATTTACTTTGGACCAGTTTTGAGAGATTCTACACTCAGTTATGATCACCTCGGTTGCCCAGAGATTCATCTCGACCGAGGCGATCCAGAGACACCGACTCGACCGAGGCGAACACCTAGGACGCGGCGAGAATATTTTATTCTTGGCTGAGATCTTTTAAAATTGGAAAGTGATCTTATATTTTTGGGCTGAGCTTCTAGAAGGAAGGAGATATGCAGAATCATATATTTTACCTATATTTATGGGATAATATCTTCTTAAGATTTATTATTTTTGGAGGGTTATTTTTCCTATAAAAAGGGTTGGATTTTCCACAAATCCGACACGCCGCATACGTCGACGGCCGCTTACAGTTAGAAGACGCCGCATACGTCGACGGCCGCTTACAGTTAGAAGATCCCGCATACGACGCAGCACATCCGCTATCAGCGCAGCAGCCGCATCCTACTCCAATTTGGGAGATTCGAAGAACCTTTTTGAAGGTCGAAGGAAGATTGAAGACTATAGCTTTATAGCTTTTTGGAGGGTTTTGTAAGATTGTCTTCAATTCTTTTCCTTGTTGTCTTGTCTTATTGGATCATTATCCAAGGAACGATTTTTGTGTGATATTTGATTCAGTTATTGAAGTGTTTTCATTAAATTCTTCTTTGTTCAAATATTCACCTTCTTCCCATATATTTAATACTTTCATTATGATGATGAGTGGCTAATTTCCTTGTGTGATTCTAGGGTGATTGGCTGAAGGTTGTGGGAAAAACAATGATAGAATGATCTTAATCACAGTAGGATCCTGAAAGTTCGAGTCTTTAACCTTAACCCTAAGCATCTCGTTCAGTCGATGAACATCTCGGCCGGGGTGGAAACTGGCTGACCGAGGTGGCTTATCCGATCCTTAACTGAGAGTTAATGTGTTAGAGTTTGCCAAATCCTATTCTTATTATACCTTTCTGGTTCAAAGCAAGCTTAGGATGAGACTTACCCGGTAATTCCTTAGTTTGTATACTAACGATCATAAGTGTAGGTAATAAAGGCTTGTCCTTTATTGGGGTTTGAGTGTGCTTCCATCCCATCTTTGTGAGTTAGCCTGAGACTTACCCGGTAAAGGTTAATTCTATTCCCTTAGATGGTGTGTTAGTTTGAGGCAATAGTTCTTTATCTTAATTCCTTGAGACTTACCCGGTAATAGGAGTTACGGTTTGGGATTAGTGTGTAGTGAGACTTACCCGGTGATCTACTCCACTTTAGAAACACCTTCCCCATGCAAAAATCTCAGCTTTGTCCGCTTATCTATAGATCTTGAGTTGGAACCACAACTAGATGCTTTAATCCCTAGAATTGCATGTTTGCTTATTTGACATCTTATTCATCTTTGATTGTATACTTGCTCTTGTGGTTAGCATTAACACTAGCATACCGTATTGGACTTTGTTTCACTAAGTCCCTGTGATCGACCCCTGGAATTTTCTTGCTTTTACTACGATTGACCCGTACACTGCGGGTTCGCATCCTTGTTTTAAGCTTAAGTCTAGGGTTATAAATTTAAAGCTTGCACACACCGTTTGGAGCGAACAAGTTTTTGGCGCCGTTGCCGGGGACTTGGTCTAGACCGAACCGGTATCGGTTTGCTTTCGGGGCTATTGCCCCTGTTGCTACTAACTACTCTTTCTATGAGTTTTGTAGTTTTCAGGATTTCCGATGACTACATTTGATCCAGCCTGGATAGCAAGACAAAGTGCTAGGGCGGACCATTATGAATACTTGGAGGAGAAGTACTCCTTCTATTGGTTCAAAAATGAATGGGAAAGAGAAGAGGCCATTCAACATGAACTTGCGATATGGGATGAGAAGAATGTCCCTAAAAACATTTATGAGCAACCTTTTGAAGACTCTCTCGAATCAAGATTGGAGAAGTTGATGAAGAAGGTGGAGGAGCTCAAGGAAAGCACCCTATCCTATGCTAAGCCGGAAGAGGAGCATAAGGAAGTGTTGCACGTTCCAAGCATTCCTCTGGTCGGACCGGAAGCTTCTCTTGATGCTTTTGTGGAAGCGGAGGATATGGAAGATCTCGATCCAACTGCCGAGACCTCGGCCGAGGTGAAAACGACTTCGGTCGAGATGGAAGAATCTGCAAAACCAGAAATGGAAGATGCAGAGAACCTTGGCCAAATTACTGAGATTGTGGTCAAGGTGGAAGAAAGACCAGCAGAACTGAGAGAGATTTCATGTGTTGATTATCAACCTAACATGAAACTTGACTCAAGCTTTGGGGAACTTTACAAGGTAATTTCTCTTACTCCATTTGAATTTCCTATTAAAATTTCTGAATTTTTCAGGAAAGCACCGGAGAGTTGGAGGTCTCTTCCGAAAGAACCTCCAAAGATCAAGATGAAGTCTTCCTTAAAATTTTTGGAAGAAGATGCTCCTTGGATCATGAGGAGTGGAGTTTGCAAACACTACACCGTTAAGGGGGTAAAGTGTCTCTTGTTCAAGTATGGGGTCCCTCGCATGCTCAGGACCTTGTACCATCCCCAAGCTAAAGATGGGGAAGCTACTAGGATTCTCGAGAAGTTGTTTTCTCGATCAAGGAAAGGATGGGACGCAAGGCTAGATTATGTCCCATTGAAGTGCAGGAAGTCTAGAAGGATTCCGGTGAGAATCAAACCGTACAAGCTTGTACGTGGGAGATCTTACCATTTGCCGGTGAAATTAGGAACCGGAACCTTTTTGGAAGAATTTTATGATGGATGTGATGAGCACTCCATGGTGTTCAAGGTACATTGAGTAATTCTATGGAGAATGGTCCAGCTAGCGACCTTAAACCAAGCGCTTCTTGGGAGGCAACCCAAGGTATTGCTTTCTTCTCCCTTATCTAGTTTAGTTTAGATAGTTGCTTTGTTTTTGTTTTCTTCTAGACAACAACCAGGTATTCCAAAAGGAAGGATCACGGTTCAGGAGCTACACTGGAAGAACAAAACTTTGAGAAGTTGAGGAAACGAGCTTTACTAAGATACATCTCGCGTACTGTCAGAACACCTCGACCGAGATGTGCTTTGCCAACCGAGATGGTCTTATCTGGGAGCTATTTCTTACTTCTTCATGCAGTTTAGCTATGTTCGGTGAGTATCCTGTCCTTAGACTTATTCTGACCCACTGGGACAGTGTGTCCCAAGTATGGGGTGTTTGTACTTATTTGACTACTTGACGTTATTTGACTACTTTTGATGTATGACATTCTATTTCATCGGATATTTATATTTATGCTTCATTTTG
Organism: Fagopyrum esculentum; assembly: GCA_033239045.1. Lineage (NCBI taxonomy): Eukaryota > Viridiplantae > Streptophyta > Magnoliopsida > Caryophyllales > Polygonaceae > Fagopyrum > Fagopyrum esculentum. The sequence goes on along the minus strand of BSUD01000008.1, from coordinate 104,891,039 downwards.
CATCTATGTGTTTATCTGAGATTGCATGCATACCTACAGGTTATTTGATTGAGAAAAACGTCGAAACTGAAAGAAAACTAGTCTAAAAAAATAAAAAAATAAAAAAATTTTTGACCTCGACCGGGACAGTTCTGGCAAAACGAGGCGTTTCACCTCGGTTGAACCAAGAACACCTCGACCGAGGTGGGCGTAACAGAAAATTTTCGAAAACGATTTTTGTGTTACTTATCTGGATATGATCTCAGTGAAGATTTTGTTTACCTACTGGTTTTAAATTCTTTATGTGTTTGAAAGGTTCTATAATATGTTTAAGTTGCTAAATGCTTTGTTTGAAATTATTGGCATGTTTAATACTTTATTTTTATCCAAATTATGTTGAATTTGAAGGTTGACACCGCAGCATAAGTTCTCTCACGTTCTTCTTGGAAAGACCAAGGCAATTCATTCTTCTTCTTCTTCTTCTTCTTGATCATGCTTAGCCCCTCATATACATATTGCCTCCCTTTACCTATCCGGGAATTTGGAAGCAAGCGAAGTGGTGAAAGCAAGTCAAAAGTTGAGAAGTGGCTGAAAGTGAAAGTGTTAGAAAGCAATAATAGGTTTGGGGAAGTCAATCATGAAGATGAGTAACTCGGCACCATTCACATAGCCGGGTGTTTGTGTCTTGCCAAAGTCGGATTGAGCGATATTCCTAACGGGTCATGGTATGTGCATCAAGGGTTTGACGCATCTCAAGAAATTGATGATTGCGGATTTCCTAGGCTTCGGTTATTGTGCACCTCTATCCATGCATCCCAAAAAGTAAAGTAAAAGAGAAAAAAGTGTGAAATAAGCAAAGCTTATTGGTGGAAGATGTTGCAAGTCAAAGTGAAAGTGAAGTTCATCCTTTTCCCGGATTCTAGCACCACATTACCTTACATGCATCCCTACCCTACACGTTTCTTGACCTTTCTTTTGGGAAGCCCTTGAGACCTTGAGCTTGTTGATTGACTTAGCGGTTTAAATCGGATTATACATGATTAATTTTGATAATTATGATTTATTATGCATTCTATGATTTTATGCAAAGATGAACAACTTTCCTATATTTATAAAATGTTTTGATCATATTGAGTTTTTAATTTCCAGGAAGTACTCTCTTAGAGTGATCTATGATAGTTGCACACCATAAAAATATTTTTGAAGGACTTCTCATTGATTTTCTTGACTTATAATCCATTCTATCTTAATTTCTATATGAGGAACTTGCTTAGGGACAAGCAAGGGCTAAGTATGGGGTATTTTGATAGCATGAATTATAGTCTATATTTTGGGGTTTGTTTAGACGTTTTATCTTTCATAATCTGCATGTTTGTATGTACATTATGTGATTTTACTACCATTTCATCTACCCTTGCGAGAATCGAGGTCTACACCTAGTTTCGTTGTAATTGCAGGTAATATGGTACGTTTTGCATTGAAAAGGAGCAAAAGGAGTCAAGAGTCATTTGGAGCTACATTGAGGAGCAAAAAGGAATCCTTCAGGAAGCATAGCCATGGATTAAAGATTTACTTTGGGCCAGTTTTGAGAGATTCTACACTCAGTTATGATCACCTCGGTTGCCCAGAGATTCATCTCGACCGAGGCGATCCAGAGACACCGACTCGACCGAGGCGAACACCTAGGACGCGGCGAGAATATTTTATTCTTGGCTGAGATCTTTTAAAATTGGAAAGTGATCTTATATTTTTGGGCTGAGCTTCTAGAAGGAAGGAGATATGCAGAATCATATATTTTACCTATATTTATGGGATAATATCTTCTTAAGATTTATTATTTTTGGAGGGTTATTTTTCCTATAAAAAGGGTTGGATTTTCCACAAATCCGACACGCCGCATACGTCGACGGCCGCTTACAGTTAGAAGATCCCGCATACGACGCAGCACATCCGCTATCAGCGCAGCAGCCGCATCCTACTCCAATTTGGGAGATTCGAAGAACCTTTTTGAAGGTCGAAGGAAGATTGAAGACTATAGCTTTATAGCTTTTTGGAGGGTTTTGTAAGATTGTCTTCAATTCTTTTCCTTGATTGTCTTATTGGATCATTATCCAAGGAACGATTTTTGTGTGATATTTGATTCAGTTATTGAAGTGTTTTCATTAAATTCTTCTTTGTTCAAATATTCACCTTCTTCCCATATATTTAATACTTTCATTATGATGATGAGTGGCTAATTTCCTTGTGTGATTCTAGGGTGATTGGCTGAAGGTTGTGGGAAAAACAATGATAGAATGATCTTAATCACAGTAGGATCCTGAAAGTTCGAGTCTTTAACCTTAACCCTAAGCATCTCGTTCAGTCGATGAACATCTCGGCCGGGGTGGAAACTGGCTGACCGAGGTGGCTTATCCGATCCTTAACTGAGAGTTAATGTGTTAGAGTTTGCCAAATCCTATTCTTATTATACCTTTCTGGTTCAAAGCAAGCTTAGGATGAGACTTACCCGGTAATTCCTTAGTTTGTGTACCAACGATCATAAGTGTAGGTAATAAAGGTTTATCCTTTATTGGGGTTTGAGTGTGCTTCCATCCCATCTTTGTGAGTCAGCCTGAGACTTACCCGGTAAAGGTTGATTCTATTCCCTTAGATGGTGTGTTAGTTTGAGGCAATAGTTCTTTATCTTAATTCCTTGAGACTTACCCGGTAATAGGAGTTACGGTTTGGGATTAGTGTGTAGTGAGACTTACCCGGTGATCTACTCCACTTTAGAAACACCTTCCCCATGCAAAAATCTCAGCTTTGTCCGCTTATCTATAGATCTTGAGTTGGAACCACAACTAGATGCTTTAATCCCTAGAATTGCATGTTTGCTTATTTGACATCTTATTCATCTTTGATTGTATACTTGCTCTTGTGGTTAGCATTAACACTAGCATACCGTATTGGACTTTGTTTCACTAAGTCCCTGTGATCGACCCCTGGAATTTTCTTGCTTTTACTACGATTGACCCGTACACTGCGGGTTCGCATCCTTGTTTTAAGCTTAAGTCTAGGGTTATAAATTTAAAGCTTGCACACACCGTTTGGAGCGAACAAGTTTTTGGCGCCGTTGCCGGGGACTTGGTCTAGACCGAACCGGTTTCGGTTTGCTTTCGGGGCTATTGCCCCTGTTGCTACTAACTACTCTTTCTATGAGTTTTGTAGTTTTCAGGATTTCCGATGACTACATTTGATCCAGCCTGGATAGCAAGACAAAGTGCTAGGGCGGACCATTATGAATACTTGGAGGAGAAGTACTCCTTCTATTGGTTCAAAAATGAATGGGAAAGAGAAGAGGCCATTCAACATGAACTTGCGATATGGGATGAGAAGAATGTCCCTAAAAACATTTATGAGCAACCTTTTGAAGACTCTCTCGAATCAAGATTGGAGAAGTTGATGAAGAAGGTGGAGGAGCTCAAGGAAAGCACCCTATCCTATGCTAAGCCGGAAGAGGAGCATAAGGAAGTGTTGCACGTTCCAAGCATTCCTCTGGTCGGACCGGAAGCTTCTCTTGATGCTTTTGTGGAAGCGGAGGATATGGAAGATCTCGATCCAACTGCCGAGACCTCGGCCGAGGTGGAAGAGATCTCGACTGAGATGGAAGAAGAATCTGCAAAACCAGAAATGGAAGATGCAGAGAACCTTGGCCAAATTACTGAGATTGTGGTCAAGGTGGAAGAAAGACCAGCAGAACTGAGAGAGATTTCATGTGTTGATTATCAACCTAACATGAAACTTGACTCAAGCTTTGGGGAACTTTACAAGGTAATTTCTCTTACTCCATTTGAATTTCCTATTAAAATTTCTGAATTTTTCAGGAAAGCACCGGAGAGTTGGAGGTCTCTTCCGAAAGAACCTCCAAAGATCAAGATGAAGTCTTCCTTAAAATTTTTGGAAGAAGATGCTCCTTGGATCATGAGGAGTGGAGTTTGCAAACACTACACCGTTAAGGGGGTAAAGTGTCTCTTGTTCAAGTATGGGGTCCCTCGCATGCTCAGGACCTTGTACCATCCCCAAGCTAAAGATGGGGAAGCTACTAGGATTCTCGAGAAGTTGTTTTCTCGATCAAGGAAAGGATGGGACGCAAGGCTAGATTATGTCCCATTGAAGTGCAGGAAGTCTAGAAGGATTCCGGTGAGAATCAAACCGTACAAGCTTGTACGTGGGAGATCTTACCATTTGCCGGTGAAATTAGGAACCGGAACCTTTTTGGAAGAATTTTATGATGGATGTGATGAGCACTCCATGGTGTTCAAGGTACATTGAGTAATTCTATGGAGAATGGTCCAGCTAGCGACCTTAAATCAAGCGCTTCTTGGGAGGCAACCCAAGGTATTGCTTTCTTTCCCGTTTTCTAGTCTAGTTTAGATAGTTTTTTTTGTTTTTGCTTTGCTTTGCTTTGTTTTTGGGTTTTTGGACAGACAACAGGAAGGAGCACTCCAGGAAAGGGAGAAGTTCGAGATTCTGAGAAGAAAGAGGCACCTCGGTCACTGTCAGAACACCTCGACCGAGTTGATTCTTGAAGCAACCGAGGCGACTAGGGTTTCTGCAGAACCGCCTCGGTCCGTACCACCTCGGTCCAGTCGAGACCATCTCGACCGAGGTGACAGCAGATCTCGCGACGGTATAAAAAGGGAAAATTACTTTTCACTTTTTATTTTTCACCCACTTCGACCGCGGCGACAGAGGCATCTCGTTCTCCTCCGTTTCTCGCTCGTTTCGACAATTTCTCCTTCCAACACGCGATTAAAGGGTAGAAGAGGCGATTGCAACTACAGATCTGCAAAGAATCTGAGTATTTTCGACCGAAACGAGGTAACCACCGTTCGAAAACCCTAACTCCTCGTTTGCTGCTTATTGGGCTTTGGTTGCCCTTGTTTCTGCTGAGGAAACCCATAAGTACCCCTTAGGAAGCAATTGTAGTGATTTTAGGGGGAAAAGAACTGAAATTTTGAGAATTGGAATTCGAACTGTTACGCCTCGGTCCAGTCGGCCTGCACCTCGACCGAGGTGATTTCTGAGGGTTGTCAGTCAACCGAGGTGATCTGACAGAGTGTTTTGCGAAGATGAGTTCAGACAGATTACTGGCCCTTAGAGATAGATCCTCACCTTCCCCTTCCCCTTCTTCTTCCCGTCCCTACCGCCCGGTCATCCACGAGAGATGCCGGGTAGACTATGAGAGGATAGCGGGCCGTCCAGTTATCGCACCACGATTTCTGGAGGTATCCGCTTTTGACTGCCTAGGGTTAGAGGCTGACCTTAGGAGGATGATCGCCACAGTCGGGCTGGATCAGTTTTCTGAGATCCGAGCCCCAGCCTACATAGAGCCGACACTCGAGTTTGTCAGCTCCTTCTCCTACCTACCCACAGAGGGATCTGTGAAGTACCGGCTGATGAGCCGGAACTTCATAGTTCCATTAGAGATATTCAGAGAGATTTTCAGCTTTCCTACCCCTACCGCTGTAGATTTTCCCTCCCGTTCAGTAGCTAGGGAGTTTTGGGGACAGATAGCCCACATTACCACTCATGCAGACAGATGGCGCCCTGGAGATTCCAGGGAGAAAGTCATCTTTCACCCAGCCTTTAGACTCGCCCACCGGATATTCAGTGAGATGCTTCTGGCGCGTACTGAGACGCCCCAGAAGATCAGACAGGGGGAGCTATTTTCGCTATACTGCATGGTCACGGGAGGATACCCTGACTTTGGCTTGATGCTGGCAGAGGATCTGCACAGGATCAAGGCCAAAGGGAAGGGTGATATTTGCTGTGGAGGTCTAGTCACCCACATCGCCACCTACCACGGGATGGACCTCAGTGTTTGCACATTAGCAGCGGCTCCGAAGCCGCTGGGACTGCAGGAGATGATTACGCGGCGGATTCTGGTTCCCCGTGGATTGACCACTCCGTACGTTGCCATGCCTTGGGAGCGGACAGCGCCTCAGGGTATCAGATGGTCTGCACAGTTCTCTGTTGCCGACCCGCATTTCTGGCAGGCAGCATGGGTCCCGCTGATGGAGGACTATAGAGAGGGAGCAGCTGCTGCTGCTGCAGCTGCAGAGGAGGCTGAGGAGGTCGATGAGGATGACGACGATGAGACTGTCGATGAGAGAGGAGGCGGCATCCCGATGGACACAGGGACAGACACTGCTGGGACGAGCGCGCCTCCCATTATTGATCTTGATGAGGACGAGGAGGACACTGAGCCAGCGCCGGCTGAGACTTCTCCAGTTAGGCCCGCTAGGCGCAGGAGGCAGAGGGTTAGAGACAGAGCAGCACACCGACGGATTGATGACCTGACGGATCAGGTTATCGACACTTATGCTGCACTTTCTTTAGATATCCGGGAGATGCAGGAGCGGCAGCATCATCAGCACATGATGGCTCAGCTACAGTTCCAGCATGTCATGGGCTATCCCTATGACCCTACTCTGTTCCCCTACATTCCACCACCACCACCGGATCAGGACTTCTGAGGAGCTGCAGGGTTTTATTTATTTTATTTTTATGCAGTTCGGCTCTTTATCCGGTGAGTCCTCCTTTCTTTCAGACTTTTATTACACCCACTGGGACAGTGTGTCTCAAGTATGGGGTATTTAGTTGATGTATTATCTGACTTATTTGACTTATGATGTATTATTTGACCTTTGATGTATTTTATTGACCGGATATTTTCATATTTATGCTTCATTCTGCATTTATATGTTTATCTGAGATTGCATGCATACTTACAGGTTATTTGATTGAGAAAAACGTCGAAACCGAAAATAAATGGTTTTTAAAAAAATTTTTTCAACCTCGACCGGGACAGTTCTGGCAAAACGAGGTGTTTCACCTCGGTTGAACCAAGAACATCTCGACCGAGGTGGGTTAACTGAGAGTTTTCGAAAACGATTTTTTGTGTTACTTATCTGGAATTGATCTCAGTGAAGATCTTGTTTACTGACTGGTTTTAAATTCTTTATATGTTTGAAATGTTTTATAATATGATTAAGTTGCTGAATGCTTTGTTTGAAATTATTGGCATGTTTAATACTTTGTTTTATCCAAATTATGTTGAATTTGAAGATTGACACCGCAGCATAAGTTCTCTCACGTTCTTCTTGGAAAGACCAAGGCAATTCATTCTTCTTCTTCTTCTTCTTGATCATGCTTAGCCCCTCATATACATTTTGCCTCCCTTCACCTATCCGGGAATTTGGAAGCAAACGAAGTGGTGAAAGCAAGCTAAAGTTGAAGATGGCTGAAAGTGAAAGTGTTAGAAAGCAATAATAGGTTTGGGGAAGTCAATCATGAAGATGAGTAACTCGGCACCATTCACATAGCCGGGTGTTTGTGTCTTGCCAGAGTCAGATTGAGCGATATTCCTAACGGGTCATGGTATGTGCATCAAGGGTTTGATGCATCTCAAGAAATTGATGATTGCGGATTTCCTAGGCTTCGGTTATTGTGCACCTCTATCCATGCATCCCAAAAAGTAAAGTAAAAAAAAGAAAAAGTGTGAGATAAGCAAAGCTTATTGGTGGAAGATGTTGAAAGTCGAAGTGAAAGTGAAGTTCATCCTTTTCCCGGATTCTAGCACCACATTACCTACATACATCCCTACCCTACACGTTTCTTGACCTTTTCTTTTGGGAAGCCCTTGAGACCTTGAGCTTGTTGATTGACTTAGCGGTTTAAATCGGATTATACATGATTAATTTTGATAATTATGATTTATTATGCATTCTATGATTTTATGCAAAGATGAACAACTTTCCTATATTTATAAAATGTTTTGATCATATTGAGTTTTTAATTTCCAGGAAGTACTCTCTTAGAGTGATCTATGATAGTTGCACACCATAAAAATATTTTTGAAGGACTTCTCATTGATTTTCTTGACTTATAATCCATTCTATCTTAATTTCTATATGAGGAACTTGCTTAGGGACAAGCAAGGGCTAAGTATGGGGTATTTTGATAGCATGAATTATAGTCTATATTTTGGGGTTTGTTTGGACGTTTTATCTTTCATAATCTGCATGTTTGTATGTACATTATGTGATTTTACTACCATTTCATCTACCCTTGCGAGAATCGAGGTCTACACCTAGTTTCGTTGTAATTGCAGGTAATATGGTACGTTTTGCATTGAAAAGGAGCAAAAGGAGTCAAGAGTCATTTGGAGCTACATTGAGGAGCAAAAAGGAATCCTTCAGGAAGCATAGCCATGGATTAAAGATTTACTTTGGACCAGTTTTGAGAGATTCTACACTCAGTTATGATCACCTCGGTTGCCCAGAGATTCATCTCGACCGAGGCGATCCAGAGACACCGACTCGACCGAGGCGAACACCTAGGACGCGGCGAGAATATTTTATTCTTGGCTGAGATCTTTTAAAATTGGAAAGTGATCTTATATTTTTGGGCTGAGCTTCTAGAAGGAAGGAGATATGCAGAATCATATATTTTTCCTATATTTATGGGATAATATCTTCTTAAGATTGATTATCTTTGGAGGTTTATTTTTCCTATAAAAAGGGTTGATTTTCTACAATTTGAGGAGGCTGCATACACCGCATACGATCTCGATTACAGCGAAGAATACGCAGCAGCCGCATCCTACTCCAATTTGGGAGATTCGAAGAACCTTTTTGAAGGTCGAAGGAAGATTGAAGACTATAGCTTTATAGCTTTTTGGAGGGTTTTGTAAGATTGTCTTCAATTCTTTTCCTTGTTGTCTTGTCTTATTGGATCATTATCCAAGGAACGATTTTTGTGTGATATTTGATTCAGTTATTGAAGTGTTTTCATTAAATTCTTCTTTGTTCAAATATTCACCTTCTTCCCATATATTTAATACTTTCATTATGATGATGAGTGGCTAATTTCCTTGTGTGATTCTAGGGTGATTGGCTGAAGGTTGTGGGAAAAACAATGATAGAATGATCTTAATCACAGTAGGATCCTGAAAGTTCGAGTCTTTAACCTTAACCCTAAGCATCTCGTTCAGTCGATGAACATCTCGGCCGGGGTGGAATTCTTCTGACCGAGGTGACTTACCCGATCCTAAACTGAGAGTTAATGTGTTAGAGTTTGCCAAATCCTATTCTTATTATACCTTTCTGGCTCAAAGCAAGCTTAGGATGAGACTTACCCGGTAATTCCTTAGTTTGTATACTAACGATCATAAGTGTAGGTAATAAAGGCTTGTCCTTTATTGGGGTTTGAGTGTGCTTCCATCCCATCTTTGTGAGTTAGCCTGAGACTTACCCGGTAAAGGTTAATTCTATTCCCTTAGATGGTGTGTTAGTTTGAGGCAATAGTTCTTTATCTTAATTCCTTGAGACTTACCCGGTAATAGGAGTTACGGTTTGGGATTAGTGTGTAGTGAGACTTACCCGGTGATCTACTCCACTTTAGAAACACCTTCCCCATGCAAAAATCTCAGCTTTGTCCGCTTATCTATAGATCTTGAGTTGGAACCACAACTAGATGCTTTAATCCCTAGAATTGCATGTTTGCTTATTTGACATCTTATTCATCTTTGATTGTATACTTGCTCTTGTGGTTAGCATTAACACTAGCATACCGTATTGGACTTTGTTTCACTAAGTCCCTGTGATCGACCCCTGGAATTTTCTTGCTTTTACTACGATTGACCCGTACACTGCGGGTTCGCATCCTTGTTTTAAGCTTAAGTCTAGGGTTATAAATTTAAAGCTTGCACACACCGTTTGGAGCGAACAAGTTTTTGGCGCCGTTGCCGGGGACTTGGTCTAGACCGAACCGGTTTCGGTTTGCTTTCGGGGCTATTGCCCCTGTTGCTACTAACTACTCTTTCTATGAGTTTTGTAGTTTTCAGGATTTCTGATGGCTATGTTTGATCCAGCCTGGATAGCAAGACAAAGTGCTAGGGCAGATCATTATGAATACTTGGAGGAGAAGTACTCCTTCTATTGGTTCAACAATGAATGGGAAAGAGAAGAGGCCATTCAACGTGAACTTGCGATATGGGATGAACTGAATGTCCCTAAAAAGACTTATGAGCAACCTCTTGAAGACTCTCTCGAATCTAGGTTGGAGAAGTTGATGAAGAAGGTGACGGAGCTCAAGGAAAGCACCCTATCCTATGTTAGGCCGCAAGAGGAGCATAAGGAAGTGTTGCACGTTCCAGGCATTCCCCCAGTCGAACAAGAAAATTCTCCTGATGCTTTTGTGGAAGCGGAGGATATGGAAGATCTCGATCCAACTGCCGAGACCTCGGCCGAGGTGGAAGTGATCTCGACTGAGATGAAAGAAGAACCTGCAGAACCAGAAAAGGAAGATGCAGAGAACCTTGGCCAAATTACTGAGATTGTGGTCAAGGTGGAAGAAAGACCAGCTGAACTGAGAGAGATTTCGTGTGTGGATTATCAACCCAACATGAAACTTGACTCAAGCTTTGGGGAACTTTACAAGGTAATTTCTCTTACTCCATTTGAATTTCCTATTAAAATTTCTGAATTTTTCAGGAAAGCACCGGAGAGTTGGAGGTCTCTTCCGAAAGAACCTCCAAAGATCAAGATGAAATCTTCCTTGAAATTGTTGGAGGAAGATGCTCCTTGGATTATAAGGAGTGAAGTTAACAAGCGCTTCACCGCTAAGGCAACGAAGTGTTATTTGTTCAAGTATGGGGTCCCTCGCATGCTCAGGACCTTGTACCATCCCCAAGCTAAAGATGGGGAAGCTACTAGGATTCTCGAGAAGTTGTTTTCTCGATCAAGGAAAGGATGGGACGCAAGGCTAGATTATGTCCCATTGAAGTGCAGGAAGTCTAGAAGGATTCCGGTGAGAATCAAACCGTACAAGCTTGTACGTGGGAGATCTTACCATTTGCCGGTGAAATTAGGGACCGGAACCTTTTTGGAAGAATTTTATGATGGATGTGATGAGCACTCCATGGTGTTCAAGGTACATTGAGTAATTCTATGGAGAATGGTCCAGCTAGCGACCTTAAATCAAGCGCTTCTTGGGAGGCAACCCAAGGTATTGCTTTCTTTCCCGTTTTCTAGTTTAGTTTAGATAGTTGCTTTGTTTTTGTTTTCCTCTAGACAACAACCAGGTATTCCAAAAGGAAGGATCACAGTTCAGGAGCTACACTGGAAGAACAAAATTTCGAGAAGTTGAGGAAACGAGCTTTACTGAGATACATCTCGGGTACTGTCAGAACACCTCGACCGAGATGTGCTTCGCCAACCGAGATGGTTTTATCTGGGAGTTGTTTCTTACTTCTTCATGCAGTTTAGCTATGTTCGGTGAGTATCCTGTCCTTAGACTTATTTTGACCCACTGGGACAGTGTGTCCCAAGTGTGGGATGTTTATGTATTATTTGATATTTTATGCTTCAGTTGCTTCTACATGTTTATCTGATATTACATGCATACATACAGGTTATTTGATTAAGAAAAACGTCGAAAAAAAAATGGTTTTTTAAAAAAAAATTTTTTTTGACCTCGACCGAGTCAGTCTTGGCCAAACGAGGCGTTTCACCTCGGTTGAACCAAGAACACCTCGACCGAGGTGTGTTAACAGAAAATTTTCGAAAACGATTTTTGTGTTACTTATCTGGATATGATCTCAGTGAAGATTTTGTTTACCGACTGGATTTAAATTCTTTATATGTTTGAAATGTTTTATGATATGATTAAGTTGCTAAATGCTTTGTTTGAAATTATTGGCATGTTTAATACTTTATTTTTATCCAAATTATGTTGAATTTGAAGGTTGACACCGCAGCATAAGTTCTCTCACGTTCTTCTTGGAAAGACCAAGGCAATTCATTCTTCTTCTTCTTCTTCTTCTTGATCATGCTTAGCCCCTCATATACATATTGCCTCCCTTTACCTATCCGGGAATTTGGAAGCAAGCGAAGTGGTGAAAGCAAGTCAAAAGTTGAGAAGTGGCTGAAAGTGAAAGTGTTAGAAAGCAATAATAGGTTTGGGGAAGTCAATCATGAAGATGAGTAACTCGGCACCATTCACATAGCCGGGTGTTTGTGTCTTGCCAAAGTCGGATTGAGCGATATTCCTAACGGGTCATGGTATGTGCATCAAGGGTTTGATGCATCTCAAGAAATTGATGATTGCGGATCTCCTAGGCTTCGGTTATTGTGCACCTCTATCCATGCATCCCAAAAAGTAAAGTAAAAAGAAAAAGTGTGAGATAAGCAAAGCTTATTGGTGGAAGATGTTGCAAGTCAAGGTGGAAGTGAAGTTCATCCTTTTCCCGGATTCTAGCACCACATTACCTTACATACATCCCTACCCTACACGTTTCTTGACCTTTCTTTTGGGAAGCCCTTGAGACCTTGAGCTTGTTGATTGACTTAGCGGTTTAAATCGGATTATACATGATTAATTTTGATAATTATGATTTATTATGCATTCTATGATTTTATGCAAAGATGAACAACTTTCCTATATTTATAAAATGTTTTGATCATATTGAGTTTTTAATTTCCAGGAAGTACTCTCTTAGAGTGATCTATGATAGTTGCACACCATAAAAATATTTTTGAAGGACTTCTCATTGATTTTCTTGACTTATAATCCATTCTATCTTGATTTCTATATGAGGAACTTGCTTAGGGACAAGCAAGGGCTAAGTATGGGGTATTTTGATAGCATGAATTATAGTCTATATTTTGGGGTTTGTTTGGACGTTTTATCTTTCATAATCTGCATGTTTGTACGTATATTATGTGATTTTACTACCATTTCATCTACCTTTGCGAGAATCGAGGTCTACACCTAGTTTCGTTGTAATTGCAGGTAAAATGGTACGTTTTGCATCGAAAAGGAGCAAAAAGGAGTCATGAGTCATTGGAGCTACATTGAGGAGCAAAAGGAACCATCCAGGAAGCATAGCCATGGATTAAAGATTCACTTTGGACAAGTTTTGAGAGATTTCACATTCAGTTATGACTCACCTCGGTTGACCACAGATTCACCTCGACCGAGGTGATCTACGAGAGCGTCTCGACCGAGGCGAATATCCTGACGCGGCGGGATATATTTTATTCTTGGCTGAGATCTTTTATTTTTGGAAGGAGAGATCTTATATTTTTGGGCTAGATTTCTGGAAGGAAGATCATATATTTAGGAGATCTATTTTAGGAGATAAGATCTATCTTATTAGGAAATTATCTTATAGTTGGAAGGAAGATATTTATTTTAGGAGATATGGATATATTTTATAGGAAATTATCTTTTTAAGATATTTTATCTTTGGAAGATAATTCTCCTATATAAAGGGTTGGATTTTCTACAATTCACCCATCTTCGGATCATCGAAATCACGCTATACCACCGATCAGGGTTTACAAGCGCAGCAGCCGCATCCTACTCCAATTTGGGAGATTCGAAGAACCTTTTTGAAGGTTGAAGGAAGATTGAAGACTATAGCTTTATAGCTTTTTGGAGGGTTTTGTAAGATTGTCTTCAATTCTTTTCCTTGTTGTCTTGTCTTATTGGATCATTATCCAAGGAACGATTTTTGTGTGATATTTGATTCAGTTATTGAAGTGTTTTCATTAAATTCTTCTTTGTTCAAATATTCACCTTCTTCCCATATATTTAATACTTTCATTATGATGATGAGTGGCTAATTTCCTTGTGTGATTCTAGGGTGATTGGCTGAAGGTTGTGGGAAAAACAATGATAGAATGATCTTAATCACAGTAGGATCCTGAAAGTTCGAGTCTTTAACCTTAACCCTAAGCATCTCGTTCAGTCGATGAACATCTCGGCCGGGGTGGAAACTGGCTGACCGAGGTGGCTTATCCGATCCTTAACTGAGAGTTAATGTGTTAAGAGTTTGCCAAATCCTATTCTTATTATACCTTTCTGGTTCAAAGCAAGCTTAGGATGAGACTTACCCGGTAATTCCTTAGTTTGTATACTAACGATCATAAGTGTAGGTAATAAAGGCTTGTCCTTTATTGGGGTTTGAGTGTGCTTCCATCCCATCTTTGTGAGTTAGCCTGAGACTTACCCGGTAAAGGTTAATTCTATTCCCTTAGATGGTGTGTTAGTTTGAGGCAATAGTTCTTTATCTTAATTCCTTGAGACTTACCCGGTAATAGGAGTTACGGTTTGGGATTAGTGTGTAGTGAGACTTACCCGGTGATCTACTCCACTTTAGAAACACCTTCCCCATGCAAAAATCTCAGCTTTGTCCACTTATCTATAGATCTTGAGTTAGAACCACAACTAGATGCTTTAATCCCTAGAATTGCATGTTTGCTTATTTGACATCTTATTCATCTTTGATTGTATACTTGCTCTTGTGGTTAGCATCAACACTAGCATACCGTATTGGACTTTGTTTCACTAAGTCCCTGTGATCGACCCCTGGAATTTTCTTGCTTTTACTACGATTGACCCGTACACTGCGGGTTCGCATCCTTGTTTTAAGCTTAAGTCTAGGGTTATAAATTTAAAGCTTGCACACACCGTTTGGAGCGAACAAGTTTTTGGCGCCGTTGCCGGGGACTTGGTCTAGACCGAACCGGTTTCGGTTTGCTTTCGGGGCTATTGCCCCTGTTGCTACTAACTACTCTTTCTATGAGTTTTGTAGTTTTCAGGATTTCCGATGACTACATTTGATCCAGCCTGGATAGCAAGACAAAGTGCTAGGGCGGACCATTATGAATACTTGGAGGAGAAGTACTCCTTCTATTGGTTCAAAAATGAATGGGAAAGAGAAGAGGCCATTCAACATGAACTTGCGATATGGGATGAGAAGAATGTCCCTAAAAACATTTATGAGCAACCTTTTGAAGACTCTCTCGAATCAAGATTGGAGAAGTTGATGAAGAAGGTGGAGGAGCTCAAGGAAAGCACCCTATCCTATGCTAAGCCGAAAGAGGAGCATAAGGAAGTGTTGCACGTTCCAAGCATTCCTCTGGTCGGACCGGAAGCTTCTCCTGATGTTTTTGTGGAAGAGGAGGATGTGGAGGATCTCGATCCGACTGTTGAGACCTCGGCCGAGGTGGAAGAAGAATCTGCAAAACCAGAAATGGAAGATGCAGAGAACCTTGGCCAAATTACTGAGATTGTGGTCAAGGTGGAAGAAAGACCAGCAGAACTGAGAGAGATTTCATGTGTTGATTATCAACCTAACATGAAACTTGACTCAAGCTTTGGGGAACTTTACAAGGTACATTCTCCTACTTCATTTGAATTCCCTATTAATATTTCTGAATTTTTCAGGAATGCACCGGAGAGTTGGAGGTCTCTTCCGAAAGAACCTCCAAAGATTAAGATGAAGTCTTCCTTGAAATTGTTGGAAGAAGATGCTCCTTGGATTATAAGGAGTGAAGTTAACAAGCGCTTCACCGCTAAGGCAACGAAGTGTTATTTGTTCAAGTATGGGGTCCCTCGCATGCTCAGGACCCTGTACCATCCCCAAGCTAAAGATGGGGAAGCTGCTATGATTCTCGAGAAACTATTTTCTCGATCAAGGAAAGGATGGGACGCAAGGCTAGATTATGTCCCATTGAAGTGCAGGAAGTCTAGAAGGATTCCGGTGAGAATCAAACCGTACAAGCTTGTACGTGGGAGATCTTACCATTTGCCGGTGAAATTAGGAACCGGAACCTTTTTGGAAGAATTTTATGATGGATGTGATGAGCACTCCATGGTGTTCAAGGTACATTGAGTAATTCTATGGAGAATGGTCCAGCTAGCGACCTTAAATCAAGCGCTTCTTGGGAGGCAACCCAAGGTATTGCTTTCTTCTCCCTTTTCTAGTTTAGTTTAGATAGTTGCTTTGTTTTTGTTTTCCTCTAGACAACAACCAGGTATTCCAAAAGGAAGGATCACAGTTCAGGAGCTACACTGGAAGAACAAAATTTCGAGAAGTTGAGGAAACGAGCTTTACTGAGATACATCTCGGGTACTGTCAGAACACCTCGCCCGAGATGTGCTTCGCCAACCGAGATGATCTTATCTGGGAGCTGTTTCTTACTTCTTCATACAGTTTAGCTATGTTCGGTGAGTATCCTCTTCTTAGACTTATTCTGACCCACTGGGACAGTGTGTCTCAAGTATGGGGTAGTTGATGTATTATCTGACTTATTTGACTTATGATGTATTATTCGACTTATGATGTATCGGATATTTTCATATTTATGCTTCATTCTGCATTTATATGTTTATCTGAGATTGCATGCATACTTACAGGTTATTTGATTGAGAAAAACGTCGAAACCGAAAAAAAAAAAATGGTTTTAAAAAAATTTTTGACCTCGACCGGGACAGTTCTGGCAAAACGAGGTGTTTCACCTCGGTTGAACCAAGAACACCTCGACCGAGGTGGGCGTAACAGAAAATTTTCGAAAACGATTTTTGTGTTACTTATCTGGATATGATCTCAGTGAAGATTTTGTTTACCGACTGGATTTAAATTCTTTATATGTTTGAAATGTTTTATGATATGTTTAAGTTGCTAAATGCTTTGTTTGAAATTATTGGCATGTTTAATACTTTATTTTTATCCAAATTATGTTGAATTTGAAGGTTGACACCGCAGCATAAGTTCTCTCACGTTCTTCTTGGAAAGACCAAGGCAATTCATTCTTCTTCTTCTTCTTCTTCTTGATCATGCTTAGCCCCTCATATACATATTGCCTCCCTTTACCTATCCGGGAATTTGGAAGCAAGCGAAGTGGTGAAAGCAAGTCAAAAGTTGAGAAGTGGCTGAAAGTGAAAGTGTTAGAAAGCAATAATAGGTTTGGGGAAGTCAATCATGAAGATGAGTAACTCGGCACCATTCACATAGCCGGGTGTTTGTGTCTTGCCAAAGTCGGATTGAGCGATATTCCTAACGGGTCATGGTATGTGCATCAAGGGTTTGACGCATCTCAAGAAATTGATGATTGCGGATTTCCTAGGCTTCGGTTATTGTGCACCTCTATCCATGCATCCCAAAAAGTAAAGTAAAAGAGAAAAAAGTGTGAAATAAGCAAAGCTTATTGGTGGAAGATGTTGCAAGTCAAAGTGAAAGTGAAGTTCATCCTTTTCCCGGATTCTAGCACCACATTACCTTACATGCATCCCTACCCTACACGTTTCTTAACCTTTCTTTTGGGAAGCCCTTGAGACCTTGAGCTTGTTGATTGACTTAGCGGTTTAAATCGGATTATACATGATTAATTTTGATAATTATGATTTATTATGCATTCTATGATTTTATGCAAAGATGAACAACTTTCCTATATTTATAAAATGTTTTGATCATATTGAGTTTTTAATTTCCAGGAAGTACTCTCTTAGAGTGATCTATGATAGTTGCACACCATAAAAATATTTTTGAAGGACTTCTCATTGATTTTCTTGACTTATAATCCATTCTATCTTAATTTCTATATGAGGAACTTGCTTAGGGACAAGCAAGGGCTAAGTATGGGGTATTTTGATAGCATGAATTATAGTCTATATTTTGGGGTTTGTTTGGACGTTTTATCTTTCATAATCTGCATGTTTGTATGTACATTATGTGATTTTACTACCATTTCATCTACCCTTGCGAGAATCGAGGTCTACACCTAGTTTCGTTGTAATTGCAGGTAATATGGTACGTTTTGCATTGAAAAGGAGCAAAAGGAGTCAAGAGTCATTTGGAGCTACATTGAGGAGCAAAAAGGAATCCTTCAGGAAGCATAGCCATGGATTAAAGATTTACTTTGGACCAGTTTTGAGAGATTCTACACTCAGTTATGATCACCTCGGTTGCCCAGAGATTCATCTCGACCGAGGCGATCCAGAGACACCGACTCGACCGAGGCGAACACCTAGGACGCGGCGAGAATATTTTATTCTTGGCTGAGATCTTTTAAAATTGGAAAGTGATCTTATATTTTTGGGCTGAGCTTCTAGAAGGAAGGAGATATGCAGAATCATATATTTTACCTATATTTATGGGATAATATCTTCTTAAGATTTATTATTTTTGGAGGGTTATTTTTCCTATAAAAAGGGTTGGATTTTCCACAATTTGAGGAGGCTGCATACACCGCATACGATCTCGATTACAGCGAAGAATACGCAGCAGCCGCATCCTACTCCAATTTGGGAGATTCGAAGAACCTTTTTGAAGGTCGAAGGAAGATTGAAGACTATAGCTTTATAGCTTTTTGGAGGGTTTTGTAAGATTGTCTTCAATTCTTTTCCTTGTTGTCTTGTCTTATTGGATCATTATCCAAGGAACGATTTTTGTGTGATATTTGATTCAGTTATTGAAGTGTTTTCATTAAATTCTTCTTTGTTCAAATATTCACCTTCTTCCCATATATTTAATACTTTCATTATGATGATGAGTGGCTAATTTCCTTGTGTGATTCTAGGGTGATTGGCTGAAGGTTGTGGGAAAAACAATGATAGAATGATCTTAATCACAGTAGGATCCTGAAAGTTCGAGTCTTTAACCTTAACCCTAAGCATCTCGTTCAGTCGATGAACATCTCGGCCGGGGTGGAAACTTGCTGACCGAGGTGGCTTATCCGATCCTTAACTGAGAGTTAATGTGTTAGAGTTTGCCAAATCCTATTCTTATTATACCTTTCTGGTTCAAAGCAAGCTTAGGATGAGACTTACCCGGTAATTCCTTAGTTTGTATACTAACGATCATAAGTGTAGGTAATAAAGGCTTGTCCTTTATTGGGGTTTGAGTGTGCTTCCATCCCATCTTTGTGAGTTAGCCTGAGACTTACCCGGTAAAGGTTAATTCTATTCCCTTAGATGGTGTGTTAGTTTGAGGCAATAGTTCTTTATCTTAATTCCTTGAGACTTACCCGGTAATAGGAGTTACGGTTTGGGATTAGTGTGTAGTGAGACTTACCCGGTGATCTACTCCACTTTAGAAACACCTTCCCCATGCAAAAATCTCAGCTTTGTCCGCTTATCTATAGATCTTGAGTTGGAACCACAACTAGATGCTTTAATCCCTAGAATTGCATGTTTGCTTATTTGACATCTTATTCATCTTTGATTGTATACTTGCTCTTGTGGTTAGCATTAACACTAGCATACCGTATTGGACTTTGTTTCACTAAGTCCCTGTGATCGACCCCTGGAATTTTCTTGCTTTTACTACGATTGACCCGTACACTGCGGGTTCGCATCCTTGTTTTAAGCTTAAGTCTAGGGTTATAAATTTAAAGCTTGCACACACCGTTTGGAGCGAACAGTTTCGGCTATTGTACACCAATGCCATTGTCTCAAAAATAAGTCAAAGAAAAAGAAAAGAAAGCAAGATAGGGAAACATATACACTTGAGGGGAGTTGATCGAGGACAAGGATGTGGAGTTAGTTCCATTCCCGAATTAGCATCACATAACCTAGAGAATTCCCCACCCAATCACAACGTTTCTTGGCCTTTTATGTCACAAGACCTTATGACCTACTTGCATGTTTGTAAGACTTAGTAATTTAGATTGGATATACTCTTGATCTTCTTGACCTCTTCATCCTTACATCTCATGCATACTTTTGAGTTAAGTACAATTGTCTTTCCATGCCTTTATTCGTTTGATACATAATTGCTTGTCCAATTGCCATTGAACATGACTATGAAGGTGATCCAATAGTAGAAGCACAAACCCAAAAAGATTTTGCCATTTTTCTGCATACATAAATCATGTCATCTCTTAGTCTATAGTTGAGAATTTGCTCAGGGAGGAGCAAACCTTAAGTATGGGGTATTTTGATAACACGATTTATGACTTAGTTTTAGGTAATCATTTAGATAGATTTCTCACTCATTCATGCATGGTTTAGCATTAGTTCAAGACGTTTTGCACTCAATTTATGTATTTTGTCGAGATAGACGTCTACACGGACTTGTGCGTGTTTTATAGGTATTTCGGGAAATTTAGGAGCTAAAACGATGCGTTTGAGGATCGTTCATCTAGATGACACACCCTCGAACTCATTAGGACACAAGCTAAAGGCTAAGGAGGACTCATGGAACCTTGCCAACACTAGCCATGCACCAAATCACAGCTTAATGATCCAAGGCGAAGTTTCTGCACAGAATCACGGTTCTCTGACACTCCACGGCCGTGGAATCACCCGTGGATTTTGCCAGATTCTTGTGACAGCTGTGCCACGACTCTCATGGCTAGCTCATGCAAGTTTGTTATAAAAGTGGTCCTTCAGGGGCTGTGAGAGGCAGCTGGGAGCATCTTGGAGCAGCTCTCCATTATCCATTATCCTTTAACAAAAATATCCTCTCAACAAGAAGATTTTCTAGGAAGGAAAGTGTCAAAAAGGAAGAAGAAGAGCTCCATTGAAGAGGAGAAGAAGCACACACACCATTGCCACACTTTGCTAGTTTTTGTAGTGAAGGATTCCGGATTCTATTTCTAAAGTTGTATGAACCATTTGAACCTTCTTTTGGAAGGATTGTGAGTTACTCTAATTCTATTTTCAGCTTGGTTTTGATTTTAGTTCACTTGTTCATCTCTTTTCCTTCATCATCTTGCAAATGAATGCTATGATTTTGTGTTTGCTTGTTTCGATTTCTATTATGAATGTTGTAGGCTAAATAGATGTGGTTCTAGGGTAAGGAAAAGATGGTTATGGCTAGGGCTATGATAGGACGGACTTAGATTTATCTTTGGATGACTTGTGTGCATAAACGTAGTCTCTGTTAGAAATCACGGGTGGATCTTGTCAAACCACGGCCGTGGTTTAGGTAGATCAAGCCGTGATTTTCCCTGGTTCGATGGATCTAGTCTCAGATTGTTAGAATGTTGAAATCCTAAGTGTTTGTTGAGTTAAATCTATCCTAGGGTGACCTAGTGTTAGCAACTAAGTGTTAGGAGAGACTTACCCGGTAATCCTTACTCTTAGATTCCAAAGATAACAAACCTTAGGTAGTGGTGAGCCTAATAAGCCGCCATTGGATTAAGTGTGCTGGATGGTAGCTTAAGACTAACCCTTCCGAGACTTACCCGGTGAGGATAGGTTGGATCTTTAGATAACAATCCGGTTTGAGTAGAATTCTGTCCCTTAGGTTCTTAGAGACTTACCCGGTGATGAGACCTAGGGAATGGACTAGTGGATCATGAGACCTACCCAGTGATTGATCCCAATCTAGAAACACTTAAACCCAACATAGTTAATCCAAGGAGTGAATAGATAGCTTGAGTCCTATGCCATAACCGGAATTTCCAACCCCTAGAATCCGTCTTTTCTTTCTTTGATCTACATCTTGTTTAGTTGTTTATTTGTGTTGATTCATAGTATAGTTGATTGATTACCTTGCATGAATTGCGATCTTTGATTGATCAACAAAAACCAACCAAAAACATTTGAGATTTTCATTTCTTTATTTCTTTCTTCTCTTTCAACCTAGGTCTTTACTAAACTCAATCACAAACCAAATCAATTTCACCTTAGTCTTTGTGTTCGACCTCGGAATACTATCCCTACTACAAACGTCCCGTACACTGCGGGTTTCGCTAAGTAGTTTAGGATTTAGTTCGAGTTATAAATTTAAAACCCAATTGTGCATCACACGATCTTAGAGTAACACTTTCCTCCACCGGTAGCATCACTACAAACCGAGTGTGGACTAGTCCCTAAAGAAACCCCCAGCGCCCTCAAGCTAACTGAGCAGAATGCCACCGCCCGTTACTCTTAGGCCAAGATATAGGTCGTATATATTTATTACTAAAATATAACTATAAACATCTCATTCACACACCACTACCATTATTCATACTCATATTTAGAAGTCAGCTAAGTAAGCCCAAAGGACTTACCTGAATCAGGTCTCGACTCTCTTAATCACAACTCAATCTGTAACCGTATAACTCGGTTGCCTGTCAAAGGAGGCAAGTGTGTCAGCACACTTTCTAGGTAATTAGAAGTCTAAGACTTCTAAGGTAATAGATCCTATTAGAACAGAATTTAATACAGTACCAATTTATGGTAAAATGACTATTTTACCCTTGGCTCCGGAACTTCCAAAAACTCGGAATATGTACTTAAAATATAATTGGAGGCTAACTAACCATATTCTACTCCCTAGGATGATTTTAGGTAACAACTAGAAAAACTACCCATTTTCTTTTTCCCGAAAGTCACTAATGTCCAACTACAGCTTCAAATATAAAATTCGAATAATCTTATAAAAATTCCGAAATAATTCCCTAGATCATCTATGATATCTCATCTACTCCTAGGAGCAAGAATTTCTTAAAACTGTTCAACCATCACTTCTACAAAAATTTCTAAAGTTGGTTACAACACTTAACAAACAGAAAA
Organism: Fagopyrum esculentum; assembly: GCA_033239045.1. Taxonomy (NCBI): domain Eukaryota; kingdom Viridiplantae; phylum Streptophyta; class Magnoliopsida; order Caryophyllales; family Polygonaceae; genus Fagopyrum; species Fagopyrum esculentum. The sequence goes on along the minus strand of BSUD01000008.1, from coordinate 104,868,719 downwards.
CTGTCTTAACTTTGAAAAATCATAACTCCTAAACTACTCGCTGGATTTATCCCAAATTTTGGTACGTTCTACTATAAAATCTTATCTATCATATATCCAAAATTCAGCCACAAAGGAGATCAAAATCCTATTTAAAACTATCTCACAAAACCGAATTTCAGCACAACAGAAAAACTGTTTATGACTAAATCTTTGAAAAATCATAAATCCCAAACCACTCGCTGGATGCTTCTCAAATTTTAATATGTTCTATAAAAATATGTCAAATATATCATATCCAAAATTCAAGCGCAACGGAGATCAAAAACTTATTCAAAACCCTCTCACAAAACAGCATCACTTGCTGTTTTCCCAACACTCAGCACATATATACAAACTACATGAGGCGTCAACTTTGGAACACAATAACTCTCAAACCGTAGCTCGGATTGCTCTCAAATTTTAGTATGTTATACTATACAATATCGACTAAAACATATCCGAAAATCAGCCAAAAAGAAGAAGTCTAACTTACCCAAACTTGTACTCGAAAATCACTGCTTGACATTTCGCAAAAACTTGAAATTACAGGACCATTCTCGTTATTGCTGTGAGTTCAGTTGCACACTCGACCAAGGGTGAAAAGGAGGGTTCAACTGTAGCGTTTGAAGTCGACAGAGAGGAGGGCGAGCCACTGGTGCTACGACTTTGTGCAGAAGGTGCCGATCTGGACGTGTAGAAGTTGCAACGTTGTTGCTTGGAGGAGTGCACTAGTGCGAATGTGTGGCTCGTATGGTGGCATCAGATCGACTCATGCCTGCTGTACGTGACAATCTCGCTCAAATTCGTGTAGCAGAGTGGAGATGGAGGAAGATCAGAAGGCTTACAGCGGAGTCTCTACGAGTGTTGCGAGGAGGGAGAGACGCCCAACACAGGGTTTGCTTGTTGTTTCCACCGATGGGCAGGGAAGGGAGGTGCTGCCATTGGTTCAGGTGAGGGTTTCGTCACACTGAGAAGGTAGGAAATCCTAGGGTGTGTCGATGAATGTGGACGTGAAGATAGACGTGGTTGCACAAGGGAAGCAACTGCTCAAATTGCAGCGTGATTTCCGGAGGCTGAAGTTGAAGCTTTACTTCCCTCCAGCTCAGCATCCTTTGTGGACGTAAGCTCCTTCCTGCTGGGCCGCTATCTTGGGCCTTCCTTGGTTGCTGGCCAACGTACAACAGCAGGAGTCAAATGGTGGGCTGAAGTAAGTGTTATTTGGGCTTGCACTCATGGGTTGGCGGAAGCAAGGCTGGAATAAGATGATAAGGAAGGTGGGCTGAAGCAAAAAATAAGGCTAGGAGTGGCTTGTCAACTGCTTGTCGGGCTTCGTCATGGCCTCGTCATGGCTTTGTCACGGTTTCGTCAAAAGTCGTTATTAAGAACTAGTTATAAGAATTAGGGTTTGGTATAATTCTATCATTTTATGTGAATTAGATTCTACATAAAATAATAAAATTTGTAGAGGATGAAATGTTAGATAAAATGGGAAATAGTCAACGGATCGAAATCCGATTTGACTCGTAATTAACCGGAATTAAAAATTACGGATATTACAAAGATGAATCTTACTCTTACAAGAATTCGATCTAGAGATCAGTGACAAGAAGGGCTCGGAGAATTCAGTCGCCGATCACCTTAGCCGTCTCCCACACCTCACCGACGAGACGGATGAGCTTCCTATTGACGACTCCTTCCCCGACAAACAGCTCCACGAGATTGAAGAATGTCTTCAACAAATCTCGATGGCATGTATAAAAGATGTGTCCCGGAAGATGACGTGGAAAACATTATCACGGTTCTCTTTGAAACCGTAGTAAAAATGTTTACAATTTACCACGGTTACCCTCTAAACCGTGTTAAATAAGCGTATGAACACAATTTACCATGTCTTTCAATCAACCGTGTTAAATATTATTTAAAAAATAATTTGGAAATTTTTTAGAAAGCGCGAAATTGCCGGGAATTAAAAAAATTCATTAAACCCGTGTTAAAATGTACCGAGCAATCGTGTTGAAGATAAGATATTCCGTATGTATATATATCTTCTACTTGACCTAAAAGTTAGATCTAGCGTGATGTAGTTCATACCCAATATACCTTCAAGGTCGATTCTGGTTACACGCAGTACGTTAACCCCTTGTTCTCCACCGATAACTTCCGTCTCCCAGGTTGATCTCGATTCCACGCCACTTCACCCCTAATTTATCTCTAGCAAGTCTTTCCATCTCCCAAGTCGATCCCGGTTCCACGCTAGTTCACCCCTCGACGACACCAGTTCCGCACCAGGTCAAATCTGGTTCCGGCGATTTCAGGTTTTCTTCTAGATTATATTGCTTAATTTCATGTTCATTTCGATTTCCTTTAAACCTAATACAGGAAAACAACTGTCTAATCCTAGGATATGGTATTGTAATTGTAAAAACGAAAACCATATTTTCCCCTAACTTGTTTGCCAAATTAGGGTTTTTGAGAATGCGGGATTAGGGTTTGGTTAAGGTTGATTTGTCAAAAAAATTTTATTGGAGCGGTAGTGGATACTATGCCAGGTGCAAAATCTGTAAAGGCATAGTTGTCCATAAAACTGTGTTAAAAATACTTATAATATAGGTCATTATGGTATTCCTAACGGGCCCAAGATTGGGCTTTTCTCCTATCTTCAACAGCAGGGGACACGGACCCATAAGCTGACTTTTCTCCTATCTTCACTTCACCACGTCAGCAAGGGGAAGATTGTGCGCCCTTCCGGATCTGCTCTTCCCTATGATAAGGCACCCTTACTCCGGTTATTGACGCAACGGTTTCTCCCTCTCCTACCGAGTCTCTCTCTTTTGCACGTTAGTCGACTGAATCGCGCTTCCATTGTCATCTTTGATCAGTCGCAAGGCCATCGAGAGGGAAGTGTTCTCCATCCCTCCTCTCGAACACCGGTGCATTCCCCCATCATCGACCATCAAGCGGACACTTTGTTCCCCGAAATTCTGCTGGGCTTGCCATCTTTGTTGGAATTGCACATCCTTTCTCTCACTATGATAGCATCCTCCGCAAACTTGTAAATAGACTATCTCCTTATTTTTTTTATCTTCTGATATTCCTCTTTTACCTAAATCATTTTCTTGCAATCAACTTGATATATAAAGCATTTATATTTGCTTATCTGACATATTGGTGCTAAGTTACTAAATTTGCTGGGTATTGCGGATTTTAGCACTGCTTCGGAAATGTGTAATACTTCGTTGGTAGTGACTCATTTTGTATTTTACCTCATTGCTTGTACTATTGTGCAAAAATAATTTTCTCGATTCTTTCTGGGCAATGGGAATGCAAACACAATTAGGCTTATATAATTTATAAAATTACAATTGCACAATATATAGCTATATCTTATCATGATAGAGTTCATCTCCCGGATGGAAATTGAATACCTGGATTATCTTGATGTACTGAGATTGTTGTTTGACATTATCTATGATGAAAATTGCTTATCTACAAGTCGGGGTATTAATTGTCGAGGACTTTAGTTTTGTGATCATAGCTGAAAAATTGTCGAGGACTTTAGTTTTGTGATCATAGCTGAAAATGATGCCATGTGATTGCAGACTTGCTATCTTTTAGGTTATATTCCCGGTCATAATTCTTGATTCCGTGGTCATTCTAGTCTTAGTTGGATATTTAGAAAATGTTTTCATTCGGTAAATGTTTGACTATTGGCATCTGATAATTTACACTTTGTTGTTTCTCCAGGGTTACAATTTGGTTGTGCACAGGGATAGTATTAGATTTGTCTTCTTTGACATGCTTTTGCTAAAATGTTCAGGTGAGACAACTAGGACTTTTTTTTAGTTTAAATTCCTTTCCTCCAACTTTAATTTTCATCTTCAAGCTTATATGTGACATTGATATCTTTTGCCAATACAATGATTTTAGGATCTAGAAGTAGTCATCTACTCTTGTGGACTAGAGTTACTTTTGTATTTCTGATTTAATTTATGATCTATGGAAACATACATTATTATGCATATGATGATGATTAGGATGACATTGGGTTGTCCAGGACAATTTACCTACATCGTTAATGTAATGAATCTTTTAAAATACGTAAAAAAAAGTACTTTCATTGGATCTAGGTTTATAATCCCTTTTCAATTTGAAACATGACTAGACGGGGAATAATGCGATTCTTGTAAAGGTGGACTATGAATTGTATGGGAAGATCCAAAAGTTTTTGAAAGTTCTTTCTGCAGATCAAGACAGTCAAAGCCATTTTATAGTTATAATAGATGGTTTTTCTCTCATCGAGATAGCTGCAAAGGGTTCCTCAAGCCACTGCACAAACTTTCTGCATTATTTCCATTCCTTGACTTCAGAATTTGTATGTTGTCTTGACTCAATGTTCTTTGCTTAGATGAATAAAACAAATTGATCACCTTCGGTTTCACCTATTCAAGTTTTCTATGTTCTTTGAACTTCATCTATTTTGATCGGTAGATCAAGCTCTTTAAAGGCATCAACGGGCTTGGGTTTTGACTCTTGACATGGGCCTTAAGCTTTAGTTATTCAATATGCTTGTCGAGTTTTCTATACGTTCTCCTGGTGTGATGTTCATATACTTTTAACACGGTTGGGAAGGAACCGTAGTAAAATTGCATGTGGTAAACGCGTTTACCACGGTTCCAGCTCAACCATGTTAAACGTGTTTAACACGGTTGGCGCGAACCGTTGTAAACACGTTTAACATGGTTCGGCACGAACTGTGGTAAAACTGAATGTGGTAAACGTGTTTAACACGGTTGGACACGAACCGTGGTAAACACGTTTAAAACAGTCCGGCGGGAACCGTGTTAAACGTGTTTACCACGGTTGAAACATGAAACGTGGTAAACACGTTTAACACGGTTTTGACCCGACCGTGTTAAACGCGCTTACCATAGGCAGTTTTACCACGGTTCAAAACCATGTTAAATGATGCACATGAAACCGTGTTAAATGTGCATTTCTGTACTAGTGACTATTCAAGAGAGGTCCCGATGGCATGTATAAAAGATGTGTCCCGGAAGATGAGGTGCAAAGCATTATCTGCCATTGTCATTCTTTGCCTTGTGGAGGATATGCTAGTTCCCACAAGACATGTGCTAAGGTACTCCAATCTGGTTTCTTTTGGCCTACCTTATTTAAAGATGTGCAGAACTATGTTGTTGCTTGTGATGCTTGTCAAAGGACAGGTAATATTTCAAGGAGGAATGAGATGCCCCTCAACAAAATACAAGAAGTAGAGATATTCGATGTATGGGGAGTGGACTTCATGGGATCATTCCCATCGTCTTGTGGAAACCAATACATACTTCTAGCCGTAGATTATGTCTCAAGATGGGTAGAAGTCATCGCTTCTCCTACTAATGATGCAATGGTAGTGGTGAAATTCTTCAATAGAACGATCTTCCCAAGGTTTGGGACTCTCCGAACCATCATTAGTGATGGAGGAACGCACTTCACAGCCTGTCGATTTGAGGCTCTATTAGCTAAGTATGGGGTAACCCATAACATTGCCACACCATACCATCCGTAAACAAGAGGACAAGTTGAGATATCCAACAGGGAGATCAAAGGAATTCTAGAGAAGATTGTCTCTAGAACAAGAAAGGATTGGGCAATGAAGCTAGATGGTGCATTATGGGCATACAGGACCGCTTTTAAGACACCCATAGGTACAACACCATACAACCTTGTGTATGGGAAGTCTTGTCACCGTCTTGTAGAGGTAGAGCATAAAGCATATTGGGTCGTCAAGTGGCTCAACTTCAGCATGAAACAAGCCGGAGAGAAGCGGTTATTGGACATCAATGAGCTAGAAGAGATCCGCTTGAATGCGTACGAGAACGCAAGGGTCTACAAGGAAAGAACGAAGAGGTGGCATGATAAGCATATCATCCCAAAGGACTTGAAAGAAGGAGATCAAGTTCTTCTATTCAACTCAAGGCTTCGACTCTTTTCAGGTAAGCATAAATCCCGTTGGACAGGACCTTATGTAATTAAACGTGTTTTCCCCCATGGTTCAGTTGAAGTATGGGGTGAACAAAGAGGTCAATGACCAACGACTGAAGAAGTACATACCGGAAGCTCCGGTTGAGGAGATAGCTCCTATCCTCCTCCATTGAACAACTAAACAAGCAACGTCCAGCTAAAGACGTTAAATCAAGCGCTTCTTGGGAGGCAACTCATGGTAGTGTAGTTCTTTTTCTTTCTTTTCATCTTAGAATAGCTTAGGTTAGTAGTTTTTTTGTTTTTATTTTTGCTTTGGTTTGTTCCTTGATACGCTCTCGGTTTGTTTGTGTCATAGATTGCAGGAACTAGGTGAAATCTTGAGGAATTGATGGAGATAGTTGACATAATTTGGATCAAATACACTTTCCAAGGAAAAGAAGGGAGTCAATCGACTTACCATAAGTTAATCGATCGATTCAGGCTACAAAGCAAGTCGATTTTTGGCAACAGAAAGATAAATCGACTGAAAAATCGACCCCCGTGAAAAAATCGGTCGATTTTCTTTGTTATTTGGCCAGCCTATATAAAGCCTTCTCCACTCGATTTTCTCATTCCAACACTTAACCAAAATCGTTCCCTCTTGCTCCAAAACGCCGAAAATCGCCTACCCTCCCATCTCCCAAATTTGTAATCGTTTTGAACGATTCTTGAGCCTAAACTGAAGCATTTTCAACAAGGAACAAGGATCTAGCATCAACAAGCTTGGCAAACTACTCACGCATCCGGAATTCAGGTTTTTTCGATCCAAAACCTAAGTAATCCGTTCGTTCTTGAATCTTGCCTAGAAGTTGATGGATTGTTGAATTTGATTGAGGGCTTTAGTTAGAAACATCCCTAGGAAGCTTTGTGTGGTGTTGAATTGCTCAGAACTTTACAGATTTGTGATTTGTGTTGAAATCGTGAGAAAAATTGACCCAACCCAGAAAAATCGCCCGATTTTTGCCAAGAACAGGTCGATTTTATATGCAGAATGGAGACTTTGAAGAGAATCACTAGGAATGCATGAAAGAAGAAGGGTTCTTCTTCTAGGGCACCCCCCCACCACCACCTTCCCCAACTAAGCCAAACCTTCCTCCCCCCTTTCCAAACATAAGAAGAGATATGAACGTCTCTTTGATCGCCCTTTCACCCCTCCTCGTTACATAGTGCTTGATGACTTGAATGAGCTGTTTGTGAGGGAAGACATTGATATGATGTTGGATAGGATAGGGTTGAGTCAGTTTGCGCTCATTCGGGAAGATGCTTACACTGAGATTACCCATGAGTTCCTTAGTACATTTGAGCACGACCTTAGAGATAGGAGTGTCACTTTCTGGCTCATGAATGAGGACCATGCCATGTCTATACCTGCTTTTGGAGATCTATTTGGCTTTCCTTCTTCCTCTGCAGGCACATTTCCACGGGGTGTGAGCGCTAGTACTTTTTGGGAGAGTATCTCCGTTGGAGAAGAAGGAGGAGATAAGTGGAGACCGGGAAACTCGAAGGAAGCAAGTATCTACAATCTTTCCTTCAAGATTGCCCACAAGATCCTTAGTGAGTCCTTGTTTGCTAGGACTGAGACGCCACAGAAGCTGAAGGCGGCTGAGTTGTATCTTCTCCATTGTATGACCACCGGCACCATTCCGGACACCGCTACTATGCTTGCTGACTATCTCGGGAAGATAGCCAACAAGTCGAAGGGCGATCTTTGTGCTGGAGGCCTTGTCACTCATGTGGCGAAGGCGTTAGAGCTTGACTTTTCAGATTGCAGTTTAGCGGAGAACACCCATCCTCTTGGCTCACAGATGATTAGTGGTGAGGCAGGTTCTGATTCCTAGAGGCATGGGAGCATTGCATGTACCTATGCCATGGGCAAGGAAGCCGGCTGAAATTGAGTGGAAGTCCGAATACACTATTCGGAATAGGAGGAACTAGAAGGAGACTTTCGAGCATATGTTTGATGAGATGGCACCTCCACCTGCTTATTATGATGATGACGAGGATGGAGAGGATTATGATGATGAGGAGGACTTTGAGGACGGAGCTGCAACTTACCAAGGATCCATGCTAGAGTTCGAGAGTGACACATATATCGGCCATGCTATGGACGCTATGGACACTGACACCCATGGTGCTGGACCTAGCAGGATGAGTAGAGGCACATAGAAGACTAAGGATGAGATGCAGCCGCCCCGTCATTCCTTTGCACATGCCCCCAGCCGTGGTAGAGGTCGTGGGCGCGGATCTAGGCTCCACCGATAGATTGGAGCATTGATTTCTGGCATTCAAGGTCTACGTAAAGACTATCTGGGTCTTCGCACTGATTATCAGGCCCTCCACACCGATTACACAACCCTGAATACTCAGTTCACGTAGTATCGTCAAGAGACGGAGGCGCGGCACTCTTCTTACGACGGTCAGATGAGGGACATGTATTATCATTCATTTGACACCTTCTATGATCACAGCGCTCCGAGGTACCCATATCCACCACCACCGTCGGCTGACGACAGAGATTCCACTTCATTTTACAATGTAAGTTTTTCTCCATCTTATGCTTGACTTCTCACATTGGGGACAATGTGAAGGTTAAGTATGAGGTGGGGGTACTTACAATCTCTTTCATCTTTTTCGCACTTTATGTACTTTGTGTTGCACTTGATGATTTGGTTTGTAATAACTCTTGCACTATTTGCTTTCCACTATGACATTCGCATTTGCGTGTTTTCATTCGAAAATTGTGAGTTTTTCAAAAAATTTAGTGCTTCTTATGATGGAAATGACCTCTATGATGAGAATTGTGATGTGGAAAAGGCAAAAAGATGACTTAGCTACGTTGAAATTTTTATTGTAGCATGAATAATTTTGATTGTCTTACTTGAATGCATGAATGATTCATATGATCTTGATGTCTTGATAGGAGAATGAAATAATGATCGAAGCTATATTATAAGTTCTTTTGCATCATCTAGGAATGACCAAGGCAATTCGCTTCTTTTCTTGTTCATATCTTGTTCATGCTAGCTCCTCAATGAAATATTTGACCTTCTTTTGACCATCCGGGAATTAGGATAAGTAGTTATAAAAGGCAGGTTTAATGTGGGAGGGCCATTGTGAAAGTGTTAAGTGAAAATTTAGCAAATTATAGGCTGGGGGCGTTGAACATGAGGATGAGTAACTCGGCACCATTCACATAGCCGGGTGTTTGTGTCTTACCAAAGTCCGATTGAATGACAAGTCCTAACGGGATATGGTATGTGCATCAAGGGTTTGAGGCATCTCGAAAATTGAGAAACGCCGATTTCCTAGGCTTCGGTTATTATGCACCGCAGTCCATACTCTCAAAAAGTAAAGTAAAAGTAAAGCAAAAATTATACATGCAAAGCATGTGTGGTGAAGTTGTGCTCTTAAAGATTTTATTGTGTTGTTCCTCTTTCCCGGATTAGCATCACATTACCTTACAGATTTCCCACCCTTAACACGTTTCTTTGACCTTTTTTCTTGATTGGAAGACCTTGAGACCTTTGTGTACATGTTTAAGACTTGATTGCTTAGATTTGTTTGACTTTGATTATCTTTACATCTTTATCATGTTTTTTATTTGTGTCTTTGAGAAAGAAAGGATGGTTTGTTCATTATATGGTTATTATTGATGCATACTTTGTCTTCATATATCTTGAAGCATTACTTTGAGGTTGATCCAATAAGAAGAAGCACTTTTCAAAAGATTTTTGAGTTTTTCGTATCATATAATCCATGACATCTTGTATTATAGGTTTGAACCTTGCTTGGGGACAAGCAAGAGGCAAATATGGGGTATTTTGATGACATGAATTATATGTCATTATAATCATGCATATTGTGGAGGTTTTACCTTAATTTGCCTTGTATTTGGAGAGATTTGTGTACCTTTAAGGTTTATTTCATTTATATTCCGGAAATAGAGGTCTACACGAGTTTTGGTTGAATTATAGGTAAATTCGGTGGAATTGGAAGCAAAAGTGGAGAAAAGAGTATCTGAAGTCAATAAGGAAGCTTAAGGAAACTTAGAGGAGTCATGAAGAGAAAAGGAAGTGTGTAAAAGGGTAACTAAAGGAAGGAAGGAAACAAGTCAAGAGACGAGCACTTTCTGTTGAAGAAAATCGAGTAATTTACAAGATAAATCGGACGATTTTCCACACAAAAATTGAACGGTTTTTATTGCATTAATCGCACGATTTTCCTTCAGCTTTCGCCTCAAAATATTACGATCCAAAGCCCATCACTTGTGGGCCTGAGAAGTGATATGTAAAGCGGCCCATTGGCGAGAAAGTATACATTGGAACCCTAGGAACGAAAATAAGGAGTTCGCAGCGTGGAAGATTTACAGGATTTTGCGGGATTGAAGGTTTTTGGAGAGAGGATTGAAGGAAAGAAACAAGAAGTCAAGAATCAAGAAGTTTGTGAGATCTTTTGTTTCCCTTCTGATTCTTGAACACATTATTGAGTGTTTTGAGAGATTATTTGAAAGATTTTAAGCTTTGATTACAGATTCGGAGATTATTTGGTTTTTATTCAAAGTTCGAGTTTCATTTGGTTTTATTCATTCAATCTTGATTTTGATTTGAATATGAAAATGGTTGGCTAAAAACCTTGTGATTCTGGGGAGAATAGTTGATGATTGAGGCTTAGATGATGATAGACTGAACTCATTTAATCAATTGGACCGTGAGAGTTGAGATTTAACTTTGCGACGTCATAAATATCGACCTGTTCTAAGGGAAATCGGCGGATTTAGTGAAGAACAGAGCGATTTAGTCGTTTGACGATCTTTAATTGAATTATCCTTTAACCAAAGTTAAACCTTGCCTAAATCCTAACCTTGCTTAACCTTTTTAACCCCTATTCAAGTGTAAGAAGAGACTTCATCATTGATTCTTCATTTGATAGTCAAAGTTTAAAAGATTTGGGTAATAGAGAGACTCAACATCCTCTATTAAGGTTTGAGTGTGCTTTCCATCTTTACCTGTGAGAGTCATATCCTTGGGTTTTGGGTGGTTAGTTTGAGTGTTAATCTTATCCTTAGACCTTTCTATATTGCAGCCTCAACAATCTCTATAGAGAGAATCTTTGGGTTAGATATATAGGTTTTGGAACTTCGCCGTACGATACCTTCCTTTGAAACACATAACCTTGGCAACACCAAGTTTGTCCCTTGATCTTTAGAAGTGTCTTGAATCGAAAGCCGCAGTCGGATACTTGAATCCTTGGAATCATTTGTCTCCTTATTAATTACAAAAGCTTATGCACTTTGCCAGATAATTTGAAATCGATTTTATTCTCACCAATTCCCTAAGTTCGACTTTGGAATTTCTTGCCTTACTACAGCTGGTTCGTACATTGTGGGTTCGCTTTGCTTTAATTTCAGTTTTATAAATTTAAGACTTTGATGCACACACTTTTGAGCGAACAGTCTTCATTGTAAGCATTGAGCTTGTCTTGAGACAATGTGCAATGAGTTGTTCACATTTGTGTCGCTATGGTCTGTATTGCGGGAGGCAAGCCAAGTGACCAGCACTAAGAGCAACTAGTATTGTAAGGGGAGTCGGATCAAAGCAATGTGATTCACGACAAATTCAACTTGTACTAGATTTTAGAAGGCCGATGTTTGGGGATTTTTAGCCACATTTTATCGGCACACCTTTGGTTCATAGGCCTTATATTGGCTAAAGAATATGTGGTTAATTGGGAGCAATCCAAGCTCAAATGCTTAGTGAATGTCAATGAAGCAGCTAGTGAGCTTCTTTAGGAGTTGCACTAGCTTGAGATAAGATATTGAGTATTTGTGGATCTAGGAGCTTACCATAGCTATATTAAAGTGAATGAAGCTCATTGGAAGTGTTTGGACCAAGAAAAATAAGCTAGCTCTCGAGAGCGGTTTTGGGCTCCCAATGTGTGTCTCGGGCTTTCTATGGCTTCAAGGCCCATCTTCCAAGTAACTTTCACTTAACTTCCATAACCGATTTTAACCTCTTTTTGGCGGTTATAACTCCCCAAACCGTGGCCCCCTATGCCTATTAAAGGGAGAGCCATTTGCACTTGATTTCACATTTGTTTTTGCACCAATAAAGCTTTTAGTTCCATTGTATTGACATTAGATAGGTCTTCTTATAAGCTTGTTTGCATACCTTGAAAGATCAGTATAGTTATTTTGTATTGACAAAGGATAGGCATCCTTCTTAGTTTGGTTTTGTATTGACAAAACCTAGGAATACCCTTTCTATAAAGTAAGACAAGTAAGTCTCTTACTTAGTCTTTGTAACGTGTAACATTTTATCCAACTAAGGTATTTGGATGTTTCCGGTGTAGGGGAGAATACACTTAGAAGGAAAATTCATTTATGAATGACTCATTACATAATCCAAGTCAATGGCTTTAGCATATAACAACCGGTTTATAAGACTTGCAATTTAACTTAACTTCTATTAGAGTTTTGTCTACTCTTTTTCGGAGATTTAAAACTCTTGGTTGCATTTTGTCTACTCCTTTGGAGATTACAAACTCTTGGTTGGATTTTGTCTACTCTTTTGGAGACTACAAACTTTTGATTGGGTTTTGTCTACTCCTTTGTGGAGATTACAAACTCCTGGTTGGGTTTTGTCTACTCCTTTGTGGAGATTACCAACCTTTGGTTAATAACTTGTTTTCAGTTCAAGATAATTATATTAATTTGATTGGCAATTAGTAGAACCGTCTACTCACATAAGTGAGACTATGGCCCTTTGGTCTAAAATCGGACACCGAAAATCCAACAATCTTCTAAGTGTACTTATTGTTAATTGTTTTGTAGGATTGGATTGGTCAATAATGAGTAAGACGTTAATGACATAAATGACTTCTCGTTTAGGGAAGTTGGATAATTTTAAGGGTATAGACTTCAGGAGGTGGCAAAAGAAAATGCATGTTCTCTTGACTACACTAAAAGTCACTTATGTACTCACTACACCTAGACCGGCCGAGCCGGTTGATGATATGGTAGAGGAGATAGAGGTTGTCTGATAAAGGAACAAATGGGATAATGATGACTACATATGTCGTGGTCATATTCTCGGTGTCAAGGGAAAGCTGAGTCCTAGATATGTCGGACCTTTCGAGATCCTTGAGCGAGTTGGAGATGCAGCATACATACTTGTTTTGCCACCGAGGCTTGAGGGTGTTCACCCCGTTTTTCATGTGTCTCAATTACGGGAGTACATACCAGACCTGAGATACATCGTCAATCATGAGGATCTAGTGGTCGAGCTAGACCACACTTTTGTTGAGCACCCGGTAGCTGTCTTAGGGCGTAGTACGAGACGCTTGCGTTCGAAAGAATTACCGATGATGAAGATTCAGTGGTCGATGCGAGGAGCTGATGAGGAGACTTGGGAAACAGAGGATTGTATCCAGAGGAACTATCCGTAGTTTTACGCTGAGCTTGATGCACCTTTAACATAGTTATGTGTTTCGGTTTTTCCTTTTGTTGCGTTACGTACGCTTTTGTAACATTTTGAGTTATTTGCCCCGAGTGGGAATATATGAGTTGTGTTCAGCGTTTTTGTGTTGTTGTTGTTGCGTGCTCGTTCGGGATGTTGCAAGTTTCGGGACAAAACTTCTCTTTAGGGGGATCTGATGTAAGACCACAATTTTGCCTTCACCGCCCCCGCGGTGACAAAGGGCCGCCCCTGCGGCACGAGCAATCCGTCCCTACGGATTTGCTGCAGATCATGCCCGATCTGTTTTTGTTCGTTTTATCTTCCTTCCATGGATAGAATATCTGATAACACGATTTATAGCATAGTTTTAGGTGTACATTTAGATAGAATTCCCGCTCAATCATGCATGATCTAGCACTAGTCCAAGACGTTTTGCACTCAAAACATGTATTTTGTCGAGATAGACGTCTACACGGACTTGTGTGCGTTTTGTAGGTATTTCGGGAAGTTTAGAGCTAAAAACGATGCGTTTAAGGATCGTTCATTTAGATGACACGTCCTCGGACTCATTACAACACAAGCAAAGAGCTAAGGAGGACTCATGGAACCTTGCTAACACTAGCCATGCACCAAACCACAGCTCAATGATCCAAGGCGAAGTTTCTGCATAGAATCACGGTTTCCTGAAGAACCACGGCCGTGGAAATGACCGTGGATTTTGCCAGATTCTCGTGACAGCTGTGCCACGACTCTCATGGCCAGCTCATGCACAATTTGTTATAAAAGTGGTCCTTGATGGGTTGTTTGGGCAGCTGGGGTAGTTTGGGAGCAGCTCATCCATTATCCATTTCTCTAACAAATATATTCTCAAAAAGAAGAAGATTTTTTCTAGGAAGGAAAGTGTCAAAGAGAAGAAGAAAGGTTCCATTGAAGAGGAGAGAAGAACACACCATAGCTTTCTTGTATTTCGGATTTTATTTCTGGAGTTTGTAAACCCTTGAAACCTTCTTTTGGAAGGGTTGTAAGTAGCTCTAAATTCCATTTTCGGATTTGTTTGTTCTTGAAGTTCATTGTTCATCTCTTTTCTTTCATTATCTTGCAATGGAGGTTATGATTTTATGTTTGCTTGCTTTGATTTCCATCATGAATGTTGTAGGCTAAATTGATGTGATTCTAGGGTAAGGAAAAGATGGTTTTGGCTTGAACTATGATAGGACGGACTTAGATTTACCTTTGGACGATTTTTGTTTATGAACGTAGTTTCTGTTAGAAATCGCGGGTAGTTCTTGAAGAACCACGGTCGTGGTTTCTATAGAACAAGTCGTGATTTTCCCTGGATCGAAGGATCTTACCTTAGATCTATATAAATGTTGAAACCCTAAGTTTTTGCTAAGTTTAACCTACCCTAGAGTATCCTAGGGAAGAGACTAAGTGTTAGGAGAGACTTACCCGGTAATCCTTGCCCTTAGAATTTAAAATAGCAAAACCTTAGGTAGTGGTGAGCCTCACAAGCCGCCATTGGATTAGATGTGCTAGGAATGTTGATTAGGACTTCCCATTTCGAGACTTACCCGGTAAGGATAGGTTAGATTCCTAATTAACAATTCCGGTTTGTGTAGAATTCCTAACCTTAGGTTCTTAGAGACTTACCCGGTAATGAGACCTTAGGTGTGGACTAGTTGGACCATGAGACCTACCCGGTAATTGATCCCAATTTAGAAACACTTAATCCCAACATATCAAAATCAATCCAAAGAATGAATAGATAACTTGAGTTCTATGCCATAACCGGAATTTCCAATCCCCTAGAATCCGTCTTTCCTTTTCCTTGATCAATATCTTGTTTGATTTGTTTATTTGTGCTAATTTTTGGTTTAGTTTGATTGTTTGCTTTGCACGAATTGTGATCTTTGATGTGATCACCTAAAACCAACAAAAACAATTGAGATTTTCTTCCTTTATTTCCTCCCTTTCTTTAGACTTAGATCTTGCTAAATTCAATCACAACTTGAATCAATTTCACCTTAGTCTTTGTGTTCGACCTCGAAATACTTATCTTTCTACATACGTCCCGTACACTACGGGTGCGCTAGAAGTTAGGATAATTATAACGAGTATAAATTTAAGGCTTATTGCGTGCACACATTTTTAGCGTAACAATATCCGATCTTCTATCTTGTGGGCCGGCTTCCTTATCTTGTTCGAAACCCTAGAACGTCCTTTCCATCCATCTTTCTAGCTTTTCTCTATATATTCCCGTCTTTTCTTCTTTTCCCCGTCTCTTGCTTACGCTTTCTTCAACCCTCGAGTGTTACAACCTTGCTTCCTGTGACCTTGTTAAACATGTAAGTTCTTCCTCCCTTGTTCTTCATCACGTTCATATGCTGCCGCACCTTGCTTCCCTTCTGTTTTGTTTCTATTTTCTTCTTCTTCTCCAAGAATCAACTTTGATCCTTTATTCTTATGAAGCGTTCCGTTGATAATCATTTGATGTTCACGGGATCCTTTGGTTGAGTTGTGAAGTGTGTGAATGTTGGAAGAGCAAGCGTTGGCCTTTGTCGTGGTTCTACTATCGTCGAGAAGTCGACAAACGCTTCTGTCAAGGATCCACCCCCGCGCCTGCACAGAGCTGCCCCTGCGCCTCTTTCACGCGCCGCCCGTGAGCCTTTGCCCAGCCGCCCCCGCGATTTCTCTACAGTCTCCCGTCTTTGGTGAGCTTCTTTCCTTCCTTGCTTTCCTCGTTCCTTTTCTTAGCTCTTCTGGATGTTGTTGTCCCTTGTTGATCTGTAAAACTAGGGTTTGTGACCCTAGCTTGTGTAGATCTCTTAGAGATCATGGAGACTAGAAGTTATAGACTTCTAGCAATCATTTTGGTTCCTGATTCATGATGTCTTGTTGAGCAGGCTTTCCTTTTCTTCTTTCCTGAGGCTATCTAAGTGTTTGATGAGTGTTGAGATTACCTTCGAGTGAGGTAAGTCCCTTGCACTTACTTAGCTTCATTCCGCGTATTGGTTTGATTATTTTAGCTTGTTTGTGTTGTTTATCATGTTATAAATGATAACCGGAATATGATTGACCTTTGTTATACCTTAATTAGCACAAGTACATTATAACCGGGCGGTTACCACTTGCCCAGTTCAAAATGGGGAAACGAGGATGTGCTCTCGCGACCAGTCCATTAGGTGACAAAAGGATGCATATGTTTGATTCCCATTGGTGAAAGAGGATGGAGGCGAGGTCGTAGGGATTCTTGTGTAATAACCATAAGTTAAATTAGTAATTGGATAACCTAATGAAAGATAATAAATGGTTGTTGTGTGAGAATGTTGATGTGTTTTTACTTTACCTTATATGTGTTTGTGCATTTACCGTCTTTCTGATATCTGGAATGCTAGCTAACGGTTTATACCGATGTTGTAGATGTTCCTCAGGTTCAGGATGCTGCTGAGTGATCTGGACGATGTGGTCAGCTCCCGTACATTATAGGACGGGATCGGATTTATGTTTATGTTGTTGTTTTCTCTTTTATTTTGAAATCGGCTGCGAGTCTTTTACGCTTCCTTTTGTTTAAACCTTTGATTTTATATTGAGTTTAGATTTTCATTTGTTTGTGCCTTGTTGTAATATCCGTTGTGTCATTGCTACTCTAAGGGTTGGAACCCATTGTGTGGTCCTAGCCCATAACGCTTCGAGTTCTCAGAACTTAGGGTGTTACAGGAGGTTCACTCAACATGTCATGCATATGGATGAGGCCATTGCGGTTTTGTCTATAATGAATAAGCTCCCCCCTTCGTGGAAGGGCTTCCACCATGTGCTAAAGCACAAGAACGAAGCACTCACGTTAGTGGAACTTGGCTCACCTTCAAATTGAACAAGGCCTTAGGGCACAAGAGGGGGGAATCAAGAAGGAGGATAAAAATTCTACTTCCCACGAGGCCAACATGATGGATGGCAAGGGCAAAAGGAAGAGGTTCAAAGGAAAGGACAAAGACAAGGACAAGATAAATAAGTCCAAGAAGGATAATGTTGACAAGAAACCAAAAGGTTCTTGTTGGAATTGTGGCAAGACTGACCATTTCAAGCGGGATTGCAAGGTTAAGGGCGATAGATCCAAGGGTGGAGGCCAAAGTGGCCAAAACCCCTCAAACCAAGGTGACTCACTGATGACATGAATTATGACCTATTTTTAGGCATGTATTTATATAGATTTTCCCTTTATTTTGCATGCATAGACATACATTCATGGCATTTATGGTTATATTCACCTACTTTGCAAGAATAGAGGTCTACATAGAGTTTTATTGCATTTGTAGGTAATTTGGCGAATTATGGAGCAAAAATGGCACATTTAAGGATTAAGCCTTGAAGCGGGACAAAAAGGAGCATAAAAGGAATTTAGGACGCGCCAAAGTATCTTCTGATACCTTCGGACGCGGCCCAAAGTATTTTCTGATACATTCGGACGCGGCACAAAGTATTCTCAGATACCGTCTGACGCGCCAAACTATTTTCTGATACCTTATGACGTGGCCTAGAGTATCTTCTGATACCAGCGCACTCGACTTCTTTTCAGCCCAGATTTCTAGGGTTTTACCTTTAAACCCTAGATTTATCCCTACATATATTCGATAGCTTTCAACATTGAAGGGCGGATGGTGACAGCCCCAGAACTAGGGGAACGAAATTCTCCAAAGGGAGACTTAAGGAGGCCGCAGCGGGAAATCTTTACACGTTTGAGAGAGATTGAAGATTCTTGGAGAAGGATTGAAGCACTTTAGCCGGAAAGTCAATCTTGATCATTGTTTGTGAGATTTCTTTGTTCCATTGAAGTAATTGTGGTTTTTGAACACGAATTTGAGTTACTTAAGAGATACATTGATCAGTTTCGAGAATTGTTTACAGATTTGAAGGTTATTGAGTTTTTATTCGAGATTCGGGTTTATTTGCGATATCTCACTCAATCTTTAATTTGATTTGATTTTTAAAATGGTTGGCTAAAACCATTGTGATTCTGGAGAGAATAGTTGATGATTAAGGCTTAGATAATGATAGACTGAACTCATTCAAACATTAGGACCCTAAGAGTTTAAATTTTAGTTTTGCGATAACAGGAAAATCGGGGTGTTCTTGATTAAATCGGCCGATTTAATGATGAACAGCACGATTTATTCTTCTGACGAAGTTTAATTGAATTAATCTTTAACCAAAACTAATCTTTGCCTAAAGCCCAACCTTGTCTAACCTTTTTAACCTCTATTTGAGTGTATGAAGAGACTTCAAACTTGATTCTACATTTAATAGATTAAGATTTCAAGAATTGGGTAATAGAGAGACTCAACATCCTTTATTAAGATTTTAAATGTGATTTCTATTCTTTATCTTGGAGAGTCGTATCCTGGGGTTTTAAATAGTTAGTTTGAGCATAATTCTTGTCTTTAGACCTTTCTATATTGCAGCCTCAACAACCCTTATAGAGAGAATCTTTGGACTAGATAAATAGGTTTCGAAACTTCATCGTACGATACCTACCTTTGAACACATAATCTTGGCAATATAAACTCTGTCCTTATATCTATAGAAGTGTCTTGAATCGAAATCCGAAATCGGATACTTGAATCCTTGGAATCATTTTACCCTTTATTAATCACAAAAGCTTTTGCATTTTCGCTAGATAATTGAATTTGAATTTATTCTCACCAAATCTCTGAGTTCGACTCTGGAATTCTTACTTTACTACAGCTGATCCGTACACTGCGGGTTCGCTTTGCTTTGAGTTTTAGATATAAATTTAAGACTTTGACGCACACCTTTTTGAGCGAACACTCACTTGTGAGTCTTGATTCTAAATTTCATATAAATTCTGATTTGAATATGTGTATTGACTTTTGAATGTTTGTCCATGCAGGATGATGACCTTGGATGGTGGGTGAACTCGGGTGCAACAACTCACGTTTGCAAAGATCGGCGTTGGTTCAAGACATACGCTGTTGCTAATGATGGGGCACTCATATATATGGGAAATGAGTCTACCACCCCCTTTCTAGGAAGAGGAAGGGTTGATCTATACTTGACAAGTAGCAAGAAAGTGGTTTCTGGTGTTGTACTCAATAATAGGCTTGGCTTCAAATAAGTCATAGAAGCCGCCCGCTATGTATTATCTAGGAGGGGCACATTTGTAGGCTTTGGCCATTGGAACAACAATATGTTTCTTCTCTCTTTATGTAATAAACTTTCTAATACTAATATAAACAAGAATAGTTTGTTTACATTGTCTTCTTCTTCCAATTGTGATTTTGTTAAATGGCATGCACGACTTAGACATGTTCATTTTAAGCGTATGAATGACATGACTAAGGATGATATTTTACCTAAACTTGACTTGCCATAAGACAAGTGTAAAACATGCATGTTGACCAAGATAACAAGACTTCCATTTCCTAGAGTTGAAAGAGAACAATCAATGCTCGGCTTAGTCCACTCGGATCTGGGTGACTTGCACTCTACTCCTTCATTAGGAAAGAAGAAGTATTACGTAACATTCATAGATGATTACTCTAGGTATTGTTACGTATATCTACTCTTTGCAAAGAGTGATGCCTTAGACAAATTCGATGTATTCAGAATGAACCTGAGTTGCAACAAGGTACCTTAATAAAAAGACTACGCACGGATCGTGGTGGTGAATTTATGGATAAGGAATACTTTGAGAGTGTCGGGATCATACATGAGACCACGGCATCTTACACACCACAATCAAATGGTGTGGCCGGACGAAAGAATTGAGTGCTTAAAGAGATGGTCAATGCCATGTTGTCTTACTCGGGTCTTAAGAATTCGTTTTGGGGTGAAGTTATGCTCACGGAAAACTACTTGCTCAATCGTGTTCCAAACAAAAGAAGCAAGAAGACTCCTTACGAACTATGGTTCAAAAGGAAGCCAAACCTACATTACTTACGAGTTTGGGGATGTTGAGCCATAGTATGGCTCAATGACAACGAAAGTAAGACTTTAGATGAAAGAGGTGTTGAGTGTGTATGTTCATTGGCTATGCCGAACACTCTAATACTTATAGGTTCTATGTGATGGAAACAAATGACTTCATCTCGGTTAATACCGTAATAGAGTCTAGGGACGCCATCTTTGATGAAGATCGCTTCACCTCGGCTCCTAGGCCTAGGGAAGTGATCAACATGACCTTAGATGAGGAACATCCAAATAAGCATCGTAGGATTCAAGATGAATCATGGCAAGCGTCCCATGGGCTTGAATTGCCAAAGATTGCTCCCATGAGCAATAATTTATCCCAAAAATCAAATTTTCAAGTGTTCTTGGTTGAAGGGTCAAGGGATAATGAAATGGATCGTCACTCTTACTTTCATTTAGATGAGGATCCAAAGACATTTGACAAGGCCATGAAGTCTCAAGATGTTGCATTTTGGAAGGAAGCAATCCAAGAGGAGGTGGACTCCATTATGGGCAACCATACATGAGAGTTGGCCAACCTTTCTTCCGGTTGCAAACCTTTGGGATGCAGGTGGATCTTCAAGAGGAAGATGAAAGTTGACGGTTCCATTGACAAGTTTAAAGCATTCTTGGTCATCCAAGGCTTTAGACAAATGGAAGGTGTCGATTACTTTGGCACATATGCTCCGGTGGCTAGGATTACAACCATTATTAATGGCTATGGCGGCTATACATAATCTACTGATTCATCAAATGGATGTCAAGAGCATTCCTTAATGGTGATCTAGATGAGGAAGTGTATATGAGACAACCTGAAGGGTTTGTTTTAAAAGGACAAGAGCACAAAGTGTGTCGTTTGGTCAAATCTTTGTATGGACTAAAGCAAGCTCCAAAAAAATGACATCAAAAGTTTGATGATGTCATATTGTCAAATGGATTTAAGATAAATCAAGCTGACAAGTGTGTCTATAGTAAGTTTGATCATACCGGTCAAGGTGTGATCATATGCTTATACGTTGATGACATGTTGATCTTTGGAAAAACAAAAGACAAGTAGATCTCACTAAGGATTTCTTGTCAACTAAGTTTTCTATGAAAGGCTTAGGTGAGGCGGATGTGATTTTAGGCATAAGAATCAAACGTGATGCTAAAAGCTTAAGCCTCACACAATCACACTACATTGAGAAGATTTTCAAACGCTTCCAATGTGATAAAAGTGCAATTGTTAGTACTCCTATGAACTCAAGTGAGAAGTTGATGCCTAACCAAGGATCAGTTGTCTCTCAAGTCTCAACTTGAGTATGCACAAGTAATAGGATGTTGCATGTATGCAATGACTAGCACTAGGCCAGATATTGCTTTTTCTATTGGTATATTGAGTAGATACACGAGTTGTCCTATCTCACAACATTGGAAGACACTAAGGCGTGTACTTAGGTATCTCAAGGAGACCATGGGTTTTGGCATCTTGTACAGTAAAATATCCTTCGGCGATAGAAGGCTACTCGGATGCGTCATGGATCACTAATCTAGATGATCACTCATCCACCACAAATTGGGTTTTCTTGTTAGGTGGTGGTGCCATTTCGTGAGCTTCAAAGAAGAAAACATGCATCACAACCTTGACCATGGAGTCCGAGTTTGTGGCACTTGCCGCTGCCGGTAAGGAAGCTGAATGGCTTAGAAATTTGGTTCTAGAAATTCCTCTATGTCCAAAACCGGTTTCTCTTATCTCAATTCATTGTGATAGTGCAGCTACATTGGCTAAATCTTATAGCCAAACGTACAATGGTAAATCAAGACATCTTCGTGTGAGGCATAGCTCGGTTAGAGAGCTCATAACTCATGGTATAGTATCAGTAGATTTTGTGAGAACACACAATAATCTAGCCGATCACTTAACCAAGAGCTTGGCTAGGGACATAGTTCAAAAGTCAGCCAAGGGGTGGGGTTAACGGCCTAAAGTGAAAACGACTTGTCGTGGGACACCCAATTCGCCTATGGCTTGATGTCTTAGCCGAATTCAATGAGGATAGCCCATTCCAAGAAGTTGTTAGCATAAAATGTCCATCCAAAGTAATGCTCTATGCCTATATAATATGTATAGTTTGAAATATGTAATTTCTTAACAACTCTTTTAAAAAATTGCAATTATAGGTGCAAGATCAAAAGAGAGTTGGCTACGTGAACGTGAAGTGTCAAGGCTTCTTCAAGGGAGTAGATGGTCGACTCGTCTATATGTTCATTAGTGGATTAGGACACAATAGCCTTTAAATGTGTCATTTATTTGTAAAGGAAATGTAAATTTCGCGTATGTTGCCTTTATGTACTTAAACAAGTTAAGTGGTTCCATCCATTAGGACACCATAATTTTTTTAGTGCAAAACGTGTAATTATACTAATTCAATAAATTCAATCAAAAAATATTTATGATTATGCAAATATTTTGTTTGGATGTATGTCTATCAATAGTTTCTTGACTTTGCTCAAATGGGGGAGGAATGTTGGAGATTTGGGCTAAGTCTTCATTGTAACAATTGAGCTTCTCTTGAGAAAAGGTGCAATGAGTTGTTCACATGTGTGTCACTATGGTCCGGGTTGTGGAAGGAAGCCAAGTGACTGGTACTAAGAGCAACTAGTATTGTAAGGGGAGTCGGATCAAAGCAATGTGATTCACAACAAGGTCAACTTGTGCTAGATTTTAGAAGGCCGACATTTGGGACTTCTTAGCCACATTTTATCGGCACATCTTTGGTTCTTAGGCCTTATATTGGCTAAAGAATATGTGATTAAAAATTAGGAGCAATCCAAGCTCAAATGCTTAGTGAATGTCAATGAAGCAACTAGTGAGCTATTTTAGGAGCTGCACTAGCTTGAGCTAAGATATTGAGTATTTATGGATCTTGGAGCTTACCCTAACTATATTAAAGTGAATGAAGCTCATTGGAAGTGTTTGGACCAAGAAAAATAAGTTATCTCTAAGCTAGCTCTGGAGAGCGGTTTTAGGCTCCCTATGTGGGTCTCAGGCAGGCCTCGGACTTTCTATGGCTTCAAGGCCCATCTTCCAAGTAACTTCCACGTAACTTCCATAACCGATTTTAACCATTTTTTGGCGGTTATAACTCTCCAAAACCGTGTCCCACTATGCCTATAAAAGGGAGAGACATTTGCACTTGATTTCACATTCGTTTTTACAACAATAAAGTTTTTAGTTCCATTATATTGACATTGGATAGGCCTTCTTATAAGCTTGTTTGCAAAACTCGAAAGACCAGTATAGTTCCTTTGTATTGAAAAAAGATAGGCATCCATCTTAGTTTGGTTTTGTATTGGCAAAACCTAGGAATCCCCTTTCTACAAAGTAAGACTAGTAAGTCTCTTACTTAGTCTTTGTAACATTACACTAGGAGTCCATGAAATAAACACAATTGAGATACCAAGAGGCCCTAACTAAAACCAACTACGGTCTAAAAATAAATTTCATTACAATAGGAGACCGTGAAATAAACACAACTGAGATCACAAGAGACTAACCTTTGGCAGAATTGAGGAGTCAAAGGAATGAGAGATTGAGATGAATAATGATTAGATAGGCAGAGTGTGAGAGCAGTGATTTGCAGGTGGGGGTTTGCGAAGGGAAGCAAGAGAAGAGACAGTGTAACAGGAATAGTTTAATAGAGAAGGATGAGGCAGAGGCGTGCGAAGCCTAACCTAAAAAGAACACATATCCCTACGTAGCCTAGTAGACACGTTTTGAACTAACATGGGTGAGTTTGTTTGTCTATAAACATTGAATTATAAACCGGCAGCTAAACGTATGGCGATAAACAAAACAAATGCAGTGTGATGTCAACCGACCGCATTGAAAATTTTCAACTTCAACGTAGGCAGGCCGACGCATTGAAGTTAAAACCCTACCTCAAACAAAGTCGCAAGCCGTTGCCGCTCTACCACCTATTCCAAGTTTTCGAACACAAAAAAAAACCCCAAAAGCTCTCATTTGAAAAAAAAACGATATCATTCTATTCGACGGATCCTCCTAGTATTCCTTACCAAAAACGCCCTTTGAGTGCACGCAATGTATGTTTCTTTTAGTTTTCGTGTATTTCTCGTGTTTTTTGCGTTTTATTTTTAAATTTCGTTTTTATCGTTTGTGTTTTTTGTGTTTTTGTTTTAATTTCATTCATAAGGTTTTTATTCGGAATTTGTTATTTTTAGTTTACAAACGGAATTGGAATTCGAATCGAGAACTTAGTTTAGGTTAGAACGAAATAGGGTAAAAAAGGAATCGAAATTGAAATCGAAAACGAGAAAAATGAAGAAAAAATAGAATCGGAATTGAAATTACCTTCAACGCAAGCCGATTGCGTTGAAGGTAAGATGCCAGCCTGGAAGTATGCCGACAGCCGATAACGTTGAAGTTTGCGCGTAAACACATGTGTATGATTTTACCAGGCGCATGCGTTTACATTTTGTTTAAAAAATACTAAAACTTAATTATTGTTAGTTTAGAATTTTGATAACTCTATTAAAAATCGGTTTTGCTTTCCCCTTCATTCTAGACATGTATTTTTTTTCCGGACATGTATTTTTTTTCGGTGGGTTGTAGACTTGTAGTTGAGAAGTGTGTAAACTTGTTCATATTTATGCTTAGAGATGGGAGGCCATAAAACCATTATCAATACACATCAATGAGAAACTGAATTTATGGAAACAAGAAGCATAACTTTAGAGCCTTTGATTTGCTTCAAGTTCAGTTCTTATAAGATAACCAAAAACAGACATAACTGAACGAACAAACAAACAAAAGACCCATAGGATTAAGAGGGTCATATTTGAGTAGAAGTAGAGCAATAGCAGTAAGCATTAGCAGCAGGGCCGGGCATGGAAAGCGAACAAGGCGACATTATAAACTCTTTATACATCGTAGAAGTTTGTCAAAATTCATCATTAAGAGGACTCGACGGGAAATGCTTTTCCCTCTCATGTCACTACCTTCAGGCTTAGCCCACAGTGACCATGCCATCCCCATTGAAGAAACTTGGCATGGCATGTAAAGGCGATTGCCTCGGGATTTTACTCTCATTTGATGACAATGACAAGGACAAGTTCAGAGATAGAGAAGATGAATCAGTCATCATCGAATTCTTGTTCAGATCAAGATTTACCATAGATTTATTTGTGGTTGCTATAGGGCCAACTGGAACATTTGTCATGAGATTCATTTGGTGGTGAGTGTTGGTGGTACTCCTCCATATCATGTAATCTTTGATCACGGGGACATTCTTTGACATAATCTGGTCAACTTGGGGTGGGGAGGCCACTGGATGTGTATGTGGGGCTGAGAACCTTACCATGGAGATCTCGGAGGAAGTTCCCTGTCGTACTTTTGTTCGTGGTGATTGAGAATTAGTATCATTTTTATTAGCATGTTGATATTTTGTTGAAGTTGTAGATACCTAAAATTCACGACAGAAAAGTAGAGCAGATAAAGGTTAAACCGCGGGCACATTTTGGACCGATATTGACATAAAGATACATATTAATATATTATGACAAAGTTGAGTTGAGATTCATCAAGTCTGTAATCACTAAAGAACAACTAAAAGATTGAATTCATATCATGTGTCCAGTTTAAAAGCTACAAAAATGGATTTGGAAATTTATAATATAACTCTCTTTAAGTCCCCGTTTGGTTGTAACTTCGGAAAACCGAAACAGAATGAAAATGAATCTAGTTCATATGTGTACTTTGTTCATGAATTTTTTTGGAATCATTTGCAAAATGCACTTTCTTCCCCGTTTTGTTTCCCGCATCAAAAGTCGTCAAACTCTACTCCAATTACTTCAAACCGAAAGGAATGATTCCAAAAACTTTCATGAACTAAAGTATACGTATAGACTAGATTCATTTTCATTCGGTTTCCGTAATAAAAACCAAATGGCCCCCCTAATTGCATTCTACATTCCAAAGGAGATCTCAATGTTGTGTTTGGTTTAAAAGCTACAACTATGGATTTGGAAATTCATAATATCACTCTCTTTAATTACATTCCACATTCCAAAAGACTCATCAATGTTGTAACTATAACTTTGGATCGATTTACAAATTGAAAACAGTTTCTCATCAAGTTAAATTCAAACCAAGTCTTGCGAATATCTAAAATCAATTAGACAGCAAATGAAACTCTAGATGCAATCTAATGACACTAAACCGAATTTTATCAGAAAACCGTAATGAAGTTGTTCTCAATAGGCAGATGCAGAACTAATCAGCTGAAGCCATGATCATATAAAAGTAATATCAACTGTAAATTTGCTTGGAACAAATGTAGTTGGATTAGGTCATGAGTATCAAGATGGACTTATTACCGTTTCAGTGGTGATGTCGAAGAGGCTAGATCTACGGCAACGACGATTGCTATTGCTCCGTCGAAGAAAGTACTTTTGGGCATGACTAGCCACTTGAGTCGGAGTCCGAGTCTTCACATAATTCCTAGCAATTCCTCTCCAATCGC
Source organism: Fagopyrum esculentum (assembly GCA_033239045.1). Lineage (NCBI taxonomy): Eukaryota > Viridiplantae > Streptophyta > Magnoliopsida > Caryophyllales > Polygonaceae > Fagopyrum > Fagopyrum esculentum. Next base: position 104,841,742 of record BSUD01000008.1, on the reverse strand, counting down.
CTTTACCAACTTTCTGCAATCCTAGCAAAAACATTTTATGTTCCTCTTCTGTCCATGGGACCACTGTCGAAATCACAAGTTTGAATCGATTAGATTTCCTTGAACTAGATCCAAAACCGGAATATAAAAAAATCAATCAATAATTCTAGAAATAATCAAAGCAGCCAACCGACCTCGCTTACGATCACGGTTAGCAGCATTTGCGGATGAAGACGGAGATCGGTGTTGAACAGCGACAACTTCATCAGTGGAACTAGCTGAATCGTCCTGAGGATGAACGTATTGAGAGATATTGTTGAGGGAGACACTCTTCCTCATGGAATCAATGGTAAGGTGGACTCCGAATAACACGATCTCTTTTGTTCCAGTGGTTGAGCTTTCATCGGTGGAATGTGACATCTTTGATGGAATCACGGATAACAGTAGATACTCTGAATATAGAGAGATAAATATAGAGAGAGGGGGCGAGATTTTGGGAGAAGGGGAGAGTTCATGGTTGAGCTTTGAGGAAGAACGCGTGGCCTTTAGAATATGAAGGAGCTCTTCGATCCCGGGAAGTAGTATTACTAGGTTCCGTTCTACGGAGGGGATAATTTATTTAGTTTTTTTGGTCGGATATTGTATTTTACTCCTTCTGGAAATCACTCTTTTATTTCCTGGATATTAGGTGCTTGTTAGGTGTTTGGGTGTAAAAAATCAAGTAAAATAATAATCTATTAAATGGGATTCAATTAAGGTGTTTGGTTACAAAATAAAAAATGATAAACACATTAATTTAATTTACTGGATATTTTCCAATCACCTCAAATAAAGTATTTACAATTACCCACTCCTCCCTAGGTAACAAAACAATTAACGTGTTATTTTGATATCAAATATCCCAATTACCCTTAAAATATAATTAAAGAAAAATAAATGGATTTGAAAATGAAGGTTATAATTATCATTAACTAATAATGCCTATGAATTTAACACATTGTAAATTACTGGATATTTTTTTGCTACCAAACATATTTTCTCAATTCTCACCAATTGTAATTCCTAGTAATTCAATTCCTAGGAAAGTCAATTCTCGAAAATTGTAAATTCATTGTTTAACCAAACAAGCACCAAACATTCCATTAACTATTTATGAAAGTTTACCTTTTTTGGAAAATTCGACACCTCATTGAAAACGAAATTTTACTAGTATAATATAAATTCTCGTGCTTTATACGGATGAGTTTTTATATTTTTTTTATCAAAGTAATTATAATAGTTGATGTAAATTTCACTTATTTTTCATAAAGTTTACTTGTTTTAATTTACTATCAATTAATAATTAAGTTGTAAATTAAAAAAATCACTCAATTTATTATATTAGGAAACATATGAACGTAAGATTTTTTTAATTAAAATTTAAATGGCATGATCAAATACCAACTGAATGGATATTTATCAATTTAGTTAGTCGTATTTTATTATGAATTATACGATAAAAAGATTCTAATTTAATTAGAAAAGAGATGAATATAATTAGTCATATGAAAAAGATGTTAAAAAAAATATAGATAATTATTGATTTGTGAATGCGTGAGAAAATAATATGTATCATTAAATTAATAAATGAATGACACTGGTTTCAAACAGGTGCATTTTAATATAATATATAGATATATGGTGATCCAGTACAAAGATTATATTTTGCAATTGGATACGAATATATCTTTTAAGAGTAATATTAATAAGTATGATTTTTGTCTCCCAAAATAAATTTGAACTTTTTATTTTTAATGGAAACGTTAGATTTGTACAAATTTTATACAAAAAAAAGTGTTGCAACAATCATAAAAATATATAAAATAACGTGCGATTTGTTTGGGTGAATTTGGTAAGTTGTTATTTTGAGTTTCTTGTCTACAAACTAGACTCCTCTCTCATTTTCTTATTAGGTGTACCCTTAATTATTTTTACCTTTCAAACATTCATCTTCTCCTTCTCTGCCTTCAAACCTATATCTGCAGTACCTTCCTTTCTTCTACTCACAACTGCAGCCGCACCCTCTTCTTCCCCCTCAACCTTCTTCAAACCCTCGTTCCAATCTAAAAGCTTAGTCTTGCCGCTTGTAAAGATGGAGGTGGAGGGAAGGATCGATCTAGAAACTGATTCAACAACTTGAGATCTTCACCATCATTGCCCTCAGCAAAGACGCCGAGCTCCTTGATGGCAATTTTCTTTCTCAGATCTGCGAGAATAAAGAGCGAGTTAGGGTTCCCTCAAGCTTGGTGAACCAATTGATCAGGCTCGGAGTTCCGTCACCAACGGACTACATATCAAGTTAAAGAAGCTTATGGTCGATTTTCAGGTACTCATTTGATTTTAGGGTTTTTTGATAATCAATTATGAAATCTCAATCAAATCACAAATCCAATCAACTGTACCTAATTTGAAAATTTGTTGTATCAAATTAGTGAATTCTTTTTTTTTCTTTTATTTTATTGAGAAATTGTTGGGGATATAAACTCTGGTATGAAGGAACCACCGTCGTCGCCTCACACCAGCAAGCTCGCAGAGAACTTGAAGAAGCTACAGGTAAATGTCCCTCTAAGATATATGTACACAAGCCTGATTGTTGTTCATATGGAAATTGCCTCGGTGCTTGATTGTAGTTATTTCAGTTACTAAAAAGCTAAGTAAATCATCAAAAAAATTGCCTCAATGCCTGATTCTATTTCTCTGGCATAGATGTGGAACTTGTTACATCATTGAGAGATGGGATGAATCTTGTAAGGTATGAGTTTGTGGATTGTCAATCATCGAAGAAAGGGGTTCTCATCCTAAGTGAGGTACTCAATTTTTAATAACTTGTTGCTACTAAAAATATTTAGATGAAGTTACCTCAAAGAAGGTGTTGCTTAGTTTCTTGGTGTTGGGGCTATCTTGGTGAATCCTTGGAACATAATGGACGTTGCTTCTGCTATTGCTTATGCCTTGAACATGCCAACCGATGAAAGAGAGAAGCGGCATCGGCTCAACATGTAGGGAGTATAAGAGAAAGCAAGGTATTATATCTCATACAAAAGCAGAAAGCACAAAACCCGCAGTTATGAAGAACGAACGAACAATACACCATACCGCAACATGTAGGGAGTCTTGGTTGTGGTTGGCGAATTTGCTTGAAATTGTAATAAGTAGATATAGTTTTGAGCTTGTGTTGGATTGGTTAGTTCAAGCATTGAGAGGGAGGGGAGATGAATATCTGGTATGAATTTCATATACTAGAAAATTTTGGTATGAATTTTTTTGTATGAAAATTTCTGGTATAAATTTTTGATATGAAAATTTCTGGTATGAATTTCTGATATGAAATTTTGTATGAAAATTTTTGGTATGAAAAGTTCTAGTATGAATTTCATACCTGTAAATAAATAATAAAATAAAAAAGGACAAAAAAATAAAAGAAAATAAAAAAAAACAAATTCAGGAACTTATGCTACAAAGGCCAAATTTCTCTTATTGTTTTTTTTAAATAGAGGTGTTAACTACTTTTACCTACCAATAAATAAAAGGGATAAAAATTGAATGGGTACACAAACCTAATGAAAATAGAAAAGGGTCTATTTGACCAAATATTTTGATTTTTTTTTTAGTGAGTAGAAACATGTATTACCAAGCTTCATTAACAATAGAATAACCATGGATATCATGTAAAATTGTTTCTCCTCAAGGTGAGAAATAGAGCAATTAGGAGAAGCAATGATTATGCGTGTGCAAAGAATGGAACCAACACTTAAAGAATCGGTACAAAGTCGCCATGCAAATCAAAGGACCTTAGGCGGAAGCTTGAGACGCCATAATTTGATCCATAGTGTACTTTCAATGCGTGTGAGAATGCTTTCTCAATTGCTAATATGGTTGTACCTTCCCAAAAGATATGTACTACGGATTGTGAACCAACAACACTTGTTAGGCCCCAATAACAGGTAGCACCGCTTAGCAAGAAAAATAATATTAAAAATCTTCAAGTCTCTAAAGTCAAGACCTCCTAGATTTTTGGGAAGACATAAATCTTCCCACTTATGCCAATAAATACGTCTTTTATCATCAATAGAACCCAACTGGAAACAAGTCATAAGTTTGTGAATATCATCAATGATCCTAGAAGAAATTTGATAAGTGCTCATAAGATATATGAGTATATTTTGAATGACAAGTTTTAAAAGTGTTTATTTTCCAACTTAGGAAAGAAGTTTGCTCGAGTTTGACTTCACTCGATACTCCAACCTTAGGGTTTCTTTAGCTTAATTGGCTTCATGTATGCATCCTTGTTTTCTTTTATCCTTCCTTTTCTCCATGCGCTGATGATGGGTTGATGTATGATTCTTGTGGTCGAGTTACAAGATATATTCATTTGAGCTCCTTTTTTTGCCAAAGTATCTACAAAGACACAAATCAAAGGGAGTAATTCTTTTGACATTGTAAGCTCTAGAGAAAATACGAATGCCTAAATCATGCAAACACAAAGGTAAAACCACACAAAAACACATCTAAAAACATAGCATTAAAACATGCTATCAGTCCTGAATGAGAAATACATGAAAAGCTATAAAAATACTCCACTATCAAAAGAGAGGATCAACATCATGACAATGAAACAACTTGATGAAACTAAAATCGAGTTTAAGAAATGACTTATGTGGGAAGTTGGCAATGGTAAAATAATCAATTTTTAATACGATAATTGAGTTACCACAACACCACTAATTAAATGTGTTCAAAATGCAAATCAAATTAACAACACCAAAATAAATAATTATATTAACAATTCTAGGGAATGAAATATTAACAAAATCAATATTGATCTTCAAATATTCTTAGCCTTGATATTTAGTTAAAAAACAAAAATTATCCCGAAAAATGGAATATCGGATAAATTATATTAGAGATGTGGCCAACATGGATGTTTTACAGTCAAGTCAACGTATGGGCTTTTAATGGAGGATAAATGTTTCACCCCCAATCAATACATACGATTAGATCTAGAAACTAAACACACAACCTAAAATAATTAAAGAAAACCTTCATAAGGAAAATTTAATAAATGGATTACCAACAAAAGCAAAACTTAACGGAAAAAAATTGCGGTTACTCGATCTTGTGAACCGTGCAACCACCAAACTTACTTGATTGCCCATTTACCAAACAAATTATTAATAAAATGGATAGAACAATCTTAGATAAATTAAACAACATTAACTACGAAAATAAAAGAGCAAACGACGTTCTTGAGAACCAGAGCCCTCGCCCGTGAAGTAAATCATCGCACATACAATCCAACCAATTTAAAGAGAATTTAAAAAGTTTTCTTTTCAGGAGCGATACATCCTTCTCGGACACAACATACAAGTATACAACTCTTTGTTGTGTTGTGCTCTCCAAGTGTGCTTGTTCGACTTAAAGATAAAACAGGACAAAAGGGATTATATGACTTGCAACTATGTAGTAGGGGTCTTTGGTTTACTAGAAATAAAACTATTTTCAACAATGAATCTAATGTTCGTATAATAATACAATTACCTTCATTAAGAGTCAACTATATGAGTGAAAAAGAAACTACTAAGGATAAGGATTATTATAACATTATGCCACCACCAATAAAAACAACAACAACGAAAAAATAATAACATCAAATGGGAAAAATCAAAGGCGGGATTTCACAAACTCAACTTCGATCACTCTAAACTTGACTATGGTGAAACCTTTATTGGATTTGTGATTAGAACCACCAAAGAGAAGTTAATTATTTTACATGAGCACAAAATCATTTTTATTAAGTTATTTACTCTTTAAACTATTAGATTGCGAATAAAAAATATTGAAAACTATTAGATTGCGAATAATAAAATATTAAAATCGAGGGCGACAATTTGTGTACGATCAAGACACTTCAGAGTCTTTGAAGTTGATCATGGGAGGTCGAGACAATTGTATCAAACTCTATGTAGGACCTTCACTTGGTTGATGAAGTCAAATATTAAGCATGTTTTCAGAAAAAAAAAATAATTGTGTTACTGACTGTGACCTATTTGAAAATTTCAAGACTCGATAGTCAATACTAATTTTTCAAATGAAACAAAACTTCGTGTTTTCATCCGTAAAACTATTTTAGGTTGAACCACGATTAGAAGACAATTCCAACCGCTTTATGTCGTTTAAGTTGAGTATTTCCGTTTGGTACCTTCATGGTTTTACCTTTTTTCCGGTTGGTGTTCACCTAGTTTCATATTTCTAGTTGATGCCCTTGAAGTTTAATGTTAGTATGTTATGTGCCCATTATTTATCCAACCATTAGTTTTTCTTTTTTTTCGTCGGTTTTTAAACAATATATAAAATAAAATGAAATAAAATAAGAAAAAAAAGTGAAAGCTCGGAGAAGAAGAATATTCAATTGATCTTCTCCGTTGATTCTCCTCGTCGTCGCCCTTGATCGTCTTCCCCACCGCCCTTGATTCTCCGTTGAAGAAGAATGTTATGGTGAATACATATATCTTTAGGATTCAAGAAATTAAAATTTTGGCTTGTTGGGATGCAATAAACTTGCATGCTGACTGTATCTTGAAGCAAATTTTACAAACAAAAGTTTCAACTCAGGTGATGCTTTCTTGTTTCCTTCATTTTACCTACGGGTCATAGAATGTCCTTTTTGAAATATAGAATCATTATGAAACTTAAACAAGGGACATACACAGGCAATATCAGGGCCTACTTAGGCTCTTTGAAATTGGTGGTTACCCTATTGATGCAAATTATCTCATTCTTGTGGGTTTATGCCTACTCCTAGCATACAAAGTACGATACCTTGAGAACGTATTTATCCTTTGTGGAAACCATGACGATGCAAAGATGAACTGGATATATGAGTTCCATGACGAACGCAAGAGAAGATTCAATGTTCGACTATGGAAGTCACTGACTATTTTAATTGTTTCCCCGTTGTTGCACTCATTAACGAGAAGCCTAATTTCGAATTGCATTTCGAACTAGAAAATTAGGGGTGTTATTGAGCTAGAAAACAAGAAATAAATTTTTAGGGCCGGTTTAGTTCCCTTATCCTGATATCAGTATATCAAATTTCGGTATCGATATCAGAGATATGCGTCTGAGATTGATATTAAATATCTGATATATGTGTTTGGCAAGATGATGAGATATATCAGATATCACGAAAGAAAAAAATTCAACAAAGAAGGAACAATTATATCAACAAAACTTAGCAAAGAAGGAGACCCGTATCAAAAAAACAGCAAAGAAGGGGATAGACATCCAAAAAAACTCAGTAGAGAAGGGAGACTTGTATCAAAAATAACAGAGAAGAGATACTCGTATAAAACATATTCAGCAACAAAGGGAGACACACGTCCAACATTATATTGAAAGAACGATTTGAAGAGGGAGACTAAAAAATCATAACTTGAAGATATGAGCGAGAGTTGATCGAAGAGGGAGACACGGGAGGCGGCAAATGGCTTGGAGAGAGACGAATTCGATACCGGTGGATTCATAGGGATATCATAATCAATTTAAAATTAAGGTATTGATATATGGGTATATTAATTTGATATCCATATACCCAATTACCAAACACGGATATCAAATACGTGTTATCCATATCCATATATGTTATTAGGATATGTGAACCAAACATGTCCTTATGGCTAATCTCAAACTAGAAGCTTCATTTCAAATTATAGAGAAATCAAAAGGCACATAGAAAATTAGAGCAAAGCAACAAACCAGATCCATGATTTCAATCATGATTTTCAAAGAGGAGCGAAGAGTATTGAATGCTACGATCAATAGAATCAACGGAGAATCAAGGGTGGCGGGAAGACATTAGAGGTCGACGACGAGGAGAGTCAAAGAAGAAGATCAGATTGAGCATTCTTCTTCTCCAAGTGAACTTCTCTACAAATCCTCCCGATGAAGAAGCAAGCTATTGAAGAAACATGTAACGTGTTTTTCCAAGTCAACTTTCACTTTTTTGCCTCTACAACCCAATCTAAGGTGCTTCAAGACCACATTTTACGGGATAGCGGAGTAGTGGATATGGACTCTGAGTTTTATGGACCTTTGAGCAGTATTCAGGCTTCTATTCTTGATTTCGATCTTTCTGTCTTTACTGCCAAGAACACCGTCCCCCTAAAGCTCAACACGCTTTGACGAGTTGTTCGCTCCAAAAGGTGTGTGCAAGCTTTAATATTTATAACCCAAGAAGTATGCTTGAGCAATATGTGAACCCGCAGTGTACGGATCAATTGTAATAAAAGCAAAAATTTAAGGGGTCGATCACAGGGACTATGGTGAAACAAAGAACGGTAATTCAGATTGTCAAATAACAAAACACGCAATAAAGCAAAGCTATCAAAGATGATATAAAGTCAAGTAAAAGGGAATGCGGATTCTAGAGATTAAAGCATCCAATTGTGGTTCCGACTCAAGATCTCAAAGGATAACGTGGACAAAGCTGAGGTTTGCAAAGGGAAGGTGTTTCTAAGGTGGGATTAGATCACCGGGTAAGTCTCACTACTCATTATCCCAAACCAAAGATCCTTTTACTGGGTAAGTCTCAAGGTACTAAGGAAAGGAACTATAATCTCAAACCAACACACCACCCAAGGGAATAGAATCAACCTTTACCGGGTAAGTCTTAGGCTAACTCTCAAAGATGGGATGAAGGCACACTCAAACCCCAGATAAACCTTTATTACCTATACTCATGATCTTGGGTAAACAAGCAAAGGAATCACCGGGTAAGTCTCATCCTAGGCTTGCGTTGAACCAGGAAAGATATAACAAGGATAGGATTTGGCAAACAAAAACTCTTAACTCATATAAGGTTCAAGAAAAGTTCACCTCGCTCAATAATATTCCATCCCTGCCGAGATGTTCAATGACTGACCGAGGTGTTCTACGGTTAAGGTAAAGGCTCGAGCTTTCAGGGTCCGCTGGGGTTAAGATCATTCTATCATCGTCTTTCCCACAACTTTCAACCAATCACACTAGAATCGCAATAAGAACTTAACCAACAATCATCATGATAACAATAATCAAATTTATAAGAAAGGAATCAATATTCAAACAAGAAAACCTTAACACAAAGGTCGCAATAACTGAATGAATCAAACAAACAACAATCAGCGCTCCTCAATCACAAATCGGAAAAGACAACAAAACCAAACCAACTCTTCAGAAGCAAACTTCAACTACATTCCTTCCTTCCTTGATCTTCAACCTTCAAAAACTTTTCAAAACTCTTCAGAAAATCCTCCAGAAAATCCTTGATCCGAAGATGGCTGAATTGCAGAAAATCCAACCCTTTATATAGGAGAATTATCTTCCAAAGATAAAATATCTTAAAAAGATAATTTCCTTAAAATATATATTCATATCTTCCAAAATATATCAGCCAAAAAGATATCTTCCTTCCAGAAATCCAGCCAAAAATATATGATATTCACTTTCCAAAAATAGAAGATCTCAACAAAAAATAAAGATCTCATGTCCCGTCATCACTTCGCCTCGGTCCATACGCTCCTGAAGATCACCTCGGTCGAGGTGGTACTGTAGTTGACCGAGGTGAATCTCAGCTGAGAGTGTTACTCTCTAATCTGGTCCAAAATCAATCCTCTAAATCATTTCCATGCTTCCTGAGATCTTCTTATAACTCATCAATGCTCCAGAATGTAGCTCCAATGACTCCTTAGCTTCCTTAGCTCCATTTCGGTCCAAAACGTGTCATTTTTCCTACAATTACAACGAAACTAGGTGTAGACCTCAATTCCCGCAAAGGTAGACAAAACAACAATATAATCAAAGAATATGCATCCATACATGCAAGTTTATGAAGATAAAACGTCTAAACCAATACCAAAATATAGACTATAATGCATGCTATCAAAATACCCCATACTTGTCCCTTGCTTGTCCCCAATCAAGTTCCAAATCTTAGATACAAGATATAATGTATTATAAGTCAGAAAGATCAATGAAAAACATTTCAAAACCTTTTGTGGTGTGCTCCATTCATAGATCACCCTAAGAGAATGCTTTATGGCAAATAAAATCAAGACATAATCAAAATATTTTATAAATATAAGAAAGTTGTTCATCTTTGCATAAAATCATAGAATGCATAATAAATCATATTTATCGAAATTTATCATGTATAATCCAATTTAAACCACCAAGTCAATCAACATACTCGAGGTCTCAAGGGTTTCTAAAAGAGGTCAAGAAACGTGTAAGGGTGGGATGTATATAGGGTATGTGGTGCTAGAATCCGGGAAAAGGATCTTACTTTACTTTCTTTGAATCACAACATCTTCCACCAATGAACTTTGCTTATTTTACTTTACTTTTTGGGATGCATGGACAAAGGTGCACAATAACCGAAGCCTAGGAGATCAGCAATCATCAATTTCTCGAGATGCCTCAAACCCTTTATGCACATACCATGACCCGTTAGGAATATCGCTCAATCCGACTTTGGAAAGATACAAACACCCGGCTATGTGAATGGTGCCGAGTTACTCATCATCATGATTGACTTCCCCAAACCTAATTGTTTCTTTCTAACACTTTCAGCCAACATTTCAACTTCACTTCACTTGCTTTTCTTCACTTGCTTCCAAATTCCCGGATAGGTAAAGGGAGGCAAAAATGTATATGAGGGGCTAAAACATGGTCAAGAAGAAGAAGAAGAAGAAGAAGAGAATGAATTGCCTTAATCATCCCAGGAAGAATGTGATAGAACTCATCATGTGGTGTCAACCTTCAAATCCAACATAATTTTGATAAAAACAAAGTATTAAACATGTCAAAACTTCAAACAAAGCATTTTTCAATTTAAACATATCATAAAACCTTTCGAGCATATAAAGATTTCAAAACCAATCTGCAAACAGAATCATCATCGAGGTGATATCTAGAGAAGAAGCACAAAAACGTTTCGAAAACCTTTCAGTTAAATTCATCTCGGTCGAGGTGTTCTGGCATCATCCGAGGTGTTCATCCTTGATCGGCCATGAACGTCTCGGTCGAGGTCATAAAAAAATGTTTTCAAACCAGTTTTCGACGTTTTTTCTCAAACAAAAACTTGTATGTATGCATGTAATGACAAATAAGCATATAGAGCCAAATAAACAATAGTATCCAAGAGTCATACAACCATCGAAGCAAATAAGTCAAGTAATACATCCAAATACCCCATACTTGGGACACATTGTCCCAATGGGTCAACTATAAGTCTAAGGAACTGAGTACTCACCTGACCTAGCTGAATTGTATAATAAATAAGAAAACACTGCATCTCAGTTGGCGAAGAACATCTTGGTCGAGGCGTCCGGACAGCACCCGAGATGTGTCTCAGTCAAACTCCGTCTTCTCAATTTCTCGAACGTCAGTCCTTCCATATTGCTCTTGAGTTGTAATTTCTTCTTAGAGAATCCTTGATTCCTGTCTAGAAGGACATACAAAACACAAAGCAAACTATCTAAACTAAACTAGAAAAAGGGAAAAGAAATGTAAGATCCTAGTTTTGCCTTCACCGCCCCCGCGGTGAAGAAGGCCGCCCCAACGGTCGAGGTGATCCACCCCGGCAGATGACGACAGATCGTACCCGATCTTTCTTCCGTTCTTTTAATCTTCCTTCCTTTGATAGAATATCCGATATTCTATTTTATCGGCCGGTTTCCTGATCTTCTTTCTAAACCCTAGACGTCTTTCCGTCTATCTTTCCAGCCCGTCCCTATTTATTCCCGTCTTTTCCTCTTTTTCCCATTTCTTGCTTACGTCTTCTTCAACCCTAGAGTGTTGCAGCCTTGCCCCTGTGTTCTTGCTGAACGTGTAAGTTCTTCCTCCCTTGTTCTTCATCAGGTTCATGTGTTGCTGCACCTTTCTTCTCTTCTGTTCGTTTTCCTCTTCGTATTCTCTTTCCTTCTTCTTCAAGGATCAAGCTTGAGCCTTGATTCTTGTGGAGCATTCTGTTGTTGATCATTTGTTGTTCTCAGGCTCTTTGGAGTTGAGTCTTGACGTGTTGGAATCAAATGTACGAGCTTTGGTTGCCCCTCCTGTGAGTTCAGTCGAAGAGAAGCCCGACAGTAGCTTCTGACGAACATCCGCCCCCGCGCCTACACAGAGCCGCCCCTGCGCCTCTATCACGTGCCCCCCTGCGCCTCCGCCCAACCTCCCCTGCGGTTTTTTTTGTTGTAACTCCCGTCTTTGGTGAGTTGCTTCCTTTCCTTCATTTCCTCGTTCCTTTCTAGGTTCCTTGTGGTTGTTCCTTGTTCCTTGAGTTGCTGTAAGACTAAGGTCGAACCCTTATCTTGTGGAGATCTCTTAGAGATCGTTGAGACTAGAATTTATAGGCTTCTAGCAATCGTTTCGTTCCTGATCCATGATGCTTGTTCGTACAGGCTTTCCTTGCTCCTTTCCTGAGGGAAACTAAGCTTTTGTGAGTGTTCTTTGAGTTGTTGCTAAGCCTTTGTGTTATCTTCAAGTGAGATAAGTCCCTTGAACTTATTTAGCTTCATTCCACGTATTAGTTGGATTGTATTGGATTGATTGTGTTGTTTATTATTATTATAACGGATAACTGGAAATATGATTCACCCTTTGATGATCTTAATTGGCCCAAGTGTACTATAACCTGGCGGTGACCACTTGTCTAGTTCTACAGGAGACTAGAATGTGCTCTTGTAACCCAGACCCGTAGGTAACGGATATTACTGATCTATTCCTATTGATAGACGGAAGCGGAGTCGAGTTTTGGGAGATTCTCGTGTGACAAAAGAAGTTGAATTAGTAACGGATAACTTTAAGAAATATAATAACCGGTTGTGTGCAAGCATGTTATGTGCTTTTCTTTACCTTATGTGTGTTTGTGACTTTACGCTCTTGCTAGTATCTAGAATGTTAGCTAACGGTTTATACCGTCGTTGTAGATATTTTGTAGGTTCAAGATGCTGCTGAGTGGTCCGGATGGTGTGGTCAGCCGGGGTTCCCGTACATTATAAGACGGGGTCGGGTTTTTGTTTCTTTTGTTGTTTCCCTTTTGTTTTGAACTCGGCTATGGAGTTTTTTTGTATTTTCTTTTGTTTAAACCTTTGGTTTTATTTTGAGTTTTGGTTTTCATTCGTTTGTGCCTTGTTGTAAGATCCATTTGCTGTTGCTACTCTGAGGGTCGGGACCCATTGTGCGGTCCTAGCCCGTAGCGCTTCGAGTTCCCAGAACTTGGGGTGTTACAATATGGTATCAAAGCTCTAGGTTGGCAACAATGGCACTCGAAATCTTCTAAAGGTCGGATGGATAAATAAATAGAACCTGTAAGGGGTCTAGAGTTTTCAAAAGGGGATTTTATTTTAAACTTGTCGGTTTGGGATAGATGTACGGGTGACCACCACTACCTCCGCGGATCTCAGCAGTGTAGTTTCTTACGTGTTGACCTTTATATGTGCTTTTTTGGTTTTGCTTTAGCTGTAGTGTGGCCTTATTTATATAGTTCTTATATATCTATCCTTATAGCAGATGGCGCGTACTAGAGCTACATCTGCTATGAGGCGAGGAAGGGGTCAACCACCACTTCCACCTTCCGTCCGTGGACGAGGACGTGTAGGAAGACCTCCACTAGCTAGAGGTCGGGGTCAAGCCCCAATTGCTGATCCGCCTATCGCTGAGGCGTTTGCCGAGGAAGTTGTTGAGAGTGTTGTTCTTGAGGCTAGGAACGGGACTGTTGCTAGGTTTGGAGCACAAAGAGCACCATCAACGGAGTCTGCACGAGTGTCCATCGGAACTTCTGCATATCGCGACTATGTGCAAAGAGTTGAGGAGGCTATCAAGACTGGAGGACAAGCACCAGTGCCGCTAGTTCCCGCGAGATCAGCTGAGGTTTTGCAGAGAGTTTCACTGGTTGTTGCCCCGCCTGCTGGAGTTGCTGAGGTTGTTAGAGCGCCGGCTGAGGCAAAGGAGCCAAAGCCCAAAAGTTGGTTGAAGGCTTTCGACCAGTTGAAGGTTCTCACTTTCATGGGAAAGACTAGATTGGAGGTGGAGCAGTGGCTAGGACAGTTAGATATTGCTATGGAGGCTATCAGTTGCTTAGAGGGACGTCAAGTCAACATAGCACAAACACTACTGAAGGATTAAGCTCATTCTTGGTAGAGAACCGTTCATAGTAAGATCACCAGTTATGAGCAGATGAAGACGGTGATCAGGGATCGCTACTGCCCTACAACTATGAGGAGAGATCGTCTTCAGGATTTCCTTGAGGCTGGATTCGATGATTTGCCTTTTGTTGAGATCATCAGCAAGTTTCAGGATGAGTTGTCGTTGTTGGGTCCGTCTACACCACCGGAGGATCAACATGTTTATATTTTCTCTCGGAGGTTGAGAGAGTCGACACGCTCTTATCTTGCTGGTTTCCGTTGTGATTCTTTGACGGACTATCAGGATAGGGCTTCTACTTGTGAGAGAGACCGACCGGGTCATTGGAGAGCTTCTCAGAAAGGAGGTCCTGAGAAGAGACAGAAGACTGGATTAGCCAGTGATGGAGCTGGAGCAGCTGGTTTTGGGCGTAGTCAGACGCATGGACGTTCTGGTTTCTAGTAGAGTTCTTATAGAGGACGGCAGTGTCATAACTGCGGAGTAGTTGGACACGTCCGAGTTGATTACAAGAAGCTAGCAGTGACTTGCTTTTCTTGTGGCAAGCCCGGACACACAGCTGCATTTTGCCATCAGGGCAAGGCGCTATCGCAGCAGGGTTCTTCACCTGCCAGTGTTGTTAAAGGAGGATAGAAGTCTTAGTTTCAGCAGCAGCAACAAAGAGTTTTAAGTTCTACCGCTCCTCAGGGTTCCACTCTAGGACAGGGGAGAGGTAGAGGATGTGTTGGTGGATCTGTAGACACTAGAAATGCATCAGCCAGAGTGTATGAGTTGAGGAGTGTTGTAGAGCCGACAGCGCCAACACCACATGTACCATTCATATTAATGGTTTTCCTGTTAGAGTTCTTTTCGATACTAGTGCTATGCATTCTTTTATATCTGATGCATGTGTAGATAGATTGGCCTTAGTTACTATAGAAGGTAGACCCTTCTATATAGGATTACCCGATGGGGGTAAGATTCGAGGTACACGAGGTCCGCGATTGCCCTATCAGATTGGGAGGTCGCGATTGGCCAACTAACTTCTTCGTCATGTACTTAGTACATGAAGAAGTTATTCTGGGCATGGATTGGATGGATCTACATCGAGCAGTTCTAGACATCGGCAAGACAACAGTGACAGTAACTACAAATGCAGGCCATGTTGAGATCTTCCGAGGATGGGATCTCGAGAAGACTGGTACAGTCATTAGTGCAGTACGAGCTACGAGACTTATCAGTCAGGGATGCGAGGCTTTTTGGTGCTATGCCATGAAGGATAGTACTAGTCCAACTTTGGAGGAGATTCTAGTAGCTTGCGAGTTTGCTGACATCTTTGGAGAGCCATCAGGGTTACCTCCAAAGAGGAGTGTAGACTTTGGCATTGATCTAGAGCCCGGTACGAGAAAGATCTCTAAGGCTCCTTATCGTATGGCGCCTATCGAGATGCTTGAGTTGAAGAAGCAACTCGAGGAATTAGCAGAGAAGGGCTTCATCCGCCCTAGTGTATCCCCTTGGGACGCACCAATTCTCTTCGTGAGGAAGAAAGACGGGTCAATAAGGTTATGTATCGACTACAAAGAGCTGAACAAGGTGACGATCAAGAACAAGTACCCATTGCCCCATATCGATGATCTTTTGGATCAACAGCATGGAGCTTCAGTGTTTTCGAGGAACGATCTGAGATCTGGTTATCACCAACTGAGGGTGAGAGAGCACGACGTAGCCAAGACGGCATTTTGGACTAGATATGGACACTACGAGTTTGTAGTGATGCCATTCGGGCTCACGAATGTGCCAGCAGTCTTCATGGAGTTGATGAACAACATCTTCATCGACTTCCTAGACCAGTTTGTAGTTGTCTTCATAGACGACATTTTGGTTTACTTTTGCAGTACATAGGAGCATGCAGGACACTTAAGGATCGTTCTTCAGGTCTTACAGGATAAAGAGCTCTACGCCAAGCTCTCCAAGTGCGAGTTTTGGATGTCCGAGGTAGCATTCCTTGGTCACATAGTTTCAGCTGAAGGAATCAAGGTAGATCCGGTGAAGATCGAGTCAGTAGCATCATGGCCACCTCCTAAGAACGTCAAGGAGGTTCGCAGCTTCAGAGGATTGGCATGCTACTACCGGTGCTTTGTTGAGGGCTTTTCAGTTATCGCCCGACCGCTCACTTCCTTGATGCGGAAGTCTACGAGGTTTGTATGGTCCGATCCATGCCTGCAGAGCTTCGAGGAGCTGAAGAAGAGGTTGACCTCTACTCCTATCCTAGCTCAGCCAAAGGGCATTAAGGATTTTGTGGTTTACAACAACGCATCCAAGCTGGGCTTGGGATGTGTTCTAATGTAGAGAGAAAAGGTGATTGCTTATGCGTCTCGACAGCTGAAGACTTATGAGGAGAATTACCCTACCCATGATCTGGAGTTGGCTACTGTTGTTCATGCTTTGAAGATTTGGAGGCATTATCTGTACGGAGCTACGTGTCAGATTTTCACAGACCATAAGAGTCTGAAGTACATATTCACTCAGCGGGAGTTGAATAACCTCCAACGCAGATGGTTGAAGTTGATCAAGGACTTCAATCTTGAGATCTTATTCCATCCGGGAAAGGCGAATGTGGTAGCAGATGCCCTTAGTAGGAAGACTTCCTGGGAGATGGCGATCGCTAGGCTGACAGCTCAGCCACAATTACAACAAGATTTGGCACGGTTAGAGATAGATATCCACTTCCCGGATTCTGACATCCATTTGTCCACCTTGGAGATAGTACATGATCTGTTGACCAAAATCTGACAGAAGCAGGAGAGTTGCCCCACTTTGACACAGATCCGAGACCGGATGTCTCAAGGAGAGGCGTCGTAGTTTGCAGTTGGTGCTGATGGAGTTTTGAGACGCCAGGAGCGTGTTTGTGTGCCCTTAGATCGAGAGTTGAGACAGAGGAACCTTCAAGAGGCTCACTCTTCACCTTACTCAGTTCATCCCGGTGCGAGTAAGATGTATAAGGATATTAGACGCTGTTTCTGGTGGGGTGGTCTGAAGCCAGACGTCACGAGATGTGTAGCTCAGCGTGCGACCTGTCAGCAGGTCTAGATCGAGCATCATAGACTAGGAGGCGAGCTAAACCCACTTCCCGTCCCTCAGTGGAAGTGGGAAGACATCTCTATGGATTTTGTGACCGGGTTGAGACCGAGTCGTGGTTTTGATGCTATCTGGGTCATAGTAGATTGACTGACGAAGACCGCACGTTTCATTCCGATCAAGGAAACGTGGCTAGTGAGTCGATTGGCAGAGGAGTTCACGAGACAGATAGTGAGACTTCATGGAGTACCTTGGACTATTGTCTCTGGTAGAGACGGACGGTTCACTTTGAGGTTTTGGCAGCAGATTCATGCCGCCCTAGGTACGAGTTTGTAGTTCACGACTACTTATCATCCTCAGACCGATGGTGAATCTGAGCGGACCATCCAGACTTTGGAGGACATGTAGCAAGCCTGTGAGTTAGACTGGGGACAGGTGTGTCCAGATCACTTTCCCTTAGTGGAGTTTTCATACAACAACAGTTGGCACACATCGATCAAGATGGCTCCTTGTGAGGCTTTATATGGATAGAGATGCCGTACACCGCTGTGTTGGGATGAGCCTAGTAGTGCTAGCGGAGTAGTACCTGAGCAGATTCAAGATGACATGACTCGAGTAGCAGTGATCCGAGAGCGGATGTTAGCAGCACAAAGTCGACAGAAGTCTTATGCAGATAAGAGGTGCAGACCTCTGAAGTTCAGAGTTGAAGCTCTGGTTTGGTTGAGAGTATCTCCGACACGAGGCGTCAGACGTTTCGGTGTCAATGGGAAGCCAAGCCTCAGATATGTTGGACCGTTCAAGATTATTGAGCGAGTTGGAGAGGCAACATACAGACTTGCGTTGCCACCGAGACTCGGGGGTGTTCACTAGTCTTCCATGTGTCTCAGTTACGGGAGTACATACCAGACCCGAGACACATTGTCAATCATGAGGACCTAGTGATCGAGCCAGATCACACGTTCGTAGAGAACCCGGTGGCTGTCTTAGAGCGTAGTATGAGACGCTTGCGTTCGAAGGACATACCAATGATGAAGATACAATGGTCGATGCGAGGAGCTGATGAGGCAACTTGGGAGACAAAGGATAGTATCCAGAGGAACTATCCGGAGTTTTACGCTGAGCTGGATGCACCTTTAGTGTAGTCGTTTGTTTCAGTTTTTACCTTTGTTGTACTGCGTACGCTTTTTGTGACGTTTTGAGTTACGTGCCCCGAGTGGGAATATATGAGTTCAGTTCTGTTTCTATGTATTGTTTTGATCATTGGGCTTTTGCAAGTTTCGGGACGAAACTTCTTTTTAGGGGGATCTGATGTAAGACCCTAGTTTTGCCTTCACCGCTCCCACGTGAAGAAGGCCGCCCCTGCGGCCGAGGTGATCCGCCCCGGCGGATGACGACAGATCGTGCCCAATCTTTCTTCCGTTCTTTTTATCTTCATTCCATAGATAGAATATCCGATATTCTATCTTATGAGCCGGTTTCCTAATCTTCTTTCTAAACCTTAGACGTCTTTCCGTCTATCTTTCCAGCCCATCCCTATTTATTCCCGTCTTTTCCTCTTTTTCCCGTTTCTTGCTTACGCCTTCCTCAACCCTAGAGTGTTGCAGCCCTGCCGCTGTGTTCTTGCTGAACGTGTAAGTTCTTCCTCCCTTGTTCTTCATCACGTTCATGTGCTGTTGTACCTTGCTTCTCTTCTGTACGTTTTCCTCTTCGTTTACTCTTTCCTTCTTCTCCAAGGATCAAGCTTGAGCCTTGATTCTTGTGAGGCGTTCCTTTGTTGATCCTTTGTTGTTCCCAGGCTCTCTGAGTTGAGTCTTGACGTGTTGAAATCAAAGGTGCGAGCTTTGGTTGCCCCTGTTGTGAGTTCAGTCGTAGAGAAGCCCGACAGTAGCTTCTGATAAAGATCCTCCCCCGTGCCTGCACAGAGCCGCCCCTACACCTCTATCACGTGCCACCCATGCGCCTCTGCTCAACCCCCCTGCGGTTTTCTCTGATGTAACTCCCGTCTTTGGTGAGTTGCTTCCTTCCTTCCTTTCCTCATTCCTTTCTTGGTTGCTTGTGGTTGTTCCTTGTTCCTTGAGTTGTTGTAATAATAAGGTCGAGCCCTTAGCTTGTGGAGATCTCTTAGAGATCGTTGAGACTAGAAGTTATAAACTTCTAGCAACCGTTTCATTCCTGAACTGTGATGCTTGTTCGTACAGGCTTTCCTTGCTCCTTTCTTGAGGGAAACCGAGCTTTCGTGAGTGTTCTTTGAGTTGTTGTTGAGCCTTTGTGTTATCTTCAAGTGAGGTGAGTCTCTTGGACTTACTTAGCTGCATTCCGCGTATTAGTTGGATTGTATTGGCTTGCTTGTGTTGTTTATTATTATTATAACGGATAATTGGAAATAGGATTCACCCTTTGATGATCTTAACTGGCCCAAGTGTATTATAATCGGGCGGTGACCACTTGTCTAGTTCTACAGGATACTAGAATGTGCTCTTGCAACCCAGACCCGTAGGTAACGGATAGTGTTGATCTATTCCTATTGGTAGACGGAAGCGGAGGCGAGTTTCGGGAGATTCTCGTGTGACAAAAGAAGTTGAATTAGTAATGGATAACTTTAAGAAAGATAATAACCGGTTGTGTGCAAGCATGCTATGTGTTTTTCTTTACCTTATGTGTGTTTGTGCCTTTACGCTCTTGCTAGTATATAGAATGTTAGCTAACGGTTTATACAGTCGTTGTAGATGTTCTGCAAGTTCAGGATGCTGCTGAGTGATCTGGATGGTGTGGTCAGCCGGGATTCCCGTACATTATAGGACGGGGTTGGGTTTTTGTTTCTTTTATTGTTTCCCTTTTGTTTTGAGCTCGACTGCGGAGTTTTTTTTTGTGTTTTCTTTTGTTTAAACCTTTGGTTTTATTTTGAGTTTTGGTTTTCATTCGTTTGTGCCTTGTTGTAAGATCCGTTTGATGTTGCTACTCTGAGGGTCGGGACCCATTGTGCGGTCCTAGCCCGTAGCGCTTCTAGTTCCCATAACTTAGGTTGTTACAAGAAAGCAATACCTTGGGTTGCCTCCCAAGAAGCGCTTGGTTTAAGGTCGCTAGCTGAACCGTACGTCATCCTTAAACATGTTGGAAGGTGTCCTCACCCCATACTTCATCTTCCTCATGGGGTGAAACAAATGATTCTATCCAATGTACTAAAAAATGCTAGTGCTCATGGGAAACGAATCGTCAATGGGTAGGTCATCCTTCTCGAGCGAGGAGGGAGGTAGCCGGCTGAGGTGATCCGCAATAGAATTCTCGGATCCCTTATTTTCGCAAATCTCTAGGTCAAACTCTTGAAGCAAGAGAATCCAACGAATGAGGCGCGGCTTTGCATCCTTCTTAGCAAGCAAGTAACGAATAGCTGGATGGTCAGTGTAAACAATAATTTTCGCTCCCACTAAGTAAGAGCGAAACTTCTCAAAAGCATAAACAACTGCCAATAGCTCTTTTTCGGTGGTGGCGTAGTTCAGTTGAGCTTCATCTAGCGTCTTGCTAGCACAGTAAATGACGTTGGTCCGGCCATCCTTCTTTTGTCCAAGTACCTCTCCTACGGCCATATCACTAGCACCACACATGATCTCAAAGGGCAAGGTCCAATCGAGACGTTGAATGATGAGGGCGATAATCCACGCTTCCTTTATCCTATAAAAAGCATCAAGGCATTCCTGCGAAAACTCAAAAATAACATCCTTATTTAAGAGATTAGTGAGTGGTTTAGAGATTTTAGAGAAATCCTTGATTAACCTCTTGTAGAAACCTACATGTCCGAGAAAACTCCGTACACCCTTAACTGAACAAGGGGGAGGAAGTTTCTCAATAGTCTTAATCTTAGCTCGATCGACCTCAATACCTCGTTTGAAGACGAGGTATCTTAGAACAATTCCTTCGCTAACCATAAAGTGACACTTCTCCCAATTCAAAACAAGATTAGTGTCTTCACAACGTTGTAGCACTAGAGAAAGGTTAGCCAAATAGTTATCAAAAGAGGAATCATATACCGAAAAGTTATCCATGAATACCTCCATGATCTCCTCAATGTACTCGGAAAAGATAGCCATCATACAACATTGAAAGGTAGCAGGTGTGTTACACAATCCGAATGGCATCCTTCGATAAGCGAATGTCCCCATGTACAAGTGAAAGTGGTCTTCTCTTGATCATCTGGATGGATGGGAATCTGAAAGAAGCCACTATAACCATCTAAATAGAAAAAATGGGAGTGTTGAGCTAACCGTTCAAGCATTTGGTCGATGAAGGGAAGCGGAAAATGGTCCTTCCGAGTGGCCGCGTTCTGCTTCCTATAATCAATGCACATCCTCTACCCCGTAAAAGTCTTAGTTGGAATCAACTCGTTGTTCTTATTCGTCACAACGGTCATCCCTCCTTTCTTTGGAACTACATGCACCGGGCTTACCCATTTGTTATCCGATATGGGAAATATGATACCTGCATCCAACAACTTAAGAATCTCCTTCTTCACAACCTCTTTCATGAATGGATTTAACCGTCTTTGAGGTTCCCGTGAAGTCTTATGATCGTCTTCCATTAGTATCTTATGCATGCAAAAAGAAGGCTTAATACCAACAAGATCATCAATAGTATAACCCAAAGCCTTTCGATGTTTCCTTAGAACATGCATCAGTTTAGATAATTCAGTTTCATAAAGGGAAGCGCTAACGATAACGGGATAAGTAGAATCCCGACCAAGGAAAGCATACCTCAAGTGACTCAGAAGTGGTTTAAGCTCCAGAATTGGGGGTGCTTTTTGAGGTGGATTTGTGCCTTCTCCTTCCAGTAAAGTGGACTTAGATCGAAGAACTGGACTTTCAAAAGTCTTAGTTGACATCATCTCGCTTGCTGTCTCGGTCGGGACCCGAGGTGGGTGTCCGAAATGTTCTTCAGATAAGAACACCTCGCTTGGTCCAGGAAGTGCCTCGGTCGAGGTATTGGAACTGGAACCGAAAACTAACGTTCTTTCCTTCTCCTGAATTATTTTATCGAATCTAGCTCCTGGATCTACTTCCAATGCCTTCAAGCTTCGTACATATCATCGCAAGAGACATTTATACCTTCCTCCATTAAACTAAAACTAAAAACCTTTTCAAGAGGATCTTTAATAAGGATATAGCTCACCAATTCTCTAGATTCTTCTTCATCATAGATGTTGAAGATATCATCCTCCAACGGCTCTCCCTTCATTGTAGCAAGCAATGCAAACTCCACATGATCGCCACCAATGTTGAATTTTAACTTGACGTTCTTACAATCCACGTTGCAACCCGAAGTTGCTAGAAAAGGTCTCCCGAGAATGATAGCAATGGGATAATCTGCGGGAATGTCAGGCACAACAAAGTCTATAGGTATGTAGAAATTACCTAACTTGATGGGAACGTCTTCCAAAATACCGACGGGACGGGTAATGGAGCGATCCGCCATGTATAACGTCATCTTCACCGGCTTCGGCTCTCAAAGTCCGACTTTCTCACATAGCTCCAGCGGAATGATGCTCACGCTGTCCCCTAGATCACATAACGCATCATAAGTGACATTCCTAACTTGAATAGGAATGCAAAATGAATCGGGATCTCTCAATTTGGGTGGCATCTTCTCCTTCATGAGTTGAATGAGCTCCGAAGATCTAGATGTCATCTTTACATCACCAAAATCCTCCAGATTCCTCTTCCTTGATAAGATCTCTTTCAGAAACTTCCCATAGGCGGGCATCCCTAGAATGGCATCAAGGAAAGGAATTTTAATATGTAATTTATTCATAAGGTCTGGAAACTTACAAAAGTGCTTGTCTAGATGTGCCCTCGCCCTTGACCGAGGGAATGGAAGTGGTGGTTTATAAACAGGAGGTGGAACATAAACTTCATATTTATCTTTCACTTTCTGGGGCTCCATCTCGGTTTGCACCTCGACCGAGGTGTTCCTCGTCTGACCTTGGTCCGAGGTGTTCCTCATCTGGTCGTGGCTCGACTGAGGTACTGAATCTACAATCTTTAATCCACTACGTGTTGTAATTGCCATGATCTGTCCTTTAGGGTTGCTTTATGTCCTTGCTGGAAGCTTCCTTGGATCTCTTGGTGCTTCATTCGCCTTGTTGAAAAATTGTTGTTCCAAGGCTTTTTGTGCCTTCGAAAATGAATTCATCAATGTCTCCATAGCATTGAGCTTGATCTATATTGCCTCAAGCACAGCGTCTGGTTTCTTTGGTGGTTGGGACGAACTTGATGCAGGCTCATGGCTTCTCAATGGAGTAGAAGAAGAAGAAGGGGCATTAAGAGCATTTTCAGCATAAGAATAAGGGTTACCGGAATTTTGTTGATTAGATCTTCAATTATAGTTGTTGGAGTTTCTGTTGTTGTTGTAATTGTTGTTCCGCGGCCCTTGATAGTTGTCTCTTCCTTGTATCCACCATCTTGCTCCTTCTTTGTTTGAGCTACTAAAAGCTCCTTCAATGCTTTTACTTCATTGCTAAGCGAGGTGAGTTGAGCTCCATTTGATGATGTGTCTTGGAAGCTAACTCCCCTTGCTCAATCTTCAACTATTTGATGGAGTACTTCTCCGTATGTAAAGCTTGTTTTTCAATGAAATCCCAAGCTTCATCTATCGGCATATCCATGAAGGTGTCGGTGGAAAGTAATTGGAGCTTGAATTGAGTATCTCCATCCAAACCCTTGAAGTATATCTCCAGCAACTCGATCTTTGGAATCCCATGATGTGGGCAATCCAACAAAAGATCCTTGAATCTCTCTCATGACTTGGACAATTTTTCTTTGTCCTTCATAATAAAAGCATTGATCTTTCCCCTCAATTCAGCGGTCTTAGAAGGGGGAAAGAACTTAGTAAGAAACTCCGTCGTCATCTCTTCCCAAGTGTTGATTTTTCCGGCCGGAAGAGCTTGATATCAAGCAAGCGCCTTGTCTTTCAAAGAGAAATAGAAAGGCCTCAACTTGTAGTTGTTATTCTCCACTCTTGGTGGTCTTAAAATCTCCATCAGAATCTCATAGTTTTGCAAATGTTGGTGTGGAGACTCTCTCTCCAAACCTCCAAATTGACATTGTCGGATCATACTTAGAACTTGCGGTCGAAGTTCATAATCATTCTCAGTTGGATCACCTAGGTTGACTCCTGGACGCCTAACTTGCTGATTGGGGTCCATCCTCTGTCCTAGGGTTCGTGGAACTCCAGCAAAAAGAACATCTCGGACTGGCATCCGTGGTGGTGGGTGTATCTCGGCCGGGGCAATTGGGATTGGGTCTTGCCTCGGTCGAGGATCTGGGATCAGTCGAGGCAGAAACTGAGCCCTTAGAGCGGCCATATCTGCTTCAATTTCTTCAGTTCTTGCGCGAATCTCGTCATTCTCTCGCTGCAGTTCTTCTTTACTGAGGCGCAGTTGTTCCAATGCATCCTTCAATTCGGCTTCAAGATCGCGATTGTCTTGATCGGCCATCTTAGGTTCTTTCAATCTTCTCTTGTAGGTCTTTTCTGGTTCGGGATCGTAAGGAACGAATTCTTTTCCAGCACGAGTTCTTCGCATAAACCTAAGTAAAGATCCTGTGAAAACACTCAAGTAAAGTAGTCAATAGCAACGAGGGCAATAGCCCTGAAAGACAACCGAAACCGACTTGGTCTAGACCAAGTCTTCGGCAACGGCGCCAAAAACTTGTTCGCTCCAAAAGGTGTGTGCAAGCTTTAGTATTTATAACCTAAGAAGTATGATTGAGCAATATGCAAACCCTAAGTGTACGGATCAATTAATGAAAGCAAGAATTGCAGGGGTCGATCACATGGACTATGGTGAAACAAAGATCGGTAATTCAGGTTGTCAAATAACAAAACACGCAATAAAGCAAAGCTATCAAAGATGATATAAAGTCAAGTAAAAGGGAATGCGGATTCTAGAGATTAAAGCATCCAGTTGTGGTTCCGACTCAAGATCTCAAAGGATAACGTGAACAAAGATGAGACTTGCAAAGGGAAGGTGTTTCTAAGGTGGGAATATATCACCGGGTAAGTCTCACTACTCACTATCCCAAACCAAAGATCCTTTTACCGGGTAAGTCTCAAGGTACTAAGGAAAGGAACTATAATCTCAAACCAACACACCACCCAAGGGAATAGAATCAACCTTTACCGGGTAAGTCTCAGGCTAACTCTCAAAGATGGGATGAAGGCACACTCAAACCCCAAATAAACCTTTATTACCTACACTCATGATCTTGGGTAAACAAGCAAAGGAATCACCGGGTAAGTCTCTTCCTAGGCTTGCATTGAACCGGAAAAAGTATAACAAGGATAGGATTTGGAAAACATAAACTCTTAACTCAGATAAGGTTCAGGAAAGGTTCACCTCGCTCAGTAATATTCTATCCCGGCCGAGATGTCCAATGACTGACCGAGGTGTTCTATGGTTAAGGTAAAGGCTCGAGCTTTCAGGGTCCGCTGGGGTTAAGATCATTCTATCATCGTCTTTCCCACAACTTTCAGCCAATCACCCTAGAATCGCTTAAAGAACTTAGTCAACAATCATCATGATAACAATAATCAAATTTATAAGAAAGGAATCAATATTCAAACAAGAAAACCTTAACACAAAGGTCACAATAACTGAATGAATCAAACAAATAACAATCAGCGTTTCTCAATCACAAATCAGAAAAGACAACAAAACCAAACCAACTAAGGAAATCTTAAAAACTTCCTTCAAAGCCAACTTCAACTAGATTCCTTCCTTGCTTGATCTTCAACCTTCAAAACTTCCTTCAAAAACTCTTCAAAACTCTTCAGAAAATCCTCCAGAAAATCATTGATCCGAAGATGGTTGAATTGCAGAAAATCCAACCCTTTATATAGGAGAATTATCTTCCAAAGATAAAATATCTTAAGAAGATAATTTTCTTAAAATATATATCCATATCTTCCAAAATATATCAGCCAAAAAGATATCTTCCTTCCAGAAATCCAACCAAAAATATATGATATTCACTTTCCAAAAATAGAAGATCTCAGCAAAAAATAAAGATCTCATGTCCCGTCATGACTTTGCCTCGGTCCAAACGCTCCTGAAGATCACCTCGGTCGAGGTGGTATTGTAGCTGATCGAGGTGAGTCTCAGCTGAGAGTGTAACTCTCTAATCTGGTCCAAAATCAATCCTCTAAATCATTTCCATGCTTCTTGAGATCTTCTTATAACTCCTCAATGCTTCAGAATGTAGCTCCGATGACTCCTTAGCTTCCTTAGCTCCATTTCGGTCCAAAACGTATCATTTTTCCTACAATTACAACGAAACTAGGTGTATACCTCGATTCCCGCAAAGGTAGACAAAACAACAATATAATCAAAGAATATGCATCCATACATGCAGATTTATGAAGATAAAACGTCTAAACAAATACCAAAATATAGACTATAATACATGCTATCACGAGTACTCGTTTCGGTAAGATCGTGCAGGAGATGAAAGTTGCTTTTGATTTGACCCTTAGAAAAAAAGCGGTTTTCAAGTGCCTATAATCAACACATAGCCAAGATTTCCTTCATGCCATACCCATTGATGTACTTGGGCAATGTATGTACCCGGTTAAGTATCGTTCGGTACTTAAGTATCGTCTTATAATTCCTCTATACCCGGTTGATAAAATTTGTCTTATGCCCAATTTGTCGAAGAGTTTTGGATGCTTTTGGGAGCATGCGGTTCATTGTAAAGAGCTTCATGGATTTAAATATAGGCATGATCTGGTCCGTGATGTTTTGTATGATTTCTTTAGGAGAGCGGAGGTCTTGGTTAAGAAGGAGGCGTCTGCGTCCTTTTTTACCGACCAACGTGAGAGAAGGTCCCCGTTGAGGCCGGCGGATGTCTTGGTGTTTGGAAGGGTGGGTGGAAAACATGCTTGCATTGATTGGGGTTTCGCCACTCGTTTGCTTGGATAGTTGGCCTTTTGTGGTGGTTAAGGTGACGCTTAATGCGACTTCTGCTAAGATGGCTAAACATGATAGAGTTTGTATTGAAAATCAACATGTGTTTCTTCCGTTCGCTTCGACACTTTTAATTTTCTTGCGCACGATGCTATTGAAATTCTCAAGAGGGTGCAACGAGTCTTGCATGACAACGTTATGCATACGGGTCTTGCATGACAACGTCACGTCTCATAAGTCTTCTGATGTTGTTTTTAGGACGATTGAATTCGCTATTGAGAAATGGTTGACAACACAACTCTCTGTCCGTCTTCCGTCTAGCTCGGTAACTTATATTCTACTATTAAAAGAAACACAGATTAAAAAAATATAAAGCTAGGGAAACACAATAAAAAAGACCAAATTATGAGGGCACCAATTAAAATTTGAAGATTTAACCCTATTTCAACGAGAGAGAAAAAATCGAGTACGAAGCCAGTCGGCACAAACAAATCCAGGCTTGACCTAAACCCCAAACAGGCAAACATGGCTACGTATCGATCCATCTTCGACGTCTCACACCTAAAATCAGAGTTCAGCAACATTGGAATTAACCATACGTTCATACCTATAATATGGAAGTAATTTGTTCTCCTCTTTCTCTCTTCTTCTTCTTCTTGTTTGATAGCGGGTTTGAATGTTCTGTGCTAATTGAATTTGCAGGCATGTCCTCCAGAATCCAAATTGCAAGTGGCACGAAATTCCATCTCTGCCTTCAGCTGCTTACCCTCTCCTTGATTCTAAATTTGTACCCTTATCATCAACTCTCGACTCCGTATCTGATTCCAATGATGGGGTCACCTCGAAGCTTCTCATTAAGCTTAAGGTCTGTCAGCAATGGAAATCCTTGTTCCTTTCAAGTTCTTGATTTGGAAAATTAATTGTAGTGGCAGGTTTTAATCATCCTTGAATTTAGAAAAGCTTCATTTTTAAGGTTTAAATGGGTTACATTGGTGTAATGTGATTGAGGAGGTTAAATTTTAGGTTGAAGTGGTAAGATGATCTAATTGAAGTTAACACTGGTGGAATGTGTCAAGTAGTATTGGGTCCAATGTGCTGAGTATTACTGAAGATTTTTTTCTTAGTTCCTAGTCTTGGCAATTGAAGTGGGGAAATTGAAAAAGCTTACTTGAGTTTTCCCTTTAAGATTGGCTCAATTATAATTGCAACTTTGCAGAATGGAGCCTTTGTGGAAGCTGTGATAATGAGGTATGATACACGACTAGGAACTTATGGTGGTAAACCGCGTCCTGGCGGTCCAAGGTCAACACTGTGTGTCTCTTCTCAGGTATTAACGTGTTTCAAGATAAGCCGTTGTTGCTTATTTGGTAGTAATGGACTTACTAACGACTTCTCTATTCTAATGAATTGATGATTATATAACAGGTGTTGTGTGCCATGACATTTCTGAATTATCCTTGCTCTTTTCATGGCTTTTCGTTGCAGTATTTATCAATTTAGTATTTGTCACATGTCACAGATCTTTTTTCCCCATTTTAAATCCCTTACCACTTTGTTAATGAGGCTTATTAGCTGGGTTTGAATCACATTGATATGCTTTGTCTATTGATGACTAAAGCATAATATTTTCAGCTGCACAATTTGTGTCATTATTTGGAATTTAGATTTGGAATTTTTCAGCACTGACCTTGTTTTGTATTATGTTCAAGGTTGGTTGCAAAATGGGTTGCACATTTTGTGCTACTGGAACAATGGGTTTCAAAAGTAATCTGTCTTCAGGAGAGATTCTAGAGCAATTGGTTCATGCCTCTCGTATATCAAGCATCCGTAACATAGTTTTTATGGTATTCTCTTGCTTCTAATGTAGAAGTGCATCCTTAAGTTGAGCTTGTATTCTTGACATTTTGAATATATCAGTGTGGTTTTCCTCTTAATTGTCTTTACCCCCAAAGTACATTGAACTTGACTTTCTTTAGCTGGCAGCATGTTTATGGCTTGTTGGCTTTATATATTTTATCATAACCAGTTAGTATGGAATTTAACCCTTAATGTTATTTGCTAAACTTCATAAAGAAATGAAAGATATATGTAAGTATGAACATAAACAATTAAAATGCCTTCAAGATTATAATAGTATTATTGCCTCTTTGAATTTGAATCGATTTTGACCTAGTTTTGGCCCTTGCCTATCTTGATGAGCTTGGAATGAACCTAAAATTTATTGCACCTATTTGAACTAAAGTCAGAACTGATAATGGAGCTTGATCATGAAAGAGAAAGTGCTTTGGCGACACGGTTGGGCTACTTGACATGAATTTAGATCGATGAGGATAGGCTAAAGGCTGTTTTTGATGATTAGATCTTAAGCCTAATTCAACATGAAACTGTCTTAATAAGCCTGCTCTTGATTATATCGTATTCCAAATTACTACTACTTTTTCCCACATACTATCCCATGAATGTTATGCTCTTAAACTTCCAAAGGTGAGAACTTTCAACTGAACATCATCTGGGGAAAATAACATTTAACCTTAATGAGTTTTATCTGGACTGGTCATGAGTGCTGTTTTCTTTTCACTATAGTGTTGGCATTTTTTGGCTCTAGAAACTGAGTATGATTACTGGTCTGTCCTGTGCATAATTCAAACCTTATCATCATTGTCAATCGCACACGCCGATCACTGGTCTGTCCTGTGCATAATTTGTCATTGTGTGTGTGCATTTTGTATCTAATAGCTCATTTTGTGGCAGGGAATGGGAGAACCTTTAAATAACTACTCTTCTCTGGTAGATGCTACCCGTGCCATGATGGAATATCCATTTCAGCTGTCTCCAAAGAGAATCACTGTATCTACGGTATGACCTTTGAATCAACTTTCTGGTACCGTCACCGAAGAAACAGTTGCTATTGATCATCTACTATGAATGATAATTATCATATTAGTAACTAGGGAAATAGTTTGCTTAAGCTTAACCAATTGCTTAGGTGTGATATATGCTGTAGCAGAAACCATCGAAATAAGTATTTTCTCAATATTTCAGATCATCTTTGGAGTGTTCTCTATTTTGCAGATTCTGATTGTATTTTGTACATGTAGGTAGGAATCATACATGCTATCAACAAGCTTTACCATGATCTTCCAAATATAAACCTGGCAGTGTCCTTGCACGCACCTATTCAAGAGATACGCTGTCAAATAATGCCAGCAGCTCGGGCATTTCCTTTGGCAAAACTCATGGATGCCCTACATTTGTACCAAAAGAACAGGTCATAGTGACGGAACAGAAGATTCTTTCTTGCAAAGATAACATTCTATCTACAGAGTTATTGTACTAAATTTGTCCCTTGTTTTGACTTTGCAGTCAGCAGAAGATTTTCATCGAGTACATAATGCTAGATGGAGTGAATGACGAGGAGCAGAATGCTCACCAGCTTGGCAAGTTGCTACTGACTTTGGAAGTGGTGAGTTTATAGTTGGGTGTTATGCTTTTGTGTTTACACAACACTTCCCATTGCATCTGCTTTCATTTAATTGCTTTCCAGATTATCTATCATTGCTCTTGGTAAGAAAACTCTGGAAATAATTCCAATATTGAAATTGTTTCGTCATCACACAAGCAGTGATGATTTCCTTTTCTTGATAGAAATTTGGTCACAGAAACAAAAATACCATTATGGTTAATGTTGCATCTAGTTGATGTTTTCTCTATGCCTATTCATGTCCATGTTTTATCCCCTTGTAAGTATATCTTCTTTTCCCACGCCATTGGTGAAGGAAATGGAATAAATGTGTTTTGAAATTCTAATCTGATTTACTTCTTGCTACAGGTTGTAAATCTAATACCATTCAATCCAATCGGTAGTACAAGTGACTTCAGAACTAGCAGTGAAACCAAAGTCCGAAACTTTCAGAAGATCTTGCGGGGTACTTACAATATTCGAACAACAGTTCGCAAGGAGATGGGTCAAGATATAAGTGGTGCATGTGGTCAGTTGGTGATAAATCGATCCGATAAGAAACCGACAGTTCTCTTACCAGACATTGAAGACCTTCGTCTTTAACATAGTTGAAATGTAAGCTGAATCAGTCCATTTTTGTTTAACTTCAATCCTTTTTGTGTAGATTGCAGATACATAGTGTTCTTAGTGATTTAGTAGTAGTTCTCAACGAAAACAAGAGGGAGCTTCTATGTTTGTATACCTATGGATCGAGCAAAAAAGTTTGCCGGTTTGCCCCTGCAAGTATACCTAAAGTTTATAAGATAGCTGCAACCCCCGCAAGCTAATTATCCATTTCGATGATAAGTCTTGTTTTCTTCAAGCTTATTTCGATCGTAGGTACTCTTAGGGTATATGAGACGAGTAACTCGGGCTCAACTTTGAAAGATCTTGTCACAAGATTGTTCACTTTTTAAACTAGTCGAATATCAACGTATTTTAAAACTAGGTTCAAATTTAGGTTCAGAGTAAGGACGGTTCGAGCTCATCCACTTTCTAAACAAGCTGAATGCCAACCTTAGGCCCTTCGGACAAAGCTCGAGCTCAGATAAAATTTAGCATAGCTCACTAGTTTATTGAAAAAGGGAGCTTGAGCATGTTAAAGTACCAAAATATTTTTGGATCTGTTCAAAATTTAAACTGGTGACAATGCATTATACAATATACTACGTTAAACATTAAGGCCCCGTTTGGTTTTAACTCC
This sequence comes from Fagopyrum esculentum, assembly GCA_033239045.1. NCBI lineage: Eukaryota > Viridiplantae > Streptophyta > Magnoliopsida > Caryophyllales > Polygonaceae > Fagopyrum > Fagopyrum esculentum. Next base: position 104,809,840 of record BSUD01000008.1, on the reverse strand, counting down.
GGAATCGGAAACGGAATGGAAACGTATCTAGTCCATACGTATAGGGAAATAAAATGTGGAAAAGCAAGTGCATTTTGTATTAAAATACAAGGAATGATTCCATAAAATTTCATGAATAAGGATATAGATAGGGACTAAATTCGTTTCCATTCCGTTTTTAAATTCGTACATTCCGTTTCCGTTTTCGGAGTTGGTACCAAACGGGGCCCTAAGATTTAATGCAATATAATGCTGTGACAATGGTTGTTATATTCATGGCGATTATATTTTCAAGTGCGTTAAAAGAACATAGGAGTTACCCAAACAGAAAACAGAGATGAAAAAGTCAGTTCTAAATGCAGAGTCGCTACACAAAATCAAGATTCATAACAGTATACGACTAGCAACATTTGTATCAAAAAATTTCAAGTTAACGACCACAAAAACCGCAGACAAGTTGTGAGAAACAAACCGATTCATGTCACAGATGTACATAGTATCTGAGTCAACATTGCAAGAAATGGAGCTAAGCTAGAAGTGCCTCCGCTTTCGCAACCGGGTCTTCATTTTTAGACGGGCTTCTGTTCACTTCGTCAAACATGTCATGCTTCCACTTGTCAGCACGACCACCCCTACCACCACGATCACCACCACCAGGTGTGCGATAGTCTTGCCTCCCATTGTGTCCATCTCGTCCCCTAAATCTATTATTAGCATCAATACCATCACGATGCCTGTCTCTAGAAGGGAACCCGCCCCTCTCAGTCCTTGCTCTGTTTGGTAAGACCCTACCTCCACCATAAGCTCGATCATGCTCATTTCTATCTGGATGGCGATGGATTGCTCTCTCTTCTCTCTTGTTGGCAGGCTCTGGTGCATCTTTCCCTGCAGGTTGCAATTCGGTTGGGGGAAGCTTCTCCTCCCTAAACTTCTTCTTTGTGGGTTGAGGGAGATCACTTCTTTTAGAAGGTTCATTATGGCTCTGCACACGCCTATCATCTTTAGAAACATTGGATTTGTCATCTTTTTCCACTGCATCAGAAGAAATCTGATGCTTTCCTCTTCGATCATCCTCATGACTTCTCCACCACCCGCGCTCTGTACAATTACACATATACCAATATAAATCTTCTCAAGTAAAATAGGGTAATACACCATATTCTCTAATGTCCGTGCTCTGAGATCTACCACTTAAAAATTATGTACATCATTGCTAAAGCCCTCATTGCCCCAACAGAAGTACACTACTAAATGAAATTAAAGATCCGTGATTTAGGCCACTATTATCTGACCACAACCTACTCGAAGAAACAAGGATACGTCTTCTTCAGTTCCTCAGGACTCAAACTAAACACAGGGCAGACTACAATCGTAATATACTGAGACAACCCCGAGGTATTAGAGAATAAAGAAGATGGAGGAGCATACCAAATTTTCCTGCACGTCCAGTGCTTGTGCCATCTTGGCCAGCATTGCTACGGTCATCATGCTGTTATAAGACAAGCAGAGGCAAGCCGAATATAGTTACATAAACGGGAGCCTCAAAAGACATTCTGCTACGTCTGCCCAGTAAATGGGATTGGAAACACTGAAGAACCACCAAACAATTAAACTCAGCAGAAAACAGCTGCATTTTCCAACACAACTCGTACATATAAGATTCAGCACATATATCAAATTATCTATAATGTTCTTCATCGCATAATGGAGTTCCACATGACCACAATGAAGACAGCACACACAAAGATATCATAGTGTTTCATTATGTAGAACTCCACTATGAATGATGAAATTTGCTTTGCTTTTTTAGGACACTGTATGCATACTTCAAGTCTTCAACAACTGAAAATATGCAACAAGCCACAAATCCTCAGTCAAGAAATGAATACTGAGGTAAGAACAAGTCCATCCAATTACATAAGTCAAGGCTCGAGGAAAATGAAAACTAATACAACATTAAAACTGTAAAATAATATTGCCACATTTCATAAAACTCCGAAGGATATATGAACCTTTCATTGACAAAATTCCAGTTACAAATATGTCCACTAATATGCATAATTTCAAGGCAGAATATCCTGACAGTAGATGTGTTCTTGGCCATTTTTCCACGCCCAAGTTACATGCATTTTTACTTTACCGCTTGTTCGTTAACATTTCTAGAAGGCCCACAGAAAAGAAGAAAAACAGATAACATTTTCAAATTGCAATTACCACCAAACGAAAAACATGTGCAAAAGGCACTACAAAAGCACCTGATTTGGGTTGACAGGTGGTGGACTGCAAAGAAACTCAAAGTTTTATACAGGTGGTTTTACAAGAAACAGAATAAGGGAAAAACATAAGTTGGACACAGTAAAATGCAGAAAACAACTTCCTGACACTGAGATACAGCTACTCATTTCAACTATATTGATGATAACATAACAGAGATTTATATTAACTGTTTCTCTATACCCCACTGTAACAAGTATAGTTAACATGAGCACTTGAAAGAATAAAAACAAGTAAGAAACATCTGTAGGATCAAAGGTTTTGCTCCTTTAACCCATTTACTTTCCTAAAGTCTACCTTAGATTTATAATTAGATGCGTGCGGATTGTCAAGATGCAAAGGATCAGGAAGGCGACGACGGTGCTTTCTATCATCATCCTTATCACGTACTTCTGGACTCAGCCTATTTGGACTCCGTTCCATAGTTGGCTTCCCATTCCTCCTAGATCTCTTGGGACTGAAAAAACAAAGAGGATGAAACACAATTACCTACTTATACACTCGAGTAACTATTACAACAGAAGTGACTCATAATTCAATGAGTTCAATCAAGATCAAGTTTCAACAGCCTCAAGTATTCCCTAATTGGACCATAAGGATAAAACTTAACCGCAATAAGGTTATCAAGGCCCGAATTTCTGTACAGCCTAAGTTTCAAAATAGTAAACAAAGTCGCATATAACTTTAATCAACATTTAGTTAACAGCAGCACACCAAAGTTGACGGCACAGGCTCGTCAATCGCCCACAAATCATCAAATAAACAGTAGCAATTCGTGAATTGTAAGCCCTAACTCTTGGGTACTTGAAAGTGAGATTCATCATCTAACAAGACATTACAAGATAAACAACGAAAGCATGGAGGTAAACAAAGTGATTACCTGGGCTCTCTGTCGAATCTGGAATGGTGTCGCTTTGGTTCGGATTCTCGGGGCATTGTTGAATTGTTAATTCGCCTTTTTCTCCTCAGCTTTCCAGGTTTCCTCCAAAACTAGGGCAGACGATTACAGTCGAGACTGCCGGCCATTTCCATTTTTATTATAACGGAAATAAATTCAATATATCCTTCATTTTCATTTAGTTGCATAAAATGACTTCTTATAAGATAAATTTCACAATATCACCCCTCATCTAAACATATATATATATATATATATATATATATACATTTTGAAAATGTTTAAATAATAGATTTATAATTATCGTTTTCAAACACATTTTATATAATAAACTAAACTGTTAGTAAGAACTAATTTCGTCTAAAAAATTTGTTTTTTAGGTGTTACTCTAATCGTTAATAAATTTACCATTTTATAACTGCTCTAAAAAAATAGGTTAAGTGTATTTTCATTGTTGATTTTTTAAAAAAATTTAAACTCTTTAAGTTACGAAATTGAAAAGCTATTCTTTTTTCTTTTTTTTTCCAAATATATAAATAAAAATATATTAAATGGCTAAAAAATAATATTTTTGGGAGTTTTTTTTCCTCTCGATTTTTAAGTGAATTATATTGTCATCAAGTATGTTATCACCGAACAATTGTATTATCAACAACTTGTTATTGTCAACCATCGCCTTGTCATCAATTATGTCATTACCTAACTATTATGTTATCACCAACTACGGGTCCGTTTGTTTGAACCAAGTTTAATCATCAAGTGTGTTATCACCGAACAATTGTATTATCAACAACTTGTTACTGTCAACCATCAGTTTGCCATCAATTATGTCATCACCTAAATATGTGTTATCACCAACTACGGGTCCGTTAGTTTGAACCAAGTTTAAGGGAATATAGTAGTTTAAGGGGTTAAAATTAATCAGTTTCCTTCAACTAACTAGTGCTAGATTATGAATTTATGGGATCGAAAGTGTAGTTTACAGAAACTACTTATACTTGCCGAGCGCAACCTATGTTATCACTTATTGTTTTATTATCAATTTTGTTGTTACTGACTATGTTGTCATCAATTGTTTTGTCTTAAACTATGTTGTCAATAATTCATTATCACCAAATATGATATCGCCAATTATGATTTCTTCAATTGTGTGTCACTAACTTAATGTCATCAATGGTATTGTCAACGACACATTGTCACTAATTGTAGTATAGTCACCAAGACTAAAAAAAATGCTAGTGGCATCACCAACCCTACACACAATATTAATGTTGTCAGTGCCACCAACACTCAAAAATACCAAAAAACATCATATTGTTATCAACACTCAAAACATCATCTTGGTGTTATTAGCAACACTAAAAACTCGATGTTAACATAGCTACCTAAAAAAAAGGAGTCTGTCACCAACACCCAAAAATATCATGTTAGTGGTGACTTCCATACTAACATGCTATTGACATCACTAACATCCAACACACAATTTATTTGTGTTAAGACATAGATTTACTAAATTCATATCAAACCATTGATCTTTACAAATACTCATAAAAATAACATATTAATGAGAAAGCCAAGCCTTTTAATGAGAAAATATATTCACATATCTATAATCTATATCTATAAAATTTAAAAAGAGAGCAAGTGAGAATAAATAGTAATTTTTAATAAATAGCCTTTATAATTTCACCATAAATCTATGACGTATAAAAAAAAGTGAGAATGAATTGTATTTTTCGCTAAATGGTTATTTTGTCCTTTTATTTTTACCATGAATCTATAACATATAAAAAGAGAACAAGCGAGAATGAATATAAATTTTCACTAAATGACTATTTTACCATTCATATTTCCACCTTAAAAGACTAAAAACCTTTATTATAATAATAACAATCTTCTTAAAAATGGTATCAATTTGACAATTAAATTAAGATAAATGTATTTAAAGTTGTTGGTATCGACGTCTAGGAAAATCTCTTCATGCGTCCTCATCCATCTCATCATTATGGTAGTTTTTGAAATTCATCAAAATTTTTATGCAAGTTAGGTTTCTAGGAAGAGGGTAAGGAGGACACATACCATGCTCTTATGGAGCTCTTTTTGACGTTCCATGAGTTGCTTCTCTAGGTGGCCTATTAGATGGACCTCCTAGCTCAAAATTTGATCTCAAAGATGGTGTAGCTGCTGGTGGTGGTGCTTTAGACTCTAAAGTTGCCATCCTCTTTGATAAGGTTGTTAAAGAGTCCGCCATTTACTACAAGAGGCTAAACACTTCTTGGTGGATGGGCTTACTACCCCTTGGCTTAGTTGGATTTGGTGACCTAGACATGATCAAAACCATACACAAAACAAACAACTAATTTGAAGCTAGCAAAAATCAACAACATTCTCACAAGTGTTTCACTCAACTCTTGCACTCTAAATGTGGTTGTTGCAAGATTATTTGATGAAGTTGTCTTGTATGGATCAATACACCTACTAAGGTCAATGTCTTAGCTCAAAATAAAACATTGGCTCTTCAGTTAGAAACGGTACAAATACCGGATTTTTCTACGATAGTTAGAAATTCGATCTCCAAGCTTTGATAAAACGTTAGTCTCAAAACCAAGTTTTTTTTTCAATAATTCAATAAAATAAACTTCGCTTTTAGCTCTTCACTTGTTTTTATCTAAACTAATTATAAGCACCACTTTTTCGAATGTGGGTAAAATGTGAAAATAAAGCGCTTTGAAAAGAAACATAAATCTGGTGATATCAATTCAATAATTCACATAAACAATCACAATCGACCCATCATAGGATTCAACAAACCCCTTTGATAGGAGGAGACTTAGCTAGACATAGAGCAAAGAGAGAAATCAGATGAAAAAGAATAATCTCTACATATAATAAAACTCAAAGCAAAACAATAATAAGATAAGTCCAACTACGGCCAAGGTTCCGAGGTGGAGGTTAACTCTAAAATCTGAGTGTCGTTGTCAACGACCTAAAATGAACATAATCGTAGAAGTCTAGAAGGGAAAATATATAGGAAAATTCTTAGACTAAAACAGATCCAAAAAGCCCAGTAAAATGATAAAAATATAGGTTAAGAAGCAAAGTTGTCGTCACAGTCTAAACGACTAGATGAAATGACCGTCAAACGGCCATGAAAATCGTAAGGCTTCCCATACGAAGACTGTTTGGGCTGCGATTCTTCAATGGTTGGGCTGAACTTCTTGGGAGCATGGGCTGATCCAAACGGATATTTGAAACGACCAATCAACGGGCATGGAAGCCATATGGCTTCCCGTAGGGTGGCCGTTTCGCTTGTTGTTCCCGCTAGTTTGGAAAGACCGTCATGTATGAGTTTATGCTCCATTGTAGGTAGGTTTTTGGCTTTAGTCCAAGGTGGTTATTGAGATTCTCGAGCAGTCGATCTTCATTCATATGAAATATTTGTCTTTGTGATGATTGTCTTCTAAGGAAAACAATGTTGTATCTAGGTTTTTCGTCTCTACTTCATTTCATTTTTAGTCTTTGATTGCTCCCTTGTACTCTATATAGTTTGCATAAGGAACAATATGCTTATCAAGAATATTGAACATCTTGAACAAATAAACTAACATAAATCGATAGTCTTGTTGATGTCAAGGCTTTGATTTCATGATCAAGTCGATCGTATAAATGCCCTTATTGAAATGCATATCTAGATCCATTTGAAATCTACAAGTGTCTGCTTCTTGTGCAAATGATACTACCTGGATCATCCTCTACTCATGTTTAGAACAATTTGGACCACAAACATTATCGGACACCTGTAACTTTACATTTAATTAATGTCTTGGACCATAAACATGAAAAAAATTGGTCACACTACCTATTTCAAAGGGTTTTGAAACCAAGAGTGCAAAATCATATCAATGTACTAGTTGTCTAAGATGAACAAACTATTGATGTCTAGAACAGTAGAACCTACTTATTGTGTGATGATCCAACGAAAGGGCTTTGGTTGAGAACTATTATGTACACTGTAGTGTTGACATTATTGTTCAAGTAGGTTTTCAATCAAAAGAAGAGCACTACCAATCGGATCAAAGAGGGTAAGAAAAGAACAAAAAATGTCGACAAGATCAAAAGGGACGAGCTGAAAAATTACTTCTTAACCCTAATTTACAAAGATTTGGAACCCAAAAGAGAACATTGTGAATGTAAATTTTATGAATTTGTTAATGAATCTAAACTTAGTTGCCGTTGAACAATAATGGTTTATGTGTACCAACGTGAGTCATATGAACTACACGACCTATGAACCAACATTGAATAATGTTAATAAAAAAATTGTGTTTGAGTGTAAATGCTAATTTCTATGTTGCCGTTGTAATGAAAATAGATTTTTTTTTAGAGATCACTCATGGTTCTTGGTGGGTTTGAATCTATTTTGACCACCATCTTGGAAGCTCAAAATTGAACCAAAATGCAATGAAAAGAACAGAAAATGCATTTAAATACAAAAGGGAACTAGCCACGCCGTCGATAAAAAATATAAGAGCCTAATTTTTCATTTGTTGGGAAAACCTTCCACTTTCGTGTTTGTAGAATGAGAATATGGTCTAATTAAGTCAATGACTTAATTGATACAAACTCACTTTAATTAATGTGGAGAATGAATTGTACAAGATTTTGTGTGGGCACTCTCACTAATTGTGCTAAGCTTGCTTGAGCTCTCAATCTGTGGATGATACAAAGGTACAACTTCTCCACCTATTTATAGTGGACATTATCTACACAATAATTGAGGAAGATATTTGAGAAGAGAATTCTAGAATTACACAAAACTAGTGCATAACCGCACCTTGTGCATGTATATTTATAGATGAGATCTTTTGAGTAATATGTTATTGGTCGTGTGAACTGAATAATCTTAATTTAATATAAATGCATTCTAACATATATTAAAAAATATATATTTATGTAAAAAATAATGTAACGGTAATGGAATTTGAAAAACCTAATTATAAAATCTATTTATGTAAAAAGAATTTATAAAATATAATTATAGAATCTACTTAAAAAAATTCTAATAGTAAACAAATATGAAAAAACCAATTATAAAATATATTTATGTAAAATAAAATTCCGATAATAAAATGTTTTAAGTAACTCGAATAAAAAGATTTGAATTATAGTTTTAATAAAAACATAAACGAATATGAAACAATGATGAAAAGGTCTTTCGACTTTAACAAATTTTTTAATAAATACGAATAATCTATACGACATTTATTTATTTTTGTGAAAATATGATCAAAAGGTCTTTCGACTTTAACGAATTTTTTATTATAAAAAAAACAGAAAAAGAATCGGCTCATGTATATATGATATAGTTGTGACAATCACATCAGAACAAATGTATACATCAACAAATTTAATCCTAATTTTAGAGTATACAATTAGTTTAATTTAATCTTAATTTTAGAGTATTTGTTTAATTTAGAAGAGGCACATATTTGCTACTACCGTGAAGCACGAGGTGGTGCTACAAGTGTTATAACTGATTATCACATATGTTAATTGTTTGATCCCTTATTCCTAAGGCTCATGGTTTTAATTTGCCTTGGGAATTTATGATTTTAATCTATATGTTTTATGCATCTTCGGGATAACATTTATTAAACAAACAAACCAGCAGATTATATTACATGATCTAATAAAGGATTATTTTGTTGATTGGGACCAAACAAATAACATATGTAGCACCACCTCGTGCTTCACTGTAGCAACAAATATCTGTCTCTTCTAAATTAATCTAAATGTATACTTTAAAATTAAGATTAAAGTAAACTAATCGTATACCCTAAAATTATGATTAAATTAAACTAACTCGTGCTTCACCGGACAACATTTAACCCCAAGGGAACCCCTAAGCCACTCAAGGGACCAATTCAGTATCCAAGCTAATGGTAGGATCATAGCAAATGTATACAACAACAATTTGATATCAATTTTTTAAAAAACTAATTAATTATAAATTTAAAAAATCTGAATTCTTTAGGTGACTTCTTCTAAAGTTGATGTCAAAATAAAAAAAAGCTTACCCAAATCCTAAATAAATATGAAGTTTAGTAAATCTAAAATGATAATTTGAAAGAATTAATTTTTATAACCAATTAATACTTGTAAAGATACATTCAAGTTAAAAATTAAAATTTAGTTTAATTAGTTATTTAGAAAAAAAGATTTAATCCTTTTCAGTAGATATTATTAGATTTAATAGATTTTAATATTTATTATTTGCTAAAACGTACCGGAGAAGTGATGTACTTAACTTATTTCGGATTTTTGTTTTATTAGATTAGTTAAAAAAAAAATTGTTTTAAGATTTTGTTTTAGTAAAAAAAGATTTTTTGGTTTAATTCTTGATTTAATAAAAAATTTAAAGTGTAGTCTACTTTAGTAGTATATATAGATATATAGATCCTAGAAGATATTTTAGAGGAGAATTCTAGATATGTTCTAGCCTAATCTTCTCTTGATTATTCTCTTCTTATCCTCTCTTCTCTAGAACATTCTTCACAATGGACTCTTCATTTTTTGGATCTTATCCCATTGGACTTATATCCAATTTGTTGGATGTAACACCCCAAGTTCTAGGAACTTGAAGCGCTACGGGCTAGGACCGCACAATGGGTCCCGACCCTCAGAGTAGCAACAACAAACGGATCTTGCAACAAGGCACAAACGAATGAAAATCAAACTTAATATAAAACCAAAGGTTCAAACAGAAGAAAACACAAAAGCTCCACAGCCGGGTCAAAACAAAAGGGAAACAACAAACGAAACAAAAACTCAATCCCGTCCTATAATGTACGGGAACCCCGGCTGAGCACAGCATCCGGATCACTCAGCAACATCCTGAACCTCCGGAACATCTACAACGACGGTATAAACCGTTAGCTAACATTCTAGGTATAAGCAAGAGTGTAAAGGCACAAACACACATAAAGTAAAGAAAACACATAGCATGCTCACACATCAACCGGTTATTATCTTTTATTAAGGTTATCCATTACTAATTCAACTTCTTTTATCACACGAGGATCTCTCGAAACTCGCCTCCGCTTCCGTCTACCAATAGGAATAGATCAGTATTATCCGTTACCTACGGGTCTGGGTTGCAAGAGCACATTCTAGTCTCTTGTAGAACTAGACAAGTGGTCACCGCCCGATTATAATACACTTGGGCCAGTTAAGGTAACAAAGGATGAATCCTATTTCCAATTATCCGTTATAACCATGATAACAACACAAACAAGCCAATACAATTTAACTAATACGCGGAATGAAGCTAAGTAAGTCCAAGGAACTTACCTCACACTAAGGTAACACAAGAGATCAAAAAACAACTCAGAAACACACAAGGAAGCTCATTTTCCCTCAGAAAAAGAGCAAGGAAAGCATGTACGAACAAGCAACACGAATCAGGAACGAAACGGTTGCTAGAAGTCTAAGACTTCTAGTCTCAACGATCTCTAAGAGATCAACACATGCTAAGGGCTCAACCTTAGTCTTACAACAACTCAGGGGACACAAGGAACAACATAAGGAACCAAGGAAGGAACGAGGAAAGGAAGGAAGGAAGCAACTCACCAAAGATGGGAGTTACTGCAGAGAAACCGCAGGGGCGGTTAGACAGATGCGCAGGGGCGGCTCTGTGCAGGCGCAGGGGCGGATCTTCGTCAAAAGCTACTGTCGGGCTTCTCCTCGATAGATCTCACAGCAGGGGCAACCAAAGCTCGAACCTTTGGTTCCAACACGTCAAGACTCAACCCCAGAGAGTCTAAGAACAACGAAAGGTCAACAACGGAACACTCCACAAGAATCAAGGCTTATGCTTGATCCTTGGAGAAGAAGGAAAGAAAAGAACGAAAGGAAGAAACCAAAATAGAAGGGAAGGCATGCAACGCTAAAGGAACGTGAGGAAGAACCAGGAAAGATGCACTTACACGTTCAGCGGGATTTCAGGAAGCAAGGACGGCTGCAGCTCTCTAGGGTTTGAAGACGATAGCAAGGAACGAGAAAAAGGAGAGAAGGAAGAGAATATATAGGGAGGGCTAAAATGCTAGACGGAAAGGGCGTCTAGGGTTAGAAAGAAAACAAGGAAACCGGCCCATAATATAGAATATCGGGTATTCTAGCTATAGAAGAAAGATAAAACGACAAAAACAGATCGGCGCAATCTGTCGCACGATCCGCAGGGGCGGATTTCACAACCGCAGGGGCGGCTGGCCGCGGAGGCGGCCCTCTTCACCGCAGGGGCGGTGAAGGCAAAAACCTAGGATCTTACATTGGATAACCCATTTATTAATTGGGCTTGATTAAGGAGGGACCAACAATTCTCCCCCTCACGACTTAATCATGTCATACGAGGCCAGTACCTTGACAACAATCTTCAAACTTCTTGGTCGGTATTACCTTGGTCATATTGTTTGACCAGTTCTCATCCGTGTGCACCTTGTCAAGTTGCAGAAGTTTTTCTTCAAGAACATCCCGGATCCAATGATGTCGTATGTCGATGTGCTTCGAGTGGGAGTGAAGAGTTGAATTCTTTGCCAGGTGAATTATGCTTTGATTATCACATTGCAAGATATATCGATCTTGCTCTAGTCTCATCTCCATCAAGAAGTTCTTCATCTATAACATCTCCTTGCATGCCTCAGTAGCTGCAATATATTTTGCTTCAGTGGTGGACAAGGCAACACCCTTTTGTAACTTTGACTGCCACGAAACAGCTCCCCCTACAAATGTAATCACATACCCTAACGTTGATTTCATGGAATCATTATCACCGGCCCAGTTTGCATCTGTGTATCCTTGTAGTATAGGCTTCTCTTTTCCAAAGCATAAGAACCTATTAGTAGTGCCTCGTAGATATCGGAGGATCCATTTCACTACAACCCAATGTTCCTTTCCTGGTTTTTCTAGGAAGCGACTCACTACTCCAACTACAGAGGCAATGTCGGGCCTATTGCACTCCATGACATACATAAGGCTGCCTACTGCTGACGCATAAGGGATATTCTCCATATCTTGCTTCTCTTGTTCACTAGTTGGGCATTGCTTTGAACTTAACTTAAAGTGCCCCGCAAGTGGTGTGCTTACCCGGCTTAGCTTGGTGCATATTGAATCTCTCTAGCACCTTTTCGATGTATCTTTCTTGGGATAGCCACAACATCTTCTTTGATCGATCACAAGTGATCTTTATCCCAAGAATTTGCTTTGCCGGTCCTAAGTCTTTCAAGGCAAATCTCTTGCTCAAATATTTCTTTAGAGCATCTATATTGTTACGATCATGACCTACTATTAGCATGTCATCGACATAAAGTAAGATTATAAGAAAGTCGCCACTAGCGTACCTCTTCATGAAGACACATGGGTCACATAGATTCCTCTTGAAGTCATGATCGGCCATGAAAGAGTCGAACTTTTTATACCATTGCCTTGGTGCTTGTTTTAGCCCATAAAGACTCTTCATTAGTCGGCAGACTAGATTCTCCTGGCCTGGTTCTTTAAATCCTTCAAGTTGCTCCATGTATATCTCCTCTTCAAGATCTCCGTGGAGAAAGGCGGTCTTGACGTCGAGTTGTTCGATCTTCAAGTCTAGAGCAACTGCTATACCAAGAACAACTCGGATTGATGACATCTTCACTACCGGAGAGAATCTCTCTTCAAAGTCAATGCCTTTCTTCTGTTGGAATCCTTTTACGACCAATCGAGCCTTGTACCGAGGCTTTGAGTTTTCATCCTCCGATTTTATTCAGTATATCCATATGTTCTTCAAAGCTCGCCTCCCTTTTGGTAGCTCCACCAGCTCATATGTGTGGTTTTCATGCAAGGATTCCATTTCATCTTGCATGGCTCTTACCCACTCACTCTTGTGGGTGTCATTCATGGCCTCCTTGTAGCTTTGAGGCTCCGCTCATCCGTGAGGATCACATATTCGTCCGGAGTGTATCATGTAGATGGTCGTCTATCTTTGGATGACTTTCTCGGTTGAGAATCTGGTGGAGTGCTCGATTGTGTTTCTGGCCCTTGGTGGGTTTCTTCATCATCGTACTTAGAAGAAGGATCACTCTATTCATTAATGTCGCTTCTTGGTGTGACTTCTTCTGAAGTGATTTGTCATGCAATAGAAGGATAAGAGTCTGTTGTGCTCCTTTTGACTCTTGTTCTTGGCTTCTCTGACCGTTGAATATCTTCAATTGTTTGATCTTTGAAGAATACCACATCCCGGCTTCTAACGATCTTGTTGGTGGTTGGATCCCATAGTCGGTATCCGAGTTCATCTCTAGGTGAGACAAGGTAGATACATTCTTTGGTCTTGGCATCAAGCTTGGCACGTTCGTCCTTGGGTATGTGAACGAATGCCATGCACCCGAACAACTTTATATGGTCATAAGAAACCTTTTTTCCCGACCAAACTTCCTCCGGGGTGGCTCCATCTAGGGGAACGGATGGAGTAAGGTTGACAATATCAGAGACAATCTTCACAACTTCTCCCCATAATGACTTGGGCAATGTTGTGTGGGATAACATACACCGAACTCTTTTTGTAATTGTTCGGTTCATTCTTTCTGCAAGCCCATTCAGTTGTGGCGTCTTAGGTGGTGTCTTCTCCATCCTGATTCCATGAGATTTGCAGTATGCGTCAAACGGACCTCGATATTCTCCTCCATTGTCAAATCAAACACTCTTGAGTTTTTGTCGTGTCTCTCGTTCCACCCGAGCAACAAACTCCTTGAATGCATCAAGAACTTCGTCTTTGGTTTTTAGGAGATGAACTCATACTTTCCTTGAGTGGTCGTCTATGAAGGTGACAAAATATGACGCACCACCAAGGGATTTCTCGGACATGGAGCAAACATTGGTGTGCACAAGATCTAGGATATTCTTTCTTTTTCTAGGTTTGAGAAGACGTTTGGAAGGAAACTCTATGTTGTTTACCAGCCAAGCAATCGGCACAAGGGTCAAGAGAGTTACCTTGCACCTTTAGGAGGAGATGTCTTCGCGCTAGTGTGTGAAGACCCTTCTCACCCATGTGTCCGAGCCTTTGATTCCATAGTTCCATGTCTTATCCTGCAACATTGACTTCTTCTTTGAAGAGCTTGGCTTGTGTCACGTACAATGACCCTTCCTTCTTTCCTCGAGCCATTATCATGCTTCCTTGGATGAGCTTCCATTTGCCGCCGTCAAAGTGATTTACTAGGCCAAGATCGTCAAGCTTTCCAGCTGATATGGGGTTGAGGCGCATATCCGGGACATGCCTTACATCCTTAAGGGTAAGCTTGCATCACGTATTTTATACCAGAATGATGTCTCCTATACCAACAATCTTGCTCCTATTTTGATTCCCTTGTCTTCCTCTCGCCTCTTTGTTAGGTTAATTTGGTCTGGCTTGGCGTTGCCGGCCTTTTGATCTTTCTTAAGAAATCGACATTCTGATTTCTTATGGCCTTTTTTCCACAATAATAACAAGTTGGCCTAGAGCGTGACTTAGACCGACCTCGAGACTGGTCTCGGCTGCGGTTCATATTGCGCCCACGTTCTACTCCGGTTGTCAATAATGTTCGCCTCAAACTGGGTAGACGTGCCTTGTTCTCTCCTTCTAACTTCTTCACCAAGGAGGCTATCTCTAACGGCGTCCATGGTGAGCTTCCCTTCCGGGGCTGAGTTACTAAGAATAACTACGAGAGTGTCCCAACTCTTTGAAAAGGAACTAAGGAGTAGAAGGGCTTGCAACTCATCTTCGAGTTTCATTCCAGCTTTACTTAGCTGATTTACGAGCCCCTTGAAATTATTCAAGTGCTCGATCATGTTGTGGCCATCCTTGTACTCCATCTTCACCAACCGTTGAACTAGGACGGCTTTGTTACGAGGTGTTTTCTTTTGAATCATGGACTCAAGTTTTGTCCATAATTCAAAAGCATTTGTATAGATACATGTTCAAATAGAGATTTGTCGATGCACTTACGGATCATGGCGACTGCTTTTCGGTTTAGAAGCTCCCACTCCTTCTCGCTCTTCCCTTCGGGCTTATCCTTGCTGGTGATGGGCTCGTACAAATCCTTACAATAAAGGTGGTCTTCCATCATAGGCTTCCAATAAGAATAATTATCCGCCGTGAGTTTGAACATCTCGCCATCGTGAATAACGGTAGCCTCCATCTTGACAACACGAGCTAAGGAAAAACGACCGGACTAACCTTGCTCTGGTACTAGTTGTTGGGAAAACCCCCCACTTTCGTGTTGGTAGAATGGTAATATGGACTAATTAAGTCTATGACTTAATTGATACAAATTCACTTGAATTAATGTGGAGAAGGAATTCGACAAGATTTTGTGTGGACACTCTCACAAATTATGCTTAGCTTGCTTGAGCTCTCAATTTGTGGATGATACAAATCTACAACTTCTCCACCTATTTATACTGGGAGGAGATCACATTACCTACACAATAATTTAGGAAGATATTTGAGAAGATAATTCTAGAATTACACAAAATCCTATAAGATATTTTAGAGGAGAATTATAGATATGTTCTAACCTAATTTTCTCTAGATCCTTCTTATCCTTTCTTCTCTAGAACATTCTTCACAATGGACTCTTCATTTTTTGGATCTTAACTCATTGGACTTATATCCAATTTGTTGGATAACTCATTTAGTAATTGGGCTTGATTAAGGAGGGACCAACACCATTCAAATGCAAAACAAAATCTAGCTGTCTAATATGAGGTGAAATAGGAGTATTGGTTGTTTTGGTCTTTGATCGTGAACAAAAGAAAAGTATAAGAGCTTAATTTCTTAAACAATCTCAAGTATATAGGTTCTTTTTGAACAACTTGAATGAGAAGCTCATTTCATCTCTAAAGAAACGACATCATAACAAATTTCCACATTAACTTGAATACAACCAAACGTATCAAATACATATACAAGTCATACTAATAAAATTTTCACCTTAACTTGAATCTTAAAAAAATGCATTTGAGAATGCCCAATGTGTTAAATGCAATATTCCATGTCTAGATACACCGAGTCAATGTCATACGTGTCGTCAACAGTATCAAATGACATAACTCCTCCTAGACGTGATAAATGCATTATTCAACACCCATATATATTATGATCGGGTAAATGTGCTAGATGTACTAAATTACCAAATTCAATATTCAATTCATATATGTGTTAGTTTAGGAAATGCAATTTTCAATACCCAAATGCACTAGATGTACATATACTTTTCATGTTTAATTTAGCAACAAACATCCAATATTAGGATTTTAACGTGCCTCTAATAAGGAGCTTATAACCATTCATACCTATTAACCTATACTATTTGAGAATAATTCAAAGTAATCCAAACTTTAAAGGGTAAACTTCCCAATATCACCATTTATTTCTAACAAATTAAATAAGATAAAATCTATTCACATAAAGTGCCCCTACTTTAAAATAAAGGGTAGTTTAATTATGAAATTTAAAAGAGAAAATTGGCTAGACATTAACTCATCTTTTAGGCCGTCTAAATTTTAATACCCCGTCGTTTAAATTATTAGAATGGTACCTTATTTATTGAGTCCGACCAAAAATTAGTACGTGGATTACTGTTCACACGTTAAGTTAACATATCGGTGTTAAATATCTAAGGTAGGTGGACAAATTTGCCTAATGTAGGTGGACAATTTGACCCTTGATACTTTATACCGATCTGTTAACTTAACATGTGAACAGTAATCTAGGTATTAATCTTGGTTCGGCTTAACAAGTGTAGTACCGTTCTGATAATTTAAACGACGGGGTATTAAAGTTTAGACAGTTTAAAAGATGGATTAATGTTTAGGTAATTTTCTCAATTTAAAAAAAGGAAACCACCTACCATTTCTTTATTTATATTACTAGTTTTATTTTTCTAATTTCTATTTTAATAATTTATATAGTAGAATTACAATAACTTGACATATATAATTTAATTTTGATTTCACCGGAATGAAACCCCCTAGCTACCTGTTGCCGACTTATCCATTTATATGACTTAGTTGTCTGGGTCCAATCTGCAACAATCCAGTTGTAAATTCTGATATCATGCATTGCATTATACATACAAAAGTTAAAGCCACAGACATAATAACTCAAAAACACTACACAATCTGGTGCACGTCATTGTAAACAGCATAATCATAATGCACGATTGCCTATTTATAGCCAATCTGATCATCATCTAATGGATCTAATTAAGCACAATTACTAACACGTAAAGTCGGGCTATTTATTTGGGCTCGACTCGATCGCTCGATCATTTTATAAACGAGTGGAATAAGGAGCAAATATCTAGAGCAAATTGCTTGACTTGTTGGGATGCAAACTCGGATGTGAGGCTAGGTTGTGAAGATGTTGGACCTTGTTTGGACGAAAGGTGCATTTCAGGTAGTGTATAACCCACAACCCATGACGCTGGATTAGTCCCCATTATAAGTGAGACTCTCTCTATCCAAATGTGTCCCTTGGACACTCAATAACTTTTGACACTTGACAAGTCCAAACAATGTTGGAACTTTTGCTACGAGGTACCGGCTTGGTGAGCATAGCATCAGGATTATCAACAGGTTCTACTTTCTTCACCCTAATCATCTTCTCACTTCTCAAGGAATGATACATGACGTCATATACTTAGTCCTCTCACGACAAGCCTGATCCTTGACCAAACATGATTGGACTCAAACTATCATAATATACAATAGCCTCATTATGAGGTAAACCTAGATCACTAACCAAATTCCCTCTTTAGTTGCTTCTGACAACGCCATGAACTCTGCCTCTGTGGTAGACAAAGTAACCGTGGGTTGTAAGGTTGCCTTCCAACTCACAACAGAAGCCCAAGAGTGAAAACATATCCGGTCATAGATCTTCAAGTATCAACATCTCCTACATAATCAGAATCAGAGTACCTTGTGACAAAACCTTGTGTATTATTCCCAAAAATGAGCCCAATGACAGATGTACCTACCTTTTATTTACCTTATTATTTGCATATATTTATGAATTAAGATTCTAATAGTGCTTTTTTCAAAGCGCTTAATTCCTACCTTTTATTTATCTTCAAAAGAAGTGGTGCTTATATCTACTTTAGATAAAACAACTGAAGATCTACAAGCAAAGATATTATTAGATTTATTGAAAAAAACTTGGTTTTGAGAGTACTAGTTTATCAAAGCTTTGAGAATTTCTAACTATCGTAGAAAGTTTTGATTTGTGTACCTTTTCCTAACCGAAGAGCCAAAAAGGAAGGTTGTTCTTTTTTTTTTTTTTTCGGATTTCTATGTGTTTAATGGGTTTCCTATACTTATAATCGAACCGTTGGATTGAGAGTTACGCAAGTTTGAAAGCACGGTCCGTGTTTATTTATGTCAAAGGCTATTTTTTATGGTGGGGATTCTTGTTTTCTATTCTATCACATATTTGTCTACAATAACAATTGTATTTGGATTATGAGTGTATGACATTAAGAAAGATAATTAAACGGATTATGTAATAGCATGCTTTTTGTTTATATTTCCGCTTTATGTGTGTTTGTGCTTTTGTGTTCTTATATATGAATGGTTAGCTAACAATTTATCCGCGTTGTTAGATGTCTTGGAGGATAGGGTAGTTGTCGAGTGATCCAAATGGTGTGGTCAGTCGGAGTTCCCGTACATGTAGGACGGGTGGTGGTTTATTTGTTTCTTTTGTTGTTGACGTTAGTAGTGTAGATTGGATATTATCGTTATGCTTGGTTGTGAGTCTTTTGGTTTATCTTGACATTGCGTGATTAAATTCAGTTTTCGGTATTTTAACATTTGTGCCTTATTGTAAGGTTTGGTAATATTGTTGTTGAGCTACGGTCGGGACCCATTGTGAGTCCTAACCCGTAGCACCCCGAGTTTGAATTTGGGGTGTTATAGGAGTTGCATGGATGGCTCGAGGAGACATATATATGTGCATGGTTGGCCCGTTCCAAGGTGGACGTTGCATGTATAGGCCGATGATGTGCGTGTGCATTATTGGCCTGCTCCGAGGCGGACACTGTATGACTGGCCCGAATAGGTGCATGGTTGACCTAAAATGGAGGGGACATGTTTAAGCAAGGCGTGGTTGAGGTGACTCTAATGCATTCTTGATGTTCTAGTACGGAAAGATCTTAACCAAATTATTATCTTCTTCTTCTTGATAATGTCTTTCCTTCCTCTCATAGGTGTGGGGTTCCATATATTCATGTCCTCCTCTCCTTGTTTCTATTTTTCTCCTCTTGCTAGGTGGTTCTGAATATGCTCCTTCATAACTTAATCAACAGAAGTACGCCCTAGACATTCTAGTTGAATATGACCTTCTTGGATGTAAACTTGCTTATTTCCCCATGTCGGTTGATCACAGTCTCCCATTGGATTCGTCCGCCTTGCTTAATGACTTGAGAAGTATCAACGTTTGGTTGGACGTCTCATCTACTTGTCTATCACTCACCCAGAACTTGCATATTTCATTCATATACTCTACTAGTTCATGGCTTCTCCGTGCCTTGGTCATTGGGATGTTGCCTTGAAGGAGCTTCGATACCTAAAATCGGCATCGTGTACAGGGTTTTTTCTTATCTCGTTCTAGTGATCTTTGCATTTGTTTTTTATGTGGATTAGATTATGCAACTTGTCATACCACTGAACGTTCTACTACAAGCTACTTCATTTTGCTCGGTACCTCGCCCATTTCTTGGAAAATCAAGAAGCGGGCTACCGTATCAAGATCTTATGCCGAAGTTGGATACAAGGGCAATGATAGTTACTACATGTGAGCTTCTTTGGTTGCGATCTCTCCTTCAATCACTCGGATTTTTACATAAGGCTCCGATGCGCCTTTTCTGTGATAATCAATTAGCTATTCATATCGTCAACAATCTCGTCTTCCATAAAAACACCAAGCATATTGAGATTGATTACCATATCGATAAGGGAAAAAAATCAACAGTGCATCATTCAAACTCAACATGTCCATAGCACCCATAAGCTAGTTCACATCATGACTAAGACTCCTAACCCTACTAGATTCAATTTCTTGATTCACAAGTTTGGAGTTATTTCTTCTCCACCTCTAACTTGAGTGGAGTGTTAAAAAAATAAGATTAAGTTTTATTTGGTTTTATCTCTTTATTTATTAGTTTACTGTTAGACCCTTTTACATTTGTGTATATGAACCATACTCGGATCAATCAATACAATATACAGGCTTGTCTTTTACCACTCTCTACAAGTTACGTAAAACATCTTGGAATAAATATATTAGTGAAATAATAAATCACCAAATTCTCTTTAACGTAAAACTCTAGAAACTCTCATGATTAATTAATTACGGATTTGGAAGAATTTACAAAGATGTAGTTTGTCGGTCTAAAATCGGGTTTTTACAACAACAATGCGTAGGGTGTCGGAGCGATACGTCATCACATGAGGCAGCTTAAATGAAGTGTCAATGTCCATGAAATGTTGATGGGTGCACGCTCACATTGAACGAGTGTTGTAGAGGCACATGTGGGCGTCAAGTGAAGCAATGCTAGGGTGTTTAAGCGTCAAGTGAAGCTTTATTGGACGCCTGTGGACGTCGACGGTGCAGCAAGGAGCGAAGTGGCATAGGCGAAGAAGCGACCCGCATGCGCAAGGAACAGAAGGAATAGGGCTGTAACCAAGATGGGTTTATTATATAAGGTGAAGATTTCTTAGTAGATTTATTGATAGAGGTTCTCTTATAAAAGACTAAATAAAGGTATAATTGATACACTACTAAATAAATGACTTGTTGTAACCGTTAAAATTAGTTACTTAAGGCTTCAAAACTGTTACAGTAAGGCTTTAGTAATGAATAATGCTCCGCTACAATAGCCTGCCTTGCAATAGGTATGTAGCAACGAAGATAAACTCTATTGTAACGGTTTAAAGAATCAAGTCCAAAACAATTACAATAGACACATAACTATTACTATAGGTGAAACCATTACAAAAATAAATTGTTATTACAATAGATCTTACCATTACAATATTGATAGACCCGTTACCAAGGGACAACCATTACAAAATGTAGATAATTGTCGATCACCGTACATATAGAACCATTGCCATATAATCTACAATTGTTACCACAATACCTGATGTGTACAATTAATTAGATAATTTATAAATTATACAAATTTAGTATAAAATACTAATGATAATCCATAGATAAATAATACGGAGGCATAAAGTGTACATCATCATTCCCAAAATCATACGAAGTACTGTCAAAAGTATGGGAAACAAAGGTATATTAGTCTCCTAATTACAAAAAATCCCAAAATAATACGTATTGTACGTCACCGAAATTATTCATATGTTTTCTTCTTGTCGACTGATGATGAAATCTGAAATTGTTGCTCCATTTCTTCAGCAGTTTTCTTCTTGTCAAGGTACCTATTTTTAAAGGGCGACACTCATAAGGATTCAACTATGAACTCAATTTCAATTTATGCTTCTTCCAAATTTTTTGGCAAATAGAAAAGAATATATATATATATATATATATATATATATATATATATGATAGAACATACTTCATATGATCATGCAAGGCAGCTTCGAAGTCATAGGCTTGTGGTCTCTCTCTCTGAACCCTATATCGATGAAAGCATGTCAAAGGCGATCACCTGCAAGTATTCCGAGTGGACTGAAAGCATGATACTATATATTGGGGCACCGAATAAGGGATCACACAGATGAATAATCATAGTCTTAAAGTACCACTACCATTATGTTCTAGAAGTGATTGTTAAAGGTCACATACCATCATGCACTTTAACAGCAGTGTCTAACACCCGCCCAGTGTCAGCACATAACCATTGTAATGCAGATCCAAGAGTTGCATCCAATATCTTTCCATCAGGAGAAATACACAGCCGATCATAATGTAACGAATTGACACCACTTGTATTAAGAGGCGGGATAAGAAATGTCTTCAAAACCTTGGGGTCCTCATCAAGGTGATACCTAACTGATTACACACATATAGAGGCTTATTAATGAAAGGAATACATACAAAATCTTGTTATAAACTAAAAATATACATTGACATTCTTAACTTTGGAGTTACTATAACATTTTCCCCATAGTAACTTTGAATCTGTACAACCTGCTTTAACTGATCCATTGGTGATTGGTAATGTAATAATAAATGGTCCATCTTTAACAAAATTTGTTCATGTGACACGTAGATTAGACAGCTCCAAATAAACATACTAAGAAACTAAACAAGCAGTCATAGTCTGGTCAACTTAAGAACAGGTGAGAAAAGAATGTTCGATTACAGTCATATAGTCAACAGAATAATAACTCAACACAGTCAGAACTTAGAACAGATGACCAACCATGAAACATTTTGTATTTTAAAATACTAGCAATAAAAAAACACACCTAGGGTTGTACATGACTACATGCATATGTACTAAGAAGAGATCTCCTTCATTTGCTTCAACTTACTTTTCAATTTTCTTTTTCTCCTAAGAGATTTTGATGGATTAATACTATGTCATAGACTAATAGTTCATCAAAGCACTAGCAATAAAAAAATCAAAGAAAAGCCATTCAAACCAAATTCAGCCAAAATATAGGAGTGAAAAGCAAATTGAATATGATTTCAGTTACAGTATACAAGTCTGTAGTTTTGTAACAAGGGAGGAAACACACAACAAGTTAGATCCCATAATGGACCCACAGAACAAATGTAATTATTCTAATCACAGTGGTAATGTGCAACAAATTCAAATGCAGTCTTTGAGAATGGGTTAAATCTGTTACTCCCCTTATCTATAAGGTCAAGAGAAACTTATGTAAAATATGCTCAAATAGAACTCTCCGAGCTATCACATATACTCAAGGAAATGCGAAAAATAATAATAGTTCGTGGAGATTGACATGTTGGAACAAAACTAAATTTTTGACTATGTAACAAATGCTCAAATAGACATTCATCTTACCAGTATTTTCTTCTACCCGAAGAACAAAATATCTGCAACAAGGAAAGATATAAGTAAGACATTCTACTTAGCAGCATTATCTTTGATATTACTATCAAAACATGCACTCTACCTGCTACTTTCAGCTACAGGCTCCAGAGGGTGAAGTTCTCCTTTTCTCAAATATACCAGAGCATATAATTTACCTAAAGCAGTGCACTGAGCAATGTCAAGCTCACTCGGAGAGTGGGTCTCCCAAGTCTAGTCCTAAACTTTCTTTCAACGAAAATCATACACAGAATTATAACTCATTACCTATTGACTTATCCTCCAGTTGGATAATGCATTATTCCCCCTTGCCAATAACTTTCAATAATCTCTCCCATGCCCACTTATTTATATCTCATTCATCATCCCTAATAGTTATAACACACAATATTATTTCAGCACTGAACAACTTCGCAAAAAGGTACATACTAGTTTACAATATTAGTCAACCAAGGCTTATATTTCATATTCAGGTAGACATTTATTGAATGAAGTTACAAGAATGAAATTATAAATGAGATGCCGTTATCTTCAAAAGTATTCCTAGATAAACATCCGGGTAAAGAAAAAGGTGAAACGGAATGAATAGAATTCATTATCCTATAAGATAAACATTAGATTTCATGCCTCACAAAAAAATTCAATTCCTACCAAAACCAAAGTGATCCAATAGAGCAAATTATAGCATTTATACAAGCATGCCATTAGTAGACTACATAAAATAAGCTAAGTGTAAAATGGTGTGTGTTGCACACCATGCACCCCATGTACACCTTCTAGAGCTTTACTGGAGTTCAATACACTCTTGGAACCCATGATACTCTTCCGTTACTTGTCACACATCAAATGCCTATCTACAACTAAATTGCAGGCAGGGCTTGAGTTGCTTGTGAAACATAACTAGCAGCCGTGGATCATATCTTAATTTAGATATTGTAAAAACATGATGGACAAAAAATATGCATATATCTTTGAAGATTCACAATAAGATGCTAACAAGAATACCAGGAGTAAGTCATAATTGAGAGAAGAGGGTTTTCTAAAATTGAATTCCTCCTATTGCGTTAGTTGGGATGCTACACTATGATCAAAGTAGTAGAGAATTGCCTTGTGGAATACTTCCAGCTGGTACATATGAAACAATAGAATAAGTGTCTCGATGCACCTTGGAACCAATGTCTATATAACTGATAGAATAGGTGTCTCGATGTACCTTGAAACCAAACTATCCAACTTCTTCACAAGAAAATTGGCAACATCATTTGGTGTCCCTTGAAAATCCTCCAAGTTAAATGACAGCAAATCAGTTACACTCACACTTAGGGTTTGCAAGGTATGAAATAGAGATACCAAGAACAAACAATAACACTTAGAAAATTGAAAGTGCTAATCGATTTAGGGTTTAAAAGGTATAAAAGATTACAGGAAACTGAACGAGCTACTCACCTGAGACTAGATCAGGCGCGACATGGTCTGAGTCTGAGCGAGAGAGTCGACTGTCAAAGACTCGAAAAGTCGAGAGGGCTATCGGCTTGAGAGAGACGACTGTGAGAGAGATGAGATGGGTTGAAGACGAGAGACTCTGAGGGTCGACGACGAGAGACAATGAGAGAGAGAGAGAGTCGACTATTGAGACTCGAGAAGTCGAGAAGTCGACGAGAGATGAGATGGGCTTGAGAGAGATGAATGTAAACTTGTGGAGTGTGAAACCTTTACGGCGCCATCAGGAATGAAATTTGGGGGGGTTTTTTCATTTTTAAGCCCAATGGTACGCGGTATACTTTTTTATTTTTGCGCCAATTTTTTTAGAGCGCACCATTACAAATTTACAATTATCATTACGTTAGAAATTAGTTTTGTAACTTTTTATAACCGTTACATATGACCATTACCCTACCACACCTATAGTAACATAAGTAAACATCCATTACAAGCATGACATAACAGTAAGTCAATTTTGTAAAACCATTACATAAACCATTGCCAAATTAGTTATAGTAACACAATAAAAATTCCGTTACAAATATGTAGTTACAATAGGTCATTTATCTAGTAGTGATAATTTGGAAATTTTAAGGCTTTAATTATGATGTTCTAAATACGCAAATAACTCAAAAATCTTGAGTTTTACATATATCATCCCTTAAATATTGGTTAGTCTTTAAAATAGTTTACTATAAATCTTACGTGTCGTAACACATTGGTACGTACATAGAATCGATTATTAAATTAAATATATAATAGACGAAGTTTTTAGTTGAGCAATTTTATTGATATGATATATAATTAAAATGGCAAATGATAGTGGAAGAATTTTTGGGACATAGAGATACGGTCGACGTGGAAACAAGTCAATATATGATTGAAAGGGGTAGGGGACATACTGTAGCCACAAATGAACAATATTGATAAACATTTATCTTTTATACGTACGCGGAAGAAGGTTAGGCCAAGAGAAACAAAGACAAAGGATATACCTAACTAACAACCCAATTGTCCACCGGGACAGATTTATTGTTATACATTAATGTCAAGGATAGGAATAATCTCTATTTTAATTACATAACCATATTTTGTGATGTTATACTTGCCGACATTTGTATATATTTATTACTTGATTATTTGGAAGTACTAGGCTTACGTGATACTCCAACATGGCGTACACACATGTGCCCTCCAACTTAGCCCACGCACATTTCCTAGTTTAACATGTACATATATTCCTACTAATTGACTATTTGTTAAAGTCCTTTGGACCGTAGGTCGAGGGTCATGTGCGTACAAACGTAAATGCACGTTAGATTAAATTTCAATACATAAACTTCATAAATTAAGTTTTGTCCTAAAATTAATTGTTAATAGAAAAAATACCATCCCACAATTTTATATATACCAGGTTCGAAATCTCCCAAATTTAGATGTGATCTACACAAGTGCAATCATAGAACAAGTCTAGTTGACACTTGGACAAAACAAGTATATTATCTCTTTCTTTATAGATACACAAGTTAGGACTAACAGACTGATTAGGCTTTAACGACCGAATTTTCGTTACGCTTGGATAGGGTTAGAGGAGGGTAGAAGCCAGGCGCAAGGGCTCACGCCCTTGCGGCATTGACGACGCAGTCGAGTAGGCCGCAGGTGCGGCTAGGATTCCCGCAGGGGCGGTGACACGCGTGGGCGGGGTAGCAGCGTTTCGGGCAACCGTTCACCTTCCGATCCTTTTAACTCCCCTCTTTAATGCCATGGGGAGTTGTTGGCTGAAGACCTTTGGTATCCTTCCTCTTTTATGCAGCCAACCCTCCTCCTCCTCTCATTTTTCCACTCACGTTACTTTCTTTCCTCCTACCATCCTCTTGCACCTTCCTCCTACATCATTCTCCTCCATTCTTCTCTTGGAGTGCTCCAGCTTGGATCCACCATTCTTGAGGCCGTGACTGCAGTGTCAGGACGAGGGTATGGCTCATTCCTTTCTTCTTCTTTCTTTCTTCTTCTTCTTCCTTCCCCTTCCATGGCTTGAATGGAGGATATTCATGAATCCGTGCTCAACGATCTATCGTTGTTTTGTTGGTTTGATGACGAAACTAGACTCTAGAGGGAGGCTAAGACCAAGTGTAAGAAGTGGAAGACGTTCATAGCACCAAAGGAGACCTAAAGGACCGGCTGCACAATCGAAGAACTCAGCAGACGGACTTTCTGCACAGACAGGTGCAAGGGCGGATTCACAGAGGCGCAAAGGCGGCTTTTGTCAGGCGCAGGGGCGGACCTAGATCGGCGCAGAGGCGGACCCAGATAGGCATAGGGGCGGCTCAGGCAGGCGCGGGGGCGGTTTTGGCTCCAGTGAGTCCCGAATATCGTTCCTTCCTTTCCTTCTTTCATTCCTTAGATTCATTATACCTTAGAAGCATGTTAGGCTAGCTTAGGGTAGTTGAACTGGAATGCGTTAGAGTGGTTGGACCTTATAGGTCTAGTGTGAGTACATGAGTCTTGTGGTGGTATGTTGTTGAGGGTTCGTTTTGAGCTTTGTGGAAGAAACCTTTGTGTATATCGTTATGTTGAGAGTTGGATAGGATATGGACTGGGGGGATAGTCTTCTTGGACTGGGTGGTTGTTGGAAGTTGAGCCTAGAAGTCTGAAGACTTCTAGTGGACTAGAGTGTGGTTTGATTGTGTGCCTTGTCTTGAACAGGCGTTGTACGTTTTCCCGAGGGAACTTTACGAGTGAGGTGTTTGTGTGCGCTTCGGGGACTGGTAAGTTTACGGACTTACTTAGATGGCTTCTTGTATGAGTGTAATGTGTATGAGTGGTGTTTGATAGTCATGATAAACAACGAAACTGTATTAGGCCGACTTATTTATTTACGTAATTGACCCAAGTGTATGATAACGGGTCGTGACATCATCTGCCTAGCTCTTGCGAGAGTCTAAGAGGTTCCTTGTACCAGCCCAGGCAGGTAGACGGTCAGATGCATTAGCACCATTCCTCGTTGGTAAACGGGATCAGGGGCAAGGTTTGAGAATCCCTCGTGTCACAAAATAAGTATCATTAGTAATGACATATCACCTAATTAAAGATAACAAAAGGATTGAGTGTTGCATGTTGATTGTGTATGTTGTGTGTTTGTTCTTTTACCTTTATACTTATGCATAGATGGCTAACTAACGGTTTTATACCGCTTGTAGATGCATTGCAGGTTAGAGAGGCGATCGAGTGATCCGGCGGTAGTAGGCAGCCGGGGTTCCGTGCATTATATGACGAGACTGTTATCTTTTTATTTCACGATTGTTGAGACTTATGTTATTACTTTGGTTTTGAGACTTGGCTGGATTGTTTTCAGATTTGTACCTTTTTCTTCCGCTCATGCTATAAAACTATGTGTTTTGCCTTTTTATTGTGCCGTGTTGTAAGGTCCGATGAAGTTGTTGCCAGGCTAAGGGTCGGGACCCATTGTAAGGTCCCAGCTCGTAATTCCGAGTCCTCTAGGAATTGGGGTGTTACAATATAATATCAGAGCCAGGTTGGCAACAACGGCACTCGCTATCTTCAAAAAGGCCGAATAAACAAATAAACGGAAACCGCAAGGGCTCCGACCTTTTTAAATGAATTTTGGTTTTCAAAACCATGAGCATAAATGGGTTGGGATAGAATGCACGGGCCGCCACTACCTCCGCTGAACTCGATGGCATAGTTTATTGGACTTTTGTTATAACTTGTGTTTAGTAGTTACATTGTGACCTTTAGAAGTTACCTTGAGTAATAGGATAGTTATGTCCTTACTAGCAATTAAAGTAGTCTTACATCGATCACATCTCTACCAAGTGGCACGTACGAGAGCGACAACTTACGTTGGACGAGGAGGGGGCCGACCTCCCCTTCCTCCAGGAGCTCCGAGACCGGGACGTGTGGGTAGGCCTCAGAGGGGCCGACGTCGGGGACGTGCTCCCGTTGTAGATCCACCAACTGTGGACGTTCCTGTTGAGGAGGTGGCTGAGAGCATTGTTCCCGAGGTTAGGGATGAGACCGCTGCTAGGTCCGGAGTACGGAGTGCGGGGCTTGTTGATTCTGGCTGTGTGTCGATTGGAGCATCAGAGTATCGAGCGTATGCCCAGCAGGTGCAAGAGGCATACAGGGTTGGAGCACCACCTCCAGCACCGCCGGTGCCAGCTAGGTCGGCTGAGGTCTCTTAGAGGGTGACTCAGGTGGTAGTTCCACCGGTGGTAGCTACACCAGTGAGGGTTGTTGAGGATGACCGAATGAGAGATGAGCTAAGGGTACCGAGGCCGGACGAATGGTTGAAGAATTTCAACCATCAACGAGTTCCCACATTCGACGGAAATGTTGGACTTGAAGTAGAGCATTGGATTAGCCATGTGGAGTCCGCACTGGAGGCGATCTGTTGTCCTGAGAGTCATAAGGTGGAGCTGATTCAGACCTTGTTTAGAGACCATACACAGTTCTGATGGAGGACCGTGCTGGGCGGAGTGTCCCGATTTGAGCAGTTGTTGAGTCTTGTGCGGGAGACTTTTTGTCCTACCTCGCTGAGGAGAGAACGAGTGCAGGACTTCTTGGAGACAGGATTTGAGGATGTTCTGATAGCTGAGACGATTAGGAGGTTCCGGGAGGAGCTGTCACTGTTGGGTCCTGCTGCACCACTTGTGGACCAGCACATGTACCTGTTCTCTCGGAGACTGAGGGAGAATACACACTCCTATCTAGCAGGGTTTCGCTGTGACTCCTTAGCCGATTACCAGGATCGGGCTTCAGCGTATGAGAGGGACCGACTAGGTCCTAAGAGAGCTATGCAGTTTGGAGGGTCAGACAAGAGACAGAGGACCGGACCAGCTAGCACAAGAGTAGGAGGTTCAGGTCATGGGCGTGGTCAGTCTCAGGGCCGCTCTAGCTACTAGGTTGTACCGCCGACTATTTCTAGGAGACGTCAGTGCTAAAACTGCAGGGAGTATGGACACATTAAGCCGGAGTGTAGGAGGCCACCAGTTACATGTTTCACTTGCGGCCAGCTGGGCCATAGAGCTACCTTCTGCCGACAGGGCAAGGTAACATCACAGCAGGGGTCCTCGCCTGCTGGTACCTCAGGAGGGGAACAAAGACAGTCTCAGTATCAGGCTCGGGGTCAGCAGTAGCGAGCCCCTGGTCAAGCATATTCACAGGGTTCTGCTCAGATTCCAGGTAGAGGCAGAGGGCGTGGTGGAGGCACCTCAGAGACTAGAGGTACTCAGGCTCGAGTCTTTGAGTTGAGGAGCGCCGTAGAGCCAGCAGCGCCCGCAACCACAAGTACTATTACGATTCATGGCTTTCCAGTCCGAGTACTTTTTGATACGGGTGCGACACACTCTTTCATATCTGATGATTGCATAGATAGATTGACCTTAGATACAGTAGAGGGGGGGACCTTTCCTTATAAGGTTACCCGATGGGAGTAAGGTTCGCGGTACTCGAGAGATTCACGGTTGTCCCATCCACTTAGGAGGTCGTGACTGGTTAGCCGACTTCCACGCCATGCGCTTAGTGCATGAAGAAGTCATACTCGGGATGGACTAGATGGACCGTCATAGAGCTGTTTTGGACGTCAGTAAGAGGACAGTGACGGTCACCACGGAGTCTGGGCAAGAGGAGGTCTTTCGAGTGTGGGACCTCGGAAAGATTAGGACAGTCATTAGTACGGTCCGAGCCGCAAAGCTCATCGGTCAGGGGTGCTAGGCCTTCTGGTGCTACGCCATGAAGGAGGAGACGAGATCATCTTTAGCAGAGACCCCGGTAGCCTGTGAGTTCGAGGACGTCTTTGGCGAGCCGCCTGACTTACCACCGTAGAGGAGCGTAGATTTTGGGATTGAGTTGGAGCCCGGCACGAGGCCGATCTCCAAAGCTCCATACCGCATGACACCAATCGAGGTGCTTGAGTTGAAGAAGCAACTCGAGGATTTGGCAGAGAGGGGATTCATCCGACCCAGTGTATCTCTAGGGTGCACCAGTCCTCTTCGTCAGGAAGAAGGACGGATCTATGAGGCTTTGTATCGACTATCGGGAGTTGAACAAAGTCACTGTCAAGAACAAGTACCTGTTGCCGCGTATTGATGATTTGTTGGATCAGTTATAGGGAGCTACGGTGTTTTCACGTATTGACTTGAGGTCAGGATACCATCAGCTGAGAGTACGAAAGGAGGACGTACCGAAGACGGCGTTTCGGACCAGATACGGTCATTATGAGTTTGTGGTGATGCCTTTCGGGCTCACCAATGGTCCTGTTGTCTTCATGGAGTTGATGAATGGCATCTTTATCGACTTTTTAGACCAGTTTGTGGTAGTTTTCATCGACGACATCTTGGTATACTCCAGGAGTAGGGAAGAGCACGCCGGACACCTAAGGACGGTGTTGCGGGTTTTACAAGATAGGGAGCTTTATGCTAAGCTCTCTAAGTGTGAGTTCTGGATACCAGAGGTTGCCTTCCTTGGCCACATTGTCTCCGCCGAGGGTGTCAAGGTAGACTCGGCGAAGATAGATTCAGTTGCATCATGACCGCTTCCTAAGACGGTCAAGGAGGTACGCAGTTTTCTAGGTCTGGCCGGATACTACCGCAGGTTCGTGAAGGGTTTCTCTGTGATTTCCAGGCCACTCACTTCCTTGTTAAGGAAGTCCATCAGATTTACATGGTCCGAGTCCTGTCAGCGGAGTTTTGAGGAGCTGAAGGAGAGATTGACTTCCGCTCCCATGTTAGCACATCCAGAGGGCATTGAGGACTTCTTCTTTTACAGTGATGCATCCAAGCTAGGTTTGAGATGCGTCCTGATGCAGAGGGGTAGGGTCATTGCTTACGCGTCTCGACAACTAAAGACGTATGATGAGAATTACCCACCGGTGACCTTGAGCTAGCTGCAGTCATTCATGCATTGAAGATCTGACGACATTACCTCTACCGGGGCACCTATCAGATCTTCACAGACCACAAGAGTCTGAAGCACATATTCACTCAGCGGGAGTTGAATAACCGCCAGAGGAGATGGCTAGAGCTGATTTAGGATTTTGACTTAGAGATCCTTTATCATCCAGGGAAAGGCGGATGTGGTCGCCGATGCCCTTAGTAGGAGGACACCCCGTGAGGTTGCGATAGCTAGATTGACCGTTCAGACCCAGTTGCAGAGAGATTTGATTTTGTTGGAGGTAGACATCCGGTTTCCGAATACTGACGGTCATTTGTCAAAGTTAGAGGTTTCACCGGATCTGACGGAAAAGATCCGGCAAAAACAGGAGGGTTGTCCCGCACTGGCGAGGATCAGGGATAGGATGTCCAAAGGGGAGGCACCACAGTTTATGGTGGGTGCAGACGGGATTTTGAGGCGCCAGGAGCGCATATGTGTACCCTCTGACAGAGAGTTGAGGCAGCGTATACTGCAGGAGGCCCATTCTACACCTTACTCCGTCCACCCGGGCGCGAGTAAGATGTATCAGAATATACGACGATCTTATTGGTGGGGCAGGCTCAAGCCCGACGTGGCTAGATATGTATCCTAGTGTGCGACCTGCTAGCAGGTCAAGATCGAGCACCACATGCCCGGAGGAGAGCTCCAACCACTTCCGATTCCACAGTGGAAGTGGGAGGACATTTCTATGGACTTCGTTACCGGCTTGAGGTTGAGTAGAGACTTTGATGTGATATGGGTTGTAGTGGATTGGTTGACGAAGACGACACGATTTATTCCTATTAAGGAAACGTGGCCGTTGTCTCATTTAGCCGAGGAGTTTACCCGACAGATAGTGAGGTTCCATGGAGTGCCGAGGACGATCATTTCAGATAGGGATGGGCGTTTTACCTCGAGGTTCTGGCAGCAAGTACACGCCACCTTAGGCACGAGCTTACAGTTCACCACGGCATACCATCCTTAGACGGACGGGCAGTCTGAGAGGACTATTCAGACCCTTGAGGACATGTTGAGGGCATGTGTGCTTGATAGGGGTCAGGTATGGCCCGACCACCTCCCTTTGGTGGAGTTTTCTTATAACAATAGTTGGCATGCGACTATTGGGATGGCTCCTTATGAGGCGCTATATGGACGGAGGTGCCGTACACCCTTGTGTTGGGATGAGCCTGGGAGGATAAGTGGTGTGGCACCCGAGCAGGTGCAGGATGATACGACTCGGGTAGCATTGATCTGAGAACGGATGTTGGCCGCACCGAGCCGTCAGAGATCTTATGCTGATAAGAGGCGTAGGCCTATGGAGTTCAGGGTTGGAGCCCAGGTATGGTTGAGAGTGTCACCGACGAGGGGTGTTCGACGTTTCGGCATTAAGGGGAAGTTGAGTCCCCGATATGTCGGGCCCTTTGAGATCCTTGAGCGGATAGGAGAGGTTGCGTACAAATTAGCATTGCCACCCCGATTGGAGGGATTTCATCTAGTATTTCATGTGTCACAACTGAGAGAGTATGTGCATGACCCGAGACACATAGTGAGCCATGATGACCTAGTGGTCGAGCCGGATCATACATATCCAGAGCACCCGATAGCAGTTTTGGAGAGAGGTACGAGACGCCTTCGATCGAAGGTAATACCCATGATGAGAGTGCAATGGTCGAGACGAGGGATTGACGAGGCCACTTAGGAGACGGAGGATAGTATCCGGTAGAACTATCTTGAGTTTTATGCGGGTCTAGAGACGTCTAAAGGACTGTCAGGTAGTCTACCTTCTTGTTTTGGTTGCTTGTAGTGTGGTATGTGTGATATATCTAATGTGCTTGTGTGTGACCCTTAGGTGGTCTTGATGTGGTAATTTGTTAGTCATAGGGCTTGCTTATATCTTATGACCGCGGTTAGTACCCCCAAGTTTCGGGACGAAACTTATTTTTGAGGGGGATCTGATGTAACGACCGGATTTTCGTTACGCTTGGATAGGGTTAGAGGAGGGTAGAAATCTGGGCGCAAGGGCTCACGCCCTTGCGGCTTTGGCGACGCAGTCGAGTAGGCCGCAGGTGTGGCTAGGATTCCCGCAGGGGCGGTGACACGCGTGGGCGAGGTAACAACGTTTTGGGCAACCGTTCACCTTCCGATCCTTTTAACTCCTCTCTTTAATGTCATGGGGAGTTGTTGGCTGAAGCCTTTGGTATCCTTCCTCTTTTATGCAGCCAACCCTCCTCCTCCTCCTCTTATTTTTCCACTCATGTTACTTTCTTTCCTCCTACCAACTTCATCCTCTTGCACCTTCCTCTTACACCCTTCTCCTCCATTCTTCTCTTGGAGTGCTCCAGCTTGAAATCACCATTCTTGAGACCGGGACTGCAGTGTCGGGACGAGGGTAAGGCTCCTTCCTTTCTTCTTCTTTCTTTCTTCTTCTTCTTCTTCTTCTTCTTCTTCTTCTTTTTCCTTCTTCCTTCCCCTTCCATGGCTTGAATGGAAGATATTCATTAATCCGTGCTCAACGATCTATCGTTGTTTTGTTGGTTTGATGACGAAACTAGAATCTAGAGGGAGGCTAAGACCAAGTGTGAGAAGTGCAAGACATTCATAGCACCAAAGGAGACCTAAAGGACCGGCTGCATAATCGAAGAACTCAACAGACGGACTTTCTGGACAGACAGGCGCAGAGGCGGATTCACATAGGCGCAAAGGCGGCTTCTGTCAGGCGCAGGGGCGGACCTAGATCGGCGCAGGGGCGGACCCAGATAGGCGCAGGGGCGGCTCAGGCAGGCGCGGGGGCGGTTTTGGCTCCAGTGAGTCCCGAATCTCGTTCCTTCCTTTCCTTCTTTCATTCCTTAGATTCGTTATACCTTAGAAGCATGTTAGGATGGCTTAGGGTAGTTGAATTGGAATGCGTTAGAGTGGTTGGACCTTAGAGGTCTAGTGTGAGTACATGAGTCTTGTGGTGGTATGTTGTTGAGGGTTCGTTTTGAGCTTTGTGGAAGAAACCTTTGTGTATATCGTTATGTTGAGAGTTGGATAGGTCATGGACTCGGAGGATAGTCTTCTTGGACTGGGTGGTTGAGAAGTTGAGCCTAGAAGTCTAAAGAATTCTAGTGGACTAGAGTGTGGTTTGATTGTGTGCCTTGTCTTGAACAGGCGTTGTATGTTTTCCCGAGGGAACTTACGAGTGAGGTGTTCGTGTGCGCTTCGGGGACTGGTAAGTTTGCGGACTTACTTAGCTGGCTTCTTGTATGAGTGTAATGTGTATGAGTGGTGTTTGATAAACAACGAAACTGAATTAGGCCGACTTATTTATTTACGTAATTAACCCAAGTGTATGATAACGGGTCGTGACATCATCTGCCTAGCTCTTGCGAGAGTTTAGGAGGTTCCCTTTACCAACCTAGGCAGGTAGACGGTCAGATGCATTAGCACCATTCCTCGTTGGTAAACGGGATCAGGGGCGAGGTTTGGGAATCCCTCGTGTCACAAAATAAGTATCATTAGTAATGACATATCACCTAATAAAGATAACAAAAGGATTGAGTGTTGCATGTTGATTGTGTATGTTGTGTGTTTGTGCTTTTACCTTTATGCTTATGCATAGATGGCTAGCTAACGGTTTTATACCGCTTGTAGATGCTTTGCAGGTTAGAGAGGCGATCGAGTGATCCGGCGGTAGTGGGCAGCCGGGGTTCCGTGCATTATAGGACGGGAATATTATCTTTTTATTTCACAACTGTTGAGACTTATGTTATTACTTTGGTTTTGAGACTTGGCTGGATTGTTTTCAGATTTGTACCTTTTTCTTCCGCTCATGCTATAAAACTATGTGTTTTGCCTTTTTATTTGTGCCGTGTTGTAAGGTCCGATGAAGTTGTTGCTAGGCTAAGGGCCGTGACCCATTGTGAGGTCCCAGCTCGTAGCATTCCGAGTCCTCTAGGAATTGGGGTGTTACATAGGCTAACTGCCTGATGTCATCCTAAAGTTCTTTTTTTTTTAAAAAAAAATAAGGAAAGCGGTTTGAACCATTAGACGGGGCTCCGTCTAGTGGGTTGAAAGACCGAAAAAGATCAGTAGACGGACTGACCGTCAAGAAGGGACACAAACAAAAGAGAAAAGAAATACACAAAAATGCATAAAAAAAACCCGAAAGAAAAAAAGTCTTCAAGGGGAAAGCAAGATGATCTAACCAACATGAGACAACGAACATAAATGTTCATCTTTGAAGGAAGTACATATGTAGGAAGCTTGGGGAACAACTATGAACACCTCATATTTGGACTGCAACATAGTATTTAGGAGTAGATCACAAATTCACGCTCCTTTCTCGACAAACACTCGAAACCACCATCCAAAGACAACATCAAACATCAAAAGACGAAACTGATAAACACGAGTATCATGATGTATAAAGGTGTAAACCTTGATGGTTTACGAATTGGTTTAAGACAAAGGAAAGCTTTTGGTTTGATTGATCAGATTATGAACGATTTTGTTTTTCAAAATCATTTATTGTCTCGGATAAAAAAGATTTGATCGGTTGTTGTTGGTGTACTAGATTAATATGTATAATGAATTTGCAATTTTGAAATCATACCATCATCTTTATTCCTATTCAGGAGCATTTTACGGTGAGTTTACCAAAAATTTAAAAAGATTTGTTTGGGTTGTATGTCATGGATGACATTTGTTTTTCTTTTATTGGTCATTATTATGGTGCAGTTCCACAAAGGATCACCCAAACAAAACCAAAAAAACAGTCACATTGTAGGTTGTAGAATAACACAAAACTGATTACATTGTGCCCCGTGTAAACCTGTTGGGGATAGAATTTGGTTAAGATTCTTAGACATTGGGTTAAAGAAGGTGACCGGTTTCTTACTAGCAGGTTGAACTTCAATAATAAGAAAGTGAGGATACATGTTAGTTTCAACGAAAGTCAACCTAAGTTGTGGATTAGATAGATTGATTAGGGGTGAATGTTGTTATACTGGAAAGGTTTGGATTTGTGAAATCCATCAAGGATTTTCATCCATTTGGTAGTCGAGAAATCAAGATCATTGTCAAGATGAAAAAATGTTTAGGCATTAAGCAAAGGATACGACATAACCCAAAGCACTTCACAAGAAAGGCTTTCGAATCATAAGTGCATTACGCAGCTGTCGTTTTGCAACAAAACCATCTAAAAAGATTTAGAATGAAAACACACATAAACTCGGGGGATCAGCTCTCCATAAACATTGTTAACATGATTATAGAGATGAGGGTTGAAGAAAAAGGAAGGAAAAATATCTAATTCTTTCTTGGAAGAGAACTACTATAACTTCCCAAGATAGTAAACTCGTCCAAAGAAGAGGGCAAGTCGCATCAAGCAACTACACTAGCCTGTGTAACATCTTCATGGTTACTTATTGTCGGTAAGACCTTTCTCTTTGCCAACAAAAATGAATATCTTGTAGGATTGGGTTCACCATCAGAAAACCCTCTTAATCTTTTACAAACGAGGTTAAAAGAGCTCTAGATCTTGCCCTTCCAAAAACAACAAAGGGTTAGAAGAGGTGAAGATAGAAATTGATGAGAGCTTGTTAGAAGAAAATTCGGGTGAAACTCCAAGTCGAAAGCCCTTGGGTGGACAGATCCACCAAGCCAGACATGGAGAAAAGTTTTGCGACTTATTTTTTACCACAGTAAGCCGCCAAGGTTGAATCGGTGAAAGCCATCATCACCGATTAGGGTTTCTGGGTAAGGAAGCCGGATTTGAGCGTGGGACGTTGTGGCGCATTCTTCACGGGGAAAGATATATGGATTCTGGGTGAGAAAGAGAGATCTTTGAATTTGATTAGGAGTTGTGGTTGATTGTACCGGCGAATTTGAAGCCTGTAATTGTTGGAATTCCAATTTGGGATTCGGAATGATGGTAAGAAGAGAGGGTTACTCTCGGTTCCATCCTAGGGTTAGAGATGAGAAGGAGGCTCTTGTTGGTTGAGCTTGGAGGAGACTAGGCTTTATTTCCCTTCATTAGGTTTTTCAAAAGAGAGTCATCCTAAAGTCCTTTAGATCGTGGATATTGTACGCATGGATACACATACACATTACACTTAAGTCCATCACATAAATCTAGTAGATTTTTATCTAAAAATCAATTGACAATGAAAATAGTCCACAAACTTTATATACTAAGGGCTTGTCATTTCCCCTATCCTGATATGGGATATGGGTATGGATATCACATATCCGATATCCATGTTTCGTAATTGAGTATATGGGTATCAAAGTGATATCCTAGATATCAATACTTTACATTTTTATCGATTTTGATATCTTTAAAAATTGACAGATATCACATTCATTTTCTCTCACGTCTCCCTCACAACTCTCCCTCCTAAGTCTTCCTCTTTTGATATAACTCACCTTCTTGCCAAACACAAGTATCAGATATCAGATATCAATCTCATATCCATATCCATGATATCTATACCGATACCAATATCTGATATACTCATATCAAGATATGAGAAAGGAACAAGCCCTAAGTTTGATACACCAGAATTTCACACTATTCTACCTACATCCCTTTCGTATTGATTCAGTAAATCGTAAATGAAAATCGAAATGACTCATTTCGATCATAACTTTGACTTTTAGTTTTGTATGTATTATATATATATACTAGTTTATTATTTATTTCTAATTGTTTTCTAGTTAAAATAGAGTTACTATTATGTATAGAAACAATTCAAGTCAATTATATAAAATAGATTTTTAAGTCTCGGTTTCTTTACTGTAATCTTAACTTTCTTAACGAGCGTACTAGGAGATAATTGTGGTTCAATCTATATTACGAGTACATAGAATGATTTTGTTATATGATTTGAATTTAAGTCCGGCAACATGAATGTTGCGAAGATGACATATCATTTGAATAGATAGCGATGTTGTCAAATTTTGATTATCATTATTAAGTTTAACACAAACTTGAGATTCATTTTACATACACAAACAATAATGTATAATAAATTGATTTTGAAAACAAGTCACGATGTGTCTCCAATATGAGGACTTGAATGGAACAACTCACACGCTCACAAAGTCACAATAAATGGGCTATGCAAGTCATGGCCGACCAATTTGGCATGATAGTGGTTCATATGTCTACACAACTTTAAAATAAGGATAACATTTAGGTTTTCAGAAAAGGACGTACCATTACCAATATAATCATGTATGTCTACGTCCTATTCTTATAGGGACTCTAAGATGCACGTATAGAATTAGGAACATTCTTGAACGTAACAAAGCATCACTTGGCTTTGCGGCAATCTAAGTGCATGTCCCAAGGAACTCGTTTGTGTCATGGTGCCCGTCAATGTTGGGCTTGCCCGACGCTTCAACGGAAATCAAGGGCATCAACTCTTAACTTTGTTTGATTCCGATTCTTTGAATGAGATTTTTGATGTCACCTTTGAGGGAATCCTAAGTCTTGTTAATATTCGCTTATTCAGGTTGGTATGTCCTAAATCTATCACTATACAAGAGTTAAATTTTAATTTTTTTGTCCTAAATCTATCACTAAACAAGAGTTAAATTTTAATTTTTTTGGTTCTGGTAATCACATATCTCTCATCTATACTTGAGAACTACTAAGAGACAAACGTTAGTATGAAATCGAATTGACAAAAAAAAAAAAGAGAACTAGATAAAGTACAATACCTGATTCAATTTACCTTGATTCAAGTAAGTATGAAACTTGAAGCTTGATGATAACCACAGCCGACGGTCAAGGGAGAGATTCGAACTAGGATAATTCCAAAACAAAGGTAAAATATTAATTATGAAGTCTTGGACAATTGATCGAAATTGGTTCAGTATCAATCAATTCCAATGGCGGAACTAGAAGGTTTTATTAGGGGGGAGGGGGGCAATTCACATAATATATTAGGGTATTTAAAACAATATGAAGAAAATACTGGTTTTTGCTTTCCCTAGGAATCAAACCTGTATCTTCGGGTTCAACTTCTACTCTCTCTACCAACTTAACAACTAAAAATTATGAACAATATGTCATCTATATTGATTTTAACAAAATATCAACAAGGGTCGTCACCCCCTACACACCCCTAACTACGCCACTGATCAATTTTATATGAAAGTTTACAATATGCATGAACCTCTTTTATATAATATATATGTGAGAATAGTATAATTATAAGATTGAGTGCAACTAAATAACCAAAATATACATAAGTTAATTGAGCATATTAAACTAGGTAACCCTATCTAGCTTGCAAATACATAGAATTTTGTCCTAATTACCACTTTGGGCATAAGATAACTTGTATTTGAACTTCCTTTATATGATAGAGAATAAGCGTACAAAAAGAAAATCTAGTTATAGGATTATTTTAAATCTACTGATCCTTATATTAGTTAAATAACATAAAATCAAGAGTATTAATTATACACAATAAGTGCACATTTTTTTTTTCTATGTTCTATCTTGGTATATATATATATATATATATATATATATATATATATATATATATATATATATATATATATATATATATATATATATATATATATATATATATATATATATATATATATATATATATATATATAGAGTTTGGCTCACATGTAAACAACCCTTATAGTGTTTAATGAGAACACTCATTAACCATAGGATTGTTTTGATCTAATGG
This sequence comes from Fagopyrum esculentum, assembly GCA_033239045.1. Taxonomy (NCBI): domain Eukaryota; kingdom Viridiplantae; phylum Streptophyta; class Magnoliopsida; order Caryophyllales; family Polygonaceae; genus Fagopyrum; species Fagopyrum esculentum. The sequence goes on along the minus strand of BSUD01000008.1, from coordinate 104,769,482 downwards.
TCTTAGTTAAACCAAATTTAAGGGAATATTTTACTCCACTCTCCAATTAAAGAGAGTGCATTACACTCTCCATAGTAATTATAGTCAAATATGGTAGTTAGAGATTCTCTTCCTAATTGTTATTATCCTAATCTCCACATTTACATCCAAATCTGGTTTTCAACATAAATTCATATTGCCTTTTTTTCATTTCTCAATTCATCGTTCACCATAGTTGATATCAACAACATTTCTAAATCAATTCAATTATCATCTTCATTCTTCTAGTTAATATTGTACAAAAGTATTCGTCTGTGTTCATGAAAATATTCGTCAATATAGTATTAAAAATTCATTCATGATACCGATATTATTCGTTCATGTCCAACAAATTTTAGTCGATTATTGATAACTGAAATTAATAGTCAGTGGTACATAAATTATTCATTTACATAGTGAAAAATATTCGCTCATAATCTGAAGATATCAATGTTTCAATCTTCGGACAATTCACGAACATATACGTATACGAAGATATTCGTCCATGTTACCTAAAATATTCGTTAGTTTACTATTAAATATTCGTTAGTGTTACTAAATATATTCGTACATATGACATAATATGTTCGTTGCAAAATTTAGTTATTCAATTGTTTCCAATAACTTATCGCACATACACAGACAAACTACGACAAATCGCTGGATACAAGACATATAAGCACCGAATATTTATAACATTTAGTGTCGAATAAAAACTAAAGTACAATAATTCATGTATATGACAATGGAATAACAAATTTTGTTCATCAGATCAAAGAAGGTTTCAAGCACCACAAAAACATATTGAATCTTAATCTAAGCAAAATCAATGTCCTTCTCATTTTGCTAAATACATTAATATACATCAACGAATAAAAACTCAATAAACAGTGAATACAAATCAAATAGCATATGCTTCTCTTGTACTGTTGAGGATGGGGACAGCCATGGATTTCGGTTGGTCTGCAATGATGACAAATTTGGAGTCGTACAACAAGATTGTTGATGGTAATGATGTAATATCGACACGAGAATACAAGGATGAAGGAAAACGAGGCTTTTGAATAGTCTCGAGCGAAATTGATGGTGAGTGAGACGAAATTGGTCTCATAGACGGTTGAATTGCGATGCACGAGACTGAAGGAATGTTGGAAGGGCACTTGAGGCATTCGAGGGAGAGCCATGACGAGTTCAAGTCCGGATATGTGAAGAAAACTGGCCGGCCAAATCTGGTATGGAGACGACGGTGGTGGCTTCATTGGACGAACGACACCAACCCTAATCATCGTTGAATCGCCCTTGCTCACTATTGGAGTCGTTTCACAAATAATCGGTTATTGAGCGATGATGGAAGATTTGAATGAGAGATTTTAGGGCTATATAAGGTAACAAATCTTTTTATATACAATAATGGAGCAAATTGGGTGAAAATTGATTTTCACGTGCAACCAATTCCCCACTCTCATTCTAATTTGTTTTATTTTTATTTTTCCCCCCTATTTATTATGGTTAATCTTGACCATCTATTATTCTAATCTTACGGATTAGATTTGTTCTCATTGTACCCTATAGGGATTGTTTACATGAGAGTATGATTCTATATATATATATATATATATATATATATATATATATATATATATATATATATATATATATATATATATATATATATATATATATATATATAAAGAAAACTACTTTTTAATCCTTTTTTTTTTCATTCTAAACTACCAATTCTCTTGATATTTTGTGTCATCGATGTTCAAATCTTACAAAAATCCATTGAGCAATCGAAAGTAAGAAGGAAATAGTTTATGAGTACATGGAGGTAATAAAAGGAACTTAGAAAGTTACTTACACGTTTGACCAACTTTTGTAGCTTTTACAACACAAGGGAGATTCGAATTGTGTAAGGCCTTGTTTGGATTCCCTTATTTTATAAGGCAGAAAAAGATTGTATTTTGTATTGTATTGGAGTAGGGATATGGTCTATGGAGCCACACAAGTTGGATGTAGGACCATTTGTCGGGTGGGTTTGGGGGCAAATGCACGCCCTTTGATGCCACCCTATCTTTATGTGCAATGGACCACCAACCCCACACCTCCATAGCCCTTTAAGCCCTATAAGACCCAACTTCTTCACTTCCCCTTAACCATTCATTCATCTTCTTTCAATCAATCCACATTTTCCTCTCAAAACTACTCAACCAACAAAAACCCTTCTCCATCCGATCCACAAATCTCGAAAACTTCAAGCTTTTTAGGGTTTCGCTACTCGTCTTCCGAAGATGAAGTTCGATGCAGCAAACACGATGGCGGGCTCGAAGAGGAAGTTTGCAAGTAGAGGACTAGGAGGTGTTGTTAGAGAGCAAAGGGCTAGACTATACATCATCAGAAGATGTGTTGTCATGCTTCTTTGTTGGCATGATTAATGATCAAACTAATCAAGTTTCTGCCTAATTAATTAGGGGTCTTTTATGGTTTTGATCATCTTTTTTGGGTTGTAATTTCCATTTTGGGGATTTGGCTTGGTTTTATTATTCATAAATGTACATACTTAGCAATTGTAGAGGATTAGGTTCTCATTCTAGGGTTTTTTTTTTATCTTTGCACCAAAAGTAATGAAAATCATCATCTTCTCTCTCTATTTTTGTTCGTTCAATTTTAGGATGAAATTATCATAATTTATAATTTTGATGGATTTACTCTACCTTCAATTGAAATTATGTGGTAAAGTAGTTTGGAGTTTATGGTAATATAATTATATATTATTAACTCATCAACTTTTATTTATAAAAACCTCTTAATTTACCGGACAATTAATGTATTATTTGATATGTAAAAAATATCTTTTTATTTTTCTAAAAAGGTACCATCGAAATGTTTTGAAGGTAATCCATAAACCACAAATGGAATATTAAAATTGATAATTATATTATACTAATTATAGGCCGTTTTAATGATCATTAGACGTTAATTGGCAACTGTACCTAAAATATTGTATAAAATAAATAAATAATAAATTGTTGGTGACTATTTTTTTTTGTTAGGATTGTAGGTGACTTTGAATGTAGGCATGATGATGATTAGATAAGATATATATGATGGTAATGTTGAATACTAGCAATGCTTATATGATTCCCATGGAGACTAACATGCATGCACTTCTTTTTACTTTTAAAAAAATAAAATAAAATTTCCGTTTAGTTAGTTAACCGCCTAGGAACCCTAGCTAGCTATTAGCTACTTGAAACCCTAAAATACTCGTAACTACTTATGGGTGGTGATAATGATGATTAGTGAAGTGATTATTGAGATCCACAGTGAAGAAGATCTTCCAAATAATTGGCAAACAAAGGTTTAATAATTAGGTAGGTAGGTGGTCAATGTTAAGAGCACCTACAAAGAGCAATACGCGTCCAAAAAGCATTTCAAGATCACATTTATGTACTAAAATAAATATTTTTTAAAAAAGTAATCGGTGAGGAGGAGACATGACAGCATTTGAAGGTTATCGACGATGAGCGGGAGTAAAAAGAAGTGTGGTTTGATATTGTTGTCTTGTATCCTATGGAGTCGTCGAGCACTACTAGAGAGAAGAGAGTGGAGTTGCCGAGTTGGGTGTACATCACTTCACACCTACAGTACAGACTATGCCTCTAATCACTTCACTTTGCTTTGTCTACAATATTACAAGTTCATAGGTTTTAGTTATATTAATAATGACTAAAACCCTAGGTCTTTCATCCCCAACAACCTAGCCTAAGTTTTTTCCCCCCTTTCTATCTCCGGTTAACGGTTTTTTCTGGAAACATAAAGCGGTTCGACACATTAGACGGCGCACCGTCTAGTGAGACGAGATGTCGAAAAAGATCGACAGACGGAATAACCGTAAGGAAGGACCACAAACAAAGGAGAAAAGAAATACACAAAAATACATTAAAAAAAACCCCAAAGCAAAAAAGTCTTCAAGGAAAAGTAGAATCATCTCGCCAATAGGCAACGAGCATAAACGTTCATCTTCGAGACATATGTAAGAAGCTTGGGGAAAAACTGTGACACCTCAATTTGCACTGCAAAAGAGCCGTCAAGAGTCGATCACAAATTCATGTCCCCTTCGCGACAAAAGCTCGAGAATGTTTCCGTTAATTTTCTTGTTAAAATTAAAGGTTGTACTCATCCCTATTTTGTCGTGTATCCATCATAGTTAGAGAATCTCCATCCCCGCCTAAGTTTTCTAATTTATAGTTGCAATAATGTTTCCGTTATTTTTTTTAATTTTCATTTATAAATACACATAAGTTAAATATAGGAAGTCATTTGTATAAATAATATATTTAACGTAAAATTAAAAAAAGAACATTAACCCAATTCCCAGTTTGATAAAATACAACCATATAAGTATTAAAACTATTTGTAAATTATATTTAAAATATTTGTAACTTATATTTAAAAATTTAAATCATTACTAATTTGCCCCTTTAATCTATTTATCGGGAATTTTCGTGGTAACTTTCAACGGGGATGGGTCAGGACAGAAGCCTCTAACCTTCTCCCCGTCCTGTCCTCATTTGGAGAATGACCTTTATCCTCATCCCCGTTCCATCCACATTTATTTCCTCGTCCTCTTTCCCATCTCCGTGATGGTGATCCCCATCAGGTATTGGAGATTTTCCACCCCATTGACACCCCGAAGAGTTATACTAAATATACAAATTTCTAATTCAAAAAATTCAAATTAGGGTTTGTTTATTAATGGACTAGTTTAGTTTTTTTTTTTTTGTATTTTCTCAATTAAAATACAAATACATACATATTTTTTTCGATAATGGAAAACATTTCGAAATACTAAAGACCTCTTGTCTAGTGGGTCGAAAGGTCGAAAAAGATCGGCAGACGGACTAACCGTCATGAAGAACAACAACAAAAGAAAAAAGAAACAAACAAAATAAATTAAGGAATCCCGAAAGCAAAGAGATCTTCAAGAGAAACAAAGTTGATCTAGTAAACGGGAAGCGGTGAGCACAACGTCCATTGACAAAGGAAGTACACAGGTAGGAAGTCTCGAGAATAAATGTGAACTCCTCAGATTTGAACTCGCAGTAGAGTCATCAAGCTAAGAGTCAATAAAAAATTCACGTCCTCCTAGACAAACTACTCGTAACGCCGCTCAAACAATCATCAAACTTAGAAGACGACACTACAAAATACGAGATTTTTGACATATAAAAGTGTATAGCTTTGATGCTATGATTAAAGATTTACAAGGAGAAGAATTGTTCATAAAATATAAACAAATACTTACATATTTGATATCCCTAAAAATAAAATATACATTTTATACCATAAATTTATATAAATATTATTGAATTAATTAGGAAAATAGGACCCCTTGAAATTCTCTTTTGCAAACTAGGTCTCTATACAAAAAGAAGAAAAAATAGGTATGGAAACTAAAAAATAGGGGTAATAATTTCTCTAATTGAAATGATGGTGATTAGATGTTTACTTTTGATTTAAGTATCTTTTTTACATGGATTGGTTTTGTAGTATATTTCTTGGGTATGGTTTTGGGTATGATTGTGAAAATAGAGGCAATATATTTCTTGACAAATTTATTTTTGGGTATGATTATGACATTATTTGGGTAAACGGGTTTTTGGGTATGCTTTTATATGTGTATTGGCTTTGTAGTATATTTATTATTATTAAGTATATTTTTAAAGTGATATCGTGGGTATGTTTTATGGTTACCCAAACTGTGTTATAATGATCAAATTCAAGCGAATTTTTGGGTAATGATCAAATGTCATTTGATATTGATGTTTGTGTATAATATCGAGTTTTGAAAATTTTGGGTATGACAAATTTAAATTGGGTATGGTTTTTGTATTAAGTGATATTTAAATTGGGTATAAATATAAAATATTATCCAATTTATGGATATGATTTTATTTTGATATTTGATTTTTTGGGTATGTTGTTTTCGAGTATGTTTATGTACTTTGACAAATTTATTTTTGGGTATGATTGTGACATTATTTGGGTAAGCGGACTTTTGGGTAATAGGTGATAAAGTAAGAATGTTGGAAATTCCTTTTTCTGATTGATGTGACATGTGAGATAGTACAACATGTCACATCCGATGGGTTGTCAAACTTTGCCCTCTTTTGTACTCTATTTCCTCTATTCTATTTTATAGGGGGTCAAAATACCAATCCCAAATAGTATGAGTCTTCTTTCTCAATTGATTTGCTTAAAAGACTAGTTTGCCAATTTTGCCAATTATCAATAACCAAAATCTTACTAATGATCTCGGCCTCTAGGTGTTTTTATTGGCAAGATCCTAAGAAAATAAAAGGATAAAATAATCCTACAAAATATAAAAGATAAGATATCTTTAAAATGTTTAGAGCTTTAAAGGTATTAAAGATAAAATATAACTAGAAACATTTTAACTCTTTGACTCTCGGCCTCACTCGAGATTCTTCCATGATTCGTGATTCCACAAGAGATCCATCCATGCCATGAGATTCCTCAATGTATGATAATGTGACTACGGAAATAAATAGATCAATAATTGTCCCTTAGAATGTAAGGATGTCAACAAGCTAGCAACCTCTCTTTGAATGACTCTTGCTCTTGATCTCATGATGGATCTATGTAAAGTAGGAAGTGTTGAGGATGGCCCGGCATCATACTCTCCCTCTTGAAAAGGATTTGTCCTCAAATTATCAACATACTCATAACTAGTCTCATAAGGACTCAAGTCACGTCGCGCCTCAAATGGTCTATCTCCTCTAGGTGAGAGCTTTGACTTCCGCTTCTCCTATAGCCTTATGCGTATCCTAGCATGCAATACTTGATGAATTTCACCTGTATTCATGCAAAAAACTCTATTTGTTCCTCTAAAGGCAACGTATAAGATCAAAGAAAGTTAAGGAAAATAACTTAACTACATAGCCATGATAGTTCAAGGCTAGATAGGGGTGGAACGTCCTAGAGTAAGCAAAGCTTATAGGGGATACCACTACAACCTCAAAGAAGCAAGTTCTCCTCTTCTTAGGTCTAGTTAACTCCTCAAATAAGCTCACACTAATGTCTTCCAACGGAGCTGCAATAGACTCATGAAATATGTACCTAATTTCACTCATAAAACATCTCAAATAATCCCTAGAAGTTCGAACTATAGCCTTAAGCAATTGTGGTCAATAATCATATGTGGTCAACCTATCACAAAATTGGTACCGCTCCAAATGACCTTTATCAATCATAGAGGTCTTCTCCTTAATGAGGAACGTGAAGTAATAACTAGATATACACAGATGGTCAAACTTAATAAAGAACCCTCCAAACAAGCTAAACTTATTTCTAGAATCCTCGAGCACACAAGGCATAAGAAAATCACCCAAATCTGCATGTGCAATGCATCTACACTTAATATGCTCAATTCCTAGCACAATATAGTCTATAAGATGGTGACTAACACAAACTTCCTCAAAAGCTCAATGATCAATGTACTATCAATAGGGAATATGTTATGTAACCAATCTCTAAACATCCTAAACAAGAAGATGGAATCATCATCACACTTAGAAAAGTTTAGACGTGCTACTCTTAAGTTCTCACCCAAAGGAATAAATAAGGTACATTCCTTTAATATGGTTAATTCTCGATCAAAACATCTAGGAATATCGTTTATGGATAGATGCTCATTAGATAGCTCTTCCTTAGAAGCAAAAAGAACCCTTGAAAGTTGGAACGGGATTTCTCCATTAGTTCGAGAAAATTCACCATTGGGGCGAGATAAGCCTTCTCTAAGGCGAGATTTTCTTCTTCTGGGGCAAGTTTTCTCGGTGGGGCGAGATCTTCTTCTCCTCGGGCGAAATTTCTTGTTGGGGCGAGATAAGCTTGCACTTGGGCGAGGTTTTGCACTAGGGTGAAGTTTCTGCGTACTGGGGCGATATTGTGGTATCTTGGGGCAACATTTTCCTCTCTTGGGGATAGATTTCTCACTATAGTGGGATATCTCTACACTATGTCGAGGTTCCGCTCTAGTCATGGTAGGATAATCTTCACCATAACCATCCGACATCTATAGTACATAAACTTTGTGCTTTCCCTTCTTCTTGATTTTCTTAACTTTCAATTCTACAATAAAACTCGCTCGCTTCCTTATGGACAACGGTGCCAGATTAACAAGGGTTGAAGGAAACAAATCATCAACAAATTCATTGTAATTTAATGATAGACATGAGCGGGAAATCCTAGAATTAGCAAACTCCATAGGTGATTGTACTACAATCTCATCCTTAATGTATCTCCTATGGAATCTAACAATACCACAACTCGAGATTGCACCTCACAATTTTCTTCCAATCTGATCCTAGGGGTTTGGAATGCTCTATGTCTTCCATCAAAGGTAAAGCAAAATGTATCTCCTTAGGTAAAGGTTCTAGATAACAACCTAAAGATGGATGCAAAAGCTTAGAGGTGGTACTACAATCAAGAAAAATAACACACTCTAACTCATATTTATTCACATCTAGCTCAAGATTATTCATACCATGCTTATGCTCTTCACACTCAATAGTATCATTAAAATTAAATTTATATGCCTATAACTCATTGCCATTTATTTCATGCTCATCACAATCAAGTTTATCTACTACATTAGATTCATGTTCCATTATTTCCATACTAGTCATAGCATGTGATACAATGGTAGATTCCGATTTTAGTAAACCTAAGTGATCATGCATAGAAGTAGAAAGGTTAGAATAACTTACCTTTAAAGTTTTGATAACCTCAACTAATGGTTCCGCTTTCCGGGATGGGGAAACTCGTGATAGATGTATTATAACAAGGATTTATATATCTCATACCTTGCTCATAATGGACTCTTGGAGGAGATTTCGGGGTTGTGGTTCTGTATGGAACACGTGGTCTTCCACATACTTCATACTTGGATCTCGGTTGAGAAATAGAATGATGAGCAATATTGTCAAATCTCCGCTAAAATCTCGACTGGGGTTGGGGCGAGATTATTCGTTGTGGCAAGGTTCCATTGTTGCTACCTTTTCGTTTAGGTTTGTAAGAGACACCATGAGTTGATTCATCTTTTCCTTGGCTTCAGAACTAAATAACCAACTCCCTTGTGACCCTTTAGAACTTTTAGACCTAGACATCCTACACAAACCCGCAAAGTAACAACAAACGTGTAAAGTTAGCGAAATCGGAAAGTCCTTACTTGTTTTCTCTCACACTCACCCTCTGTTGTGATATCACAAGCTAATTTGATGTAATTGCCTTGGATGGATTAATACTCCTTTAAAATCGATGACTAGCTTCAACTAGAACTCCTTTTGTAAGATCCTAGTTTTTGCCTTCACACCCCCCCCCCCCGGCGGTGAAGAGGGCCGCCCCTGCGGATGTGTAGATCCGCCCCTGCGGATTTACGACAGATCGCGCCCGATCTGTTTTCGTTCGTTTTATCTTTCTTCCATAGATAGAATATCCGATATTTTATCTTATGGGTCGGTTTCCTTGTCTTCTTTCTAACCCTAGACGCCCTTTCCATCTAGCGTTTCAGCCGTCCCTATATATTCTCTCTTTCTTCTCTTTTTCCCGTTCCTTGCTTACGTCTTCTTCAACCCTAGAGCGCTGCAGCCTTCCCTAGCTTCCTGCAACCTTGCTGAATGTGTAAGTCTTCTTCTCTGAGTTCTTCTTCACGTTCGTGTGCTGTTGCACCTTGCTTCTCCTCCTGTTTTGGTTTCTTCCTTTCGTTCTTCTCTTTTCTTCTTCCCCAAGAATCAAGTTTGATCCTTGATTCTTGTGAAGCATTCCGTTGTTGATCCTTTGTTGTTCTCAGGCTCTCTGGAGTTGAGTCTTGACATGTTGGAACCAAAAGTTCGAGCTTTGGTCACCCTTGCTGTGAGTTCGGTCGAAGAGAAATCCCGACAGAGCTTTTGTCAGTGCAACCGCCCCTGCGCCTGCACCAGCCGCCCCTGCGTGTTGCCGCCCTTGCGTCTCTGACCAACCGCCCCTGCGATTTCTCTACAGTAGCTCCCGTCTTTGGTGAGCTGCTTCCTTCCTTCCTTTTCCTCAATCTTTTCCTTGTTCCTTGTGGTTGTTCCTTGTTCCCTGAGTTGCTCTAAGACTAAGGTTGAGCCCTTAGCTTGTGGAGATCTCTTAGAGATCGTTGAGACTAGAACATATAGACTTCTAGCAACCGTTCCATTCCTAATCCGTTTTGCTTGTTCGTACAGGCTTTCCTTGCTCCTTTCTTGAGGGAAACTGAGCTTTCCTGAGTTGTTCCTGAGTTGTTGTTGAACCTTCGTGTTACCTTCGTGTGAGGTAAGTCCCTTGAACTTACTTAGCTTCATTCCGCGTATTAGTTGGATTGTATTGGCTTGTTTGTATTGTTTATTCATGTTTATAATGGATAATTGGAAATAGGATTCACCCTTTGTTAACCCTAACTGGCCCAAGTGTATTATAACCGGGCGGTGACCACTAGTCTAGTTCTACAGGTGACTCGAATGTGCTCTTGTAACCCAGGCTCGTAGGTAACGGATAGTACTGATCTATTTCTATTGGTAGACGGAAGCGGAGGCGATTTTTGGGAGATTCTCGTGTGACAAAAGAAGTTGAATTAGTAATGGATAACCTTAATGAAAGATAATAACTGGTTGATGTGTGAGCATGCTATGTGTTTTCTTTACCTTATGTGTGTTTGTGCCTTTACGCTCGTACTTGTACCTAGAATGTTAGCTAACGGTTTATACCGTCGTTGTAGATGTTCCGCAGGTTCAGGATGCTGCTGAGTGATCCGGATGGTGTGGTCAGCCGGGGTTACCGTACATTATGGGACGGGATCGGGTTTTGTTTCTTTTGTTGTTTCCCTTTTGTTTTGAACTCGGCTGCGGAGCTTTTGTGTTTTCTTTTGTTTAAACCTTTGGTTTTATATTGAGTTTTATTTTTCATTTGTCTGTGCCTTGTTGTAAGATCTGTTTGTTGTTGCTACTCTGAGGGTCAGGACCCATTGTGCGGTCCTAGCCCGTAGCGCTTTGAGTTCCCAGAACTTGGGGTGTTACACCTTTGATGAATCAAGATGTCAACTTGGCTTGGAACAAGGTTCTTGTGTTGAAAGATAGTTAAGGAAAACGTTGTTGGAGCTCTCTTCACACAATTGACACAAAGTAGAAAGAATATTGCAAGTAGACTCAACTAGTATGATAGAAAGTATATATACTAACTAACACACCCAAAGAAATTAACACAATATGTTTAGAATAGATAGAGGCAAGAAATAGGCACACAAGAGACTAAGAAGAGAGTTTTACTTAACTTGCACTTATGCAATTAGAGAGAAAGATAGTCGGGTAGGTTTAGATATCGACTGAGACAAATCTCGGTCTAAATCTCAGCCGAGATATCTCACCAAGGGGCGAGATCGATCAAATGGGATATGTTTAGGCTATGAATTGGATCGAGGGTGATATAAAACTTCTTCTTTGGATGCCCTCTTGAACCTTGCACACTTGAATTGCTCAACTTTTCCTTAAATTTTTTATGCAATTCGGAACAATAGCAAATCTCGGTCTATATCTCGGCCCGAGATTTTCACTGAGGGGGCTGAGATTGTCGACAAACACTTATTTAGACAAGGTTTGTGTTTGGTTGTCTTGTGGAGTTATGGGGATAGGTAGGCGAGATATGTAGTTGAAGGAGTAAGATTTGGCGTAAACTTGGAAAGAGGTATAATAAAATATGATAAGATCTTACCTACTACATAAGATCTCAAAATATGGAAACTTTGTAGATCTCTTTACTCCTTTGATATGGCAGCTGGACATGGATAGATTTGAATCAAATCTATATACAAATCTCGACTGGATTGAGAAGGATATAACATAGCTTGTTGGCCAAGTAATTCTTGATGTTGTGGCGCAAAATCTCGAGCGAGATTTCTAGGGTTCCGGCGAGATTTCGTTCAAGGGTTTGGTTGGCTTGTGTTTGTGTAACGGTCAAAAATCGAAGACAACCTAATTAAGAATTTTAAGGAATTAAACTGGTTTTACGGAATTAAACTCGTTTCAACAAGAGATACCTCTCGAGATAACTCGCTCCCAGATGATATTACCCTCCAATGATATTTGGCGCATTTGGGAGCTATAATAAATGAAATTGCAGTTGAGAGAAATGATCAGGATATCGGATATACCCTAGATGTAAAATAACAAGAACAAGCAAAACAGTCAAAATAGTCGTTATTTTATTTCTTAACAGCTAAGAAAAATGGGTTAGGAATACGCATTTCACGAAAAAATTGCGGAATAAATATCCACACAATATTCCGGATTTATTATTCCAATTTCAAGAAGTTTGGAGAAAGGGATCACCGCCTTCGGATCGGTAAAAGGATAATTATCGATCTTGCTACAAGATAATGCTAGAGGATAATTATCGACTTTGCTAAAGGATAATGTTAGAGAATAATTATCGACTTTAGATGACTCTAGTGATGTATCTGTGCATAGTAGGACGTGTTGAGGATGGTCCCGCATAAAAATGGATATAGAAAAACCGTACGACCAAGTAAACTGAGATTTTTTATTTGTATACTCAACAAATTTGGTTTTAATGATAACTTTGTGGGATCGATCAAGTAATGCATCTCCAGATTATCATTCTCGGTTCTTGTAAATAATGAACCAACTAACCAATTCTTTCCGGAAAAAGGTCCCAGACAAGGAGGCCTCTTTTCTCCATACCTTTTTATTTTGGGAGTAGAAATTCTTACACAAATGCTTCAAAATGACTGCAATAATTACGACAATCATATTGGTTTTTCCGTATGCATAAATGCAATACCAATCTTATTTTTATCATTTGATGATGGTTTGATTATCTTCACTAAAGCAAACACGGACTCGTGTCTTAGAACAAAAGAATTTCTCGAAACTTACTACTCTATCTCAAGACAAAAGATCAACTACCTCAAATCTGCCTTTTAAACAATAAAAAACACAAGCGATAGATGCATCACGAAACTAAAAAATATATTCAGTATGGATTACACAACAACTCTTGACAACTACCTTGGTTGCTCAATTGTTAATGGAAGAGTTCATTAAGAGACCTTTAGTTGCAAAAACAATAAAACTAAGCAACAAATCCGTAAATGGAAAGCAAAAAACTTTATCACAAGAAGATAAAAACATACTTATAAAACATAACTTAGCTACTAAACCATCTTTTATAATGCAAAGCTTTATGCTATCAATGCACAATTTGACCGAACTTGACAAAACGTAGAAAAATTCTTTTTGAATAAAGGTGACAACCATAGACCAATGAGTCAGTTGGGACTTAATTTGTAAACAAACAAAAATGGGGATCTTGGATTAAGAAAATCCCTTATCACCAATAAAACTCTTCAAATGAAGCTACTTTGAAAAATTCTTACAGAACCAAACAACATTTGGATCAAAATTGTTAATGAAACATACATGAAAAATATCAATATACTACAATATCATCTAAAAGGTCCAACGTTTTGGCAATGGAAAAACCTTATAAAACTCAAATCCGAGAAAAAGGGAATTATTTGGCAGGTAGACAATGGAAAAACCATCAATTGCTAGCAGGATAATTGGGTCACAATGACACCTCTAATCCAAATGGTCCAAAACAATAATTTAATAACAGTCATACTAAATTAAATTTAGCCACTTCATTAAATTTAATGAGTGGGATGTCACCAACATTGAACTGAACTTCAAAACATCATCATCCCAACAGTTAGGAAAAGAATTATGAAAACAATTATCCTAAAAAATGAAATTCAAGACAGAATATACTAGAAAAGTAGTAATAATGGCTGGTTTTCTACAAAGATCACCTTCGGAAATGCTAGAGGAGGAGTCTTGTTGGTTCCCTGACAACTCATGCGAATGGATATAGACATTAGATACTAAACCCAAAATTAAAAACTTCATATGGAAAATCTCAAGAAATGGTATCCCTAAAAAAGCAAGACTCAACGAAGGAAGAATTGCGGTTACCAAACACTGTGAAAAATCTACAACCATTAACTTGAGTACTTGGTACACCTACGTACTTATTGATTGCCCTCACAGTAAAAATGTGATCACAAAATTTGACAGAACTATCATAACAAATCTCAATACCATCAATACGGAAAGCAAAAAAGCGCACGAACTCTTTTTGAAAAAACGAGATTGGGATTACTATATTTACACGTCTTGTAACTAAATGATTGAGTATTTGGGTCTTCAGAAATAAAATCATTTTAAACAATGATAAAATCAGATTGGATCACAACATCCTTAATTTCATCAACAACCAACTTCGGAGCTGGAAAATTCACATTATTGATGATGGGGACTATGAATTAGACACACTCAAAAAGAACAACAGATCCAATACAAGGAAGAAAAATAATATCAAATGGGATAAACCAAAACCTAGGTTCCACAAACTCAAATTTGATGGATCAAAACTCGATTCAAGTATAACTTCTATTGGTTTTGTTTTGCGAAATCACAATGGTGAAGTTATTAGCTTGGACGCTAAGAAAAATAACTTTAACTCTGTAACTAAAACAGAAGTATTCGTGTTGAAAACTGGACTAAAAGAAGCAATAACGCTTATTATCAAAAATATTGAAATTGAGGGCGATAACTTATGTGTTATCAAGATACTCCAAGGATTTTAGAGTTGTCCTTGGTAGATCGGGATGATCTTATCCGATTCCAGATTGAATTTTCGCTTCTTTGAGGAAGTTCAGGTGTGTCATGTGTTCATAGAAATCAACTATGTTGCTGACCGATTGATCCATTTAGAAATTTTAAACCCCAACACACCCTTTTTTAACGATCCCGAACTTCGTATTTTTATACAGAAGGATGCATTAGGATGAACTACCTTCTAAAAATAACTTTCAATTTATAAGCTCTATATTTGTTTTAGTAAAAAAACTACTCACCAAACACACCCAGCATTTTCGTCTTTAGCTTCATTTTTTCATGCGTTCTTTTGTGTGTCAAGTGTTTCCATTTTTTGCACAAAAATCACCATTTGTTTTGTACCCATCTCTTCTTTGTATGATTTATTACTGATAATTACTTTTTACAGATAACAATATCAGTATATCATAAATGAAATAATATTGGCAAAATTGGCAAACTAGTCTTTTAAGCAAATCAATTGAGAAAGAAGACTCATACTATTTGGGATTGGTATTTTGACCCCCTATAAAATAGAATAGAGGAAATAGAGTACAAAAGAGGGCAAAGTTTGACAACCCATCGGATGTGACATGTTGTACTATCTCACATGTCACATCAATCAGAAAAAGGAATTTCCAACATTCTTACTTTATCACCTATTACCCAAAAGTCCGCTTACCCAAATAATGTCACAATCATACCCAAAAATAAATTTGTCAAAGTACATAAACATACTCGAAAACAACATACCCAAAAAATCAAATATCAAAATAAAATCATATCCATAAATTGGATAATATTTTATATTTATACCCAATTTAAATATCACTTAATACAAAAACCATACCCAATTTAAATTTGTCATACCCAAAATTTTCAAAACTCGATATTATACACAAACATCAATATCAAATGACATTTGATCATTACCCAAAAATTCGCTTGAATTTGATCATTATAACACAGTTTGGGTAACCATAAAACATACCCACGATATCACTTTAAAAATATACTTAATAATAATAAATATACTACAAAGCCAATACACATATAAAAGCATACCCAAAAACCCGTTTACCCAAATAATGTCATAATCATACCCAAAAATAAATTTGTCAAGAAATATATTGCCTCTATTTTCACAATCATACCCAAAACCATACCCAAGAAATATACTACAAAACCAATCCATGTAAAAAAGATACTTAAATCAAAAGTAAACATCTAATCACCATCATTTCAATTAGAGAAATTATTACCCCTATTTTTTAGTTTCCATACCTATTTTTTCTTCTTTTTGTATAGAGACCTAGTTTGCAAAAGAGAATTTCAAGGGGTCCTATTTTCCTAATTAATTCTTGATAATTTCGTTCCACATATTGTGTGAGATACTCAATACTTCGTTATGAAGTTTTCATTTTATTCATTTCTATTCAATCAAAAAGAGAGCCTTTGATTGAATCGTTGTGAGGCCTTCCTAGGTTGTTCTTGTGTGTGTTAATCTTCTTAAAGATTGATGCTACTAGTCAAACTAGTCCCTCATTGTACTTGTCTCAATTTGAAGGCTTGTGTAAGGTTGAAGAAGGAACAGTTAAGGTAATTCTTTGTTGAGGGTTTTGATCCGATTGGTCAGGTTCTTTGCAAGCTTATATCTTTGTTCTATTTTCCTATATTTTCATCAATTTCCGTTCATTCTCATCTTCTATAATCTTAGTTTTCATCCATAACATTCACGTTCTCTGAGTTTTCGTAAATCTCGGCCTTACCATTAAGAAATCTCGCCCGAGATTTGCACTGAGATTTGCCTCTATTTAAGCTTTCTTGGACTTCAATCTAGATCAGGAAACTGCGGCATCAACCCTGCATCAAATTACCTTTGAAAGAAGTAGTGTATTTAATTGGTTTAGATAAAACAAGTGCAAGGTCAAAAGCAAAGTTTGTTTTATTGGATTTATTGAAAAGAACGTGTACTAGTGTACTAGCGTATCAAAGTTTGGAGGATTTCTAACTATCGTAGCAAAAAAGTTCCGTTCTTTGTACCTTTTTAAACTGAAGGGCCACAAGCGAAGGTTTCTCTTGGTATTTTCCGGATTACTTAGATCTTAATGGATTTTTCTATACTTGTCAAACCACTGAATTGAGAGTTACGCGAGTTGAAAAATACGATCCTTTTTTGTCTATGCCAAAAGCTATTTTTGATGGTTACCTACAATATTTATATATCAATGTTCATGAGTCTCATATATGAAATAATACTTTAATTCATTATAGTGGAATTTTTATTTTCTTAAATATCTTTTTTTTATTTTTATTATTTATAACTTATTAATATTTTATTATACATAATAATAAATCTACAAATTTGGGTGATTTATTATGTTAAGTTTATAACTATAAATATTATTTAATTATATATTTTCATAATTATATATAGAGAACTAAATGAAATATATAATAGTATCGTTTATTTTTTGAAGTATATATATATATATATATATATATATATATATATATATATATATATATATATATATATATATATATATATATATATATATATATATATATATATATATATATATGGTCCAGTTCCGGTGAGGAGGACCCTTGCAGATAGGAATGAGGAGAGCCGGGGTGGTGACATGTGGCATGCCACATCACTGTTTTTTTCCAGATTTTTTTTTAAAACAAAAATTAGTGTTCATATTTTTATAAGTATGTGTTCATTTTTAAAAGAGTCATTGTTCATATTTTATCAATAAATGTTCATTTTTTTCCCAACACTAACTATTCATTTTTTTAACATTAATTGTTTATTTTTTGTATTTTTTAAAAATATTTTTTTTGGTTTTTTTTTTTTAAAATTATGCTATTCTTTCAAATCGTGTTAATAAAATATGATGTTCATTTTTTTACAAGTATGTATTCATTTTTTTTTACAGTTATGGTGTTTATAATATGCTTTTTTTTATATACTTTTCTTTAAAATCGTGTTTATAATATTCAGAGATTGATTACATAAAAAATTGTGAAATCAATGAGAATACAAGACGATTCAGGTTTTGTTTCTTCGAATTTCTACTCTCACTGTTTAGATTTCCATTCTTAAGGTTTATATTTCATTATGATTGATGTTTGTGTTCAAAATCAAATTTGTTTGAATCATTTTGTGTTTGATTGAGAAAATACATGTATATACATATGTTGAGTTGGTCTAATAGCTCCAATTGAATAATCTATATGCTCCTTTTAGTGTGCACGCAAACTGCTCGACAAAATGCCTTATAGAAAAATAGTTTATAATATTTACTCGAACAATGGCATAAAAAGTATGAACACTGACGAATAAAAACATGAACAATGACGTATAAAAGTATGAACACTGATGACTTATCTATAACTTTGAGACATACATAACATATTATGATCATCTTTTAACGTTTTGTGATAAGTTTTTTATTTTTTGTGGTTATATACTGTAAATGAACATCTATGCATTATAAAATGAACACAAAAGAATAAATGGACATGACACTTTGATGAATAAAAATACTATGAACACCAATGTATAAAAACATGAACAATGACATATAAAAGTATGAACACCAGTGACTATTTTGAACGTAAGGGTATTTTTCCAGATTTTAAGTTAATTTACAAAAATGCCATTAATGATGAGCGTGTGAGAGCCCTTGATTTAAATTCATCCAATGGCTTACAACTCTCCTAATTCCTATCTACAAGCTCTCTCCTCAATTGAACTAAAATCTATATATATATAGGGTTGAGTTCCGGAGAGAGTCATTCATATGGAGAGAAATGTGAACTCCTAAAAGATGTTAAATTATAAGATGAATATCTCATATTGAACAATGTAAATATACTTTATTTGGCAAGCGATTAATAAGAAATAATCATTAGCGTAATAACACGGATTGATATATAGTTAATTAGGTAATGAACACCACTTGTTTTGGAAATAATATGTTCATTCCATGAACGTGTTTTTATTATGTTCATAAGCGTGAATATTATGTTTATCGTGTAAATTGAGGTCATGAGTAGTAATGGTTCGTGTTGAGTATAGTGTATAAATCATGTTCATGAGCAGAGTTCGTGCGTGAACTTGATTGTTCAACGTGCATACTACTAACGTGAAAATTTGTCAATATTAGTGTTTTGTTTACATTTTTGTTTCGAATACTGGGTTTTCAATGGAGGCGGTTGCTTACAAAGGACAAACGATTTATAGAGTTAGGTTCAATTCGGGTGATACTCACATCATACCTAAATTTAACGCAAATTCTCACTACACGTCGTATTGATATTAATAAAAGTGGCGATGTGAATATTTATCATGAATCATTTTTTATATGATGCGTTTAAAAGATGGACCATTATATTTAGAAGCGGTATTGGATGAATTATAGTGGTATCGTTAATATTTTTTTTCAATAACGAAAATCGGTTCGATTTCATATACGACGTGTCGACTATTGGATAGAAAGGTTGAAACAGATCGACGGACGGACAAACGGCCATAAATGAGCAAAATAGAGGAGAAAAAGGAAGTGGTATCGTTAATATTGTTAGTAAAGTTAATGTAAAAGAAAGTGGTGAAAGAGGAGACAAGAGCGTGACGTCTCCATTGTCAGGCCTCATTCAACCCACGTGTGAGCCTTACGTATTTCATGAGGTTGGTCAAAATAGCATGACCATGTTCAGTGTCAGTGAGTGGGCCCCTATACACGTGGGCCCATCCAATCTTATCTTTGATTCTCTCTCCCTCCTCACCTTTCATGCCGCTCCAACTTCGCCTCACTTTCCCAATTGCTACATAGCGCGGACCAACTACGCCTTTATCAGTGAAACCACGTTAGACTATCTCGCTACTATGTCATATTTTTATAAGATCACATTTTATCCTGTTCTTACGCTTTATTTGGTTTACTATAATTAAGTTAGGTAGGGTTGGGCAGGGCACGAGATAGAACGAGATTGAGATCATTTCAATTATGTCCCGGTTATTATATATGGAACGAGATTGAGAGGGACCTTTTCTGTGTTAGATTGAATTCCACCGGTTTCTATCTGATTGTGATTGGGACAAGATGGTATGAGACAGGCTCAATCACGCTTTTATCTTGGTTTGTTTGTAGTTTTTAAATGATTTACACACAAAAATATTCAGGTATATCATACTTAAAATTTTCAATAATTCGTACTAGTGTGTTGCATAATCTCCTCAAACCATAAATAAACTTTGTTTAAATATTCAAAATAGAATTACAAATCAAATGCTCCTTAGTAACGGATGTCACCTTTCCTTTAGCTTTTGTAGTTAGATATGGACAATTGTTTTTTTTTTAAATTTACTTTTATTGAGGGGAATGAAGGGGAGTTAAGGAGAGATATTGAGAGGCTTAGGTTAAGTTGAAGTTCAGCATTCGAGCAGTGGCATGGGAGAGAGGAGAACGGGTTCTTCCAGTTATGTTCAAAGTGGAGCTTGGTGACTCTAATGATCTCATAGGCGCAGTCCACAACTCTGGTGAATGTATTGTTAAAGACAAGGTTGTTCCTTACCTTCCAAACAAAGTAGATGTAAGAGGTTATTGAGGCGATCCAGATGCTTTTCAGGAGGTTGCTATTGGTGTTGGGTCTAGAGCAAAGCCAGTTGCAAACGTCATTTATGTATGGAGCAGGATAGGGGACTCTAGTCCAACGGGAGACTATGTCGAGCACAAGGGAATTATAGCTACAAACCGACCACAGATGGTCATCATTTTCAGGCATGCTATTGCAGAGTTTGTAGGTGTCGCTCTTAACAATGTTCCACAACTTAATTTTGGCCAGGGTGGGGAGACATTTGAGGGAGGCAAGCCAGGAGTGTAGCGGCATTCAGGAATGTTGGTCTGAAGCCATATGGCCTTGAGGGATTAGGTTGGTTAGGTATGGGGTCGGGTTTAAAGAGGGCATAAGTTTTTTTTTGAGGAGAAGGTACTATTGGCGTTAGAGATTGTATCAGAGTGTTGGTTACCAGTGGTTGGGGGGATATCATCCTTGATCTTGAGCAGACACTTCCAAAAGAAACTATGGTGGGTTTTGGGGTTACAACTCTAGATGCTCATGCCCTTGGTAATGTACCGATCAGTCCAAAGCTTCTAGATGTTGCTACTGTCCCTGTTGATGTCATAAATAAGCCTGACAAGAGAGGCTTTGTTTTTGGCGGTGAGATCAGGGAAGCCATTAAAAGTACAAACAGAAGACCAAGCGACAAGCGCTTGACTACTTTTTTCAATGCAGGACCAGAAGAAAGAGCGGATGAACGTCTGTATCATGTTGAGGACCTTAGCAGGGAGCATGAACATAGATGACCAGTAATGACTAATAGAGTGGAGGATGGACTTGATAAGTTGGGCTCTCCCACCATAGGGGTCTTAACACTCCAAGACTGGATGAGCTTAGTGATCTTATGGATTAATGGAAGGTAGTCATGGATTGCCAGCCTTCTGCTGCCAATGGGTACACCAGGTAGAGAAAGGGAAGGGTACCTAAAGCAACGCCGGTATGGTTAGTGGCATGGTCCTGCTCAATTCTACTCATGCCACCAGTATAGAGCTGGGACTTAGTGGGGTTGATCCTAAGCCCGGAGAAAGCACCAAAACAGTCAAGAGTGTCCTTGAGGATTTTGATAGAAGGCATGTCTCCTCTACATAGGAGCAGGAGATCATCAACAAATGAGAGGTGGGTAATGATGGGGCGGGAGCATTTCGGGTGGTAGTTGAACTCGGGGTTGGAGGTGCTCTTCTCGATCATAGTGGAAAGAAATTCCATTGCAATAGTGAAGAGCGGGGGAGAGAGTGAGCAGCCTTGACGAAGCCCCCTGCACCCTTTGAAATGACCCTGGAGGCTACCATTTATGTTGACTGAGTAGGAGGCGATAGATATACATTCTTTGATCAAACTGATAAAGTGCACCGGGAAGCCCATTTTAGCAAGGCAATATAGAATGAATTCATGGTTGATGGTGTCGAAGGCCTTAGATATATCTACCTTCATGGCTGCTCTGGGGGATATTTGCTTCCTATCATATTTGTTAAGGAGTTCTTGGCAGATTAAAACATTGTGCTTGATAGATCTATTGGAGACAAAGACACCCTGGTTGAAGTTGATGAGGTGTGGAAGGACTGAGTTGATGCGGGCCGAGAGAACCTTACCAATTGTTTTATAGATTGTGTTGCAGCAAGAGATTGACCTGTAATCGGAAGGAGCAAGAGGGTTATCTTTTTAAGCAATAAGAGATATTGACGTGTGATTAACCTATTTAAGGAGTCTTCCATGTGTGAAGAAGTTGAGAATCGCTTCAGTGAAGTTGTGATGAGTGATGTTCCAAGAGGATTTGAAGAAGAGAGAGTTGTAAACGTCAGACCCCGGGGATTTACAATCACCAATGCTATGGAGAGCATTCTTAATTTCATCAAGATTCACCATCTTGTTGAGAGAAGCAACGTCTTCTGGGTAAAGATGAGGAAGTATGATGTAAGGGAATAGATGGTGGGGGAGAGGAGGGTTGAGGGTGAGTCAAAAGTGATTGACTAAGGTTGAGTCGATGAGGTCGGGGTCATTTGTGATGGTGCCATCAAGGGTACGGATTGCATTGATATGGTTAGCACAACGACGGGTTTTGATTCCTCTAAAGAGTTACGAAGAGCATTGATCACCATGGGCGATCCAATTAGCTTTGGATAGCTGAGCCAAGGTGATATGGAGGGCAAGTGTGCTGGCTTTTAAGATAGAGGAGAGTATGCATTCCTCCTCTTGAAGAGAGACGTCATGAAGGCTCTCCTGCAAGCGGATCTGGGTGTAGTGGAGGAGCTTACGGTTGTCTTTGATGGTTGAATGTAAAGCCTGGAGTTTTACACTTGGGAGCTTAAACATAGGATTCCCATCAACCTCCGTGTCCCAAGTTCTCTTCACACAATCAATGAAGCCCTCATGGTTGGCCCAGGTATTGTTGAATCTGAAAGGGGTGTGAAACTTTGCACTAGACGGCTCAGTGAAGAGAAGAGCCGAAGAGTGATCCGACACGTCTGGGTTGTCATAGTGGGCTTTGGAGCGGGGATAAGATGTGTGCCAATTAGGATTGGTGATGTTGCGGTCTATCTTGCACCAAGTACGGGCTCCAATTTGTTTGTTGTTCCAAATAAATTTACAGCCAGAGTAATGGTGGTCCGAGATGTCATTAGTTTTGAAACATGAGGCAATCTCGGAAGAAAGCTGCAAAATACAAGGGAGGTTGTTGGAGGATTTTTCATCGGGGGAGAGTGTAACGTTGAAATCTCCAAGCAAGGCCCAAAGTTTAGAGGAGTTTAGCATTCTAATGGTGGAGATGGTGGACCATAGATCAGGGATATCTTCTGGTTGGTTGTGGGCGTAGATGAAAGAGACTTCAAGGCTGGTGGATTGTTCAGGGTTTGGTCGAGGCTTGGAGATGTGATTGTTAATTATTTGGTCAGTTTTGATGAAGGTCGAGAGGTGAAGCTTTGATGGATTCCACCATATCCATATCAAGCAGTTGTGGGCGTGAGAGGAGTTAGAGATCTGACATCAGTTAGGGAAGAGGGATTTGGAGATGCGCTTCTCATTGTTGGACCTGAGTCTTGTTTCGAGGATGGCAAGGAGATCAATACTTTACTTCGTAGAAAAGGTTTGGATGGCTTTCTGTTTGGTAGGGTCATTTAAGCCCCTTATGTTCCAAGAACATATTCTACTATTGATTGGGTAGGGGTAGTTTGATCCTTGGTGGCACTTGCAGTCAAGGGAAGGGTGTAGGAAGGCTGGGAGTTTGCTTCAAGACTTGGGGAAAAGGAAGGTTGATTAGCGGTTATAATGGGAAGGGGCTTAGTGGATGTGGATGAGGGAGGAATTGTGGAAAGGTTTGAGGTAGGGGGGTCACCCGGGTGGTTGGAGGGGGCAGGTTGATTATCGATTAAGATGGGCAGGGGTGAGGAGGTATCGTGAGCAGGAATTGGGGTTGGTGGGGAGGGAACGGGGTCAGGGCTACTTTCAGTGGAGGTTAGAGAGGATTGATTTGGGTTTGTTGAATCTGATCGACTTGAGTAAGGGTCAGGGATGATCCTTTGGGATATATCCGGTGTTGGCATGAGGGGACTGGGATTAGGGTTAGGGATGCGCCGTAAGTGTTGGCGAGGGACCTTAGGAATCTTGAGCTTCACGCTATCGCGAGTCTCCTTAGGAGCAGGACAACAGTACCCAAAGACAAGGTAATTAGGGCAATGGGAGGGAAGCCAGTCATAGATCACCTTTTGAACGTATGTGGATCCGTCCGGATCAGTAAGGGTGACTTCCCGGAGAAGAGGACGAGAAGCTTGAATGTCCACTAGAATTCGAGCAAAGCCCAAGCGCTCTTGGTAAGCTGAGCAAGAGTCAGTTAGGATGGGAGTACCCAAGGCAGACCCAATTCTGGCAAGCATGTGCTTGGACCAGAACTGAAAGTCGAGATCATGAAGTGTAACCCAGATGCGTAAGGAGCTTAGGCTCGAGTAATCCAGAGGGAGGTCCTTGGTTCAACGTTTGAGAAATAGTGTGGAGGATCCGTTTGCAACCCATGGGCTGCGTGACAGGATAGCATTGAGATCGTCTTCATTAGCAAAGTGAAAGACAAAGATGCCCTTCTCTTTTCGAAGGATCTTATGATTTGATGAAGTTCCAGTGCTCGTTAGTTAATTTGATCATACGCTAGTAGGAGATAGGGCTACCAAGGGGGAAACCCACAAGTAAGAGGAGCCATTTCTGTGTGTTTTCAGCAACATCTTCATCAGTGAATGTGATGAATCTAGATTCGAGCTCTGGAGTGAAAGGGAGTGGGACATGGTTCCAACACTCATTTTTCGAGACAATATCTTTGTAATTAATCGAGGCGGCGGCTGTTTGAGCATGGGTCGGTTTACATGCTTGGTTTTGGGGAAGAGAGACAGAAGTCAGAGGGGTATGTCGGTTGGCCAGATGGGCCACAAGGGGATATGAACGGGTGATCCTCTCGGGAATTCCATTTTCTGGAGGAGATCGAGAGACTGACGCTCCAACTTCTTCGAAGTCCAGGGCGCTCGGGATCTCATCCAAGGGGATGGTACCATCATTGATAACAGGGCCTACCGTCAAGGTGGATGCCAAGGAGACTGATAGTGGAGCTACATGGCTAGACTGATCGGACTTGGACTCGGCAATGGGTAGCACATCAGACGAAGGGTTAAGCCTAGTAGAAGAACAAGGAGAGGGCGTGGTTGGTGGTTTCTTGAAAGTTTGACACAACGGAGGGAAAAGGGTGACGGACAATAGGGCTTGGGGAAGAGGAGGTTTAGGGTTCAACCTTCTGTTGTTAGAATGGATCAAATCATCCGGGATTGGTTCAAACGGGCTTTCCGGAGAATGGGGGGTAGGGGACGTGGGTGGTGGGTGGCTTTTGGGTGTTAGGGAATGGGTAGAGGATGGACGTTGCAACTCCGATAGTTTGATGGTGAGACGACGGGATCTTCTCGAGCTGGCCATGGGGGTGGCCACGGCAGCGAAGAAGGGTGGGGCGTGGCCTGGGGGCCACAGTGGAGTGGATATGGAGAGTCTTACTCCGGGGAGGGAGGAGAGAGAAGAGAGCATGTTTTACAATTGTTTTTTTTGCTTAAAAAGGGGTCGTCAAGTTTTCTACAAGTGAAAAATAGAATAGAGTTGAGAAGTTGACATTCGTGTTGCAAGACTTGGAGAAATAAAGAATCGAAATTTTGTGACTTTGGGGCAAGTTGACAAGTTGTGTTTATGTGGAGCAAGTCAACAATGAATGACGAGTATGTCACTTGATAACATGTCAATAACCATTAAGCATCAAACCGTAACAATCAACAAATGGTCTAGTTTGTTTGTCAAATTTTCATGTATAATTAATTTAATTTACTTAAATATATAACTAATGATTTGTTCTTTGAAATTCGATTTCCTTATATTTAAATTAAAGTTTTAAATATATACGGAGTGAATCTAGTGGATTAAGAAGTTGAGGCCCGTATCATATTCCGGATTTTTTTTTGGTTGGGCATGATCTGGATGGGATGACTATTTTGGCATGAAGTGAGGCAAAACCGGGCTAGAAAATATATGTTAGGGTTATAAAGAAAGGGTTGATCAAGCAAGTAAGGACAAAAAATGAAAACATTATCCAAAGTTGGAAACAGATTAATGGACTTAATAAAGAATACCTCTATTATTTTCATATACATAAAATCATGACAAAACATACAATTTTGAGGAAAATCAATAATAAGTTCTAGATGATCAAAGCATATTGGAGATCACCCATGAAAACAAAAACAAATCACTGTGTGTAGAGACTTAAGAATCCTCACAAGGTCATTTTATAAAACGAAATTAACTTATAATTATCCATTAAACTCGATGGCATAGACGAATTTTGATGAGCAAGATCTCGAGCTTCATCAATAAAAAAAAAGTCATAGAGTAATGTCACCATTTTCCATAAAATAAAATAACGTCAAAACTAAGGATGCATGCTGACAAAATGAGAGCAAATCGGTTGACTAGTAAGGCTAAACATGAATGCAGGAGGGTGACATGCCCAAGTCAGGTGACTAGTGAGTGGAAATCGGCCGACTTCGATATAACAATTCAAGTTCTGGGAACTCGAAGCGTTACGGGCTAGGACCTCACAGTGGGTCCCGACCCTCGGAGTAGCAACGACACAACGGATCTTACAATAAGGCACATACGAATGAAAGCAAAAACTCAATATAAAACCAAAGGTTTAAACAAAGGAAGCGTAAAAGACTCGCAGCCAAGTTCAAAACAAAAAGGAGAAACAACAACATAAACATAAACCCAATCCCGTCCTATAATGTACGGGAACCCCGACTGACCACACCATCCAGATCACTCAGCAACATCCTGAACCTCTGGAGCATCTACAACATCGGTATAAACCGTCAACTAACATTCTACATATCAGAAAGACAGTAAAGGCACAAACACACATAAGGTGAAGTAAACATATATCGTGCTCACACAACAACCGGTTATTATCTTTCATTAGGTTATCCAATTACTAATTCAACTTATGGTTGTTACACGAGTATCGCTACGATCTCGCCTCCGTCCACTTTCACCAACAGGAATAGAACGTACGCATCCTTCTATCACCTGCTGGACTGGTCGCGAGAGCACCTCCCACTTTCCCCATTCTGAACTGGACAAGCGGTAACCGCCTGATTATAATGCACTTGGGCCAATTAAGGTATAACAAAGGTGAATCCTATTCCGGTTATCAGTTATAACATAATAAGCAACACAAACAAGTCAATATAATCAAACCAATATACAAAATGAAGATAAGTAAGTCCAAGGGACTTACCTCACTCGAAGGTAAATCAACACTTAGCTAACACTCAGGAAAGCCTCAGGAAAAGGACACAAGGAAGCTTGTTCACACAAGCATCACGAATCCAGAGCCGAAACGAATGCTATAAGTCTATAACTTCTGGTCTCCATGATCTCTAAGAGATCTACACAAGCTAAGGTCTCAACCTTAGTCTTATAGTACCTTAGTCAACAACAACCAGAAGGAACAAGGAAAGGAACGAGGAAAGCAAGGAAGGAAGCAACTCACAAGAACGGGAGTTACTGTAGAAGAAACCGCAGGGGCGGCTGGACAGAGGCACAGGGGTGACACGTGACAGAGGTGCAGGATCGGCTCTGTATAGGCGCGGGGGCGGATCTTCGACATAAGCTACTGTCAGCTTCTCGATGATAGTAGAACGACGACAAGGCCAAGGCTTGCTCTTTCACTACTCTCCACACTTCACAACTCAACCAAGGGAGCTTGTGAACATCAAAGGATTATCAACGGAATGCTCCACAAGAATCAATGATCAAACTTGATTCTTGGAGAAGAAGAAAAGAGGAAACGAAAGGGAGAAACAAAACAAAAGAGCAGCAAGGTGCAGTAACACATGTTCGCTCAAAAGTGTGCGTCACTAGTTTTAAATTTATATCTAGAACTCAAAGCAAAGCGAACCCGCAGTGTACGGATCAGCTGTAGTAAGGCAAGAAATTCCAGAGTCGAACTCAGGGATTTGGTGAGAATAAAATCGAATTCAGTTATCTAACAAAGTGCAAAAGCTTTTGTGATTAATAAAGGAGGAAACGATTCCAAGGATTCAAGTATCCGATTGCGGCTTTCGATTCAAGACACTTCTAAAGATCAAAGGACATAATTTATATTGCCAAGGTTATGTGTTTCAAAGGTAGATATCGTACGGTGAAGTTCCGAAACCTATTTATCTAATCCAAAGGTTCTCTCTATAAGGTTTGTTGAGGCTGCAATATAGAAAGATCTAAGGACAAGAATTACACTCAAACTAACTACCCAAAACCCCAGGATGTGACTCTCCAAGGTAAAGATAGAAAGCACACTTAAAACCTTAATAAAGGATGTTGAGTCTCTCTATTACCCAAATATTGTAATCTTAATCTATTAAATGTAGAATCAATGATGAAATCTCTTCATACACTCAAATAGAGGTTAAAAAGGTTAAGCAAGGTTAGGATTTAGGCAAGGATTAACTTTGGTTAAGGAATAAATCAATTAAAGATCGTCAGAGGAATAAATCGACTGGATATTGATTAAATCGTCCGATTTTCTCAAGAACAGGGCGATTTTCCTGTTGTCGCAAAGTTAAAATCTAAACTCTCAGGTTCCATGATAGCATGAATTATAGTCTATATTTTGGGGTTTGTTTGGACGTTTTATCTTTCATAATCTGCATGTTTGTATGTATATTATGTGATTATATTACCATTTCATCTACCTTTGCGAGAATCGAGGTCTACACCTAGTTTTGTTGTAATCGTAGGTAAAATGGCACGTTTTGCATCAAAAAGGAGCAAAAGGAGCTATGGAGTCATTGGAGCTACATTTAGGAACATAAGGAACCATCCAAGAAGCATAGCCATGGATTAGAGATTCACTTGGGACCAGATTTGAGAGATTTCACATTCAGTTGTGACTCACCTCGGTTGACCACAGATTCACCCCGACCGAGGTAATCCAAGGAAGTCGACTCGACCGAGGCGAATACCTAGGACGCGGCGAGAATATTTTATTCTTGGCTGAGATCTTTTATCTTTGGAAAGAGATCTTATATTTTTGGGCTTGGCTCCTGGAACGAAGAAGATATGATAGAAGATATATTTCACCTATTTTTATGGGAAGAGATCTTTCTAAGATATCTTATCTTTAGAGAGTAATTTTCCTATAAAAAGGGTCGGATTTCCCACAAATCCGACATCCGCATACAGTGGAAGATCGTGCGAAAGACCGCAGCAGCCATACTCCAGTTGGGAGATTTGAAGAACCTTTTTGAAGGTTGAAGGGAGATTGAAGATTGTAGCTTTTATAGCTTTTGAAAGATTTTCTTGTGAGATTACCTTAGATTCTCTTCCTTGTTGTCTTGCTTGTTGGATTTCTATCCAAGGAACGCTTTTGTTGTGATATTTGATTAAGTTATTGAAGTCTTTTCATTAAATTCTTCTTGTTCAAATATTCACCTTCTTCCCATATACTTGATTAATACTTTCATGATGATGAGTGGCTAATCTCTTTGTGTGATTCTAGGGTGATTGGCTGAAGGTTGTGGGAAAAACAATGATAGAATAATCTTAGATTCCAGTAGGACCTTGAAAGTTCGAGTCTTTAACCTTAACCCTAAGCATCTTGTTCAGTCGATGAACATCTCGGCCGGGGTGGAATTTGGCTGACCGAGGTGACTTATTTGATCCTAAACTGAGAGTTAAGTGTTAGAGTTTGCCAAATCCTATTCTTATTACACCCTTCCTGGTTCAATGCAAGCTTAGGATGAGACTTACCCGGTAATTCCTTAGTTTGTGTACCAACGATCATAAGTGTAGGTAATAAAGGTTTATCCTTTATTGGGGTTTGAGTGTGCTTTCATCCCATCTTTGTGAGTTAGCCTGAGACTTACCCGGTAAAGGTTGATTCTATTTCCTTAGATGGTGTGTTAGTTTGAGGTTATAGTTCTTTATCTTGATTCCTTGAGACTTACCCGGTAATAGGAGTTACGGTTTAGGATTAGTGAGTAGTGAGACTTACCCGGTGATCTATTCCACTTTAGAAACACCTTCCCCATGCAAAAACCTCACCTTTGTCCGCTTATCTTTAGATCTTGAGTTGGAACCACAACTAGATGCTTTAATCCCTAGAATTGCATATTTCCTTTATTGACTTCTTATTCATCTTTGATTGTTTTAATTGCTCTTTTGGTTAGTATTTACATAAGCATACCGTGATTGGACTTTGTTTCACTAAGTCCCTATGATCGACCCCTGGAATTCCTTGCTTTTTACTACGATTGACCCGTACACTGCGGGTTCGCATCCTTATTTTAAGCTTACGTCTAGGGTTATAAATTTAAAGCTTGCACACACCGTTTGAAGCAAACAAGTTTTTGGCGCCGTTGCCGAGGACTTGGTCTAGACCGAGCCGGTTACGGTTTGCTCTTGGGGCACTTGCCCCCGTGTCTACTAACCACTCTACTTGAGTGACTTTTGCAGGTTCTTTCTTAGGTATATGCGAAGAACCCGCACTGGGAAGGAAATCGTTCCTTACGATCCCGAACCAGAAAAGACATACAAGCGACGCTTAAGAGAAGAGAAGATGGCCCAACAAGACAACCGCGATCTTGAGGCCGAGTTGAAAGAGGCGTTAGAACTGCTACGCCTCAGCAGGGAAGAGCTAAGGCAAGAGAAGGAAGAAACTCGCACCAAGACTGAAGCAATCGAAGCAGAAATGGCAGCCATACGAGACTAGATTCTACTTCGACCGAGGGAAGACCCAGTTCCCGATGTTGGACCGATACAGGGCCCAGTTGCTGACCCTCGACCGAGGCAGGTCCCAGTACCTAACGCCCCGGCCGAGGTACTTCCACCTCGGATGCCAGTCCGAAACGTTCTTCTTGCAGGAATCCCACAAACCCTAGGTCAAAGGATGGACCCCAATCAATAACTGAGGCGTCCAGGAGTTAACCTAGGAGATCCAGCGGACCATGACTACGAACTTCGACCGCAAGTTCTATCCATGATTCGCCAATGCCAGTTCGGAGGGCTAGAGAAGGAATCACCACATCAACATCTTCAAAACTATGAGATCTTGATGGAAACCTTGAGACCTTCAAGGATTGAAAATAACAACTACAAGCTAAGATCTTTTTACTTTTCTTTAAAAGATAGAGCTATTACTTGGTATCAATCTCTTCCTCCAGGAAAAATCAGCACATGGGAGGAGATGACTACGGAATTCTTGACCAAATTCTTTCCCCCCTCAAAGACCGCTGAAATGAGAGGGAAGATCAACGCTTTCATTATGAAGGACAAGGAGAGCTTGTCCAAGTCATGGGAGCGGTTCAAGGACATCCTTTTGGATTGCCCACATCATGGGATTCCAAAGATAGAGTTATTGGAGATATACTTCAAGGGACTGGACGGAAGCACCCAGTTAAACCTCCAACTACTCTCCGCCGGTACCTTCATGGACATGGTGATTGACGAAGCTTGGGACTTCATCGAGAAGCAAGCTTTGCATATGAAGAAGTACACCCACCAAGGAGCTGAAGGTGGAGTTAAAAGAGTTAACTTCCAAGAAACTCAGCCCAACAATAATCAACTCACGTCTTTGAAGAATGTTGTGAAGCAATTGAAGGAACTCTTGGTTGCTCAAACCAAGAAGGAAGAGCAAGGACAAAGGAACAACAACAACGGATACCGTAACAACAACAACGGTTCCCGGAACAACAATTACAACAACAACAATAGAGGATCCAATAGCAACAATTGGAGGGCGAACAACCAAAATTCGGGTATCCATTCAAACTCCAACTCTAACGATTCCTCTAACCCTTTCCTCTCTTCCCCTTCTTCTTCTTCTACTCCATTAAAAAGCCAGGGGCAAGGATCAAGTTTGTCTCAGCCAGAAAAGAAAGACGCAGTTCTGGAGGCTATCTTGATCAAGCTCAACGCTATGGAGAATTCTATGACTTCATTTTCGAAGGTCCAAAAAGCCTTTGAACAACAACTTGCAAGTAGGGCGAATGAAGCGCCAAGAGATCCAGGGAAGCTTCCAGCAAGGACGGAAAGCAACCCTAAGGGCCAGATCATGGCCATAACTACGAGGAGTGGACTGAAAACTGCAGATCCAGCGCCTCGGTCGGTGCCAGTACCGACGAAGATCACCTCGGTCCAGGTGCAGTCGAAGAACACTTCGGCCGAGATGCCAACCGAGGTGGAGCCACAGAAAGCGGAGGGGAAAACTGAAGTTTACGTTCCACCTCCTGCATACAAACCACCACTTCCATTCCCCCAGTCAAGGGTCAGAGCACATCTAGACAAGCACTTTGGTAAGTTCCTTGACTTGATGAATAAGCTGCATATTAACATTCCTTTCCTTGATGCTATTCTAGGAATGCCCGCCTATGGGAAGTTCTTGAAGGAGATCCTATCAAGGAAGAGGAAACTGGAAGACTTTGGTGAAGTTAGGATGACATCTAAATCTTTGGAGCTCATTCAAATCATGAAGGAGAAGATGCCACCTAAATTGAGAGATCCCGACTCATTTTGCATTCCCATTCAAGTTGGGGATGTCACTTGTGAAGCCCTTTGTGATCTAGGAGCCAGCGTGAGCATCATCCCGCTAGAGCTATGTGTGAAGATCGGACTTGGAGAGCCCAAGCCGGTCAAGATTCGACTTTATATGGCGGATCGCTCCATCACCCATCCCGTGGGCATCTTGGAGGACGTTCCGGTCAAGTTAGGTAACTTCTATCTACCTATAGATTTTGTTGTACTTGACATTCCCGCAGATTATCCTGTTCCTATTATTCTCGGGAGGCCATTTCTAGCAACTTCGGGTTGCAACGTGGATTGCAAGAATGCCAAGTTGAAATTCAACATTGGCGGCGATGAGGTGGAGTTCGCACTACTTGCAGCCATGAAAGGGGAGCAGCTAAGCGATGATATCTTCAACATCTATGATGAAGAAGAATCAAGAGAATTGGTGAGCTCTATCCTTACTAACGATCCACTCGAAAGAGTTATTAGCTTCAGTTTAATGGAGGAAGGTATAGATGCTTCTTGTGATGCAGATATACGGAGCTTAAAGGCACTGGAAGAGGATCCAAGAGCTAAAACTGAGAAGCTAATCCAGGAGACGAAGATCTCCAGTTTCGGTTCCAGTTGCAGTACCTCGACCGAGGCACCTTCTGGACTGAGCGAGGCAACTGAAGAACATCTCGGTCAACGCCTCTGCGCCTCGACCGAGGTTGATGGCGAGACGACTTCAATTGAGACTTCCGAAAGTCCAGTTTCTGGATCTACTCCACTGGAAGGAGGAAGCAAGGATCTCCCTCAGAAAGCACCCCCAGTTGTG
Organism: Fagopyrum esculentum; assembly: GCA_033239045.1. Lineage (NCBI taxonomy): Eukaryota > Viridiplantae > Streptophyta > Magnoliopsida > Caryophyllales > Polygonaceae > Fagopyrum > Fagopyrum esculentum. The sequence goes on along the minus strand of BSUD01000008.1, from coordinate 104,736,188 downwards.
GAGCTTAAACAACTCCCAAATCACTTGAGGTATGTCTTTCTTGGACCGGATTCCACTTATCCCGTTATTGTTAATGCTTCCCTTTCCGAAACTGAATTATCTAAACTAATACATGTCCTGAGAAAGCATCAAAAGGCTTTGGGTTATACTATAGATGATCTTATTGGCATTAAGCCCTCTTTCTGCATGCATAGAATTCTAATGGAGGATGATCATAAGACTTCACGGGAACCTCAAAGACGGTTAAATCCGATCATGAAAGAGGTTGTGAAGAAGGAAATTCTTAAGTTGTTGGATGCAGGTATTATATACCCTATCTCGGACAGCAAGTGGGTTAGCCCGGTGCATGTAGTTCCGAAGAAAGGAGGGATGACCGTTGTGACGAATAAGAACAACGAGTTGATCCCAACTAGGACCGTTACGGGCTGGAGGGTTTGCATCGATTATAGGAAGCTGAACACGGCCACACGGAAGGACCATTTTCCACTTCCCTTCATTGATCAAATGCTCGAGCGGTTGGCCCAGCATTCACACTTTTGCTACCTAGACGGTTATAGTGGATTCTTCCAGTTTCCTATCCATCCGGATGATCAGGAGAAGACTACTTTCACTTGTCCATGGGGGACATTTGCTTATAGGAGGATGCCGTTTGGATTGTGCAATGCACCCGCTACCTTCCAACGATGCATGATGGCTATCTTTTCTGAGTACATAGAGGAGATCATGGAGGTATTTATGGATGATTTTTCTATATATGGTTCCTCTTTTGATGATTGCCTATCTAACCTTTCTCTAGTGCTTAAAAGATGTGAAGACACTAATCTTGTTTTGAATTGGGAGAAGTGTCATTTTATGGTTAATGAAGGCATTGTGCTAGGACACCTCGTTTCTAATCGAGGCATTGAGGTCGATCGCGCTAAGATCGAGACTATTGAGAAACTCCCTCCCCCTTGTTCTGTTAAAGGTGTGAGGAGTTTTCTCGGGCATGCAGGTTTCTATAGAAGATTCATCAAGGACTTCTCTAAGATTTCCAAACCTCTAACTAACCTCTTGAATAAAGATGTTGTTTTTGAGTTTTCGCAGGAGTGTCTTGATGCTTTTTACAGGATTAAGGAAGCGTTGATCTCCGCTCCCATTATCCAACCTCCGGATTGGACCTTACCCTTTTGAGATCATGTGCGATGCTAGTGATGTAGCCGTAGGAACGGTGCTTGGACAGAAGAAAGATGGACGGACCACCGCTATTTACTATGCTAGCAAGACGCTAGATGTAGCACAACGCAACTACACTACCACCGAGAAGGAATTATTGGCGGCTGTATATGCTTTCGAGAAGTTTCGTTCCTATTTAGTTGGGGCGAAAGTCATTGTCTACACCGACCATGCAGCCATTCGTTACTTGTTGGCTAAGAAAGATGCCAAGCCACGCCTTATTCGATGGATTCTCTTGCTCCAAGAGTTTGATCTAGAGATCCGCGACAAGAAGGGATCCGAAAATTCTGTTGCGGATCACCTCAGCCGGCTACCTGCATCTTCACGTGAGAAGGACGAACCGCCCATAGACGATTCATTCCCCGATGAGCACCTACACTTGTTGGAGCGTTTGATAGACTTACTTACTTCACCCCACGATGGAGGTGAAGTATGGGGTGAGGGCACCTCCCTTCACATTTGAGAGGCGCATCATGATCCAGCTAGCGACCTTAAACCAAGCGCTTCTTGGGAGGCAACCCAAGGTATTGCTTTCTTTTCCCGTTTTCTAGTCTAGTTTAGATAGTTTTTGCTTTTGCTTTGCTTTGTTTTGTTTTTGGCGTTCTAGACAGATAACAGGAGACATCTAAGGAAGGAGCATAACTGGAAGTACAGAAGATCGAGAATTTGAGAAGACGAAGTTTGACTGAGGCATCTCGGTTGCTATCAGAGCACCTCGACCGAGATGATTCTTGAGCAACCGAGGCGACTAGGGTTTTTGAAGAACCACCTCGGTCCGTCCCACCTGGGTCCAGTCGAGACCATCTCGACCAAGGTGACAACAGTTCCAGAAAAGGGTATAAAAGGGGGCGAAGATTCTCTCTCTTCCATCTCACCCTTCCTCGACCGCGGCGACAATTTCACCTCGCTTCCTTCGATTCTTGCTCGTTTTTGAAGATTTTCGCTTCCAAACTACGATTAAAGCTTTGAGGATCCCAGTGCATCATCGATCTGCAAGAAAATCGAACCGATTCGGCCGAACGAGGTAAAATAAAAACCGAAACCCTACCTCTCCGATTTCGCTTTGATTTGGGCTTTGGTTGCCCTTGCATTTGCTGAGAAAAGGCTTAAGTACCCCATAGGAAGCAGTTGTAGTGATTTTGGGGGAAAAGAACTGATTTTTCTGAAGAAATTACGATCCAGTTTTTCGCTTCGGTCCAGTCGAGCTGTGCCTCGGCCGAGGTGATTCTTGAGTGTTGTCAGTTGACCGAGGTGACCTGACAGTGACTGAATTGAAAATGAGTTCTGACCGACGCCTTGCCCTTAGGGCTAGATCCTCACCTTCCCCTTCGTCCTCTTCTTCCCGACCTTACCGCCCGGTGATCCATGAGCGACACCGGGTGGATTATGAGCGTATTTCTGGCCGTCCAGTGATTGCACCTCGCTTCTTGGACATGTCTGCTTTTGATTGCCTCCAGGTAGACGGAGACCTTAGGAGGATGATTTCTACAGTTGGTGATGACATGAATTATGTATCATCATATTCATGCATATTATAGAAGATTGTCTCAGTTTACCTTGCATTTAGAGAGACTTTGTATGACTTTTATGTTCTATTCAATCATTTGTCAGAAATAGAGGTCTACACGAGTTTTTGATGAATTATAGGTAATTGGAGTGGAATTGGAAGCAAAAGCGGAGCAAGGAGCATCTAAGGATTGTTAAGGAAGCTAAAGGAGTCTTAAAGGGTTCATAAAGAGCTAAGGAATTGCAAAGGAGAAGCATAGAATACGAGCCAAGAGAAGAACACTTTCTGTTGAAGAAAATCGTGCCAATTTACATATAAATCGGACGATTTTCCTCTCCAGAATTCGAACGATTTTGTGCATAAATCGCCTGGGTCGATCTATTGTATTTTTCGGCCAAATGAAAAGACGACACAAAGCCTAATTATTTTGGGCTAGAGGAGAGTTTTGCCAAACGGCCCATTTGCAAGAAACTATAGAAGAGAACCCTACGAACGAAAATGAGGAGGCCGCAGCGGGAAATCTTTACACGTTTGAGAGGAATTGAAGATTCATGGAAGGAGATTGAAGGACTTTTTACCGGGAAGTCATTCTTGATTCTAATTGTGAGATCTCTTTGTTCATTGAAATACTTGCTGTTTTTGAGCACGAATTTGAGTTGTTTAGGAGATACATTGAGTTGTTTTGACAATCGTTTACAAATTTGAAGCTTATTGGAATTCTTTATTCAAGATTCGGTTTCTTTGCGATTTTTCTCTTCATAATTAATTTGATTCGTTTTTGAAAATGGTTGGCTAAAACCTTTGTGATTCTGGGGAGAATAGTTGATGATTAAGGCTTAGATGATGATAGACTGAACTCATTCAAACATTAGGACCCTGAGAGTTTAGATTTTAGTTTTGCGATAAACAGGAAAATCGGGCTGTTCTTGGGGAAAATCGACCGATTTTCTTATGAACAGGACAATTTATTCTTCTGACGAACTTTAATTGAACCAATCTTTAATGAAAACTAATCCTTGCCTAAATCCCAACCTTGATTAACCTTTCTACCCTCTAATTGAATGTATGAAGGCACTTCAAACCTGTTTCTACATTTAATAGATTAAGATTTCAAGATTTGGGTAATAAAGAGACTCAACATCCTTTATTAAGATTTTAATTGTGCTTTCTAATCTTTACTTTGGAGAGTCATATCCTGAAGTTTTAGATAGTTAGTTTGAACATAATTCTTGTCTTTAGATCTTTCTATATTGCAGCCTCAACAACCCTTATAGAGAGAACCTTTAGATTAGTCATATGGGTTTCGGAACTTCATCGTACGAATCCTACCTTTGAACATTTAATCTTGGCAATATAAACTCTGTCCTATATCTATAGAAGTGTCTTGAATCGAAAGCCGAAATCGGATACTTAAATCCTTGGAATCATTTCCCTCTTTATCAATCACAAAAGCTTTTACACTTTCGCTAGATAATTGACTTTGAATTTATTCTCACCAAATCCCTGAGTTCGACTCTGGAATTCTTACCTCACTACAACCGATCCGTACACTGCGGGTTCGCTTTGCTTTTGAGTTCTAGATACAAATTTAAGACTTTGACGCACACACCTTTTGAGCGAACAAGTTTTTGGCGCCGTTGCCGGGGATTTGGTCTAGACCAAATTCGGTTATCGGTTGTCTAGCTTGAGAGCTCTTGCTCTTGTGATTTGATTTGTCTACTTGAGTGATCTTTGCAGGTTCTTTAGGTATATGCGAAAGACTAGATCAACTAAAGATCTAGTTCCTTTCGATCCCGAATTGGAGAGAACTTTGAAAAGAAAGTTGAAAGAAAAGAAAATGGCTGAAAACGATGAGAGAAACTACCAGGTTGAACTGCATGAAGCTCAACGCCAACTCCAGTTGAGTGAGAAAGCACGAAAAGATGCTGAAACGAGTCATCAATTTCAGATTGATGAACTAAGAGCTATGATGTTGGACATGAAGATGGAGTTGAACGAATCTAGGAAGAAGAAGAAGGTCAAAACACCAACTAAATCTATTAGGAATGACTCATCCGATGATGAAGATCTTAACCCGGATATGCCGGAGCTAGAAGAGATTGACCCATTATTTCGTCCTACTCGAACCACCCCGAAACCAAGGGTTGTTCCTCGCAACCCAACTAGGGATGTGAGAGTTGCTAATGAAGGTGATAGACCCCGAACTTTGGGGCAATGGATGGACCCAATTCAGCAACCACGCCGCCTAGGTGTGGATTTCGGAGCTGAAGACATCCAAGAGTTTAGCTTCTCACCACAAGTCATCACCATGGTTCGCCAAAATCAATATGGCGGAGCAAGTACTGAATCTCCACATCAACACTTGCAGAATTTCGAGATTCTCATGGAGACTATGAAGCCGAAGAAGGCAATTACAAGCAATTACAAGATCAAGCCGTTCTTCTTCTCTTTGAAGGACAAAGATCTAGCTTGGTACCAAACACTTCCAGCTGCGAAGTTAGCTACATGGGAGGAATTATCTTCGGAATTTCTCACCAAATTCTTTCCGCCATCCAAAACGGCGGAAATTTGAGAGGTAAAATAAATGCTTTTTCTATGAAAACTAATGAAAACTTGTTTCAATCTTGGGAAAGGTTTCAAGATCTATTGTTGGATTGCCCACACCATGACATTTCCAAGCTGGAACTATTGGAGATCTACTACAAAGGATTGGATGTGGAAACACAATTCAACCTTCAATCTCTCTCTTGTGGCACATTCATGGACATGAGAAAGGATGATGCTTGGGACTTCATTTGAGAAGCAAGCCCAAGTGATTGAGAAGTATTCCCACCGGAAGGTGGACTCAAATAGCAGGAATCAAGGCGATCCGGGAGCCAAGTTGAATCAAGCCGCTCAAACACAAATATTCTCTCTCAAAGATGACATCAAAGAATTGAGGGAAGTGCTCAAAACAAGTCTTCAAAAGACTAAGGAGCAAGAAGCCAACTACATGGGGCGGGACAACAATCAAAGGAATGATAACCGGAATTCCAATTGGAACAACAACAACAATAACAACTGGAACTCCAATTGGAATAACAACAACAATAGAAACTCCAATAACAACAATTGGAGGTCAAATCAGCAAAATCCAGGTAATCCTTACTCTCATGCTGAAAAGGCTCTAACACCTCCACCTTCTTCTATTCCATCAACAAGCCAGGGAATATCAAGCGGATCAAACAAATCCGATCCCATGCTAGAGACGATCCTAGGCAAGCTACAAGGATTGGAGAGTTACATAACTTCGGTTGACAAAGCTCACAAAGCTTTAGAAAACCAAGTATTCAACAAAGCCGGTGAAGTTCCAAGAGATCAAGGGAAACTTCCCGGGAAGACGGAAGATAACCCAAAGGGAAGGGTTATGGCAATAACTACTAGGAGCGGCAGGACAACCACCGATCCTCAACCCAAAGTAGTCGAAACCACCACAAAAGAAGGAGAGGCAAGAGAGAAGGAAGAAGTCTACATTCCTCCTCCTGCTTACAAACCACCTCTACCTTTCCCTCAATCTAGAGCGCGTGCACGCCTAGATAAACATTTTAGTAAGTTTGTTGAACTTATGAGTAAGCTACATATTAACATACCTTTTATGGATGCAATTTTAGGTATGCCAGCTTACGGGAAATTCCTCAAAGAGATCCTCTCTAACAAGAGGAATTTGGAAGACATAGGGAAGTCAAGATGAGTATGGAGTCATCCGAACTCATCAAGACTATGACGGAGAATATGCCACCTAAGCTCCGTGATCCAGGATCCTTTTGCATACCCATTTGGGAGAAGCTACCTATGATGCTCTTTGTGACCTTGGAGCGAGTGTGAGTATCATACCCCTTGCTCTATGCAAAGCAGTTGGTCTAGGAGAGCCTAGACCGGTGAAGATCACACTCTACATGGCTGATCGTTCCACCACTAAGCCGGTGGGGATATTAGAAGACATTCCGGTAAAGCTCGGTAAGTTTTACATCCCCATAGACTTTGTCGTTCTTGACATACCTGCAGATTATCCGGTTCCCATCATTCTTGGGAGACCATTCCTTGCCACATCAGGATGCATGGTAGATTGCAAGAACAGCCAGCTATCCTTCCATATTGGTGAAGAAAAGATAGAATTCATACTCTCTTCCTTAATCAAGGAGCCAGCCTTGAAAGACGATACTTTTGAAATTATTGATGAAGAAGAGTCTAGAGAGGTAGTAAGTTCGATCTTGATGAAAGACCCTCTTCAAAAGGTTCTTAGCATGAGCATCATGGAGGAAGGAGTGGAACATGACTGCAATGAGGATGTGAAAGCATTAAATGATGTGGAGGAAGAACTAGGAGCAAGAATTGAAGAACTAGAGTGGACTCCGGAAACTGTGAAGAAAATCGACCTGCCTGAAATAAATCGACCGATTCATGAAAAGGCAATCCGATTTTTTACAACAGAAACAAAAATCGACCCGACTGAACGAAATCGTCCGATTTATGAAGAGGCAACCCGATCTTTTTCGACAGAAAGAAAAATCGTACCTCAAATCGACCGATTTATTTCAGGGGAGGTCGATCCAGAGGGAAATTTTCTGGATTCTCCAAACGTCTCCGCAGCCACTCTCGAATCTAATGATGCCGTACCTCCATCTCTAGAGGCCTCTCCTACAACAATCGAAGGCCAAGATTCATCATCAATCAAGGTACCCCCATCATTAGAATTAAAGCCACTTCCCACGCATTTAAGGTACGCATTTCTTGGCACTAATTCCACATATCCGGTCATTGTCAATGCGAATTTGAATGAAACTGAATTAGAGAAACTTATGCATGTTTTGAAGCAACATAGGAGAGCATTAGGTTACACCATTGATGATTTAGTAGGAATAAAGCCTTCTCTATGTATGCACAAAATTTTAATGGAAGAGGATTACAAACCTTCACGCCAACCTCAAAGACGGTTAAATCCGGCAATGAAAGAGGTCGTGAAGAAAGAAATCTTTAAGCTACTTGATGCAGGTATCATCTTCCCTATTTCTGATAGCCAATGGGTGAGTCCAGTACAAGTAGTACCCAGGAAAGGAGGCATTACCGTTGTTGCCAACAAGAACAACGAATTTATCCCAACACGGACAGTTACGGGATGGCGAATGTGTATCGACTACCGCAAACTGAACGTGGCTACAAGGAAGGACCACTTCCCCCTTCCTTTTATCGATCAAATGTTGGAAAGGTTAGCCCAACATTCTTACTTTTGTTATCTAGATGGATATAGCGGTTTCTTTCAGATTCCAATTCATCCGGATGATCAAGAGAAGACGACTTTTACGTGCCCATGGGGTACGTTTGCTTATAGAAGAATGCCATTCGGCTTATGCAACGCTCCAGCCACCTTCCAAAGGTGTATGATGGCAATCTTCTCCGAATATGTAGAGAATATCATGGAAGTCTTCATGGACGACTTTTCGGTATATGGTTCTTCCTTTGATAACTGTCTCTATAACCTTTCACTAGTTCTTAAGAGATGTGAGGACACTAACTTAGTCTTAAACTGGGAAAAGTGTCATTTCATGGTAACCGAAGGGATTGTGTTAGGTCATCTAGTATCACAAAGGGGAATAGAAGTTGATAGAGCGAAAATAGAAACCATTGAGAAGTTACCTCCCCCTTCTTTGGTAAAAGGAATTAGAAGTTTCTTAGGACATGCAGGCTTCTATAGGAGATTCATAAAAGATTTTTCTAAGATTTCAAAACCCTTGACTAATCTTTTGATGAAGGACGCAACTTTCGAATTTTCGAAGGATTGTCTAGATGCTTTTTGCAGGATCAAAGAAGCTTTGATTTCAGCACCAATCATTCAACCACCCGATTGGACTCTTCCATTCGAGGTCATGTGCGACGCAAGCGACGTCGCCATAGGAGCAGTTCTTGGACAAAAGAAAGATGGTTGCACTCATGCCATCTACTACGCTAGCAAAACGCTAGATGAGGCTCAATATAATTATGCAACTACGGAAAAGGAACTTTTAGCCGTAGTATACGCTTTTGAGAAATTTCGTTCCTATCTTGTAGGTGCGAAGGTGATAGTCTATACGGACCATTCCGCAATCCGATACCTCTTCACGAAGAAGGATGTGAAGCCAAGGCTTCTAAGGTGGATCCTACTCTTACAAGAGTTCGATTTAGAGATTAGAGATAAGAAAGGATCGGAAAACTCAGTTGCCGATCATCTTAGTCGTCTCCCACAAACCACCGGCGAGACGGACAAGCTTCCTATAGACGACTCATTCCCTGACGAGCAGCTACACGAGATTGAAGAGTGTCTTCAACACATCTCAAAAGGTAATGATCCATGGTTCGCTGACATTGTGAATTACCTTGTTTGTCAGGAGATCCCACCCGGACTTTCATACGCTCAAAAGAAGAAATTCTTTAGTGACGTCCGGCAATTCTATTGGAACGAACCTCTTCTATTCAAAAGAGGTCCCGATGGCATTTACAGGAGATGCATCCCCGAAGATGAGATAGATAGTGTCATCCGCCATTGCCATTCTCTACCATGTGGCGGACATGCTAGTTCCCACAAGACTTGTGCTAAGGTACTTCGTTCCGGCTTCTATTGGCCTACACTTTTCAAAGATGTGCAAAAGTTTGTTGTTTCTTGTGATGCTTGTCAAAGGACAGGTAATATATCCAGGAGGAATGAGATGCCTCTCAACAACATACAAGAAGTAGAGATCTTTGACGTATGGGGCATCGATTTTATGGGACCTTTTTCATCTTCATGCGGTAACCAATATATACTTCTTGCCGTAGACTATGTCTCAAGATGGGTAGAGGCAATCGCTTCTCCTACTAATGATGTAATGGTAGTGGTGAAGTTCCTCAATAGAACGATCTTCCCAAGGTTCGGAACTCCCCAAACCATCATTAGTGACGGAGGAACGCATTTCACGGCCCGTCAATTTGAGACTCTATTGGCTAAGTATGGGGTGACCCATAAGATAGCTACACCTTACCATCCGCAAACCAGCGGACAAGTCGAAATATCCAATAGAGAGATCAAGGGAATTTTAGAGAAAACCGTCTCTAAAACAAGAAAAGATTGGTCAATGAAGCTTGACGATGCACTATGGGCATAGAGGACGGCCTTCAAGACACCAATAGGTACTACTCCCTATAACCTTGTCTATGGTAAATCCTGTCATCTTCCTGTAGAGCTAGAGCACAAAGCCTATTGGGCCATCAAGTGGCTCAATTTTGACATGAAAGAAGCCGGAGAGAAGCGGCTCTTAGACATCAATGAGCTAGATGAGATCCGGCTAAATGCGTATGAGAACGCAAAGATATACAAGGAACGGACAAAGCGTTGGCATGATAAGCACATCATTCCAAAAGACTTGAAGGAGGGAGACCAAATCCTCCTATTCAACTCAAGGCTGCGTCTATTTCCAGGTAAGCTCAAATCCCGTTGGACAGGACCTTATTTAATTAAACGAGTTTTCCCCCATGATGTAGTTGAAGTATGGGGTGAACAAAGCGGAAGTTTCAAGGTCAATGGCCAACGGTTGAAGAAATATACACCGGAAGCTCCGGTCGAGGAGATAGCTCCTATCCTCCTCCATTGAACACATACCATACACCGTCTAGCTAAAGACGATAAATTAAGCGCTTCTTGGGAGGCAACCCATGATAGTATAGTTTTTCACCCTTTTATCACTTAGTTAGAGTAGATTAATTGTTTTGCTTCTTTGTTTTCGTTTTTATTTGTTCCTCGATGCACTCTTGGTTTTTCGTGTCATTAATCGCAGGAAATTAGGTTCAACTCGAGAGATCCATGGAAAAAGGGAGCACAAATCAGTTAAATCTTCAAGATCCATGAAGAATAAGGAAGGAAATCGAGATACACTAAGTAAATCGTCCGATTCAAGAGCAGAGCAAGGCGATTTTTGACAACAGGAAGAAAAATCGACCTGGATCGACCTGCCCAATTAAATCGTTCGACTTCCTATGTGTTCAGAGAAAAATCGAGTTACCCAAAATAAATCGTCCGATTCAGAAGCAGAGCAAGGCGATTTTTGACAACAGGAAGAAAAGTCGACCTGAAGATCGACCCATCGAATTAAATCGTCCGATTTTCTTTGGATCCAGAGAAAAATCTCCCCGACGATTAAATCGACCCTATAAATCGTCCGACTTTCTTCACAGTTTCTCGACTCTATATAAAGACTCAACACTCGATCTTCCTCATTCCACAACTTACAACTCTCGATTTCCCCCTTCTCAAGAACGCCGAAAATCGCCCTCAACCTACAATCCTAATTCCTTCATCATTTTGAGTGATTCTTGGCTCCAAACTGAAGCATTTTCAACAAGGAACAAGGATCTAGCAACAACAAGCACGGTAATCGACTCCTCCACAAGGAATTCAGGTTTTTCTTTCCAAAAACCTAAGTTTCTAATTCAAATTGAAGTTTGCTTAGGAAGTGTTTGTTTGCTGGAATTGATTGAGGAATCTGCTTAGGAATCATTATAGGAAACTGTATGTGGTGATTGCTTGAACAGAACTTTACAGAATTGAGAGAATCGTTGAAATCGAGAGAAAAATCGACCCAGCCCAGAAAAATCGTCCGATTTTTGTCAAGAACAAGCCGATTTTTTGACTCAGAATGGATCTTGTTAAGAGGATAACTAGAAACACGGGGAAGAAGAAGGGATCTTCTTCCAAAGCCCCTCCCCCACCTCCACCACCATCTCAAAACATCCCTAAGCTTCCCCCTCCCCTATCCAAGCACAAGAAACGTTATGAACGCATCGTAGATCGCCCATTCACCCCTCCTCGCTACATAGTGCTAGATGATTTAGATTCATTGTTTGTTCGAGAGGATGTTGACATGATGCTTGACAGGGCTGGACTGACCCAGTTTGCTACGATTAGGGAGGATGCTTATACCGAGATCACCCTAGAATTCCTTAGTACATTTGAGCATGATCCTAGGGAAAGGATAGTCACCTTCCGCATTATGAGCCAAAACCACACTATGTTCATTGACACTTTTGGAGACTTGTTTGGCTTCTCCTATTCAGATGCAGGCACATTTGCTAGAGGTGTCAGCGCTAGTGACTTTTGGGAGACTATTTTAGTAGGTGAATATGGTGGAGACAAGTGGCGACCCGGAAATTCCAAGGAAACTAGTATGTACAACCTCTCCTTCAAGGTAGTGCATAGGATTCTCAGTGAGAGCTTATTTGCACGGACAGAGACTCCACAAAAGCTCAAGGCTGATGAGCTTTTCATTCTATACTGCATGACATCCACCACCACTCCCGACATTGCCACCATGCTTGCCGACTATCTAGGAAAGATAGCCAACAAAGCTAAGGGCGATATTTGTGCAGGAGGTCTTGTCACTCATGTGGCTAAGACCATGGGATTGGACTTCTCTGGATGCACTCTAGCTGAGAGTGCCCTTCCATTAGGCTCCCAAAGGTTGGTTGTTCGACAGGTCTTGATTCCTCGAGGGAGAGGAACACTTCATGTGCCCATGCCATGGCACAGGGATCCGAAGAAGAAGCCATCCGAGATTATATGGAAGTCCGAATACACTATTCGGAACAAGAGAAACTGGAAGGAGACGTTCGAGTCGATGCTTGAGGAGTTCTCTCCTCCTACTTATTATGATGATGATGCAGGTGACTCCAAGGAGGAGGATGAGGATAGAGAACAGGGAACCATGATCGAGTTTGAGAGTGACACCCATAGCGGCCATGCTACGGATGGCATGGACACCGACACTCATGGTGTAGGACCCAGCCGGACTAGTAGAGGCGAGGAGGATGACATGCAGCCACCTCGCCGCTCATTTGCACGTGCTCTAGGAGGACGAGGACGTCGCCCTCCCCGCCACTTTAGGGAGCTAGTCTCTAGCTTCTAGAGCCTCAACACCGACTATCATGCTCTCCACACCGACTACGAGACCCTGAACACTCAGTTCAGGAATTACAGGGAGGAGACGGACGCTAGGCATTCATCCTATGATGGCCAGATGAGAGACTTATACTTCCACCAGTTCGGCCACTTCTATGATCCTAGCGCACCGATGTATCCATATCCACCACCTCCACCGCCGACAGAGGATTGAGCTTCCACTTCTTTTACATTGTAAGTATTTTTCTCCTTCTTATGCTTGATTTTCACATTGGGGACAATGTGGATGTCAAGTATGGGGTGGGGGTACTTACAATACCTTATGTTTCTTTCTAAGCACTTTGAATTTTCCACTACTCTTGACAGTTTGGCTTGTAATAACTCTTGCACTACTTGCTTTCCATTATGACACTTGCATTTGCATGATCTTTCTCGAATCCTATGAATTTTCAAAAATTTTTGTGCTTCTTATATGGAAATGACCTCTATGATGAAAATTGTGTATATGGATAGGCAAAAAGATGTTTAGTTGTGTTGAGATGTTAATCATAGCATGAATGAATCTACTTTTGTTACTTGAACGCATGAATAAGTTATATGATCTAGTTGTTTTGATAAGAGAATGAAATAATAGTCGAACCTATATTGCAAGTTCTTTTACATCATATAAGGATGACTAAGGCAATTCACTTCTTTTCTTTTCTCATATCTTGATCATGCTAGCCCCTCAATGAAATATGTAACCCTCCTTTTACCATCCGGGAATTAGGATAGGTGATTGAAAAAGGCATGTTTGATGTGGGAGGGCCAAGGAAAAATTATAAAAAAAAAGAAAGTGGAGAAATTCATGAGTTTGGGGACGTTGAACATGAGGATGAGTAACTCGGCACCATTCACATAGCCGGGTGTTTGTGTCTTGCCAAAGTCCGATTGAACGACAAGTCCTAACGGGATATGGTATGTGCATCAAGGGTTTGAGGCATCTCGAAATTGAGAAACGCCGATCTCCTAGGCTTCGGTTTTTGTGCACCGCTGTCTATACTCTCAAAAAGTAAAGTATAATGGAAGCAAAGCTTTCTACATGCGAAGCATGTGCGGTGAAGAAAATCTTGAAGGTATTATGTGTTCCTCTTTCCCGGATTAGCACCACAATTGCCAAAAAGAACTCCTTCCCTTAATACATTTCTTGAACCTTTCCTTTGATTAGAAGACCTTGAGACTTTTATGCATGTGTTTAAGACTTAATGGCTTAGATTTGTTTGACTTTGATTACCTCTACACCTTTATCATGTTCTTTATTTGTGTTTTCATGAAAGAAAAGGAGGTTAGTTCATCTTATAATTACCATTGATACATGCTTTGCCTTTTTATGCCTTGAAATATCACTTTGAGGGTGATCCAATAAGAAGAAGCACTACCAAAAGAAGAGTTTTCGAGTTTTCATACATATATAATCCATGACATCTTATATTCTAAATTTGAGTCTTGCTTAGGGACAAGCAAGAGGCAAGTATGGGGTATTTTAATGACATGAATTATGTATCATCATATTCATGCATATTATAGAAGATTGTCTCAGTTTACCTTGCATTTAGAGAGATTTTGTATGACTTTTATGTTCTATTCAATCATTTGTCGGAAATAGAGGTCTACACGAGTTTTTGATGAATTATAGGTAATTGGAGTGGAATTGGAAGCAAAAGCGGAGCAAGGAGCATCTAAGGATTGTTAAGGAAGCTAAAGGAGTCTTAAAGGGTTCATAAAGAGCTAAGGAATTGCAAAGGAGAAGCATAGAATACGAGCCAAGAGAAGAGCACTTTTTGTTGAAGAAAATCGTGCCAATTTACATATAAATCGGATGATTTTCCTCTCCAGAATCCGAACGATTTTGTGCATAAATCGCCTGGGTCGATCTATTGTGTTTTTCGGCCAAATAAAAAGACGACACAAAGCCTAATTATTTTGGGCTAGAGGAGAGTTTTGCCAAACGGCCCATTTGCAAGAAACTATAGAAGAGAACCCTACGAACGAAAACGAGGAGGCCGCAGCGGGAAATCTTTACACGTTTGAGAGGAATTGAAGATTCTTGGAAGGAGATTGAAGGACTTTTTACCGGGAAGTCATTCTTGATTCTAATTGTGAGATCTCTTTGTTCATTGAAATACTTGTTGTTTTTGAGCACGAATTTGAGTTGTTTAGGAGATACATTGAGTTGTTTTGACAATCGTTTACAGATTTGAAGCTTATTGGAATTCTTTATTCAAGATTCGGTTTCTTTGCGATTTTTCTCTTCATAATTAATTTGATTCGTTTTTGAAAATGGTTGGCTAAAACCTTTGTGATTCTGGGGAGAATATTTGATGATTAAGGCTTAGATGATGATAGACTGAACTCATTCAAACATTAGGACCCTGAGAGTTTAGATTTTAGTTTTGCGATAAACAGGAAAATCGGGCTGTTCTTGGGGAAAATCGACCGATTTTCTTATGAACAGGACGATTTATTCTTCTGACGAACTTTAATTGAACCAATCTTTAATCAAAACTAATCCTTGCCTAAATCCCAACCTTGATTAACCTTTCTACCCTCTAATTGAATGTATGAAGGCACTTCAAACCTGTTTCTACATTTAATAGATTAAGATTTCAAGATTTGGGTAATAAAGAGACTCAACATCCTTTATTAAGATTTTAATTGTGCTTTCTAATCTTTACTTTGGAGAGTCATATCCTGGAGTTTTAGATAGTTAGTTTGAACATAATTCTTGTCTTTAGATCTTTCTATATTGCAGCCTCAACAACCCTTATAGAGAGAACCTTTAGATTAGTCATATGGGTTTCGGAACTTCATCGTACGAATCCTACCTTTGACCATTTAATCTTGGCAATATAAACTCTGTCCTATATCTATAGAAGTGTCTTGAATCGAAAGCCGAAATCGGATACTTAAATCCTTGGAATCATTTCCCTCTTTATCAATCACAAAAGCTTTTACACTTTCGCTAGATAATTGACTTTGAATTTATTCTCACCAAATCCCTGAGTTCGACTCTGGAATTCTTACCTCACTACAGCCGATCCGTACACTGCGGGTTCGCTTTGCTTTTGAGTTCTAGATACAAATTTAAGACTTTGACGCACACACCTTTTGAGCGAACAGTTGGGCTGGATCAGTTTACTGAGATCCGAGCCCCAGCCTATTTGGAGCCGACCCTAGAGTTCGTTAGCTCCTTCACTTACCTCCTCACAGAGCGTTCTATGAAGTACCGGTTGATGAACCGGAACTTCATAGTTCCACTAGAGTACTGGCGAGAGATTTTTGGCTTTCCTGAGCCCACAGTTGTTGACTTCCCTTCCCGATCTGTAGCTAGGGAGTTTTGGGGGCAGATAGCCCATATTGTTGAGCATGCAGATAGATGGCGCCCTGGAGATTCCAAGGAGAAGGTCATCTTCCATTTAGCCTTTAGGTTAGCCCACCGGATCTTCAGTGAGACACTTTTGGCGCGTACTGAGACGCCCCAGAAGATCCGCCAGGGAGAGCTTTTCAGTTTGTACTGCATGGTTACTGGGGGTATCCCGGACTTTGGCTTGATGCTGGCAGAGGATCTGCACAGGATCAAGGCCAAGGCGAAGGGAGACATTTGCTGCGGAGGGCTTGTCACCCATATAGCTATCTATGAGGACATGGATCTCAGTGCTTGCACGATGGTGGCGGCTGCCAAGCCACTTGGGCTGCAGGAGATGATCACTCGGCGGATTTTGGTTCCCCGAGGTTTGACTACACCGTACGTGGCTATGCCGTGGGAGCTGACTGCGCCACAAGGGATCAGGTGGTCTGCCCAGTTTTTTGTTTATGATCCTCACTATTGGCAGACCGCTTGGGCTCCACTAATGGAGGATTACAGAGAGGCAGCAGCTGCCCCAGCTGAGGAGGAGGTAGATGATGAGGAGACTGTTGATGAGAGAGAGGGTGGAGTCCCGATGGATACAGGGACGGATACTGCTGGACCCAGTGCGCCGGTCATAGATCTGGACGATGACACTGAGGCTGAGCCTGCACCTGCTGCATCACCGTTGAGACCTGCTAGGCGTAGGACACGCCGTCATAGAGATCCAGAGGCTCATCGTCGGATCGATGATCTGACGGATCAGATGATAGACTCTTATGCTGCCCTTACAGTGGACATGCATGAGAGATTTGCTGCCCATCACCGACAGATTGACAGCTGGACTCATCAGATGCTCGAGGGACAGCACTATCAGCGCAGGATGATGGAGATCCAGTTCCAGCAGGCTATGGGTTATCCATTCGACTCAGTATCCGTACGTACCACCACCACCACCACCGGATCAGGATTCTTGAGAGCTGCAGGATTTTCTTTCTTATTTTTATGCAGTTCAGCTTATTATCCGGTGAGTATTTTTATCCTTTAGACTTATTTTGACCTAGTGGGACAGTGTGTCCTAAGTATGGGGTGTTTATGTGTTGTATTATTTGACATTATGTATGACTCCATTTGACCGGATATTGATATTTTATGCTTCACTTTTGCATCTATATGTTTATCTGAGATTGCATGCATACTTACAGGTTATTTGATTGAGAAAAACGTCGACACTGAAAAAAAATGGTTTTAAAAAAATTTTTGGACCTCGATCGGGGCAGTTTTGGCCGAACGAGGTGTTTCACATCGGTTGACCTAAGAACACCTCGACCGAGGTGGGTTAACTGAGAGTTTTCGAAAACGATTTTTGTGTTACTTATCTGGATATGATCTCAGTAAAGATCTTGTTTACTGACTGGTTTTAAATTCTTTATGTGCTTGAAAGGTTTTATAATATGTTTAAGTTGCTAAATGCTTTGTTTGAAATTATTGGCATGTGTAATACTTTGTTTTTATCCAAATTATGTTGAATTTGAAGGTTGACACCGCATTATGAGTTCTCTCACTTTCTTCCTGGAAAGACCAAGGCAATTCATTCTTCTCTCTTCTTCTTCTTGATCATGCTTAGCCCCTCATATACATTTTGCCTCCCTTTACCTATCCGGGAATTTGGAAGGAAGCGAAGTGGTGAAAACAAGTGAAGTAAAGTCGAGAAGTTGGCTGGAAGTGAAAGTGTTAGAAAGTAATCTTAGGTTTGGGGAAGTCAATCATGAAGATGAGTAACTCGGCACCATTCACATAGCCGGGTGTTTGTGTCTTGCCAAAGTCGGATTGAGCGATATTCCTAACGGGTCATGGTATGTGCATCAAGGGTTTGATGCATCTCAAGAAATTGATGATTGCTGATTTCCTAGGCTTCGGTTATTGTGCACCTCTGTCCATGCATCCTAAAAAGTAAAGTAAAAAGAAAAAAAAGTGTGAAATAAGCAAAGCTTATTGGTGGAAGATGTTGCAAGTCAAAGTGAAAGTGAAGTTCATCCTTTTCCCGGATTCTAGCACCACATTACCTTACATACATCCCTACCCTACACGTTTCTTGACCTTTCTTTTGGGAAGCCCTTGAGACCTTGAGCTTGTTGATTGACTTAGTGGTTTAAACTGGATTATACATGATTAATTTTGATAATTATGACTTATTATGCATTCTATGATTTTATGCAAAGATGAACAACTTTTCTATATTTATAAAATGTTTTGATCATATTTTGATTTTAAATTCCATGAGGTATTCTCTTAGAGTGATCTATGATGGTTGCACACCATAAAACTGTTTTTGAAAGACTTTTCATTGATTTTCATGACTTATAATCCATTCTATCTTGTCTTTTATACGCGGAACTTGCTTGGGGACAAGCAAGGGCTAAGTATGGGGTATTTTGATAACATGAATTATAGTCTATATTTTGGGGTTTGTTTGGACGTTTTATCTTTCATAATCTGCATGTTTGTATGTATATTATGTGATTATATTACCATTTCATCTACCTTTGCGAGAATCGAGGTCTACACCTAGTTTTATTGTAATCGTAGGTAAAATGGCACGTTTTGCATCAAAAAGGAGCAAAAGGAGCTATGGAGTCATTGGAGCTACATTTAGGAACATAAGGAACCATCCAGGAAGCATAGCCATGGATTAGAGATTCACTTGGGACCAGATTTGAGAGATTTCACATTCAGTTGTGACTCACCTCGGTTGACCACAGATTCACCTCGACCGAGGTGATCCAGGGAAGTCGACTCGACCGAGGCGAATACCTAGGACGCGGCGAGAATATTTTATTCTTGGCTGAGATCTTTATATCTTTGGAAAGAGATCTTATATTTTTGGGCTTGGCTCCTGGAAGGAAGAAGATGTGATAGAAGATATATTTCACCTATTTTTATGGGAAGAGATCTTTCTAAGATATCTTATCTTTAGAGAGTAATTTTCC
This sequence comes from Fagopyrum esculentum, assembly GCA_033239045.1. Lineage (NCBI taxonomy): Eukaryota > Viridiplantae > Streptophyta > Magnoliopsida > Caryophyllales > Polygonaceae > Fagopyrum > Fagopyrum esculentum. Next base: position 104,717,154 of record BSUD01000008.1, on the reverse strand, counting down.
TATAAAAAGGGTCGGATTTCCCACAAATCCGACATCCGCATACAGTGGAAGATCGTGCGAAAGACCGCAGCAGCCATACTCCAGTTGGGAGATTTGAAGAACCTTTTTGAAGGTTGAAGGGAGATTGAAGATTGTAGCTTTTATAGCTTTTGAAAGGTTTTCTTGTGAGATTACCTTAGATTCTCTTCCTTGTTGTCTTGCTTGTTGGATTTCTATCCAAGGAACGCTTTTGTTGTGATATTTGATTCAGTTATTGAAGTCTTTTCATTAAATTCTTCTTGTTCAAATATTCACCTTCTTCCCATATACTTGATTAATACTTTCATGATGATGAGTGGCTAATCTCTTTGTGTGATTCTAGGGTGATTGGCTGAAGGTTGTGGGAAAAACAATGATAGAATAATCTTAGATTCCAGTAGGACCCTGAAAGTTCGAGTCTTTAACCTTAACCCTAAGCATCTCGTTCAGTCGATGAACATCTCGGCCGGGGTGGAATTTGGCTGACCGAGGTGACTTATCTGATCCTAAACTGAGAGTTAAGTGTTAGAGTTTGCCAAATCCTATTCTTATTACACCCTTCCTGGTTCAATGCAAGCTTAGGATGAGACTTACCCGGTAATTCCTTAGTTTGTATACCAACGATCATAAGTGTAGGTAATAAAGGTTTATCCTTTATTGGGGTTTGAGTGTGCTTTCATCCCATCTTTGTGAGTTAGCCTGAGACTTACCCGGTAAAGTTTGATTCTATTCCCTTAGATGGTGTGTTAGTTTGAGGTTATAGTTCTTTATCTTGATTCCTTGAGACTTACCCGGTAATAGGAGTTACGGTTTAGGATTAGTCAGTAGTGAGACTTACCCGGTGATCTATTCCACTTTAGAAACACCTTCCCCATGCAAAAACCTCAGCTTTGTCCGCTTATCTTTAGATCTTGAGTTGGAACCACAACTAGATGCTTTAATCCCTAGAATTGCATATTTCCTTTATTGACTTCTTATTCATCTTTGATTGTTGTAATTGCTCTTGTGGTTAGTATTTACATAAGCATACCGTGATTGGACTTTGTTTCACTAAGTCCCTGTGATCGACCCTTGGAATTCCTTGCTTTTTACTACGATTGACCCGTACACTGTGGGTTCGCATCCTTGTTTTAAGCTTACGTCTAGGGTTATAAATTTAAAGCTTGCACACACCATTTGGAGCGAACAGTCCAAATGTTTGAATGAGTTCAGTCTATCATCATCTAAGCCTCAATCATCAACTATTCTCCCCATAGTTACAAAGGTTTTAGCCAACCATTTTCAAAATCAAATCAAAATTTAGATTGAATGAATAAATCAAATAAACCCGAATCTTGAATAAAAACTTAATAATCTCCAAATCTGTAAACCAAATTCAAACCTAATCCAAGTATCTCTCAATATACTCAGAAATGTGTTCACAAACCACAAGAATCGCAAAGGAAACAAAGACTCTCACAAATATGATCAAGATTGACTTCCCGGCTATTTCCCTTCAATCATCTTCCAAGAATCTTCAATCTCTCTCAAACGTGTAAAGATTTCCCGATGCGGAACCCCCGTTTTCGTTCCTAGGGTTCCAATCTAAAGTTCCTTGCTAATGGGCTGCTTGGCAAAACACTTCTCTAGCCTAAAAGTGATGGGCTTTGAGTCGTCTTTATCCTTGGGCCGAATAGATAGAAAAATCGTGCTAGTCGATTTACACAGAAAAGCGTACGATTTTATAGAGGAAAAATCGTCCGATTTAGATGCAAATTGGCACGATTTTCTTCAACAGAGAATGCTCGTCTTTTTGCTTGTTTCCTTCCTCCCTTTTGTGACTCTTTTACGCAACTCCTTTGCTCTTTGTGATCACTCTAAGACTCCTTAAGCTTCCTTAATAGCCTTAGATGCTCCTTGCTCCACTTTTGCTTCCAAATCCACTGAATTTACCTACAATTCAACCAAAACTCGTGTAGACCTCTATTTCCGAAATATAAATGAATAAAGCCTAAAAGGTACACGAGTTCTCTCTAAATGCAAGGTAAACCGATGTATACAATATGCATGATTATAATGGTATATAATTCATGTCATCAAAATACCCCATACTTGCCCCTTGCTTGTCCCCAAGCAAGACTCAAACTTAGAATACAAGATGTTATGGATTATATATGTATGAAAACTCAAAAACTTTTTGTTTTGTTGTGCTTCTTCTTATTGGATCATCCTCAAAGTGGTGTTTCAAGGCATAGGAAGACAAGACATGTATCAATGATAATAATAATATGAACTAACTCTCTTTTCTTTCTCAAAAACACAAATGAAAGACATGATAAAGATGTAGAGGTAATTAAAATGAAACAAGTTTAAGCCATGAAGTCTTAAACACATGCATAATAGTCTCAAGGTCTTCTAATCAAAGAAAGGTCTAAGAAACGTGTTAAAGGAGGGAATTCTTTCAGGGAATTGTGGTGCTAATCCGGGAAAGAGGAACAACATAATACCTTCAAGAATTTTACTTCACCACACATGCTTTGCATGTAAAAGCTTTGCTTTCTTTATACGTTACTTTTTGAGAGTATGGATAGCGGTGCACAATAACCGAAGCCTAGGAGATCGGCATTTCTCAATTTCGAGATGCCTCAAACCCTTGATGCACATACCATATCCCGTTAGGACTTGTCGTTCAATCGGACGTTGGCAAGACACAAACACCCGGCTATGTGAATGGTGCCGAGTTACTCATCCTCATGTTCAACGTCCCCAAACTTATAATTTGCTAAACTTTCACTTAACACATTTTTATTGGCCCTCCCACATCAAATATGCCTTTTTCAATCACCTATCCTAATTCCCGGATGGTAAAAAGGAGGTCATATATTTCATTGAGGAGCTAGCATGAACAAGATATGAATTAGAGAAGAAGTGAATTGCCTTGGTCATTCTTATATGATGCAAAAGAACTTATAATATAGCTTCGACCATTATTTCATTCTCTTATCAAAACATCAAAATCATATAAACCATTCATGTGTTCAAGTAAGAAAAGTAAGCTCATTCATGCTATAGTTAAAATCTCAACATATCATCTTTTTGCCTTTTCCACATCACAATTCTCATCATAGAGGTTATTTCCATCATAAGAAGCACAAATTTTTTTTTGAAAACTCATAATTTTTGAAAGAAAGCATGCAAATGCGAATGTCATAGTGGAAAGCAAGTAGTGCAAGAGTTATTACAAGCCAAGTCATCAAAAGTAATACAAAGTGCATAGAGTGCTAAAATGAAGTAAAAGAGATTGTAAGTACCCCCACCCCATACTTAATCTTCACATTGTCCCCAATGTGAAAAATCAAGCATAAGATGGAGAAAAATACTTACAATGTAAAAGGAGTGGGATCTCAATCCTCGGTCGGTGGCGGATATGGATACATCGGCACGCTGGGATCATAGAAGTGGCCGAACTGATGGTAGTACATGTCTCTCATCTGGCCATCATAGGAAGAGTGTCTAGCATCCGTCTCCTGCCGGTACTCCTTGAACTGAGTGTTCAGGGTGCTGTAGTCGGTGTGGAGGGCCTGATAATCAGAGCGCAGATCATGGTAGTCGGTGCGTAGACCCTGGAAACTAGAGACTAAGTCTCTAAAATGTCGGGGAAGTCTTTGTCCTCGTCCATGTCCTCTACCGTGGCTAGGAGCGTGTGCAAAGGAGTGACGGGGTGCCTGCATCTCATCCTCTGTCTCCTCGGTGCCTCGACTAGTCCAGCTAGGTCCCGCACCATGAGAGTCAGTATCCATGGCATCCGTGGCATGTCCACTATAAGTGTCACTCTGGAACTCGAGCATGGTCCCCTGGTGTACTCCATCCTCATGATCCTCTGTATCACCTGCATCATCATCATAATAACAAGGAGGAGCTACCTCCTCAAGCATCAGTACAAAAGTCTCCTTCCAATTCCTCTTGTTTTGAATGGTGTATTCGGACTTCCACACTATCTCGGATGGCTTCTTTTGTGGATCCTTTGCCCACGGCATGGGCACATAAAGAGTTCCTCTCCCTCGAGGAATCAAGACCTGTCTCGCTACCAATCTCTGTGATCCTAAGGGCTGGGCACTCTCAGCTAAGGTGCAATCCGAAAGGTCTAACTCCAATGCCTTTGCCACATGAGTGACAAGGCCTCCAACACATATGCCACCCTTTGCCTTGTTGGCTATCTTTCCTAGATAGTCAGCAAGCATAGAGGTGATGTCGGGAATGGTGCTACATGTCATACAGTACAGGATAAAGAGCTCATCAGCCTTGAGCTTTTGTGGGGTCTCCGTCCGTGCAAACAAGCTCTCACTAAGAATCCTATGCACTACCTTGAAGGAAAGGTTGTACATACTAGTCTCTTTCGAATTTCCGGGTCTCCACTTATCACCACCATACTCTCCCACTGAGATGGTTTCCCAAAAAGCACTAGCGCTCACTCCTCTCGCGAATGTGCCTGCAGAAGAGTATGGAAAACCAAACAAATCCCCAAAGTCATCAATAGTAATAGCATGGTTTTGGTACATGAGGCGGAAAGAGACCGTCCTCTTTCAAGGATCATGCTCAAACGTACTTAGGAATTCTAGGGTGATCTCGGTGTAACCATCTTCCCTAATCATGGAAAACTGACTCAGCCCAACTCTATCTAACATCATGTCCACATCCTCTCGAACAAACAAGGAGTCTAAGTCATCTAGCACAATGTATCGAGGAGGGGTAAAGGGACGATCTAAGAGACGTTCATATCTCTTCTTATGTTTGGAGAGGGGAGGGGGGAGTTTTGGTTTGGCTTGAGAGGGTGGTGGTGGTGGGGGAGGGGCTTTAGAAGAAGATCCTTTCTTCTTCCCCGCATTTCGAGTGATTCTTTTCAAAGTCTCCATTCTGCAGGAAAAAAATCGGGCTGTTCTTATGAAAAATCGGACGATTTTTCTGGGTTGGCACGATTTTTCTTTCGATTTCAATAATTTTCACAAATGTAAAGTTCTGAGCAAACTAACACCACACACAGTCTCCTATAGTTGTTTCTAAGCAAACCCCTCAATCAATCTCAGGAAACAAACAATCTCTAAGCAAGAATCAAAATCGAGCGAAAAACTTAGGTTTCGAAATGAAAAACCTGAATTCCCGATGGATGAGTCGTTTGCCAAGCTTGTTGTTGCTAGATCCTTTTTCCTTGTTGAAAATGCTTCAGTTTAGGCTCAAGAATCGTTCAAAACGATTAAGGAATGAGGAGATGAGAGGGTGGACGATTTTCGGCTCTTTGGGAGAAAGGGAAACCAGAAATAAAGAAGTGTGGAATGAGGGAATCGAGTGGTGAAGGCTTTATATAGGCTGGAGGTTTTATGAAGAAAATCGGACGATTTTTGTGGTCAATTTATTTGTCGGGGCGATTTTTCTTCAATTTCTCAGCTCAAGGAGGAAAATCGGCCGATTTTTCTAAGGTGGGTCGATCTGGGGGTCGATTTATCTCCCTGTTGCCAAAAATCGTCATGCTCTGTTCCTGAATCGAACGATTTGCTTTGTGTAGCTCGATTTCTTTCCTTATTTTTCTTGAAGATTACAATTTGAACTATTTTGTGTCCCCTTCCTTCATTGATTTCTCAATTTGGACCTCATTCCTGCGATTTTTGACACAAACAAACCAAGAGTGTATCGAGGAACAAACAAAAGCAAAAAAAAAAAGAAGCAAAACAACTAACCTAAGCTAATCTAAGTGACAAGAGAGGAAAAGAGTTATACTACCATGGGTTGCCTCCCAAGAAGCGCTTGATTTATCGTCTTTAGCTGGACGGTGTTTGTTGTGGTGTTCAATGGAGGAGGATAGGATCTATCTCCTCAACCGGAACTTCCGGTGTGTATTTCTTCAACCGTTGGCCATTTACTTTGAAACTTTCGCTTTGTTCACCCCATACTTCAACTGCACCATGGCGGAAAATTCGTTTAATTACATAAGGTCCTGTCCAACGGGATTTAAGCTTACTTGGAAATACTCGAACCTTGAGTTGAATAGAAGAACTTGATCTCCTTCTTTCAAATCCTTTGGAATGATGTGCTTATCATGCCAACGCTTCGTCCTTTCCTTATAGATCTTTGCGTTCTCATACGCGTTCAGCCGGATCTCGTCCAGCTCGTTGATGTCCAAGAGCCGCTTCTCTCCGGCTTCTTTCATGTAAAAGTTGAGCCACTTGACAACCCAATATGCTTTATGCTCTAGCTCTACAGGAAGATGACAAGATTTACCATAAACAAGGTTATATGGCGTTGTACCTATTGGTGTCTTAAAGGCAGTCTTGTACGCCCACAGTGCATCATCGAGCTTCATTGACCAGTCCTTCCGTGTTTTAGAGACAGTTTTCTCTAAAATTCCCTTAATCTCTCTATTGTATATTTCAACTTGTCCGCTGGTTTGCGGATGGTATGGTGTAGCTATCTTATGGGCACCCCATACTTAGCCAATAGAGTCTCAAATCGACGGGCTGTGAAGTGCGTTCCGCCATCACTAATGATGGTTCGGGGAGTCCCGGACCTTGGGAAGATCGTTCTATTCAAGAACTTCACCACTACCATTGCATCATTAGTAGGAGAAACGATTGCTTCTACCCATCTTGAGACATATTTTACGGCTAGGAGTATGTATTGATTTCCACAAGAGGATGGGAATGGTCCCATGAAGTCTACTCCCCATACATCAAATATCTCCACTTCTTGTATGTTGTTGAGGGGCATCTCATTCCTCCTAGAAATATTACCTGTCCTTTGACAAGCATCACAAGCAACAATATATTTTTGCACATCTTTGAATAAGGTAGGCCAAAAGAAACCGGAACGAAGTACCTTAGCACAAGTTTTGTGGGAACTAGCATGTCCTCCACAAGGTAGTGAGTGGCAATGGCGGATGACACTCTCCACTTCATCTTCTGGAATGCATCTTCTATATATGCCACCGGGACCTCTTTTGAAGAGAAGAGGCTCGTTCCAATAGAAGTGCCGGACGTCCTTAAAGAACTTCTTTCTTTGAGCATATGAAAGTCCGGGGGGAATCTCCTGACAAACAAGGTAATTTACAATGTCAGCAAACCATGATCATTCCCTTTCGAGATATGTTGAAGACACTCTTCAATTTCGTGTAGTTGGTCGTCAGGAAAAGAGTCGTCTATAGGGAGATCATTCGTCTCATCGGTGAGGTGTGGAAGACGACTAAGGTGGTCAGCAACTGAATTTTCTGAGCCCTTCTTGTCAGCGATCTCTAGATCGAACTCTTGTAAGAGTAAGATCCATCTTAGAAGCCTTGGCTTCACATCCTTCTTCGTGAACAAGTAACGGATCGCTGAATGATCCGTATAGACTATCACCTTCGCACCTACAAGATAGGAACGAAATTTTTCAAAAGCATAAACTACGGCTAGAAGTTCTTTTTCCGTAGTGGCATAATTCGATTGAGCTTCGTCTAGCGTCTTGCTAGCATAGTAGATGGCGTGTGTACGAGCATCTTTCTTCTATCCGAGTATGGCTCCTATAGCGACGTCGCTTGCGTCGCACATGACCTCGAAAGGAAGAGTCCAATCGGGTGGTTGGATGATTGGTGCTGAAATCAAAGCCTCTTTGATCTTGCAAAAAGCTTCTAGACAATCTTTCGAAAACTCAAAAGTTGCGTCCTTCATTAAAAGATTAGTTAAGGGTTTTGAAATCTTAGAAAAATCCTTTATGAATCTCCTATAGAAGCCTACATGTCCTAAAAGCTTCTAATTCCTTTTACTGGGGATGGAGGAGGTAGTTTCTCAATAGTTTCTATCTTAGCCCTATCAACCTCTATTCCTCTATTGGATATTAAGTGACCTAACACAATTCCTTCGGTGACCATGAAATGACACTTCTCCCAGTTTAAAACTAAGTTAGTATCTTCACATCTCTTAAGAACTAGTGAAAGGTTAGAGAGACAGTTATCAAAGGAAGAACCATATACCGAAAAGTCGTCCATGAATACTTCCATGATATTCTCTACATATTCTGAAAAGATTTCCATCATACACCTTTGAAAGGTGGCTGGAGCGTTGCATAAGCCGAATGACATCCTTCTATAAGCAAACGTACCCCAAGGGCACGTGAAGGTTGTCTTCTCTTGATCATCCGGATGAATGGGAGTCTGAAAGAAACCGCTATATCCATCTAGATAACAAAAGTAAGAATGTTGGGCTAACCTTTCCAACATTTGATCAATAAAAAGAAGGGGAAAGTGATCCTTCCTGGTGGCCACATTCAGCTTACGGTAGTCGATGCACATTCTCCATCCCGTAACTGTCCTTGTGGGAATAAGCTCGTTGTTTTTATTGGCAACAACGGTAATGCCTCCTTTCTTTGGTACTACTTGCACCGGACTCACCCACTTGCTATCGGAAATATGGAAGATGATACCTACATCAAGTAGCTTAAGGATTTCTTTCTTCCTGACCTCTTTCATGATCGGATTCAACCGTCTTTGAGGTTGGCGTGACGGTTTGTAATCCTCTTCCATTAAGATTTTATGCATACATAGACAAGGTTTAATGCTTATCAAATCATCAATAGTATAGCCTAACGCTATCCTTTGTTGTCTTAGAACATTCATTAGCTTCTCTAGTTCGTAATCATTCAAGTTCGCACTAACTATAACAGGATATGTGGAGTTAGGCCCAAGGAATGCATACCTTAAGTGTGTAGGAAGTGGCTTCAATTCCAATGAAGGGGGTGCTTTGATCGATGATTCATGACCATCTAATGTCATGGGAGAAGCCTCTGAAGGTGGGGAAGGTGTACTATTAGAGTTGAGAACAACTGCAGTCAAGTTCGTAGAAACCGGAGAATTCAACGCTAAATCGCCCCCTCTGAAGAAAATCGTCCGATTTTTTGGTCGATTTTTCTTCGGGTTGTTAAAAATCGACTTGCCTTTTCAAAAATTGTATGATTTATTTCGTGTAGGTCGATTTTTTTCACGGTTTCCGGGGTTAATTCCAACTCTTCGAATCCTGCTCCTAGCTCTTCCTCTACATCTTCCAATGCTTTTACCTCATCATCACAATCATGCTCAACTCCTTCCTTCATGATACTCATACTAAGAACCTTTTGAAGTGGATCTTTCATTAGGATCGAACTCACCACTTCTCTAGATTCTTCTTCATCAAAGATGTTAAAAACATCTTCTCTCAAAGATGGCTCTTTGATTAAAGAGGAGAGTACGAACTCCACTTTCTCTTCACCTATATTGAAGGATAGCTGTCCATTCTTGCAATCTACCATGCATCCGGAGGTTGCAAGGAATGGTCTCCCAAGATTGATGGGGACTGGATAATCTGCACGGATGTCAAGAACGACAAAGTCTATAGGATTGTAAAACTTACCGAGTTTTACAGAAATGTCTTCTATTATCCCAACTGGCTTGGTGATGGAACGATCGGCCATGTAAAGCGTCATCTTCACTGGTCTAGGCTCTCCTAGACCAACCGCCTTGCATAAAGTAAGTGGTATGATGCTCACACTTGCTCCAAGGTCGCAAAGTGCATCATAAGTAACCTCTCCTAAGGTGATGGGTATGCAAAATGATCCTGGATCACGCAGTTTAGGTGGCATATTCTTTGTCATAGTCTTGATGAGTTCGGATGATTCCGTGCTCATCTTGACTTCTCCAATAAACTTACCGAAGTGGCATATTCTCTGGCATACCTAAAATTGCATAGTCTTGATGAGTTCGGATGAGTTCGGATGATCACGCAGTTTAGGTGGCATATTCTCTGGCATACCTAAAATTGCATCCATAAAAGGTATATTAATATGCAACTTACTCATAAGATCAATAAACTTACCGAAGTGTTTATCTAGCCGCGCTCGCGCTCTAGATTGAGGAAAAGGTAGAGGTGGTTTGTAGGCGGGAGGAGGAACATAAACATCTTCCTTCTCTTTTTCTTTCCCTTCTTCGGTGGTGGTTACACCACTTCTAGTAGTGATTGCCATAACCCTTCCATTTGGGTTATCTTCCGTCTTCCCGGGAAGCTTCTCTTGATCTCTTGGGACTTCTCCGGCTTTGTTAAATACTTGATTTTCTAAAGCTTTGTGAGCTTTCTCAACCGAAGTTATATAACTCTCCAATCCTTGTAGCTTTCCTAGGATTGTCTCCAACATAGGATCGGGCTTCTCCCTCTCCGTCTTGTTCGATCCATTTGATGATTGCTCCTGGCTTTTCAAAGGAGTAGAAGAAGATGGAGATGTTAAAGCTTTTTCAGCATGTGAATAGAGATTACCTGGATTTTGTTGATTGGATATCCAATTGTTGTTATTGGAGTTCCTATTGTTGTTCCGGTTGTTGTTCCGGTAGTCATTCCTATTCCCTTGATTGTTATCCCTCCCCATATAGTTGGCTTCTTGCTCCTTCGCCTTTTGAAGGCTAGTTTTGATGACTTCCTTCAACTCTTTGATCTCATTATTGAGGGAAAATATTTGTGTTTGCGCAGCGTGTGTCAACTTAGCTCCCGGATCTCCCTGATTCCGGCTATTTGAATCCACCTTTTGGTGGGAATACTTCTCAATCACATGGGCTTGCTTCTCAATGAAGTCCCAAGAATCATCTTCTCTCATGTCCATGAATGTGCCACACGAGAGAGATTGGAGATTGAATTGTGTTTCCACATCCAACCCTTTATAATAGATCTCCAACAATTCCAGCTTTGAAATGCCATGCTGTGGGCAATCCAATAAGAGATCCTGAATTCTTTCCCAAGATTGAAACAAACTTTCGTTAGGTTTCATAGAAAAAGCATTGATATTACCTCTCAATTCCGCCGTTTTGGATGGCGGGAAGAACTTGGTGAAAAACTCCAAAGATAGATCTTCCCATGTGGCCAGCTTTGCAGCTGGAAGAGTTTGATACCAAGCTAAAGCTTTCTCCTTCAAAGAGAAGAAGAACGGCTTGATCTTGTAATTACTTGTGGTAGCCTTCTTCGGCTTCAATGTCTCCATGAGAATCTAGAAATTCTGCAAGTGTTGGTGTGGAGATTCAGCACTTGCTCCACCAAATTGACTTTGGCGAACCATGGTGATAACTTGTGGGCTAAAGCTGAATTCCTGGATGTCCTCAGCTCCAAAATTCACACCTAGACGGCATGGTTGCTGAATTGGAACCATCCTTTGCCCCAGAGTTCGTGGTTCATCCCCTCCATTAGCAACTCTCACATCCTCAACTGGAATGCGAGGAACAACCGGTGGTCTTGGGTTATTACGAACATGATTAATCACTGGATTGATTTCCTCAAGCTCCGGCATGTCTGGCTCGAATTCTTCATCATCGGATGAATCATCTCTAGTGGACTTAGTTGGTTTCTTGACCTTCTTCTTCTTCCTTGCATCATTCAGCTCCAACTTCATGTCCAACATCATAGCCCTGAGTTCATCAATTTGGAATTGATGACTCATTTCCGCATCCACACGAGTTCTCACTCAACTTAAGTTGACATTGAGCTTCATCCAACTCAGCTTGGATGTTTCTCTCGTTATTTTCAGCCATTTTCTTTTCCTTCAACTTTCTTCTTAAAGTTTTTTCCAAATCGGGGTCGAAAGGAAATTGATCTTTGGTAGATCTAGTCTTTCGCATATACCTAAAGAACCTGCAAAGATCACTTAAGTAGACAAATTAAATCACAAGAGCAAGAGCTCTCAAGCTAGACAACCGAAACCCGAATTTGGCCTAGACCAAATCCCCGGCAACGGCGCCAAAAACTTGTTCGCTCAAAAGTGTGCGTCACTAGTTTTAAATTTATATCTTGAACTCAAAGCAAAGCGAACCCGCAGTGTTCGGATCAGCTGTAGTAAGGCAAGAAATTCCAGAGTCGAACTCAGGGATTTGGTGAGAATAAAATCGAATTCAGTTATCTAACAAAGTGCAAAAGCTTTTGTGATTAATAAAGGAGGAAATGATTCCAAGGATTCAAGTATCCGATTGCGGCTTTCGATTCAAGACACTTCTAAAGATCAAAGGACATAATTTATATTGCCAAGGTTATGTGTTTCAAAGGTAGATATCGTACGGTGAAGTTCCGAAACCTATTTATCTAATCCAAAGGTTCTCTCTATAAGGGTTGTTGAAGCTGCAATATAGAAAGATCTAAGGACAAGAATTACACTCAAACTAACTACCCAAAACCCCAGGATGTGACTCTCCAAGGTAAAGATAGAAAGCACACTTAAAACCTTAATAAAGGATGTTGAGTCTCTCTATTACCCAAATATTGTAATCTTAATCTATTAACTGTAGAATCAATGATGAAATCTCTTCATACACTCAAATAGAGGTTAAAAAGGTTAAGCAAGGTTGGGATTTAGGCAAGGATTAACTTTGGTTAAGGAATAAATCAATTAAAGATCGTCAGAGGAATAAATCGACTGGATATTGATTAAATCGTCCGATTTTCTCAAGAACAGGGCGATTTTCCTGTTGTCGCAAAGTTAAAATCTAAACTCTCAGGGTCCAAATGTTTGAATGAGTTCAGTCTATCATCATCTAAGCCTCAATCATCAACTATTCTCCCCAGAATCACAAAGGTTTTAGCCAACCATTTTCAAAATCAAATCAAAATTGAGATTGAATGAATAAATCAAATAAACCCGAATCTTGAATAAAAACTTAATAATCTCCAAATCTGTAAACCAAATTCAAACCTAATCAAATATCTCTCAATATACTCAAAAATATGTTCACAAACCACAAGAATCGCAAAGGAAACAAAGACTCTCACAAATATGATCAAGATTGACTTCTCGGCTATTTCCCTTCAATCATCTTCCAAGAATCTTCAATCTCTCTCAAACGTGTAAAGATTTCCCGCTGCGGAACCCCCGTTTTCGTTCCTAGGGTTCCAATCTAAAGTTCCTTGCTAATGGGCTGCTTGGCAAAACACTTCTCTAGCCTAAAAGTAATGGGTTTTGAGTCGTCTTTATCCTTGGGCCGAATAGATAGAAAAATCGTGCTAGTCGATTTACACAGAAAATCGTACGATTTTATAGAGGAAAAATCGTCCGATTTAGATGCAAATTGGCACGATTTTCTTCAACAGAGAATGCTCGTCTTTTTGCTTGTTTCCTTCCTCCCTTTTGTGACTCTTTTACGCAACTCCTTTGCTCTTTGTGATCACTATAAGACTCCTTAAGCTTCCTTAATAGCCTTAGATGCTCCTTGCTCCACTTTTGCTTCCAAATCCACTGAATTTACCTACAATTCAACCAAAACTCGTGTAGACCTCTATTCGCCCCTAGAGGTGTGTGCAAATAAGCTTTAAATTTATAAAACTAGAATCAAGCAGCGAACCCGCAGTGTACGGATCGAGGTAGCTAAGCAAGAATTCCAGAGTATCGAACACAGGGATTTGGGTGGGAATAAATTCGATTTCAGGTTATCAAGCAGTAAATATGAGAGTTTTGCAAATATTGGGAAAACAACAATCCTAAAGATCCGGGTATTCAGTTGTGGCAACAGATTCAAGATATACTAATGATATAAAGACAGAGTAGAGATATGCAAAGGTACACTAATGTAAGGCAATCGTACGGTTGAGGTTCCAAAAACCTTATGTAACTCACCTAAGAGATACTCCTTATACAGGTTGTTGAGGCTCAATATAAAGAGGTTCTAAAAGCAAGGATTAGTATCAAATACCCAAACCTATAATCTAAAGGTCAAGACTAACTTATCCGATTGAGGTTATTGAGGCTCACAATCGAGGTAGAGGTTGTTGAGGCTTCACTACCACCTAGAAAAGACAAATCTAAACTAAGCTAAAGCAAATCTTTAACTTTAGATTAAAGTAAAAGCAAGGTTCGTAAACTGGGGTAAATCATGGATAGTTCTTGAGAATCACGGCCGTGGAAACCTAAGAACAGGCCGTGATTTAGGGTGTCGACGATATTTCTCTAACTCTCAGGGTCCAATCAAATTACGATCGATCTATCATTATCTAAGCCACAACTATCAACCCTTCACCTTAGAATTGCTAAAGGGTTTTAGCCAATAACCATTGTCATGATATCAATATTCAAATCAAAGAGAATAAAAGATGAAAACCCTCGAAAACTCAAATATAATCAAAAACTCAATCTCAAATCCAAACACAAATCGGAATATTCAATGAATTCGGAATAGAATACAAAACCTCACAATGATGCTAGGCAAGTATGAAGAACGGGATGTCAATCCGTCTTCAATATCAAAACCTAAGAAAGAGGCTAACCCTTCGGCGATCTTCAATCAACCCTAGGCGAAAATGCTCCAAGCAAGATAAGCGGTCGTAAGCGAAGGTCAAAGTCTTGGGGCTGTCACCGTCCGTTGAAGAATTTGACTCCCTCTAGTCTGCCTTTGGAGAAATTGACTCCTTCTATTCTCCCCTTGGAGAAATTGGCTCTCCTTTCAATGTTGAAGGCTCCTCGATTTATATAGGGATAAACCTAGGGTTTAAAGATAAAACCCTAAAATTTTGGGCTGAAAAGAAGTCGAATCCGCTGGTATCAGAAGATACTCTGGGCCGCGTCATAAGGTATCAGAAAATACTTTGGCGCGTCAGACGGTATCAGAGAATACTTTGGACCGCGTCAGACGGTATCAGAGAATACTTTGGGCCGCGTCCGACGGTATCAGAGAATACTTTGGGCCGCGTCCGACGGTATCAGAGAATACTTTGGCCCGCCCTAAATTCCTTTTATGCTCCTTTTTGTCCCGCTTCAAGGCTTAATCCTTAAATGTGCCATTTTTGCTCCATAATTCACCAAATTACCTACAAATGCAATAAAACTCTGTGTAGACCTCTATTCTTGCAAAGTAGGTGAATATAACCATAAATGCCATGAATGTATGTCTATGCATGCAAAATAAAGGGAAAATCTATATAAATACATGCCTAAAAATAGGTCATAATTCATGTCATCAACCTCTATTTCTGAAATATAAATGAATAAAGCCTAAAAGGTACACGAGTTCTCTCTAAATGCAAGGTAAACCGAGGTAAACCTCTACAATATGCATGATTATAATGGTATATAATTCATGTCATCAATGAACATGAAGAAGAACAAGAGAGGAAGTACTTACACGTTCAACAAGATCTCAAGAAGCAAGTCTACAGCTCTCTAGGGTTGAAAAAGACGTAAGCAAGAAACGGAAAAAAGAAGAAAAGACGGGATTATATAGAGGAGGAAGAAAAGATAAAAGGAAGGAAGTCTAGGGTTAGGAAGAAGATAAGGATGCCGACTCATAGATAGAAATTCAGATATTCTATCTATGGAAGGAAGATAAAATGAACGAAAACAGATCGGGCGCGATCTGAAGTAAATCTACAAGGATGAATGATAACATGTATTATAGTCTATATTTTGGTATTGGTTTAGACGTTTTATCTTCATAAGTCTGCATGTATGGATGTATATTCTTTGATTATATTGTTGTTTTGTCTACCTTTGCGGGAATCAAGGTCTACACCTAGTTTCGTTGTAATTGTAGGGAAAAAGGCATGTTTTGGACCGAAATGGAGCTACGGAAGCTAAGGAGTCATTGGAGCTACATTCTGGAGCATTGAGGAGTTATAAGAAGATCTTAAGAAGCATGGAAATGATTTAGAAGATTGATTTTGCACCACATTAGAGAGGTTTACATTCAGCTGAGACTCACCTCGGTCAGCTACAGTACCACCTCGACCGAGGTGATCCTCAGGAGCGTCTGGACCGAGGCAAACTGATGACGGGACAATGAGATCTTTATTTTTTGTTGAGATCATCTATTTTTGGAAAGTGAATATCATATATTTTTTGTTGGATTTCTGGAGGGAAGATATTAATTTTGGCTGACATATTTTGGAAGATATGGAGATAAATTTTAAGGAAATTATCTTTTTAAGATATTTTATCTTTGGAAGATAATTCTCCTATATAAAGGGTTGAATTTTCTTCAATTCAGCCATCCTTGGATAATCTCCGGATCATGCATTCTTTGAAGGAAGTTTGAAGGAAGTTGAAGGAAGTTTTGAAGGTTGAAGTTCAAGGAAGGAAGGAATCAAGTTTTGAAGTTGGCTTTGAAGGAAGTTTGTAAGATCTTCTTAGTTTGCTTTTGGTTTTGTTATCTTTTCTGATTTGTGATTGAGGAACGTTGTTTGTTGTTTGTTTGATTGATTCAGTTATTGAGACCTTTGTGTCAAGGTTTTCTTGTTTTAATATTGATTCCTTTCTCATATATTTGATTATTGTTATCATGATGATTGTTGACTAAGTTTCTTATGCGATTCTAGGGTGATTGGCTGAAAGTTGTGGGGAAGACGATGATAGAATGATGTTTTACCTCAATGGACCCTGAAAGCTCGAGTCTTTACCTTAACCGACAAACACCTCGGTCAGTCATTGAACATCTCGGCCGGGATTGGATATAACTGAACGAGGTGAACCTTTCCTGAACCTTATATGAGTTGAGGTTTCAGTTTGCCAAATCCTATCCTTGTTATACCTTTCGTGGTTCAACGCAAGCCTAGGATGAGACTTACCCGGTGATTGCTTTGCTTGTTTACCCAGGATCATGAGTGTGGGTAATAAAGGTTTATCCTTTATTGCGGTTTGAGTGCGCCTTTATTCAATCTTTGAGAGTTAGCCTGAGACTTACCCAGTAAAGGTTGATTCTATCCCCTTGGGTGGTGTGTTGGTTTGAGATTAGAGTTCATTTCCTTAGTACCTTGAGACTTACCCGGTGCGAGGATCTTTGGTTTGGGGTAGTGAATAGTGAGACTTACCCGATGATCTATTCCCATCTTAGAAACACCTTCCCTTTGCAAACCTCAGCTTTATCCACGTTATCTTTTAAGATCTTGAGTCGGAACCACAACTAGATGCTTTAATCTCTAGAATCCGCATTCCCTTTTACTTGACTTTGTATCATCTTTGATATCTTTGCTTTGTTGCATGTTTGTTATTAACAACCTGAATTACCGATCTTTGTTTCACCATAGTCCTTGTGATCGACCCCTGAAATTCTTGCTTTTATTACAATTGATCCGTACATTGCGGGTTCGCATATTGTTAAAGCATACTTCTTGGGTTATAAATATTAAAGCTTGCACACACCTTTTGGAGCGAACAACAGATTGCCTCAGCCGCATGGGCGGCCGGCCGCAGGGACGGCCCCTTGTCACCGCGGGGCGGTAACACACATCAAGGCCGTTGCGGCGGCCTTCTTCACCTCGGGGCTGTGAAGGTCAAAAGTGGGATCTTACATCAAATCCCCATAAAAAGAAGTTTCGTCCCGAAACTTGCAACAACCTGAACGATCACGTAACAACAACGCAATAACTGACCGAGGTGTTCGTCGGTTAAGATAAAGACTAGAGCTTTCAGGGTCCTGCTGGAATTAAGATCATTCTATCATCGTCTTTCCCACAACTTTCAGCCAATCACCCCAGAATCGCACAAAGAACTTAGTCAACAATCATCATGATAACAATAATTAAATATATATAAGAAAGGAATCAATATTCAAACAAGAAAACCTTAACACAAACGTCTCAATAACTGAATGAATCAAACAAACAACAATCAGCATTCCTCAATTACAAATCAGAAAAGACAACAAAACCAAAAGCCAAACTAAGAAGATCTTACAAACTCCTTCAAAGCCAACTTCAACTTGATTCCGTCCTTCCTTGAACTTCAACCTTCAAAACTTCCTTCAAAACTTCAGAAAATCCTCCAGAAAATCCTTGATCCCAAGATGGCTAAATTATAGAAAATCAGCCCATATATATAGGAGAATTATCTTCCAAAGATAAAATATCTTATTAAGATAATTTCCTTAAAATATAACTCCATATCTTCCAAAATAAATCAGCCAAAAGATATTCTTCCTTCCAGAAATCCATCCAAAAATATGTGATATTCTCTTTCCAAAAATAGAAGATCTCATCCAAAAATAAAGATTTTGTCGACGGTGAGGTGTTCGCCTCGGTCTAGACGCTCCTCAAGATCACCTCGGTCGAGGTGATACCGTAGCTGACCGAGGTGAAGCTCAGCTAAATGTATAACTCTCGAATCTGGTCCAAAATCAATCCTCTAAATCATTTCTCTGCTTCTTGAGATCTTCTTATAACTCCTCTATGCTCCAGAATGTAGCTCAAACGACTCCTTAGCATCCTTAACTCCATTTCGGTACAAAACGTGTCAATTTCCCTACAATTACAACGAATCTCGGTGTAGACCTCGATTCCCGTAAAGGTAGACAAAACAACAATGTAATCAAAGAATATACTTCTATACATGCATATTTATGAAGATAAAACGTCTAAATCAATCCCAAAATATAGACTATAATACATGCTATCAAAATACCCCATACTTGTCCATTGCTTGTCCCCAAGCAAGTTCCAAATCTTAGATACAAGATAGAATGGATTATAAGTCAAAAAGATCAATGAAAAACATCTCAAAACCTTTTGTGGTGTGCTCCACTCATAGATCACCCTAAGAGAATGCTTCATGACAAATAAAATGAAGACATGATCAAAACATTTTATAAATATAAGAAAGTTGTTCATCTTTGCAGAAAAACATAGAATACATAATAAGTCATATTTATCGAAATTAATCATGTATAATCCAGTTTAAACCTCCAAGTCAATCAACATATTCGAGGTCTCAAGGGCTTCCAAAAGGGGTCAAGAAACGTGTCGGGGTGGGATGTATATAGGGTATGTGGTGCTAGAATCCAGGAATAGGATCTTACTTCACTTTCTTTGAATCACAACATCTTCTACCAATAAACTTTGCTTATTTTACTTTACTTTTTGTGATGCATGGACAGAGGTGTACAATAACCGAAGCCTAGGAGATCAGCAATCATCAATTTGTTGAGATGCCTCAAACCCTTGATGCACATACCATGACCCGTTAGGAATATCGCTCAATCCGACTTTGGCAAGACACAAACACCCGACTATGTGAATGGTGCCGAGTTACTCATCATCATGATTGACTTCCCCAAACCTATTTGTTTCTTTCTAACACTTTCAGCCAACATCTAAACTTCACTTTCACTTACTTTTCTTCACATGCTTTCAAATTCCCGGATAGGTAAAGGGAGGAAAATATGTATATGAGGGGCTAAAGCATGGTCAAGAAGAAGAAGAGAAGATAATGAATTGCCTTAATCCTCCCAGGAAGAATGTGATAGAACTCATAATGTGGTGTCAACCTTCAAATCCAACATAATTTTGATAAAAACAAAGTATTAAACATGCTAGAACTTCAAACAAAGCATCTTGTAGCTTAAACACATCATAAAACATTTCGAGCATATAAAGATTTCAAAACCAATCTGCAAACAAAATCATCATTGAGGTCATATCCAGAGAAGAAGCACAAAAATGTTTTGAAAACCTTTCAGTTAAATCCACCTTGGTCGAGGTGTTTTGGCGTCATCCGAGGTGTTAATCCTCGATCGTCCATGAACGTCTCGGTCGAGGTCATAAAATTTTTTTCAAACTGGTTTTTGACGTTTTTCTCGAACAGAAACCTGTATGTATGCATGTAATGACAGATAAACACATAGAGCCAAGTAAAGCATGATAAGATCATAATATCTGTGAGTCATACAAGCAATACACATAAGTCACATAAGATACATCCAAATACCCCATACTTGGGACACATTGTCCCAATGGGTCAAATATAAGTCTAAGAACAATATACTCACCGGACTTAGCTGAACTGCATAATAAATAAGAAAAGAAATCCATGAAGCTCTAATCCTCGTCAGCTGGCGGTGGTGGATGTTGAATGTAAGGGTGTTGGGTCGGGTCAAATGGATAGCCCATCATCTGCTGGAACTGGATCTCCATCATCTGTCGCTGGTAATGCTGGCTCTCCCCTGTCTGATGCATCCATCCATAAGTGTGGTGGCGTACATCAGCAAAGCGCTGGGAAATGTCAACTGTCATGGCCGCATAAGAATCAATCATCTTCTCAGTCAGCTCATCAATCCGTCGGTGAGCCTCGGGATCTCTACGTATGCGGGATCTGCGCTGAGGTGGTGGTGGTGGTGGTGCTCTCTCCTCCTCCATCGTCTTATCATCAAGATCGACAACGGGAACACTAGGGCCACCGGTATCAGTATCGGTCTCAATAGCAGCTCCTCCATCATATCCCTCATCATCATCAGCTGCATCTCTAGCATCTTGCATGTAGGGAAACCAAGCAGCAGACTAGAACTGACGGTCAAAAACAGAAAACTAAGATGACCACATAATGCCCTGTGGTGCAGTCGTCTACCATGGCATGGAAACGTAGGGCGTGCCAAGGCCACGAGGAACGAGATTATGTCTCGTGATCATCTCCTGCAATCCCAGCGGGTTTGCAGCCGCAACTAGTGTGCAAGCCGACAGATCCAACCCCATATAAGTGGCGATGTGGGTCACCAACTCACCACAACAAATATCGCCCTTTGACTTGCCCTTGATCTTGTGTAAATCATCTTCCAGCATGGCAACAAAGTCCGGCACTCCCGTGACCATACAAAATAAGCTCAACAGCTCCCTTTGACGAACCTTCCTGGGCGTCTCAGTACGCGCCAGAAGTGTCTCATTGAAGATCCTGTGAGCAAGGCGAAAAGCAAGATGAAATATAATACGCTCCCGGGAATTTCCGGGCCTCCACCTGTCATTGTGGTCAGTCACATGGGCTATCTCGCCCCAGAAACTCCGAGCCACCGCTCGGGAAGGAAAGTCAGTCACTGTCGGGGTAGGGAAGCCGAAAATCTCCCTAAACTGGTCCATACCCAACCATGGAGATCATCTTCTTCAAGTCCTCCACCACATGGAGGCACTCGAAGGCATCGACGTGAAGGAAGCGCGGGACAACTATCGGACGCCTGCAAATGCGATCAAAGTCCTTTTGGTGACGCTCATGGATCCCCGGAATAGCAAACTGAGAAGCAGAGGAAGGGGAAGACTGATGGGAACTGCTAGGCTTGTCCCTCAAGGCCAATTGATGATCAGATCTGTTGCTCATATTTTCTTACAAGGTCACCTTGGTTGCCCCAAGAACACCACGGCCGAGACACAGTCGACTGGACCGAGGCGAACTGTTGTTCGATCAAAAATCTCAAATCTGTACGTTCTTTTTCCCCAAATCACTACCAAAAGCTTCCTAAGGGGTACTTATATCCTTTTCATCAAAAAATAATGGCAACCAAAGCCAGATATGCTCGAAATCAGTAAAAGAAGGAGTTAGGGTTTTTGAACGAAGTACCCAGATTATGCAGATTTGAAGCGTTTTCCTTGATGTTTGATGCTTGTAAACTGATTCTCTTGCTTCCTCCAGTAAAATCGAGCCAAGGAGTGCAAGAAATGAGTGAAAACTGAGATTTTGAGGCTTAGGGGTCCCCGCGGTCGAGGCTTCAGTTGGGAGGGAAAAAGGTGAGGAGAGAGAAACCGTCTCGCCTTTTATACCCCTCGCTGAATTTGATTCCACCTCGGTCGAGGTGGTCCCGACCGGACAGAGGTGTCTGACTGGATGTCAGACCTAGTCGCCTCGGTTGACCAAGAACATCTCGGTCGAGGTGCTATGATAGCAACCGAGATGTGTCTCAGTTAAGCTCCGTCTTCTCAATTTCTCGAACTTCTGTCCTTCCAGTGTAGCTCCTGAGCTGTAATCCTTCCTTAGAAAGTATCTGGTTCCTGTCTAGAGGACGGAAAAAACAAAACGAAGCAAACTATCTAAAACTAAGCTAGAAAAGGGAAAAGAAAGCAAGACCTTGGGTTGCCTCCCCAAAAGCGCTTGATTTAAGGTCACTAGATGAACCGTACATCATCCTAAAACAAGGTAGAAGGTGTCCTCACCCCATACTTCATCTTCATCATGGGGTGAAACAAAGGATTCTATCCAACGTTCCAACAAATGCAAGTGCTCATCGGGAAACGAATCATCTATGGGTAGGTCATCCTTCTTGAGCGAAGAGGGAGGTAGCCGGAATAGGTGATCCGCAACAGAATTCTCGGATCCCTTCTTATCGCGAATCTCTAGGTCGAACTTTTGAAGCAAGAGAATCCAACGAATAAGGCGCGGCTTTGCATCCTTCTTAGCAAGCAAGTAATGAATAGCTGCATGGTCAGTGTAAACAATAACTTTCGCTCCCAGTAAGTAAGAGCGAAATTTCTCGAAAGCATATACAATTGCCAAAAGCTCCTTTTCGGTGGTGACGTAGTTCAATTGAGCTTCGTCTAGCGTCTTGCTAGCATAGTAAATGGTGTTGGTTCGGCAATCCTTCTTTTTTTCAAGTACCGCTCCTACGGCCACATCACTAGTGTCACACATGATCTCAAAGGGCAAGGTCCAATCGGGAGCTTGAATTATGGGACGGTAATCAACGCTTCCTTTATCCTGTAAAAAGCATCAACGCATTCCTGCGAAAACTAAAAAATGACATCCTTATTCAAGAGATTAGTGAGTGGTTTAGAGATTTTAGAGAAATCCTTGATGAACCTCCTGTAGAAACCTGCATGCCCGAGAAAACTCCGCACACCCTTAACATAACAAGGGAGGGGAATTTTCTCAATAGTCTTGATCTTAGCTCGATCGACTTCAATACCTCGGTTGGAAACGAGGTATCCTAGAACAATTCCTTCACTAACCATAAAGTGACACTTCTCCTAATTCAAAACAAGATTAATGTCTTCACAACGTTGTAGCACTAGAGAAAGGTTAGTCAAACGGTTATCAAATGAGGAACCATATACCAAAAAGTCATCCATGAATACCTCCGTGATCTCCTCAATGTACTCGGAAACGGAAAAGATAGCCATCATACAACGTTGGAAGGTAGCAGGTGCGTTACACAATCCGAATGGCATCGTCCTGTAAGCGAACGTCCCCCATGGACAAGTGAAAGTGGTCTTCTCTTGATCATCCGGATTGATAGGAATTTGAAAGAAGCCACTATAACCATCTAAATAGCGAAAAATGGGAGTGTTGTCCTAACCGTTCAAGCATTTGGTCGATGAAGAGAAGCGGGAAATGGTCCTTCCGAGTGGCCACGTTCAGCTTCCTATAATCAATGCACATCCTCCAGCCCTTAACTGTCCTAGTTGGAATCAACTCGTTGTTCTTATTCGTCACAACGGTCATCCCTCCTTTCTTCGGAACTACATGCACCGGGCTTACCCACTTGCTATCCGATATGGGAAATATGATACCTGCATCCAACAACTTAAGAATTTCCTTCTTCACAACCTCTTTCATGATCGGATTTAATCGTCTTTGAGGTTCCCGTGAAGTCTTATGATTGTCCTCCATTAGTATCTTATGCATGCAAAAAGAAGGCTTAATACCAACAAGATCATCAATAGTATAACCCAAAGCCTTTTGATGTTTAATTTCCTCAGAACATGCATCAATTTAGACAATTCAGTTTCAAAAAGGGAAGCACTCATGATAACAGGATAAGTAGAA
This sequence comes from Fagopyrum esculentum, assembly GCA_033239045.1. Classification (NCBI taxonomy): domain Eukaryota; kingdom Viridiplantae; phylum Streptophyta; class Magnoliopsida; order Caryophyllales; family Polygonaceae; genus Fagopyrum; species Fagopyrum esculentum. The sequence goes on along the minus strand of BSUD01000008.1, from coordinate 104,693,640 downwards.
TCCGGGCCAAGGAAAGCATACCTCAAGTGACTCGGAATCGGTTTAAGCTCCACGACTGGGGGTGCTTTCTGAGGTGGATCTGTGCCTTCTCCTTCCACTGAAGTGCACTTAGATCGAAGAACTGGACTTTCAGAAGTCTCAGTTGACATCATCTCGCTTGCTGTCTCGGTCGGTGTCCGAGGTGAGTGACCGAAATGTTCTTCAGATAAGAACACCTCGCTTGGTCCAGGAAGTGCCTCGGTCGAGGTAATGGAACTGGGACGAAAACCTAACGTGATTTTCTTCTCTTGAATCAGTCTATCAAATCTAGCTCCTGGTTCTTCTATCATTGCTTTTAAGCTCCATATATCTGCATCACAAGAGACATCTATACCTTCCTCCATTAAGCTAAAACTAAGAACTCTTTCAAGAGGATCGTTAATAAGGATAGAACTCACCAATTCTTTTGATTCTTCTTCATCATAGATGTTGAAGATGTCATCCTCCAACGACTCTCCCTTCATTACAACAAGCAATTCAAACTCCACATGATCTCCACCAATGTTAAATTTCAACTTTGCGTTCTTACAATCCACATTGCAACCCGAAGTTGCTAGAAATGGTCTCCCGAGAATGATAGGAATGGGATAATCTGCGGGAATGTAAAGTACAACAAAGTCTATATGTATGTAGAAATTACCTAACTTGATGGGAATGTCTTCAAAAATACCCACGGGACGAGTAATGGAGCGACCCGCCATGTATAGCGTCATCTTCACCGGCTTGGGTTTTCCAAGTCCGACTTTCTCACAAAGCTCCAGCGGGATGATGCTCACGCTAGCTCCTAGATCACATAATGCATCATAACTCACATCCCCAACTTGAATGGGAATGCAAAATGAACTAGGATCCCTTAATTTAGGTGGCATCTTCTCCTTCATGATTTGAATGAGCTCCGAAGGCTTAGATGTAATCCTTACTTCACCAAAATTCTCCATCTTCCTCTTCCTTGATAGAATCTCTTTCAGAAACTTCCCATAGGCGGGCATCCCTAGAATAGCATCAAGGAAAGGGATGTTAATATGTAGTTTATTCATTAGGTCTAGATACCAAATTGCTTGTCTAGATGTGCCCTCGCCCTTGACTGAGGGAATGTAAGTGGTGGTTTATAAGCAGGAGGTGGAACATAAACTTCAGATTTATCTTTCGCTTTCTGGGGCTCCATCTCGGTTGGTACCTCGACCGAAGTGTTCATTTGATTGTGGCTCGACCGAGATACTGGATCTGCAGTCTTCAATCCACTGCGTATTGTTATTTCCATGATCTGTCCTTTAGGGTTGCTCTCTGTCCTTGTTAGGAGCTTCCCCTGATCTCTTGGCGCTTCATTTGCCTTGTTGAAATATTGTTGCTCTAAGGCTTTTTGTGCCTTCAAAAATGAATTCATCGATGTCTCCATAGCGTTGATCTTGATCAATATTGCCTCCAGCACAACATCTTTCTTTTCTGGATGGGACGAACTTGATGCAGGCTCCTGGCTTCTCAATGGAGTAGAAGAAGAACAGGGGGCGTTAAGAGCATTATTAGCATGAGAATAAGGATTACCGGAATTTTGTTGATTAGTTGGAGTTTCTGTTGTTGTTGTAATTGTTGTTCCGCGGCCCTTGATAGTTGTTTTCTTCCTTGATATCCTCCATCTTGCTCCTTCTTCGTTTGAGCTACTAAAAGCTCTTTCAATGCCTTTACTTCATTGTTAAGCGAGGTGAGTTGAGCTCCATTTTATGATGTGTCTTGGAAGCTCACTCTCCTTGTTCCATTTTTAGTTCCTTGATGGGAGTACTTCTCCATGTGTAAAGCTTTCTTTTCAATGAAATCCCAACCTTTATCTATGTGTTTATCCATGAAGGTGCCGGCGGAAAGAGTCCGAGCTTGAATTGAGTATCTCCATCCAAACCCTTGAAGTATATTTCCAGCAACTCGATCTTTGGAATCCCATGATGTGGGCAATCCAATAAAAGTTCCTTGAATCTCTCCCATTGTAACACCCCGGATTCTCAGAACCCGGGATATTACTGGTTAGGACCTCACAATGGGTCCCGACCTTAGTTTGACAACAATATTACTAGGATCTTGCAACAAGACACAAATAAGAAAACCGAAAATTTATGAAATAGTATTTTTAAGAGATGAATGCAACAACGTCTAACAGGCTAAAGTAATTAAACCACAAAAAGACTAACTATCTTTAACAAGAAGAAAGAAACCACAAGGTAAACACCCAACCCCACTCTAAAGAGTACGGAGACCCGGCTGACCACTACTTCCGGATCACTCAGCTGTTGTTCTAACCTGCAGTAAATCTAAAAACACAACAAACCAACCATTAGCTAGTTATCTAAACATTAGGAGAATAATAATAGCACACACACACATAAAATAATAAACACTCATCATGCTTTCAAACAATCCATTTATTATCTTCATTTAAGTCATTCACTCTAATGATACTTATTTTGTGACACGAGGGATTCCCAAACCTCGCCTCTGCCTCCGTGTACCCATCAGGAGTGGATCCGATGGATCTCACCGTGTACCTGTATGGTCTGGGTATAGAAAACCTCCCAGTCTCCTGGCAGAGCTGGGCAGTGATGTCACGGCCCGTTATACATACACTTGGGCCTTAAAACATAATAACCACGGTCTTCCTAACAAGTTGTTATTTATTATAACACACATTGTACACACACAGCCATCATCACCCAACTAATATCCAGAAACCAGCTAAGTAAGTCGCAAGGACTTACCTGAATCAAACCACAACTCTCACAATCTCAACTCGGTCTGCAACCGTAGAAACTCAAACGCCTGTCATACAAGGCACATGGATCAAAATATATCCCATAATCTTAGAAGTCTATAACTTCTAAGATGCTCAATCTCATCAAGAGAAAATTACTAAAAATGCCCTCTTAAGGTAAAATGACTATTTTACCCCCGGTTCCGAAACTCCCAGATTTGTCTATATCTTAGTTTCAAACTCCCTTTGGAACCCATTTCCACAATCTAGTTCTTACGGAAAAGTTTGGTAACGATTTATAATAGTTACACAAATTTCGAGATTATCACAAAAGTCGATAAGGTCCGATTTTGGGTTAAGATACGAGGCTTGAATAAAAAGATAAAAATTCCGGAATAAATCTCTAGATCCTATATGATATGCATACTAATCATAGGAGCAAAGATCTCTCAAAAATATTCAACCATAACTCCTACATAATCCCTAAAGATGCTTCCAAAATCCAGAAATTTCATACTTAGCCAAATTTTGTGTAATTTCACAACTGCTCAACCAGTCTACTTTGAGCTCCTATAGAACCAGATCCAACCGTCGGATCGGTCTTAGCTTCTGATACATAACAGTATGCAACTCCCTCTATATCATACCAGAAATTGAACGGTGAATTATGTGTCTAAGATATCGAATAAAAGGCTCAAAGTTGACAGAAACACAGAAATTTCTGGAATCAAAACTCAGCAAAGGCACACCCAGGAACTTAACTAAACCTATGTACCACATCTTTGTCCCAACATATACCCCTACACAGGTCCTCCCTTAACCATGTACACAAACTTAAGGCCAAGCGTAATCACCTGGTCACTATAGCCGGTTGGAAGATGGGTCTAGTCCTGTTGTTGGTTCGTGTCAGAAGCGGCTAGGGCTCTCCTCTGTGTGCTGCACGGCTACAGACAAAGGTGATGTTGATCCACTCTAGTCACATGTACGTGAGAAGAATGAGAGCAGGGAGGACGACTTACCAGAAGACCTGTCTACACAGTAGGTCGATGAAGGGTTTGATATGGCTCTAGCGCCGAGTTCAACCGAGACGTGCAGAAAGTTTGAGGAGGGTCGTTACTGCCGGATCTGGACGTCCATAGACGTGACAACGCTGAGGTTGTAGGGTCAGCGACGCCAAGGGTAAAGGACTCGATCCGGCTCGCCAACTGCTGCGCGTGGGACAGGAACGCTGGTGACGAAGGAGGTTGTGCTTCTGGATAGGACCCGGGTGCAGGAGCGAGTACGAAGGTCTTCGGCTGGCTAAAATGACACAAGGGATGAGTAGTCGCTGGGGTAGACACACGAGGAGGCTCGAGTCGGGCTGGCGTCGGCATTGAATCCGGTGTGGCTCTCCCAAGGTTGTAGTCGTGGTTTGGTAGTGGCCACTCAGCAGAGCGACGGTGCGGTTTGTTTTCTTCCAGATGCGAAATTGCTGTGACGGATGGGGAGGTTTTGAATCGGGTATGGGTAGCGTAATCGTGTAGCGGCAACAACAAGAGTAGGTTAGACGTGATTAGGTAGGTTATTAGATTAGGTTAGTTTGAGAGATTAAGGAGTGGATTAGGGTTTAGAATAGTGAGGGTATGGGCTGGGCCAGCAGGAATTGGGTTGGTCTGTTGGGCCCGAACTGTGCCTGCTCTTCAATTAACAGAAGAGGGTTGGATGGCTACCCGTTAATCGTCCGGAATCGTTAAAGTACGGAAAATAATAATTACGAAATTATTATTTACGAATTTATTTACTTAATTATGTAAGTTATTATTTTATGTGAATCAAGGTCACATTAAATGATCGAATTTAATATCGTTTTATTTTTTTTTATTATTTACGAGATTTTTGGTTGGCGGATCCGAATCCGATTTGATCCAGTATTAAAAGGAGTTTAAATTTTTCGGTTATTACACCCATGACTTTGACAACCTCTCTTTGTCCTCCATAATAAAAGCATTGATATTTCCCCTCAATTCAACGGTCTTAGAAGAGGGAAATAACTTAGTAAGAAACTCCGTCGTCATCTCTTCCCAAGTGTTGAGTTTTCCGGCTGGAAGAGATTAATACCAAGCAAGCGCCTTGTCTTTTTAAGAGAAATAGAAAGGCCTTAACTTGTAATTGTCATTCTCCACTCTTGAAGGTCTCAAAGTCTCCATCAAAATCTCATAGTTTTGCAAGTGGTGATGTGGAGACTCTCTCTCCATCCTTTGTTCTAGGGTTTGTGGAACTCCAGCAAAAAGAACATCTCGAATAGGCATCCGAGGTGGTAGGTTTATCTCGGCCGGGGCAACTTGAACTGGGTCTTGCCTCGGTCGAGGATCTGGGATTGGTCGAGGCAGAAACAAGGCCCTTAGAGCGGCCATATCTGCTTCTATTCTGGTGCGAGTCTCGTCTTTCTCTCGCTGTAGTTCTTCCTTACTGAGGCGTAGCTATTCTAACGTCTCCTTCAATTCGGCTTCAAGATCGCGATTGTCTTGATCGGCCATCTTTGCTTCTTTTAATCTTCTTTTGTAGGTCTTTTCTGGTTCGGGGTCGTAGGGAACGATTTCCTTTCCAGCACGAGTTCTTCGCATAAACCTAAGGAAAGATCCCGCAAAAACACTCAAGTATAATAGTCAATAGCAACAAGGGAAATAGCCCCGAAAGACATCCGAAACCGAACTTGGTCTAAACCAAGTCCCTGGCAACGGTGACAAAAACTTGTTCGCTCCAAAAGGTGTTTGCCAGCTTTAATATTTATAACCCAAGAAGTAAGCTTGAACAATATGCGAACCCGTAGTGTACGGATCAGTTGTAATAAAAGCAAGAATTCCAAGGGTCGAACACAAGGACTATGGTGAAACAAAGTACGGTAATCAGGTTGTCAAATAACCACAAGCACTTAAAGCAATCAAAGATGATATAAAGTCAGGTAAAGAGAATACGGATTATAGGGATTAAAGCATCCAGTTTTGGTTCCGACTCAAGATCTCAAGGATAACGTGGACAAAGCTGAGGTTTGCAAAAGGAATGTGTTTCTAAAGTGGGAATAGATCACCGGGTAAGTCTCACTACTCACTATTCCAAACCAAAGCTCCTTTTACCGGGTAAGTCTCAAGGTACTAAGGAAAGGAACTATAATCTCAAACCAATATGCCACCCAAGGGGATAGAATCAACCTTTACCGGGTAAGTCTCAGGCAAACTCAAAAAGATGGGATGAAGGTACACTCAAACCCCAATATAGGATAAACCTTTATTACATATCACTCATGATCTTGGGTAAATCAACAAAGGAATTACCGGGTAAGTCACATCCTAGGCTTGCATTGAACCAGAAAAGGTATAACAAGGATAGGATTTGGCAAACTAAAAACCTTAACTTAGATAAGGATCATGAAAGGTTCACCTCGTTCAGTTATATTCCATCCCGGCCGAGATGTTCAATGACTGACCGAGGTATTCGTCAGTTAAGGTAAAGACTCGAGCTTTCAGGGTCCTGCTGGGATTAAGATCTTTCTATCATTGTCTTTCCCATAACTTTCAGCCAATCACCCTAGAATCGCATAAAGAACTTAGTCAACAATCATCATGATAACAATAATCAAATATATAAGATAGGAATCAATATTCAAACAAGAAAACCTTAACACAAAGGTCTCAATAACTGAATGAATCAAACAAACAACAATCAGCGTTCCTCAATTACAAATCAGAAAAGACAACAAAACTAAAAGCCAAACTAAGAAGATCTTACAAACTCCTTCAAAGCCAACTTCAACTTGATTCCTTCCTTCCTTGAACTTCAACCTTCAAAACTTTAGAAAATCCTCCAGAAAATCCTTGATCCGAAGATGGATGAATTATAGAAAATCAGCCCATATATATAGGAGAATTATCTTCCAAAGCTAAAATATCTTAAAAAGATAATTTCTTTAAAATATAACTCCATATCTTCCAAAATAAATCAGCCAAAAGATATTCTTCCTTCCAGAAATCCAGCAAAAAATATGTGATATTCTCTTTCCAAAAATAAAAGATCTCAGCCAAAAATAAAGATCTTGTCGGCGGTGAGGTGTTCGCCTCGGTCCAAACGCTCCTCAAGATCACCTCGGTCGAGGTGATATTGTAGCTGACCGAGGTGAATCTCAGCTGAATGTATAACTCTCGAATCTGGTCCAAAATCAATCCTCTAAATCATTTCCCTGCTTCCTGAGATCTTCTTATAACTCCTTTATGCTCCAGAATGTAGCTCAAACGACTCCTTAGCTTCCTTAGCTCCATTTCGGTCCAAAACGTGTCATTTTCCCTACAATTACAACGAAATTAGGTGTAGACCTCGATTTTCGCAAAGGTAGACAAAACAACAATATAATCAAAGAATTTACATCTATACATGCAGATTTATGAAGATAAAACGTCTAAATCAATCCCAAAATATAGACTATAATACATGCTATCAACCCTCGAGTCTAGGTGGCAAAGCAAGTCTATATTCTGCCTCTCCAACTCGCTCAAGAATCTCGAATGGTCCGACGTATCTAGGACTCAACTTCCCCTTGACACCGAAACGTCTGACGCCTCGTGTCGGAGATACTCTCAACCAAACCTGAGTTCCAACTCTGAACTCTAGAGGTCTGTGCCTCTTATCTACATAAGACATTTGTCGACTTTGTGCTGCTAACATCCGCTTGCGAATCACTGCTACTTGAGCCATGTCATCCTGAATTTGCCCTGGTGCTATTCCGCCAGCACTACTCGGCTCGTCCCAACACAGTAGTGTACGATATCTCTACCCGTATAAAGCCTCGTAAGGAGCCATCCTGATCGATGTGTGTCAACTGTTGTTGTACGAAAACTCCACTAAGGGAAGGTGATGTGGCCACACATGTCCCCAATATAACACGCAGGCTCTCAACATGTCCTCCAGAGTCTGGATGGTCCACTCGGACTGACCATCGGTCTGAGGATGATAAGAAGTCGTGAACTGCAAACTCGTACCTACAGCGGCATGCACCTGCTTCCAGAACCTCAAAGTGAACCGTCCGTCTCTGTCAAAGACTATAGTCCTAGGTACTCCATGAAATTCACTATTTGTCTAGTGAACTCCTCTGTCAATTGACTTACCGGCCACGTTTCCTTGATCGGAATGAAACGTGCGGTCTTTGTCAGTGAATCTACTATTACCCAGATAGCATCAAAACCCCGACTCGGTCTCAAGCCGGTAACAAAATCCATCGAGATGTCCTACCACTTCCATTGAGGAATGGGAAGTGCGAGTAGCTCGCCTCCTTGTCGATGATGCTCGATCTTAACTTGCTGACAGGTCGCACACTGAGCTACATATCTTGTGACATCTGATGATGTGGGACCATCCTCGACATCTACGACTACGCTACATAGATCATTCACCAATCTAGAAGCGAGAGAAATTCAAGAAAGGAGCGCTTACTTGTTGCAAACATGGGGTGAATCGATGGAATGGAAGATTGCATGGCATATGAAGAAATCGACCAATGCTCAGAAAAATCGACCTAATAAATTGTCCGATTTTCTTGTAGGAAAACTCAATCGATTTTTGTGTCCGATTTCCTTCACTGGAACGAGCTTTGCAAGAGATCCGGCAAAGATCTTTATTTTTGGCAAGTATCTTTTATATTTTATTTCCTTAAAGCTCTCAAACTATCTTAAGGAAATTGTTATTTTTAGATCCTATCTTTTAGGATTATTTTTAGATTATATTTTAAAAATATCTTTTTTAGATTATTGTTTAAAAGATCTATTTCCTAGATTATCTTTTAAAAGATATCTTTCTTAGATTATCTTTTAAAAGATATATTTTCTAGATTATCTTTTAAAGATATCTTTCATAGATTATCTTTTAAAGATATTTTTCCTAGTTTTTGTAGGATTGATCTTCCTTATAAATAGCCCTAGTGGAGAGACTGATTAGTAGATTAGATTAGATTTGATATATTTCCACAGATTTGTGTGAACTTATGACTTCACTTACGGAGTTCGTATTTTATTCATTGCTATTCAATCAAAGGAGAGTTTTGGTTAAATTGTTGTGACGTTCTTGCTAGATTGTGCTTGTGTGTATTAATCTAATTGAAGGTTGGTATTCCTAGTCAATCCTAGTCCCTCCTTGTGCTTGTCTTACTTAGAAGGCTTGTGTAAGGTTAGAGAAGTGTGGGTTAAGGTGATCTTCTCGTTTAAGGGTTTTGACACATCATTGGTCAAGGTTCTTTTGCGGAACTATCTTGGTTCATATCTTCCTATATCTGTCATTTATCATTCCATAATCATCTTGTTTTCTTTCCATAACATTCACTAATCCGTGTTCTAAGTTTATCAAAAAATCGACCTATTCTTGAGATAAATCGACCGATTTTCTCTATAGAATAACCCGATTTTTATTCCAGTTAAGGACTTTCAGTCTAGATCTGGAACTACGGTTTATCCCCGCATCAAAGCTTTGTAGGCACGGCTCGAACCATACGAACCTCGTAGACTTCCTTAGCAAGAAAGTGAGCGGTCAGACGATAACTGAAAAGCCCTCAACAAAACGCCGGTAGTAGCCCGCCAATCCTAAGAAGCTGCGTACCTCCTTGACGTTCTTAGGAGGCGGCCATGATGCTACTGATTCGATCTTCGCCGGATCTACTTTGATCCCTTCAGCTAACACGATATGACCAAGGAATGCTACCTCGAACATCCAGAACTCGGATTTAGAGAGCTTGGTTTAAAGCTCTCTGTCCTGTAAGACTTGAAGAACGATCCTCAAGTGGCTTGCATGGTCCTTTCTGCTGCGAGAGTAAACCAAAATGTCATCTATGAAGATAACTACAAACTGGTCTAGGAAGTCGATAAAGATGTTGTTCATCAACTCCATGAAGACTGCGGGCGCATTCGTGAGCCCGAATGGTATCACTACAAACTCGTAGTGTCCATATCTGGTCCGAAATGCCGTCTTGGCTATGTCCTACTCTCTCACCCTCAGCTGGTGATATCGAGATCTCATATCGATCCTCGAAAACACTACAGCTCCATGCAGCTGATCAAAAAGATCGTCGATACGGGGCAATTGGTACTTATTCTTGATCGTCACCTTGTTAAGCTCTCGTTAGTCGATACATAACCTCATTGACCCGTCTTTCTTCCTAACAAAAAGAACTGGTGCACCCCAAGGAGATACACTAGGGCAGATGAAGCCCTTCTCTACTAACTCCTCGAGCTGCTTCTTCAACTCAAACATCTCGATAGGCGCAATACGATAAAGAGCCTTAGAGATCGGTCTCGTGGAGGTAAACCTGATGGCTCTCCAAAGACGTCGGTAAACTGGCAAGCTACCAGGATTTCCTCCAAAGCTGAACTCGTACTATCCTTCATGGCATAACACCAAAAAGCCTCGCATCCCTGACTGATAAGTCTCACAGTTCGCACTGCACTGGTGATTGTACCAGTCTTCCCAAGATCCCATCCTCTATAGATCTCAACATGGTCTACATCTATAGTTACCGTCACTATCCTCTTGCCGATGTCCAGAACTGCTCGATGTTGATCCATCCAATCCATGCCAAGGATGACTTCTTCATGTACTAAGTACATGATGAAGAATTCAGTTGGCCAATCGTGACCTCCCAATCTAATAGGGCAGTCGCGAACCTCTCGGGTACCTCTAATCTTACCCCCATTGGGTAGTCCTATAAAGAAGGGTCTACCTTCTACGATAACTAAGGCCAATATATCTACACATGCATCAGATATGAAAGAATGCATAGCACCGGTATCGAAAAGAACTCTGACAAGAAAACCATTAATATGAATGGTACTTGTGGCCGCTGGAGCAGCGGCTCCACTACACTCCTCATCCCATAAACTCTAGCTAAAGCACCTTTGGTGTCCGAAGTACCACCTCCTCGTCCTTTTCCCTGACCTGGAGTGGAACCCTGAGGAGTGGTAGATCCTGAAACCCTCTGCTGCTGCTGATACTGAGACTTATGTCCACCTCCTACAACACTAGCATGTGAAGAGCCCAGCTACGATGGCACCTTGCCCTGACGGCATAACGGAGATTTGTTTCCTGACAAAGCAAGTCACAACAGCCTTCTTACATTCAGCTCTCATGTGTCCGACACCTCCGTAGTTAAAGAATTGCCATCCTTTGTCGGAACTCTGTACGGACTGTTGGGAACCAGAACTTCCCGGCGTCTGACTACGCCAAAAACCCGCTGCTCCAGCTCAAACACTGGCTGGTCCAGTCTTCTGCCTCATCTCAGGACCTCCTGTTTGAGAAGCTCTTCTATGACCCAGTCGGTCTCTCTTATAAGTAGAAGCTTTATCCTAATAGTCCGTGAAAAAATCGCAACGAAAACCAACAAGATAAGAGCGTGTCGACTCTCTCAGCCTCCAAGAGAAAAGGTAAACACACTGATCCTCAGGTGATGCAGACGGACCCAACAAAGATAGCTCATCCTGAAACTTGTTGATGATCTCAGCAATAGGCAAGTCCTCAAATCCAGCCTCGAGGAAATCCTGAAGACGATCCCTTCTCATAGCTACAGGGCAGTAGCGATCCCTAATCACCGTCTTCATCTGCTCCTAACTGGTGACCTTACTGCCAGTTGTCCTCCACCAAGAATAAGACTGATCCTCTAGCAACGGTTGTGCGATGTTGACTCGACATCCCTTTAGGCAACCGATCACCTCCATAGCAAAATCCAGCTGTCCCAGCCACAACTCCACCTCTAGTCGTGTCTTCCCCATGAAAGTGGGAACCTTCAGGTGATCGAAAGCCTTCAACCAATTGTCGGGCTTCGGCTCTCTCGCCTCAACCGGCGCTCTAACAACCTCAGAACTCTAGTAGGTGGGGCAACGATTTGTGTAACTCTCTACGAAACCACAGTTGATATCGCGGGAATTGGCGGTGCTAGTCGCGATATGCAGAAACTTCGATGGATACTCGTGCGGATTTTGTCGATGGCGTTCTCTGTGCTCCAGACCTAGCAGCGATCCCGTTCCAAGCATCAAGAACAACGCTCTCCGCAACTTTTTCAGCGAACGCCTCATCGATAGGTGGATCAGCAACTGGGGCATGGCCCCGACTCTAGCTAGTGGAGGTCTTCCTGAACGTCCTCGTACATGGACGGCAGGTGGAAGTGGTGGTCGACCCCTTCCTCGGCCCATAGCAGATGTAGCTCTAGTACACGCCATCTGCTATAAGGATAGATATATAAGAATATATAAATAGTTATAAGGCCACGCTACAGCTAAAGCAGAAATCCAAGAAAAAGCACATAAAGGCCAGCACATAAGCAACTACACTACTAAATCCGCGGAGGTAGTGGTGGTCGCTAGTACATCTATCCCAGACCGACACGTTTAAAAACAAAACCCCCTTTTGAAAATGTTAGACCCCTTGCGGTTTCTATTTATTTATCGATCTGACCTTTCGAAGATTTGGAGTTCTATTGTTGCCAACCTAGAGCTTTGATACCATATTGTAACACCCCAAGTTTTGGGAACTCGAAGCGTTACGGGCTAGGACGTCACAATGGGTCCCGACCCTCGGAGTAGCAACGACACAATAGATCTTACAACAAGGGACAGACGAATAAAAACCAAAACTTAATATAAAACCAAAGGTTTAAACAAAGGAAGCGTAAAACACTCGCATTCGAGTTCAAAACAAAAAGGAAAAACAACAACATAAACATAAACCAAATCTTGTCCTATAATGTACGGGAACCCCGGCTGACCACACCATCCAGATCACTCAGCAGCATCCTGAACCTGTGGAGCATCTACAACATCGGTATAAACCGTTAGCTAACATTCCACATATCAAAAAGACTGTAAAGGCACAAACACACATAAGGTAAAGTAAACATATAGCATGCTCACACAACAACCGGTTATTATCTTTCATTAGGTTATCCAATTACTAATTCAACTTATGGTTGTTACACGAGTATCGCTATGATCTCGTATCCGTCCCCTTTCACCAACAGGAATAGTACGTGTAAAGCCCCGTTTTTAGCCTTCATTGCCCCCGTGGTGAAGGGGAGCCGCACGCGCAGCTCAACCTCGCTGCCGCGGTCGCGGCACGGCCCAACCGCACCTGCGGCTGGGCCCAGCCCGTCTACGGGCTATTTTTATCTTTGTCTTCTCCTTTCTTGTTCCATCCATTGGCTTTTGGCCCGTCTTCCTTCTATCCTCCTAACCCTAGACGTCCTTTCCTTCTATCTTTCCAGCCGTCTCTTTATATTTCCGTCTTTCCACCTTTTTCGCTTACGCCTTCTTCAACATTGAGAGCTGCAGTCGTTCCTTGCTTCTCTTGTGATCTTGTTGTACGTGTAAGTCTCCTCCTTTGAGTTCTTCTTCATCACGTTAATGTAGATGCAACATGCTTTCTTCTTTCCTTTCGTTTGCTCCTTCTTTCTCTTCTTTTCTTCTTCTCCAAGAATCAAGTTTGAACCTTGATTCTTTTGGCTTCTTGTTATTGATGTATCATTGTTCTCAGGCTCTTTGGAGTTGAGTCTTGACGTGTTGGAATCAAAGGTTCGAGCTTTGGTGTCCCTTGCCATGAGTTATGTCGAAGAGAAAGCCGATAGTGCTTTCTGTCACGCAGCCGCCCCCACGCCTGCACATCCCCGCCCCTGCGTGTTGCCGCCCCTGCACCTTGTCCAGCCGCCCCTGCGGTTTCCTCTCCAGTAACACCCGTTCTTGTGAGTTACTTCCTTGCTTGCTTTCCTCGTTCGTTTTCTTACATCTTTTAGATGTTCCTTGTTCCCTGAGTATGCTGTAAGACTAAGGTTGAGCCCTTATCTTGTGTGGATCTCTTAGAGATCTTTGAGAATAGAAGTTAGAGACTTCTAGTAACCATTTCATTCCTGATTCGTGATGCTTGTGTAAATAGGCATTCCTTGCTCCTTTCCTGAGGGAAACTGAGTTTCTCTTGAGTGTTCTCTGAGTGTTGCTGAGCTTTTGAGTTACCTTCGAGTGAGGTAAGTTTGTTGGACTTACTTAGTTTCAATCCGCGTATTAGTTGGATTGTATTGGCTTGTTTGTGTGTTTATATATGTTATAACGGATAACCGGACTAGGATTCACCCTTATAACCTTAATTGGCCCAAGTTTATTATAACCGGGCGGTGACCCCTTGTCTAGTTCAGAATTGGGGAAACTGGAAAGTGCTCTTGCGACTCAGGCCTGCAGGTAACGGATAGTACTTATCTATTCCTGTTGGTGGACGGAAGCGGAGGCGAGTTTCGAAAGGTTCTCGTGTGACAAAAGAAGTTGAATTAGTAATGAATGACTTAATGAAAGATAATAACTGGTTGTGTGCAAGTATGCTATGTGTTTCATTACCTTATGTGTGTTTGTGCCTTTACGTTCTTTCTGATATCTAGAATGTTAGCTAACGGTTTATACCATCGTTGTAGATATCCTGCAGGTTCAGGATGTTGCTGAGTGATCCGGATGGTGTGGTCAGCTGGGATTCCTGAACATTATAGGATGGGATCGGGTTTTTGTTTCTTTTGTTGTTTCCCTTTTGTTTTGAACTCGGGTGCGGAGCTTTTGTGTTTTCTTTTGTTTAAACCTTTGGTTTTATTTTGAGTTTTGGTTTTCATTCGTCTGTGCCTTGTTGTAAGATATGTTTGCTGTTGCTACTCTGTGGGTCAGGATCCATTGTACGGTCCTAGCCCGTAGCGCTTCGAGTTCATAGAACTTGGGGTGTTACAATATGGTATCAAAGCTCTGGGTTGGCAACAATGGCACTCGAAATCTTCTAAAGGTCGGATGGATAAATAAATAGAACTAGAAAGGGGTCTAACGTTTTCAAAAGGGGGTTTTCTTTTTCACTTGTCGGTCAGGAATTGATGTACGGGCGACCACCACTACCTCCACGGATCTCAACTGTGTAGTTTCTTTTGTGTTGGTCTTTATGTGTGCTTTTCTGGTTTTGCTCTAGATGTGGTGTGGCCTTATATATATAGTTTTTTATATATCTATCCTTATAGCAGATGGCGCGTCCAAAAGCTACATCTGCTGTGGGGCAAGGAAGGGGTCGACCACCTCTCCCACCTGCCGTTCGTGGACGAGAGCGTGCAGAAGGACCTTCGCTAGCTAGAGGTCAGGGCAAAGCCCCAGTTGTTAATCCGCCTATCACCGAGGCATTCATTGAAGAAGTTTTTGAGAGAGGTGTTCCCGAAGCAGGGAACGGGACTATCGAGAAGTCCGGAGCACAAAGAGCACATACGATCGAGTCTGGTCAAATGACCATCGAAGTATCTACATATTGCGACTACGTGCAAAGAGTTGAAGAAGCTATCAGGACTGGAGGACCTGCACCAGCACCGCCAGTACCCGTGAGATCAGTTGAGATTGTCGGAGCTCAAGATGGAGCAAGTTCGGAAGCTGAGTTTTGGCTAGACCACTTGGTTCAGTTTTGGAGTCAATAAGAAGTATGCTCAGGAAGCGACCGGATTCCAAAAGAGATCTTCAGATAGGAGGTCTTACGAAGAGACAAAAGATTGGACCAGCCAGTGTTGGAGCCGGAGCATCGGGATTCAAGCATGTTCAGACAATGGGTCACTCTGGGATCCAGCAAACGATACGGAGTTCTAGCAGAGGACAACATTGTCATAACTACGGAGGTGTCAGACACATCCGAGCAGATTGTGAGAAGCCTGCAGCGACTTGCTTTTCTTGTGGCATATCTAGACATAAAGCTGCATTTTTCCGTCAAAGAAAAAGACGAGGAGGTGGTACGCCTGACACCAGAGATGCATCAGCTAGAGTATATGAGCTGAGGAGTGATGTAGAGCCGACAACGCCAACAGTTACAGGTACCATTCATATCAATGGTTTTCCTGTCAGAGTTCTTTTCGATACCAGTGCTACGCATTCTTAACTGATGCATGTGTAGATAGTTTGGCCTTAGTTACTGTAGAAGTTAGACCCTTCTTTATAGGATTACCCAATGGGGGTAAGATTCGAGGTACACGAGAGGTTCGCGATTGCCCTATTAGATTGGGAGGTCGCGATTGGCCAGTTGACTTCTTCGTCATGTACTTAGTACATGAAGAAGTTATTCTGGGCATGGACTGGATGGATCGACATCGAGCAATTTTGCACGTCGACAAGAGGACAGTTACAGTGACTACAGATGCAGGCCATGTTGAGATCTTCAGAGGATGGGATCTCGGGAAGACTGGTACAGTCATCAGTGTAGTTCGAGCTGCGAAACTTATCAGTCAGGGATGTGAGGCTTTTTGGTGCTATACCATGAAGGATAGTACGAGTCCGGCTTTGGAGGAGATTCTTGTAGCTTGCGTGTTTGCTGACATCTTTGGAGAGCCATCAAGGTTACCTCCACAAAGGAGTGTAGACTTTGGCATTGATCTAGAGCCCGGTACGAGACCGATCTCTAAGGCTCCTTATCGTATGACGCCTATTAAGATGCTTGAGTTGAAGAAGCAGCTCGAGGAGTTAGCAGAGAAGGGATTCATCCGCCCTAGTGTATCTCCTTGGGACACACCAGTTTTTTTCGTCACGAAGAAAGACGGGTCAATGAGGTTATACATCGACTATCGAGAGCTAAACAAGGTGACGATCAAGAACAAGTACCCATTTCCCCGTATCGATGATCTTTTGGATCAGCTGCATGGAGGTTCAATGTTTTCGAGGATCGATCTGAGATCTGGGTATCACCAGCTGAGGGTGAGAGAGTAGGACGTAGCCAAGACAGCATTTCGGACCAGATATGGACACTACGAGTTTGTAGTGATGCCATTCGGGCTCATAAATGCTCCAGCAGTCTTCATGGAGTTGATGAACAACATCTTCATCGACTTTCTAGACAAGTTTGTAGTTGTCTTCATCGACGACATTCTGGTTTACTCTCGCAGTAGAGAACAACATGCAGGGCACTTGAGGATCGTTATTCAGGTCTTACATGATAGAGAGCTCTACGCCAAGCTCTCTAAGTGTGAGTTTTGGATGTCCGAGGTAGCATTCCTTGGTCACATCATTTCAGCTGAAGAGATCAAGGTAGATCCAGCAAAGATCGAGTCAGTAGCATCTTGGCCGCCTCCTAAGAACGTCAGGAGGTACGCAGCTTCTTAGGATTGGCGGGTTACTACAAGCGTTTTGTTGAGGGCTTTTCAGTTATCGCCCGACCTCTCACTTCCTTGTTGCGGAAATCTACTAGGTTCGTATGGTCCGAGCCGTGCCTACAGAGCTTTGAGGAGCTGAAGAAGAGGTTGACCTCAGCTCCTATCCTAGCTCAGCCATAGGGCATTGAGGATTTTGTGGTTTACAACGACGCATCCAAGCTACGCTTGGGATGTGTTCTGATGCAGAGGGGTAAGGTGATTGCTTACGCGTCTAGACAGCTGAAGACGTACGAGGAGAATTACCCGAGCCATGACCTTGAGTTGGTTGTTGTGGTTCATGCTTTGAAGATTTGGAGGCATTACCTGTATGGAGCTACGTGTCAGATATTCACACACCATAAGAGTCTGAAGTACATATTCACTCAGCGGGAGTTGAATAACCGCCAGCACAGATGGTTGGAGTTGATCAAGGACTTTGATCTTGAGATCTTATACCACCCGGGGAAGACTAACGTGGTAGCAGATGCCCTCAGTAGGAAGACTCCCCGAGAGATGGCGATCGCTAGGCAAACAGCTCAGCCACAATTACGCGAGATTTGGCATGGTTAGAGATGGATATCCACTTTCCGGATTACGACAGCTACCTATCCACCTTAGATATAATACCTGATCTGTTGGTCGAAATCCGACAGAAGTAGGAGAGTTGCCCAGCTTTGACACAAATCCGAGACTGGATGTCTAGAGGAGAGACACCGCAGTATGTAGTTAGTATTGATGGAGTTTTGAGACACTAGGAGCTTATTTGTGTGCCTTCAAATCGAGAGTTAAGACAGAGGATCTTTCAGGAGGCTCATTCTTCACCAAACTCAGCGCACCCCGGTGCGAGTAAGATGTATCAGGACATCAGACGCTCCTATTAGTGGAGAGGTCTGAAGTCAGATGTCACGAGATATGTAGCTCATTGTGCGACCTGTCAGCAAGTCAAGATCGAGCATCATCGACCAGGAGGCGAGCTACACCCACTTCCCGTTCCTCAGTGGAAGTGGGAGGACATCTCTATGGATTTTGTGACCGGTTTAAGATCGAGTCGAGGTTTTGATGCTATATGGGTGATAGTAGATCGATTGGCGAAGCCCGCATGTTTTATTCCTATCAAGGAAAATGTGGCCGGTGAGTCAATTAGCAAAGGAGTTCACTAGGCAGATAGTGAGACTTCATGGAGTACCTAGGACAATAGTCTCTGATAGACACGGACGGTTCACATCGAGATTCAGGGAGCAGGTGCATGCCACCCTAGGTATGAGTTTACAGTTCACGACAACTTATCATCCTCAGACCGATGGTCAATCTGAACGGACCATCCAGACTTTAGAGGATATACTACGAGCCTATGTGTTAGACTGGGGACAGGTGTGGCCAAATCACCTTCCTTTAGTGGAGTTTTCGTACAACAACAGTTGACACGCATCGATCAGGATGGCTTCTTATGAGGCTTTATACGGACAGAGATTCCGTACACTGTTGTGTTGGGACGAGCCTAGTAGTGCTAGCGGAGTAGCACCTGAGCAGATTCAGGATGAAATGGATCGAGTAGCAGTGATCCGAGAGCGGATGTTAGCAGCACAGAGTCGGCAAAAGTCTTATGCACATAAGAGGCGCAGACCTCTGGGGTTTAGAGTTGGAGCTCAGGTTTGGTTTAGAGTATCCCCGACACGAGGCATTAGAAGTTTCGGTATGATGGGAAGTTGAGCTCCAGATACGTTGGATCGTTCGAGATTCTGGAGCGAGTTGGGGAGGCAGCATACAGACTTGCGTTGCCACCGACACTCGAGGGTGTTCACCTAGTCTTCCATGTGTCTCAACTACAGGAGTACATACCAGACCCGAGATACATCGTCAATCATGAGGATTTAGTGATCGAGCTAGACCACTTGTTCGTAGAGCACCCGGTGGTTGTTTTAGAGCGTTGTACGAGACGCTTGTGTTCGAAGGACATACCGACGATGAAGATTCAGTGGTCGATGTGAGGAGCTGATGAGACGATTTGGGAGACAAATGATAGTATCCAGAGGAACTATCCGGAGTTTTACGTTGGGTGGGATGCACCTTTGGCATAGTTGTTATGCTTCGGTTTTTCCTTGTTGAGTTGGACGTACCTTCAGCGGAGATGTCGGAGTTTTAGTTTTGTTGTTGTGTGGTGCACGCTTTTGTGACGTTTTGAGTTATGTGCCCCGAGTGGGAATATGTGTTCTTTCGGGCTGTTACAAGTTTCGGGACGAAACTTCTTTTTAGGGGGATCTGATGTAAAGCCCCGTTTTTAGCCTTCATCGCCCCCGCGGTGAAGGTGAGCCGCAGGCGCGGCTCAACCTCGCTGTCGCGGTCGCAGCATGGCCTAGCCGCAGGAGCGGCTAGGCCCAGCCCGTCTACGTACTATTTTATCTTCGTCTTCTAATATCTTGTTCCATCCATGGGCTTTTGGCCCGTCTTCCTTCTATCCTCCTAATCCTAGACGTCCTTTCCTTTTATCTTTCCAGCCGTCTCTTTATATTTCCGTCTTTCCGCCTTTTTCCCCTTTTTCGCTTACGCCTTCTTCAATCTTGAGAGTTGTAGTCGTTCCTTGCTTCCCCTGTGATCTTGTTGTACGTGTAAGTCTCCTCCTCTGAGTTCTTCTTCATCATGTTCATGTAGATGCAACATGCTTTCTTCTTTCCTTTCGTTTGCTCCTTCTTTCCCTTCTTTTCTTCTTCTCCAAGAATCAAGTTTGAACTTTGATTCTTGTTGGCTTCTTGTTGTTGATGTATCGTTGTTCTCAGGCTCTTTGGAGTGAGTCTTGACGTGTTGGAATCAAAGGTTCGAGCTTTGGTGTCCCTTGTTGTGAGTTCTGTCGAAGAGAAAGCTGACAACGCTTTCTGTCACGCAGCCGCCCCCGCGCCTGCACATCCCCGCCCCTGCGTGTTTCCGCCCCTGCGCCCTGTCCATCTGCCCATGCGGTTTCCTCTCTAGTAACTCCCGTTCTTGTTAGTTACTTCCTTTCTTGCTTTCCTCGTTCCTTTTCTTACATCTTTTAGATGTTCCTTATTCCCTGAGTATGCTGTAAGACTAAGGTTGAGCCCTTATCTTGTGTGGATCTCTTAGAGATCTTTGAGAATAGAAGTTAGAGACTTCTAGTAACCGTTTCGTTCCTGATTCGTGATGCTTGTGTAAATAGGCGTTCCTTGCTCCTTTCCTGAGGGAAACTGAGTTTCTCCTGAGTGTTCTCTGAGTGTTGCTGAGCTTTTGAGTTACCTTCGAGTGAGGTAAGTCTGTTGGACTTACTTAGTTTCAATCCGCGTATTAGTTGGATTGTATTGGCTTGTTTGTGTGTTTATATATGTTATAACGGATAACCGGACTAGGATTCACCCTTATAACCTTAATTGGCCCAAGTATATTATAACCGGGCGGTGACCGCTTGTCCAATTCAGTATTGGGGAAACTGGAAAGTGCTCTTGCAACTCAGGCCTGCAGGTAACGGATAGTACTGATTTATTCTTGTTGGTAGACGGAAGCGGAGGCGAGTTTCAAAAGGATTCTCGTGTGACAAAAGAGGTGGAATTAGTAATGAATGACTTAATAAAAGATAATAACTTGTTGTGTGCAAGCATGCTGTGTTTCGTTACCTTATGTGTGTTTGTGCCTTTACGTTCTTTCTGATATCTAGAATGTTAGCTAACGGTTTATACCATCGTTGTAGATGCCCCGCAGGTTCAGGATGCTGGTGAGTGATCCGGATTGTGTGGTCAGTCGGGGTTCCCGTACATTATAGAACGGGATCGGGTTTTTGTTTCTTTTGTTGTTTCCCTTTTGTTTTGAACTCGGCTGCAGAGCTTTTGTGTTTTCTTTTGTTTAAACCTTTGGTTTTATTTTGAGTTTTGGTTTTCATTCGTATGTGCCTTGTTGTAAGATCCGTTTGTTGTTTCTACTCTGAGGGTCAGGACCCATTGTGTGGTCCTAGCCCGTAGCGCTTCGAGTTCATAGAACTTGGGGTGTTACAAAACGTATGCATCCTTTTGTCACCTGCTGTACTGGTCGCGAGAGCACCTCCCAGTTTCCCCATTCTGAACTAGACAATCGGTAACTGCCCGGTTATAATGCACTTGGGCCAATTAAGGTATGATAAAGGTGAATCCTATTCCAGTTATCAGTTATAACATAATAAGGCAACACAAATAGGTCAATACAATCAAACCAATATATGGAATGAAGCTAAGTAAGTTCAAGGGACTTACCTCACTCGAAGGTAAACTCAACACTTAGCTAACACTCTGTAAAGCCTCACGAAATGGACACAAGGAAGATTGTTCACACAAGCATCACGAATCAAGAACCGAAACGAATGCTAGAAGTCTATAACTTCTAGTCTCCATGATCTCAAAGAGATATACACAAGCTAAGGTCTAAACCTTAGTCTTGCAAAACACTAAAGGTCAACAACAACCAGAAGGAACAAGGAAAGGAACGAGGAAAGCAAGGTAGGAAAAACTCACAAGAACGGGAGTTACTACTGAAGAAACCACAGGGGCGGCTGGATAGAGGCGCAGGGGTGGCACGTGACAAAGCCGCAGGAGCGGCTTTGTGCAGGCGCGGGGGAGGATCTTCGACAGAAGCTATTGTCGGCTTCTCGATGACATCACAACGACGACAAGGCCAAGGCTTGCTCTTTCACTACTCTCCACACTTCACAACTCAACCAATGGATCTTGTGAACATCAAAGGATCATCAACGGAACGCTCCACAAGAATCAAGGATCAAACTTGATTCTTGGAGAAGAAGAAAAGAGGAAACGAAAGGGAGAAATGAAACAGAAGAGAAGCAAGGTGCAACAGCACATGAACGTGAAGAAGAACAAGGGAGAAAGAACTTACACGTTCAACAAGATCTCATGAAGCAATGTTGCAGCGCTATAGGGTTGAAAAGACATAAGCAAGAAACGGAAAAAAAGAAGAAAAGACGGGATTATATAGAGGAGAAAGAAAAGATAAAAGGAAGGACGTCTAGGGTTAGGAAGAAGATAAGGAAGCCGGCCCATGGATAGAAGATCGGATATTCTATCTATGAAAGGAAGATAAAACGAACGAAAACAGATCGGAAGCGATCTACAATAAATCCGCAGGGGCGGCCCCTTGTCACCACGGGGGCGGTGATAGGCATTAAGGCCGCTGGGGCGGCCTTCTTCACCGCAGGGCGGTGAAGGTCAAAACCGGGATCTTACATTCGAGGCTAAAACTTGAAGAAAATTCTGAAAACATACGAAAAAAAATTGGAAAAGTCGAGAGGAAAATAAAACGTGAATATCAAGAATTAATGTATGCACCCCATACTTAAATATTGCGTTGTCCTTGTGGTAGTGATGCCTTTTCCACTTCCTGAGAAACTTGTTAATCTTTTTCCTATATCCTTCAAATGTCCCACGATTTGTTCAATGACGAGTAATTCTGGTGATTTTCCCACGTGCGCAGACAACAAAGAAGTTTTTCACTTTTTGTCTTGTGAGGAGGAAATTTCAAGAGGTTGTGTGGTAGGTAATGTTGTAACAAGTTGGCTCACCTCGTGAAACCTACCGGATGAACATGTTATGGACCTTAAAGTTTAGAAAAAAGAGAATATTTGAAATTGTTCCGCTAGAAACCGATTTAATAAATTACCCAAATTTGAAAATGACCCGAACCCAATTAAACTCGAATATAATAGCCTGATAGTCCAAACTAAACCAACCGTAATGACCCGATATCTCGAAGTAACATGACCCAGTTTGACCCGATAGCCTGAAGTAATGTATGATTTATTGATTTTGTAGTATAATATGAGAATTATAACAAACGAGTGAAACGATATTACAAACTAATATAAGTTTTATTTATAAAATAAACAACATTGCAAATTAATATAAGTCACTTTTAATACTGATTATTGTGTTGTTATATATTTTTTGTTATTTTTATTTACATTTTCCGTTTAAAACAAACGTATTTGTGTGTGTGATTTATTTATTATTTAAGCGTTTTTTTACATTTTATGATAAAGAAAATAGGAAAAATATATCGATATTATAAATTAAATTGATCGGTCGGATATCTAGATCAAACAAATTAGTCGGATCACCAATTATATTCATGGCTAATTATTCAGTCCGCATAAAATCGTCTTCATATAACATGTTTTAAAATTCAGATCAGCTGAATAATATTAATTTTCTCATTAATATAACTATATAAATAAATTTTCACATGTTTTAAAAAGTTATATAACTTACTAATCTATAAAATCAAAATTAAGTTTTCATTAGTATATAAATATATATAAGTAATGATAAACGATGATTCAATGAATATGAATTTGTCTAAATAATAATTTTAGTTTTTATAGTATAATTTTCGGCTTGAAAATACTTCTTAATATCCCACTATAAATAAATTTTTTATTCAATCATCCAAATAATAATTTCCTTTAATTATACAATTCTATTTATTAACTTATAGTGTACAGTGTACTATACATATTAATTTTGTAATTCTATGAAAAGTTGTTTTAATTCCTATTCTTATCACTTGTGTTAAATACAAGACATGTATTAATTTGTGCTAATATTAAGTTTTCCATATTGTACATAATAAATTACTATAAGTCTATATATGCAACTTGTACGGGTTTTTAATAATATTAGATTATATGTAATACAAATGCTATAAAAGTTATTATTTCTATTAATATATAAATGTATGATGTGTCGATAAGTAATAAATTAAATTATAATGGAAAATTGGACAAACAAAAGATAATATTAAAATGTCAAAAAAGTGGAGACATGATGTTTGTGTACAAGTTTTACCTACGAAATGTTATAATTAAAAGAATATTGTTTGAAAAGGTTTCTAATACAATCAATATCTGAGTTATGGCTTGCTGTGCTTTCATGACAGTTTCTTTTTATGGGAGGCTGTTTCCCGAATTTTTGTCTTTCACTTTCCCAAGAGTTTGTGTCATGTCGTACATGCATATGGCGGTACTATTCTCATAGTGCTTTGCTCGCCCATTACCTGCTTCATCGTTGGGAGATTCTTTACACTTTCGTGTTGTTTGTCCTCCTCCGGCTTCACCCTTCTTCTCTTTTTCGATGTTCTGATCTCCTCGGACGTCTTCTCATTGATCTCCGGTTTTGATCAGCTATGTGCTCACCACTTTTTGGGGATTTTAATACCGTAGCAGATTGACTTGTATTGCATGATTTCACTTCAATGGCTAGTGACGAGGTGCTATCGGAAGATGTTGAAGACCTCATCCGTTTGAATATTTTGGGGTGGCGTGTCTATAGAGATTATTCCTCCTTCTGCATACCCTTGTATAAAAAAAATATGAGTTATGGTTTCGATTTTGTAGTTTAATATGATATTTATGACAAACAAATAAACAGTATTGCAGACCAATATAAATCTCGTTGATAAATGAACATTGAACCAAATACATAGGAGCTTTGAATTTATTAATTTTCGGGAAAAAAAATAATTTAACTTGGATATAAATTACAAAAAATTAATACAAATTTTGATTTGCATTTATAAAAAAAAATTATTTATCATCTATATGTTTTGTTTTACATTTTATGATTAATAAAAAGTCGGAAAAGTATATTTGCATTATCTAGATCAAACGGACTGTCGGATATCTATATCAAACGGATTAGTCGAATATCCGAATTAAATGGACCAGTCGATATCCAGATCGATTAAAGTTATTTTAAATAAAATGGATCTTGTTAAAGCCATTCTAATCACCAATCAAACTCGCGGATAATTATCCGGTTGGGCTATTATTATCTTCGAATACCAATTTCATGTTTTAGAATTTAGATCAAACGGATAATTAACCGGATAAATGACCGGATCTAGTAATCCAGATTGTATTCGGATCGGGTTCCCATAAATTTGAATTCAGATATCCAAATCAAATTAATATCTTCACATAAACTTTAATGAAAAAGTGTTTATCTAATAGCTACCCGGCCTATCTAGGTAATCCGGATTCAAGCAAACAAATTGTCTGACCCAAAACTGACCTGAATCAAGATGTTAGGTGATGAAGTTGAAGTTTTAACCTCAGGTCTCTAAAATATTTACAAGACCTATTGTAGTACAGAAAATGAAGATCGAAAGCAAGGTAAACAATGTCTTCCTTTGACGAATTAATTAAGAAACCAAAATCAAGAAATAAAGTAATATATATATATATATATATATATATATAAGATTACATAAAGAAACCATAAACCGAAAGCAACAAGAAGAGGTCATCCGACGGGGTCAGGTCGACCGAGAGAAATTACAGTATTACACCAGTAAATAGTAAGGATAAAACCAGAGACGAAATCGTAGAAAAATCCCGGATATAGATGGGATAGGTTGTTCAAATATTCTCATGGAAATCTCCCGACTACTTCGGTTTTATAAATGAAAATAGAAGGAATGGAGAAAGTTTGGATATTTAGAATTTTTGGAATCATGTTTGAGAGAAAGAATAGTCAAACAACAAATATCAATATAGAATAAGTAATCTAGAATCCAGTTCACCACAACATACATATAATAGATCTCAATTGACAATTTAAAAATAACGAAAGTAAGCAAGAGTTATGTAAAGACAATGTCGTTGATTGTCATATGTGGTTAGGATATGTTGCTTGTGGTACATCAATGTTGTCACCATGATTATCACGTACACAAGGCAGTTGATGAATCGTCACGTTGAATGAAACATTGAGTTGTGAGGATTATGTTGTTAGTTAAAGTCAATGTCACCCTTTACATAATGACTGAAGATTCTTATTTATCGGATTCGAAACTCTAAATCTCTCTCATCAAATCTACTTGGTCTCTTCTTCTATTAAGATCGATCTAGAAGATAAGACTAAAACAAGGGAAACAAAATAAGATGTCGAAGCAACCGGGTCAAATAGGCCGATCGTACGACCTCCTAGGATAGAGTTGTGGGCTTGGTCCAAACATGCTTTAAGATCTTCCTTGCAACAATGGGTGGTCATTACGGGATCTAGTGTAGAAGTGAGGAGGGGTGTCGTCCGACTTAGGAGCCCACTTGAGCACTTCAGCATTTTCTCCCAATGTTCTTCACTTCACTATCATCCGACCTCAATCTAGAGGTTAGGCATATATATGAGACTCGTGAACATTGATGTGCGAACAAAGCAGGTAATCATATAAAATAGACTTTGACATAGACAAACAAAGACCATGCTTTCCAGCTCGAGTAGCCCTCAATCTAGATATTCAAAAATATAGGAAAACCTTTAAAGAACTTAGATATACACAAAAGACTAAGAGAAATTTTCGGTTGTGGCTCTTTAGTTAGAAAAGGTACAAAGATCGGAACTTTCTATGATAGTTAGAATTCCTCGAGGTAATGATAAACTAGTACTCTAAAAACTAAGTTCTTTTCAATAAATTTAATAAAACACCCTTCTCGTGTGGCTCTTCGTTTTTTTATCTAAACCAATTATAAATGTCACTTCTTTCGAAGATAAATAAAAGGTGGAAACGATGTACTTTGAAAAGAAGCAATTTCACAATCTCAATTCATAAACATATATGTGAAGTCTACATATAAAATTAGAAAGGAGATAAACTCACAAGTGTTTGATTCTAGCAAGGAGAACCTTATTCTAAAAGCTATTTGACGGCTATTGGAATCATAGACAAGAGAATAAGAACGGGAAGCACATCTTTGGATATGGTGTTCAAGATAGATAACCCTAAGGTCGTTACATGCTTATATAGAGGAAAATCATGGAGTCTAGGGTTACATAAAAATATATCAATTTTAAAGATAAAATCGGAAGATATGAGTCCTTTCTTATACGAAGCTGAGACGGCATAAACACGGTGTGGAGACAACATAGAGATAGCTTGGGAAGCCGTCTCGCCCATTTTGTTTCAACCATCTCGTTAAGCTTGGGCACGTACTTCTTGGGCCAGATGACATCCATATACAATGATGATAGTGGTCCAAATGAATTTGAGACGGTATAGGAAGCCGCCTCACATGCCGTTTAGCCTACGTTATTGCTCCAAATCTTCGATCTTGTCATAGAATGTCCTTATGGGACTTCGTGTTTCAGTTCTTCAGTCATGTAAGGTCTTCTCTTCAACTCCGACTTTAAGGAGGAGGTATTTGCTAGCACAATTGATGCGGGAAATCACTAAACCACATAAAGGTCAAGGTAGATACCGAAATACGAAAAATGGATGCTTTCTATAAATATAGTGATGTATGAGAGAGAAATAGATGTATGAAATGCATGATTCTAAAGCATATATGATGTTATATTTGGCATTCAACAAAATACCTCATACTTAAACCTTGCACGTCCTCGAGTAAGATTATATCATATGCATAATATGTGTAAGAACAAATGAGTGCCTCAACTAAGAGGAAAAAAAACTCAAACCATATCATCATAGCATCAATAATTGTAAGAGGATAAATAAAGATTCATATTCAATCAAAATACTCAAGGGTAATATCTTTTCTCTCAATCTCAAAAGATGTGTTTAGAAATATATAAATAATCTCTCAAACTCAACAGACATGAAAAGATATTACCATAAGGTTGTCAAGGCATTCTCAAGTTCAATTACGTGTGAAATGAAACTAAAATACATGATAAATATCATGAGGATTTTTATAAAGGTGTAAGGGGGATATGAGACATGGATAAGTGATGTCGGTAGGCCAAAAAGTATGTCGAATAGAAAATAAAATCCAGGGTACCGAATCTTTAAAACTCAAAATACCTTCAATGCATTACCACTTCACACGTTTCTTCATACTTTGTAGTTCTTCATGAACCATAACACTTGGATATTTGTAGCACATGATATCTCTTTCACGGATAACTTTTTCTTCAATAAGGATAATATGTATCCAAACTCGCGCTTTTACTTCTTGAATTTACTTTGGCCTTCAAGGGAACACCCATACTTATTTTTTTCATTCTTTTTTTTTTTTCCATCACAACTCTGGATAGGGTCAAATGAGGTTATGCACGACTGTGAGACATTTTTGAGGAGCACCAAAGAAGGAAAAATAAAGGCAAGAAGTGGATAGTAGAAGAGAAACATATATAAGGGTGGAAAAGGTCACATAAGCTTATCAAAGAGAGCCTTTTATTTAAATATCATAGCATATAGAATTAAATGAACATGTAGTTTTGAAAGAGAGTCAATCACAGGTTCTAGAAGAAACTTAAACATGTTATAGATCATAGAAAAATAAGAAAGAAATGACACATGAAAATGCATGTTCGTAGGTTAGAGTGCTTACAAGGGTTATGTTTGGGCAAACTAATCATCCAATAACTCATGTGCATAAACAATACCAAGAAATAGTAATCCAAAGTATCGTTGGCAAGTCAAGTGAAATAGCATAGCATATTTCAAATTGTGGAAGGAAGAGTGATGAAAACCGACTCAATCTACGCTAAATGTAATATTTTTGTGATTTTTGGTTTATAAATGTACACAGAAGGGAAAAGACTCAAGAAAAGGAAAAAAGCATAATAATAAACATGTGACATGAAAAGGGAAACATGAAATACGAATGTGAGAATAACACCCCTACTTGAACTACACATTGTCCTCTATGTGAAAAAGAAGTAAAGAGAAGAAAATACTTATATAGCGATGCAATGCATATGGTGGTAGGGAAGGAAGGGTGGTAGAATGGTGCAATGGTGTGTAGGTCTTTCAAGTCCACTACTTGTAACATTTGAATATTCAAATATTCCTATATAAAGCATAACCAATAGCCATCAACCTAGATAAGGGGGAAAACGAAGACAACAAAAAGGGGAAAGGGGAAGAAAAGTTCAAACACATTGGTTATCTCCCATGTAGTGCCTTTTTTTGTCATTAACTCAACCCATGTGACTTAATTTGGTGGAAAGCCTTTCCCCACCACGAATGGAGGCATAGGTGAGGTGGGTATTGGCAGAGCGATGGAAGTGAGAAGGGACAAAGAAGTCATTTGTATCATCGGGGGCGGGTGGAACGAATTTCTTCAAGAGTTGGTGATATAAGTCTTAACCTGATGAATGATGTGGCGGAGTATGAGGAGTTTCCATGGTAGTAGTAGGTGTTGTAAGAAAGAGGTAAGGAGGTATGGGAAGAAGGTGTACGAAGTTGTTGGAATCTATTGTAACATAGGGAATTTTAATTTTCAGCATCAACATAGGCAAGACGGGAGTCGAAACAGGGTCAGATGGCTTTTGAAGCCATTTGGAAGCCGTTTGATATTTTTTTCGGAAATATTGTATCCTATGGCTTGTGAAACGGCTTATGAAGCCATCTAGGATGTCATCTCTGACCATGGAGATGCTGTCTGGAAACCATTTCGAATAAAGGTGTGGCTATGACTTTTTGAATTAGTTCTAGAAAGTTCTTTGTGAGAGTCCCATACTGTTTGTGAAACGGCTTTGAGACGGTTTGGGATGTCGTCTCATATACCTTTTTTTACTGTCTTTGGGCCCTTTGGATGTCATTTCTAGATACGGATTTTGCAATTAAGTTAGCTAAATAATTTAAATTCATCCATTTTCCATAATTTACAGGGACGCATATTGGAGCATCCAACTTCTCAATGGAACATTCCAGGGCAATTTCTAGGTGCTCCAAGTAGTTAGTGAGCTCGATTCGGGCGTCTTCCATGGCCACGACGTGGTATTCTAGAAATTCATGACTATCATTCATCTCCTTGAGCTCTCTCTCTAAAGTGTTATTACACCCCGAGCCTTCATATTTTGGTAGATGTTGTATGTCTCAACGAAGAAGACCATCTTCTTCCTAATCTCAATAGTCTTGTGGGTAGGAAAATATTTGTTGAGGAAAGTTGTGGTAAATACCTCTCAAGTGGCGAAGGTGCTAGGAGGGTGATTTTGCGGCCTATTCGCAGTTTTCTTGTCAAAAAAATAAATGCCCGCATTACATCAGGAGTAATGTCCTCATAGTTCAAGTTATTCATGATATTCTCAAAATTCCGCAAATGCTAATGCGGATTCTCGTTCAGCATTCCAAGAAACTGGTCATTTTGGATGAGTCTTATGATGTCCGTCTTGAGATTGAAGTCTCTTCCTTCAAGTGCAAGAAACACAAAAGCATGGTTTTGAACTCTTTGCCTAAGGTTCAGCCTAACGTCCAGCGTTTGAGGATGACGAGCCGTTTGAGCAGCAAGTGCGGTATTGAACCTAGCGATTTCAACTTGTGGATAAACTAGGGGAAGTTGGTTGTTGGGATCCTTTGATGCTTGATTTGTGCGGCTTTCTTGGTAGATTTTTGTCTACGGAGGTTTGTTCAATCTCATTATCTACATGGACGAGTTTGCTTGGGTCACAAACTCTTTGCATTCACCAATCTAGCATGCGAATCAAAAACAAAAGGGGGAAAACCCAGTAATACAGGAATCTTAGGATAAAAAATATTAGGTATCAACCAATTCTAATAGTGGTCCTAGGCAACGACGCCAAAAAAACTTGATCGTGGAAGTTTTAACTAAATAGTTAACAACAACAACCTCCGCAAGGATACAAGATCGGTTGTAGTATATTTCGGGTATCGAATTAAAAGGGACCACGTCTAATTTGAGAGATATGAATAACCAATTATCCTAAGTGACAAAAGGAAGAAGGCAACAACGATAGCACGGGAAAGCAATAATGATTGTAGGCAAATAGTGGACGAAGGTGATCGAAGGAAATATGAATCCTTACTATAATGAATTAAAGTAGTATTGCATATAAGAAACTCGTGAACATTTATGTGTGAACAAAACAAGTAACTATTTAAAATAGTCTTTGGCATAGACAATCAAAGACCGTGCTTTCCAACTCGCGTAAACCTTATTCAGCCGGTTTGGAAAGTATAGGAAAACCATTTAAGAACTTAGAAATCCGAAAAAGACCAAGATAAACTTTTGCTTGTTACTTTTCAGATAAAAAAGCTACAATGACCGAAATCTTCTACGATAATTAGAAATCCTCAAGGTAATGATAGACTAATACTCCTAAAACCAAGTTATTTTCAATAAATCCAATAGGTACCCTTATCTTGTGGCTCTTCATTTGATTCATCTAAACCAACTATAAACACCACGCTTTCGAAGGTAAATAAAAAGTGGAAACAAAGTACTTTGAAAAGAAGTGATATCACAATCTCAATTCACAAATATATATATGCAACAATAAATCAAACCGTTATAAGGATTATCCAATCCTTAGATCAGGAGGGAGATTAGCCAAACATGATCAATATAAAGCAAAGTCTATATATAAAATCAAAAAGGACATAAACTCATAAGTGTTTGGTTCCATCAATCCGAACCTTATTCTAAAAGATACTTAATGGTTGTGGGAATCAGGGCAAGAGAATAAGAACAGGAAGCGTAGATTCGGATGTGGTGTTCGAGATAGCTAACTCTAAGGCTTATACATGCTTATATAAGAGAAAATATCGGAGTCTAGGGTTACACAAAATATATCAGTTCCAAAGATAAAGTCGGAAGATATGATTCCTTTCTTCTGTGAAGCCGATACGGCATAGACACATCGTGGAGACGGCATAGAGATGGCTTGGGACGCCGTCTCACCCCATTTGGGCAAGCCATCTTACTGATTCTGGGCTTGGACTTTGTCTTGGGCTAGCTGGCATCCATCTACAGTGATGATAGTGGTCAAAACGGCTTTGAGACGGCATAGGAAGCCATCTCGCATGCCATATGGTATGCATTGTTGCTATAAATCTTTGATCTTTTCATGGGGTGTCTTCAAGGGGACTTTGTGTTTTAGTTCTTCAGTCATGTAAGGTCTTCTCTTTAACTCTGATTTCAGGGAGGAGGTATTTCTGGAACAATTGAGTCGGAAATGACTTAAACATAAAAAGGTCAATGTAGATACCGATACGGAAAGTGGATTCATTCTATACAAATAGTGATTGAGGGAGCAATAGATGTATGAAATGCATGATTCTAAAGCCTATGTGATGCTACATTTGGCACTCGTCACGTAGACATCGGGAGTTGAAGTGAGTTATTTTACCACCCGGATTTGAGTGTGACTATTATTGATTGGGTTATTACTCATGTCAACAAGCAACATGGCATGTCATTCTTTTGTCTCTAGAGTTTGACATTGTCGCTAGTTCTCTATTTCTTGACTCAGGGATCACGTCTCTCTTAGTTCATTTTTTGAACTTGATTCGGCAACACCATACAATGTTTTCCTCTTCTCTATTGGATGTCAAGTTTGATATGTGTACTTTCTGAAAGTCCTTACACTTGTTCTACCTTGAGTTATCTTCGTCGGATAAGGTACGGAGTTGAGACTTACTTAGTTGCCTTTCCATGGGTCAACATGTTTTATGTGTGTGAGTTGGGTGTATTAGTTGATGATTGACACATAACTAAGTAGGATATGATATTGTGTTGTTAATAAGGCCCAAGGGTAAGTAAAGATGGGTCGTTAGTTGAACCAGTTCAATCATGGTATATAAAAAGAGCATTTCAACCTAGTTCATGATAGGTACACAAGGAGAT
Source organism: Fagopyrum esculentum (assembly GCA_033239045.1). Taxonomy (NCBI): domain Eukaryota; kingdom Viridiplantae; phylum Streptophyta; class Magnoliopsida; order Caryophyllales; family Polygonaceae; genus Fagopyrum; species Fagopyrum esculentum. The sequence goes on along the minus strand of BSUD01000008.1, from coordinate 104,661,105 downwards.
GCGTAAAAAACACTCATGCATGGTATACGGGGACAGAGGTTGTGTGGATGGTTGCCTCACATTCTAACTATGTTGATTAGGATTGTTATCTAACGGTTTTATCATGATTGTTGATGATTTGGATTAGGTGGTATGCTGGGTTTACATACTTGCTAGGACCGGGTGCCTTATTATCATTATCATCATGGTTGACATTCATTTATCTAATAATTAGCATTGTGATAAGATGCTAGAAGTACTTTAATAGAAAGGGTGTTGTACTTCTGTCATAACCTCGACTTTCCACATATATGAATATTTTGTTTCACCAATTGTGAGATCTAGTTACATTTTTCAATCCTAACTCATAACATTTTGGAATTGAAAATATGAGGGTCTACATCGATCTCCACCATCGTTGAGGCAAGCACAACGCCGTCACCACTAACCAATAGCTTCCGACACATATCTTGTCAAGTTAACAGCGTTTAGGTCAACTGGACAACGTTTCTATCAACTTTGCAAAGTCATTGTCGCTAGTGAACGGATCAACAACAGTGTTGCCCAACCCGACTTTGTCTTGCAGGTGTCATTGTCCTCTCAAAATAGTGTCGTTAAGGCGTTGTGCTTGTCAATTGCTGTCAAACATCAAAGTCTCCTTGTCAAATTTTCTCACTGAGATTAACCACAACATTTCCAATTTGTTAATATAATATGATTAAAGTGAAAGGAGTAAAACAGTGGTACACAAAACAACTCCTAAATGGAGTATTGTTTGTTTTGTCGGGAGGAAAATGAGTGAGAAAATGGATGTGTGAATCCCCTTAAGAAGATAGCAACAAAGTGTTCAAGGACGAGACAAGATTGGCAGGCAGCTAGCGGAGGCTATGGTATTGGTCCCACTTTGGCTTGACTAAGTGGGCCCCGCCCTCCTAAATGGTCCAAACACGTTTTGTCTACTCTATGTGCAATTGCATTGCATGGACCAGGCTGCCGTAGCCATCTCTATCTTCACTCACACTCATATCTTCATTTCACTATTTAACCACAATAAAAAATAATTTCCTTCATAAAAATGAAAATTATGTTGATAATCAAGATCAAATTTGAGGGGCAAAGAGAATTTGCTGATTTTGATGGCTGGTTCCTGTGGGTGACGGGCAAAAACAATTGTAATGTGTCCAGAATGATATAACAAATGTATTGATATGTAAAATGTGATGTCAAACTAACTCATAAGTACTAAAATGCAACCACCACCATTCACAATCGCACTCTGAGCCATGCCCATATCATCAACAAAGGGAGAAAATAAACACAAACCACCAACATTCAAAATAGTCCAATGTACTGTGGAGGATGAAACGGAGGGTGGGGCTCTCGCAAACACGTTCTAGGAAGCTTGACTTGATATAGAGCGACCTCCTCCTCGCCCTCTCCCAGCATTCCCATATCCACGTCCAGACCCCCTCGCATAGCCGTAACCCCCCCTTCCATAGTTAGAACCTCTACCGCCACCACCGTAGCCCCCACGACCGGGCCCACGTCCTCCACGTCCACCTCTGTATCTTGCAAACTCACCAAATGTCTGCAACCATACACAACAAGTCACAATGTTGGTAATTCGGTACAGAGGACCCTAAGGAGTTAGGAGGAATATTGGAATATTTTACCTCCGTGTCTATCTTCCTTTGCTCGGAGAATCTTGGTCGTGCATTTCGTGATTCATTATCAAGTACGTTGCTAGAGAGGGAGTCGAAGAAGTCATCCTTGTTATAAACCGCCTGCACAACGGAAAAGATAAGACACGGTTGTAGGAGAAAATGGAAACACAGAATCAGTTATAGGCCAAGGACCTTCACTTCAGCTTTTGGTTCAGCACCATCTTCATCTTCATAGGCATCACTGTCATCTTCATCACCTTCCTTGGAGTGATTTTTGCTACTCTTTCCCAAATGATCCCAAACTTCATCCTTGTTGAATTTCTCATTCATGGCCGTGAAATCAAAATCTTCGGTGAATCTTGCTACCGGACGTGAACCCTGCCCAAAATAAGCGATCCCTTGATTTTCATAGAACTAAATAAAAGAACCAGTTAAGGTTCTACTTAGCATAACAAATAAACAATTCAAACATGAAACAAGCATGGGAAGTAGTAAGATAAAACCAGCATATCTTAGATTGATTAAGTTTAAATAAGGCAAATCACTCCTGAGCCACAAAGCATCACAAGATGTTCAATTTCATAGTGAAGGCACGCCAATGTTTGCAGAATCTTGGTAATTATTGATTTCCATTGCCAACACAATAAAAAACATTTAAAAGATAGTAATAAATGGTTGGAGAAGCCATCAACAAAAAAGCAAAACTTGACAGAAAGGCTTAACCAAATCCCATGTAAGAAAGATTCCTGCTATCAATAGATTGTTCCTCAAAGTCGTAAAAAAGAAAATTTACCCCTGTTCCTCGTCCTCTTCCACTTCCCCTGTAGTTATGACGCACTGGAGGAGCTCCATTTGGCTGCCAGAAGAAAAATATGAATTATGAACAGAACTAGCAACGATAGTAATTTCCTTCCCTCGGCCACATCACCAAGCCAACAAATCATATTCTTTACTAGCTGACTTCTGATTTAGTGTGCAAATTAACTAGATCATAAGAAAGTTTATCTTACAGAAAGATTTTAGACTATATCCGGATACAATGATACAAACCTAAATCTATTCGCTGGGTAAGCTTTCAATGTTCTCCATGTACAACAACAAATTTCCTAGCTTCAATTTTATGTCTTTGCATCAAGGTTTCCACCCCACCTCAGTCCCCACCCCCCACCCCGAAAAAAAGAAAAAGGAAAAAAGAAAAGAAACATCAAACTTAAGATATTTACGTTCAAAGAAGACTAGTACTCTCACGGCTGTAGTTTCTTGTGCTTAAAAATGACAAATTATATCATCAACTAATATAATCACTTATAGATGCTACTGAAATTGAAACCTGACCAGATGACCCTTCATTGCTGCAGGAAAAAATAAACCATACACAGAAAACAAGGTATAAAGCCACTTGGGATATAAATTATCTATGTCCAAATCCAGTACCATAGTTGCAAACATACCAAGCCAGTCAGCCACAACAATTTATAAGACAGGAGAACCCAAAGATATCCTTCAGAGTAGAAGTACCTTATGATAAGGCCTTGGTGCTGATGGCAATGGCAATATGGGAGGCTGGGCTTCCTTTTCCTTCGTTACTGACACTGATTGTTCTGATGATGATGACACTTGGGCAACTTCAACATCTTTATGAGCATTTTGTGAGGATTGAGATGATATCTGTGATTGGCCAGGCTGCAAGAGTTGATCAGGGGTTACCAGTGAATGAACCAACACTTCCTTTTCACTGGGAGCCGACGAACTGAGAACGGATGTTGCAGGTTGAGATAAGCTTTGGTAAGGCAATGTTGAACTTATAACTGTGTTTACTTTGCTAGTCACTGGTGGATTAATGCTAGTAGTTTCATAATCAGAGATTGTCAACGAAGCCAATTTGGGCAAGCCAGCATTTATGGCCTCTGAGGTAAGACCAGAGTTTAAACCCATATTAAACACTGAGCTTGCAGGTGATTCGGATGTAACATTCAGAGATGGTACAACTGGCAGACTCAAGGATGGCAAAGCACTAGTTGTTAAGGAAGAGGAGCTAGCAACAAGTAAAGGAGAGGTTGAAGATGGAAGATTTAGGGAGCCTGCAGGTGGAGGTGGGTTGAAGCCTAAGAAAGGAGAACTGCCATTAGTTGTAAACATCATCGAACTTGAATTGGGGACATTTAGTGATGCTGTTTGACCAGGAGCACTAAAACCAGAATATATCATTGGCTGCTGCAATGAAGGTACACCTGCCAGACTGAAGGGCAGCAAAGGACTGCTACTTACAGCAGTGGAGCTGCTATTAGCACCAAGCAAAGGAGAGCTTGAACTTGGCACATTCAGGGAACCGGCCAGCGGAGGTGGGTTAAAGCCAATGGTGGCAGAACTGCTAGAAGTTGTAGGCAGGGAGCTTGAACTTGCTTCATTTAGAGGAGCTGCTTGTGGTTGTGCACTCAAACCAGGATACGGCATTGGGTGCTGCAATGAAGGTGGCACTGAGAGACCAGGAGGAGGTCGAAGAAACGGGTGTTGATGCAAATGAGGGGGGAGGGCATTTGGAGGCCCGTACATTCCAGGCCAGTATGGCATAGGAAGTGGGTTACCGTTCATACTTGGAGGAGGTGACGGGTTCCATGAACCTAAACTAGCACCAGGATGATATAAAGGCATTCCAGCTGGAAAATTGGATCCAGGATGTCCCATATGAGAATTCACATCTGTAGGAGGAACAGTAACAGCAGAGGGGAAACTTGTTGCTGGTGCAGATGGTCGAGGATAGTGAGACTGTAAAGGATAAAGGGATCAGATCATTGGAGGAAAAGTAGAAAAATTCTATGCAGTCAAAGTGGTTAGTTTATTTATACCTGAATTATAGCAGGATCATTGTCTACGGTTGATGCTGGTTGAACAGGTGGAGTTGATTTCACCTGTAAATCCTGAAAGCAGAATTGTTTTTAAAAATAAAATTAAATTCGACAATTCAAAAAAGAAACCAGTTTACATCAACCTGGACGCAACTAGCAGTTCTCTATACTTCATATAACAAAACATATGGTAGATTGGTAAATACTAAAGACTTGGAGTAATTTGGTTCACTTATACTGATTTTGTTTCTCTTGAGAAGACCAAATTTTCACATAGTGTTCACTGAAATGATCATTCTCTTTCCTTGTCTAAAAATTTTAATGAGATGAAGCACAATTCACTCCACATCTCGAGCTTAAGGAAATCATTCATGATGCTAATGGAATTTGGAACTTTCTGCGGTAACAAAATCTCCATTTACTATCAATATCCCATAAAAAACCGAAGTAGCCATAATAACATAAAAACCGGTTTGACCGTCACTAAAATACACTTTTCTTAGTTTCTCTTTACATATAAGAGGACCACAAAGGCAGGCGGATGCGTCCGAAACAACAGTTCTTTCCACGCATTTGAAATGCAAAATGTACTTCAGAGATGAAGTAATCAAATCTGACATCATGTTGTAAATTATACTTGAAAATCACTTCAAGTGTATGACCAAGAAAGAAAGAAAAAGGTTCATAGCATTGAAGTTCAAGACAATTGTTGTGTGAGTCGCACAGAATAGTCCAAAACACAATAAAAAAATTGAACTTCTAAATTTTGATTGGCTTTGCAAGTTAGACCTTAGTCGCCGATTATTGTCCTCGAATCTGTTATACGGAATTCAAGTAAAAATAAAGTAGAAGTTATCCAAACTGACTCATATCATTAAATGCAACAGAGAATAGAAAAGGCAGGTTATACCTTAATGTCAGTACCGCGAAAAAGTATGAACTCGTAAACTCTATCACTTGGGGGAATTTGGGGTCCATCTTTTTTCCTCCCTTCACTTCCAAAAGATCTCACTGCAAGAGCAAATTACAAGATCATAATATGATTCAAATCACAAGAATCATCACCATAGACGCACTCTATGATATATAAGGCTAGACAAAACGACAAACCATATCTAAGATATAGAACTTGATATTATTATAGCATACCAATAGATTCTAACTTTAGTGCCAAAAAATAAACACCAGTGTGATAATGACTCACCTATATCTATCAACAAACAAAAGAAGTCCTTTAAACCAAGAAACCATTTCAAAATATATCGCTTTGCATTAAAGCATTAGTGCATATAATCCAAATTTACCGGAAGCTGCAAACGTGAGACGGTTAACCCTATTTATGCCCCCTTTCTACTCCATAACACCAGAATCTTGCATCCCCAAATTTTCCACATATTCAATCACAACATTAAGCTTTTGATTCACAATATCCAAACACCAAACTCTGTCCCAGCATAAAATCCCCAATCTCCATACTCATAGTAGAATTTCCATACTCAACATCAAAAGATCGTCTCAAAATTCAACGATCAACCCAGTTCTCCGGTGAACAATTAACATAATCACAATTCACAACAAAATCAAGAAAAAGGTACCCGGAGCTAAAATACGAGTACGAACCATCATCTACAAGTCCTAACATCCAAAAACCATGAATCAAGTATTTTCCGTTCATCTCGAATTACTCAGATAACCGTGTTCCTTTGCCTAAAGCTCAACAAACCGCGAATTAGGCATGCCAAGAATCGCAAAACATCGAACAAATCAGTTCCAGCGATAAGATAGCACATAACTGGAAAAGAATTCGCGGAAAAGCTGAAAAGACTTACCGTTGCGCAAACCGATACTAGACTCCTCAGTGTTGATGCTATAGAGAACACCTTCGTATCTGATCTCACTCTTGGATGTAAGGCTAATTAAACTACCGATGTAAGAATCGGCAGAAGAAGTCGACTTGGAAGCGTCGGCCGCCATGGATTTGAGCAATTTTGGAGTAACAAGACAGCATAAACGGAGTTACGGGGAGGGTCGAGGATGGGGATCGAGAGAGAAAGAGGGCCAAAACAAGAGGGGTACTTTGGGTAGGGTAGGGTTAATGACTAAAAGGGTAGATGGGCTAACGGGAGCCAGAACGAAGGTGGGATGAAAAATTGAAAATGAGACTCATCAGTGATCTCTGATATTCATACTGATAATCCACGCGTCAATCTGTCACAACTAATGTCCAATTGACCTTTTTCCCCTTCATGAGTCCTTTTTCCCTATATAATCAGAAGGATATTTCCGTCTTCCCCAACTAAATCGTATATAATGTATTTATATGGGTATTTTATAAAGATGATTCACATGGTAAATTTTCCGAAATATAATAGTATAGGTCATTTTTCTGAAAGTTTATTGTAATTTATTAGTTTATTTATAAAAAATTTGAAAATTAAAAGACGAAATTAGGGAGACTTGGATGAAGAAAAAAAAATTAATGAGAGTCGGTAGACCTTATATTTTGAGAATAATAATATCAATTAATCCAAAAACAGTTATGGTAACTCATAAAGTTCAAGTTAGGGATTTTGTACTTTTTATTCGTTGCCGTTTTCTTACCCGTTACATTTTCCTACTAGTTGCCTTCAATGGTAATGTGTTAGTTAATTTGTCCGTATAACAAAATCTTATGAAGGTTCGGCATTATCTTATCAGATTTTATCAAAGTTGGAACACCACAAAAAATTAACATAACTTTTTTGTTTTTTTTTTAAAGTGAAATGTGCATTAGACATATTCAGAATAAACAGTTTTAAGTACAACGCGTGAAAATGTCCTGGAGAAGGTTTGTTCCGTTCCTTCTACCGTTTTCAACTTAGCGAAAGCATCCGCAGCACGGTTACAAGTACGAGGAATAATCAAAGCACTCAAAAGACCTATTGATGACCTGACTTTATGGATAATCCTATTACCATATGTTAAGGCCTCATCCTCAGCATGGAACTTCCTCCACGTAATTTATGAATCTGTTTCAAAGATCACCTCCTTAAGTCAGCCTAAGAGCTTTGATCATACCCATCCTACAGGCCTCCGCCTCCATCCACCAAGCAGCCCATATGCCAAGTTTTCAAGTCACTTTGACACCAGCAAGCCTTCCATCGTTCTTCCTAAACACCACAACCAATTGATCGTGGAAGTTTTAACCAAATATTTAACAACAACATTATCCGCAAGGATAATGAGATGAGATGTAGTATATTCGAATTTCAAATTCACAAGGATCACGTCTAATTGATATATAAGATAAGAATTATGCTAAGTAAGAGAGAAGAGAAAAGAAGAAAGGGAAGAGAGAAATCGGTATTCAAAAGTTTTGAAAAAACAATAAAAGCATTGATTGTAGTAGGTAGGAATAAAGAGGAAGGTGATCTAAGAAAACAAGAATCCCACTATAATGAATTAAAGTAAAATTGCATACATAAGACTCATAAACATCGATATATGAACATTGTAGGTAACCATCTAAAATAGCAATTGACATAGACAAACAAAGACCGTGCTTTTCCAACTCGCGTACCTCTCAATCCAACGGTTAGGCAAGTATAGAAAAACCCATTAAAAACTTAGAAATCCGGAAAAGACCAAGAACAATCTTTGCTTCTGCCTCTTCAATTTGAAAAAGGTACAAAGACCGAAACTTTCTACGATGGTTAGAAATCCTCGAAGTAATGATACACTGGTAATCTCAAAACCAAGTTCTTTTCAATAGATTAAATAAAATGCCCTTTGTTTGTGGCTCTTTGGTTATTTTATCTAAACCAATTATAAACACCGATGTCACTTCTTTCGAAGGTAAATAAAAGGTGGAAATGAAGTACCTTGAAAGAAGCAATACCACAATCTCAATTCACAAACGTATATGCAATAATAAATCAAACCATTATAGGTTCATTCAATCCTTAGATCAAAAAAATCAACCATACATGATAAAAGAGAAGTCTTTGATAATAATCAAAGTTGAAAACCCTGAAAACTCCTCCACCCTCACTAGGATGTGCCACATCCCATCTGACATAAAAAAATCTATATATAATGTTTGGATCAAACCCTATGACACACTCAAGAAGCCCAACCCATAAACATAATATAAAATAGAATAAAATCATTTCAGCAAAACATTAATGGCAAAACGGCCATGGGATGGCCTATAGACGGTCTGCTTGCCGTCTAGCATCAACTTCAACTTCTGATAGTTTAGTAAAACCGACTTTCCTACTACTCTAGTTAGAACCACAAAACCCAAGAATACTACTTTTAAAGCTCTTTCGAATATCTGCAACTTTGTGGTTGACACAATTGTCTAAATCCAAAGGAAAGATGGTCGAAAAGGGGAATCTCTCAGAGGTCAACATAAAATGGTATCTAGCGTCAATGACTTGTGAAGTCGGAACGTCAATTTTGGCATTTTCAAAGGTGAGACGGGCAGAAAAATGGATCAAATCCGCTTGTGCAATGGTCTAGATGCCGTCCCATATGGATTTTCAGAGACATCGTCTCTTAAGGCCTATGAAACGGCTTGGGAAGTTGTTTGTATGTCGTATGTGCCTGCTTAAATGCCGTTTGGAAGTCATCTAGAGTAAAGTTTTGGCTACGACTTTTTGTCCTAATTCCACGAAATTGCTCGGGTGAGTCCCAAACGGTTTGTGAAACTACTTTGAGACGGCTTGAGATGTCGCCTCGCAAGCCATTTGGTGGTCGTGGTGATGTTGTTTGGGTGTCGTTTCTGGCTACGGCTTTGTTCTCTTGATCACTTCTCGTCAATTATTTCTTGTGGGGCTTCGAGGTAGGGTTCCTATAAGATTTGAAATGAAGTTATTAGGACAATAAAGTGTTCCTAGAAAAAAGAAAAATGAGAAACATACAAAACGAGAAGGGAAAGAATGATCAAACACATTGGTTACCTCCCATGAAGCGCTTGTTTAAGGTCTATAGCTTGATCTTATTCCGCTCAGTATGGATGTTCAACAATCCGATATTTCCAATGTAGAGACTTGTACTATGGTGTTCTTGGCTTTCCACGACATACCCTATACTTATTCATGAAGATCGAGGGATCTTTAGCTTCATCAACACAAAATTCTCCTTTGGATGCACCTATAAATCTTTGTCATGAGGTTGTTGAAGAATATGGATTAAGAGGAAGGGATATACGATTTAAGCGAAAAAAATTATACGATTTTAAGGCCATATAAGGGTTTAAAGTTAGTCTCACGGATACCAGGTCAAATGATGTTACCTCAACAAATGCCTTAGTAGACAACTCCTCGTCTCTTTCTTGTTGTGTGTCTTGCCAAATTTTATTAATTCCTTTTTTAGACTCTGTAATAAGCGCATCAAATTCTTCTTCAAGTTATTCTTTTTGTCGGGCAATTTAATTAACCATCTCTTTCGATAAGTCATGATTCTTGATCTTTGTGTTTGTGTTGGCGAGCTTATCCTCTAGTGTATATAGATCTCTTAGTTGCGCAACTCTTTGAATTGTAAAGTTTTGAAATTCTAAGCACTTTTTTATTCTATGCGTGGGGAGTATGATGGATTCGAGTGTTGGAACCAAACACTCCATGATGCGTCCTTGGAGGTAACCAAGGATAACTCCGGATCTAGATCAAGCAAAACTCCAACTACTCCTTGACTCTTTGTGCAATGTTGTATCGTTTCGGATCCAAAGGGGCGGAAGCGATGAAGAAACAAGGGTTACTTCGATCTAGAGAGATCGAATAAACCTTTTTGTGTGGATCGAAGGTTGATTCTTAAGAAGAATCCTCGAATATGGATTTCTGGGATCAAAGACGAGATCCAAGGAAGAATTTTGAGAGATAGAAGAGAGGTTTTGATGCCCAAGCTAAGTAGGAGGAAATTCTTCTCAAATCTTAGTAATATTGAACATGGAAAATAAGTGAGGCAAGATATCTCTTATATAGAGAGACTTGCCTACCTATGGGCCAACGGGCCAAACATAATACATGAAGAAAAGCCCAAAAGGGAAAACCTAAAAGGATAAGAGCAAACCCTAAAAGGATAAGGTCAAAAGGGAATATTCTTATACGGAATATCCCTTTATTACATAAAAAGGAAAACATGAAAATATAGTCCAAAAATAAGCTAGCTTCATGCCATGGAGTTGGAAAGACGGGACATGCCGCTAACGGAACCGGTAGCCTATGCCATGGCGGTGTAGAGACATGGCATTGCGGTAGTGGGACCAAGTGAAGAAGTAATGAGGGTGATGATGGAGCCGGTGGCTCGAGCAATGGCCTTAGCTCGGGATCGGGTGATCGGTCCATCTGAACGAACTCTAAGAGCCTCGTCCTCTTCGTCTATGGTCAACGTAAAAGGGGCATCCAAGGGCACATCAGTCCCCCCATCTTGGCTGTGAAACGTCCCCGTTTCACCATCGTCAAAGAGGGGCTCAACATAAGGGGCAAGGTCCTTGACGTTGAATGTTGGGTGTACTCCGTAGAAATCCGGAAGCTCTAACTTGTATGCATTTGGACCATGATGGGCTAAGATGCGGAATGGGCCATCACCACGGTCCGAGAGCTTGCTCATGCGGCGAGTAGGAAAACACTCCTTCCGTAGGTGGAGCCAAACAAGATCACCGGGCTCAAAAGAGACGTCGCGGCGGCCCTTGTTGCGTTGTCCAGCAATTTGGGCGGCACGACGTTCAAGTTGTGTCCTAGTCCGCTCATGAAGCTCAATGATTTGGGCGGCTCGGTTGCCGGCGATGATGTGTTCTCCATCCTTGAGCGGGCGGGGAGTGAAATCCAATGGTGTGTGTGGATTGAGGCCGTAGACAACTTCAAATGGGGACAATTTAGTTACCGTGTGTCTAGACCTATTATACGAAAACTCTACAACAGAAAGTAAGTCCTCCCACCTACGTGGGTTGGTCTTAGTGGTGGCTCTAAGTAGAGCACCAAGAGTCTGATTGGTCACCTCCGTTTGACCATCGGTTTGGGGGTGATAACTACTTGAAAACAACAAGTTGGTTCCAAGTTTTCCCCACAACGTTCTCCAAAAATGACTTACGAATTTCACGTCCCGATCACTAACGATGGAACGTGGTATCCATGTAAACGCACCACATTGTCAAAGAACAAGGTGACAACTTCACTAGCATTTAGGGTGCTTTTACATGCGATGAAATGAGCCATTTTGGAGAAGCAATCGACTACCACGAATGGAGTCTTTGCCTCGTTTTGACATAGGTAACCCGACCACAAAGTCCATGCATAGATCCTCCCAAGGTCCCATTGGTATAGGCAAAGGAGAATACATCCCATCCGGACCTTGGCGCGACTTGGCATGATGACATGTGATGCAACCCTTGTAAAACCGTGTCACATGCATACGCATCCGGGGCCAAAAGAAATGCTCTTGGAGAGCGGAAAGGGTCTTGGTAGCACCGAAATGACCACGGCCCTCATGAGCTTCCTTGACCAACAAATGGCGTATAGATGAGCGCGGAATACAAAGTTTTCCCGCTCGAAAAAGATAGCCATCGTTAATAAAGAAAGACTCGTGCTCTCGGAGGTCGAGGCATTGTGCCCATATGTCCTTGAAGTCAAGATCCGTGGCATATAACTCTTTGATAAGAGCAAAGCCATGTATCTTGGCATCCATATACACAAGGAGGGCACAGCGCCGAGAAAGGGCATCGGCTACCACATTCTCTTTGCCTTTCTTATGCCGAATGACATAAGGAAAGGTCTCTAAAAACTCTACCCAACTAGCATGGCGCCGACTGAGATTTGTTTGACTCTTGAGATACGAAAGAGCCGCATGATCCGAATGAATCACGAACTCCTTCGGCCACAAGTAATGTTGCCATGTCTTAAGACAACGAACTAGAGCATATAGTTCCTTGTCATATGTAGGGTAGTTGAGCGAAGGACCGGACAGTTTTTCACTGAAGTAGGCAATTAAGCGATTCTCTTGTAAGAGAACTCCTCCAATGCCCACATTTGATGCACCACACTCCACCTCGAAAGTTTTCGAAAAGTTTGGGAGTTGGAATAATGGTGCATTACAAAGGCGGCCTTTGAGCGCATCAAACGCTCGAGCATGGATATCACGCCACTCAAACGTGACACCCTTGGTAGTGAGCTCATGGAGCGGTGCCGCTACCGTGCTAAAGTCCTTGACAAAGCGTCGGTAGAAACCCGCTAAGCCGAGAAAGGCTCAGACCATGGTGACCGTAGTAGGAGTAGGCCACTCCCGAATAGCACGAACTTTAGATTCGTCTACTCGTAGTCCGTTCTTAGACACGACATAGCCAAGAAAGATAGTGGTGTCCGAGCAAAAGACGCATTTGTCAAAGGTAACATACAATTGCTCTTGTCTAAGGCACTCGAGCACTTGGCGAAGGTGCCCGATGTGATCCTCCAAAGACGTACTAAACACCAAAATATCATCAAAATAAACAACAACAAATGTACCCAAGAATCGGCGCAAGACATGGTTCATGAGGCGCATGAAGATGGACGGGGCGTTGGAGAGGCCAAAAGGCATGACAAGCCATTCATAGAGTCCATACTTCGTTTTGAACGCCGTCTTCCATTCGTCACCTTCGGCCATCCGGATTTGGTGGTAACCGCTCCGGAGATCAATTTTGGAGAAGATAGTGGCGCCATGAAGCTCATCCAACATGTCATCAAGGCGCGGGATCGGGTGGCGATATTTGACGGTGATTTGGTTGATGGCACGACAATCAACACACATCCGCCATGATCCATCTTTTTTTGGTACTAAGATTACCGGGACGGCACATGGTGATAAGGATTCACGCACATGTCCCCGGTTTAGGAGCTCTTGCACTTGACGTTGTAGCTCCTTTGTCTCTTCCGGACTAGCTCGGTAAGCGGCACGGTTTGGCAAAGAGGCACCGGGCACAAAGTCAATTTGATGTTCAATCCCTCGGATAGGTGGCAAGCCGGGTGGGAGATCTTTGGGCATAATATCCTGAAATTCGGACAACAACAAAGACACCTCGTGTGGCACATTACTTGGGTCATGAGAAGTAGATAAACAAAACGGAACAAGTAAAAAGCATGGGAACTTGCCTTCCATGACCGGTTGCAAATCATGCCGGCGAGCTAAGAGTATCCGTGGCTCACACCGTCCTTGAATTACGGGATCCGAAGATGATAAAGGTGCGCCCGAAGAAACGATGCGACCTTTACTACCTTTGGATTCGGTAGCATGGACAAGAGGGGCGGTGTTTCGGGATTTGGAAGTACTAGCACCTACAACATCGGGACTCCGGGGGTCCGATTTTGCCGGTGCTTTAGCGGACTCATCAATAGTTTGTTGCCTCTTCCGTTCCGCATAGTCAACCAAAATTTCGTGCGGAGTCATAGGCAAAAGTGTGACCCGTTTTCCATTATATTGGAACATGTACCGATTAAGATAACCATCATGATATGTGCGGCGATCGAATTGCCATGGTCGTCCTAATAGGACATGTGTGGCGTCCATCTTGATAACATCACAAAGGACCTTATCAACATAGGCGCCAATAGAAAACGGCACCCAAGCTTGTTGTGTGACGGTGTCACATGCCGTATCGGAAATCCATTGGAGTCCGTAAGGCGTTGGGTGGGGGGTCGTAGGCAACTTGAAGTGTGTTACCATCCGTTCGTTGACAATATTGCAACAAGAACCCCCGTCAACGATGAGAGAAAGGCTCGTATTATTAACCAAGCAACGAGAGTGGAAGAGATTCTCGCGTTGATCAATAGGAATATGCTCTTTAACAGCCAAAATACGACGAGAAACAAGAGCGAATTTACCGGGTTGTGCTGGGCCGCAAGCAAGCTCGTCATCACAGGGTTCCATACCAAAAAGTGGGTCGGTGTCATGGTCATCCTCAATAATGATATCACCGTCATATTGACCATCGTCGTCCTCGAAATATGTTGGGTCGGCAAACAAGACCCGTTTGGTGTTTGGGCAATCACGTTGTACATGGCCAAAACCGCTACACTTGTAGCACACGGGCTCCCTTGGGCGAGCCGCCGGTGAGGGTCCTTGTTGACCTCGAGAGGGAGGCGCCGGTGCCGGGCCACGGTTTGGTGCCTTCTCGGTACCCGTTTGCCTATTGGAAGGACCCGTCCGTTGGGTCCCTTTGGAAGCGTCGGTATCTGTAGGACTAGGCGCATCTCGAGAACGTGTGTTAGAAGGATAAAGATATGGACTCGAGGAAGAGGTATACCTAGAATACCGCGGTGTTTTGAGTTGTTGCTTATATAACTTCATGATGGCATGACATAATGCTCCCAAATCCTTGAATGGGACAATCTCGAGCGGCCGCCGGATGGAAGCATTAAACCCACTCATGAACTTGGTGCGGAGAGCGGAGGGGGAGGCCGAGACGCCGGCCTTAATGTGCATGTCCTCAAGTTTAGCCAAGTAAGCCACCGGAGTGAGGTTGCCTTGCTTGAACTCGGCAATTTGCAACCGCATATCATTCTTAAAGTCCTCGGGTACGTACTTCTTGGTCATGCAATAGAGCAATTGTTCAAATGTCTCAATTGGTGCCCATCCTCGCCTCTCTCGGGTGAACTCATACCGGTTCCACCAAGACTTCGCATCTCCTTCAAAGTATAGATTTGCCGCCTCGATTTTCTCGGATTCCTCCTCATAATGACAATGTTTTAATGCTCGTTTCATATCCTGCGCCCAATCAAGAAAAACACACGGATCATATTGATAGCATGAATTATAGTCTATATTTTGGGGTTTGTTTGGACGTTTTATCTTTCATAATCTGCATGTTTGTATGTATATTATGTGATTATATCACCATTTCATCTACCTTTGCGGGAATCGAGGTCTACACCTAGTTTTGCTGTAATTGTAGGTAAAATGGCACGTTTTGCATCAAAAAGGAACAAAAGGAGCTATGGAGTCATTGAAGCTACATTGAGGAGCATGATGAACCATCCAGGAAGCATAGCCATGGATTAAAGATTCACTTTGGACCAATTTTGAGAGATTTCACATTCAGTTGTGACTCACCTCGGTTGACCAGAGATTCATCTCGACCGAGGTGATCCAGAGACGCCGACTCGACCGAGGCGAATACCTAGGACGCGGCGAGAATATTTTATTCTTGGCTGAGATCTTTTATCTTTGGAAAGTGATCTTATATTTTTGGGCTTGGCTCCTGGAAGGAAGAAGATATTATATTTTACCTATTTTTATGGGAAAAGATCTTTCTAAGATATTTTATCTTTGGAGGGTTATTTTCCTATAAAAAGGGTTGGATTTCCACAAATCCAACATCTCGCTTACATCTCGCATATATCCCACTTACACCTATTACACCGCAGCAGCCATACTCCAATTGGGAGATTCGAAGAACCTTATTGAAGGTTGAAGGAAGATTGAAGATCATAGCTTTTATAGCTTTTGAAAGGTTTTGTAAGATTATCTTAGATTCCCTTCCTTGTTGTCTTGTCTTGTTGGATTGCTATCCAAGGAACGCTTTTGTTGTGATATTTGATTCAGTTATTGAAGTCTTTTCATTAAATTCTTCTTGTTCAAATACTCACCTTCTTCCCATATATTTGATTAATACTTTCATAATGATGATGAGTGGCTAATTTCCTTGTGTGATTCTAGGGTGATTGGCTGAAGGTTGTGGGAAAAACAATGATAGAATAATCTTAGATTCCAGTAGGATCCTGAAAGTTCGAGTCTTTAACCTTAACCCTAATCATCTCGTTCAGTCGATGAACATCTCGGCCGGGGTGGAATTTGGCTGACCGAGGTGGCTTATCCGATCTTAAACTGAGAGTTAAGTGTTAGAGTTTGCCAAATCCTATTCTTATTACACCTTTCCTGGTTCAATGCAAGCTTAGGATGAGACTTACCCGGTAATTCCTTAGTTTGTGTACCAACGATCATAAGTGTAGGTAATAAAGGTTTATCCTTTATTGGGGTTTGAGTGTGCTTCCATCCCATCTTTGTGAGTTAGCCTGAGACTTACCCGGTAAAGGTTGATTCTATTCCCTTAGATGGTGTGTTAGTTTGAGGTTATAGTTCTTTATCTTGATTCCTTGAGACTTACCCGGTAATAGGAGTTACGATTTTGGATTAGTGTGTAGTGAGACTTACCCGGTAATCTACTCCACTTTAGTAACACCTTCCCCTTGCAAAAATCTCAGCTTTGTCCGCTTATCTTTAGATCTTGAGTTGGAACCACAACTAGACGCTTTAATCCCTAGAATTGCATGTTTGCTTTATTGACTTCTTATTCATCTTTGATTGTGTTAATTGCTCTTGTGGTTAGTATTCACGAAGCTTACCGTTATCGACTTTGTTTCACCGAGTCCCTGTGATCGACCCCTGGAATTTCTTGCTTTTTACTACGATTGACCCGTACACTACGGGTTCGCATCCTTGTTTTAAGCTTAAGTCTAGGGTTATAAATTTAAAGCTTGCACACACCGTTTGGAGCGAACACATATTCACCATGAAAGGTAGGGAACTTAAGCTTACCTTCCCTACGAACTCGGTAGGGGTCCGGGCGGGGTGGTGGAATGTAGGCATCATCGGCACGGGCTCGCCGGTGGCCGCCATTAGGCCGTTGGCGCCCATGAACGGGTAGGGCCTGCCTAGGTGGATTTGGGGGAGGCAACCATTCTTCACCCCGGTCTTGGTTCTCATAAGGGTCTATGACGGGTGGGTGCCACGGACGGTTATATGCTACCCGTTCTAAATCGGATTCATCACCGGAGAACTCGTTGAAGTTGTGTTGCTCATCGTATTCATCAAAGTCAAGGGTCCTCGGTTGCTGGGTTGACCGTTGGTGACGGTGTTCGGAACGATCATGCTCACGACCATGATTGGTGGTTGAGTTGGGACGGTACCGGGGCTCTTCCCGGGTTTGTCGGTCGGTGCGGGGCACACTAGGTGGAGGTGTAGAAGGAACATACCGTTGATGTTGATGCTCATAATATTGGTGCCGATGTTCCGTATCGACTATGGGCAAGTTATCTTGACGCGGGTCGGGGAATTCCTCCTCTTCTTCATGGGACTCATTTCCGTCAAGAGGTAAAGGATGGGTACGTTCAATGACAGACGCAAGCCGGGTAACGTTTGATGGTCCGGCTCCCAAAAGTCCCTTTCCTTTCCGTTGTGCATCGGAAGTGGAAGCATTGACCACGATCTCATTCGGATAAGTTGGAGTGGGACGGCGAGCAATCTGAAGGGCCTTAAGAGCTTCTAGCTCTTTTTTCAAGGCAATGTTTTCTCGGGTCAAGGCATCAAACTTTTGTTGTGCCTTCAAGGCTTCCAATTCTCGCCTTATGGAGTCATTTTCGAGGGACAACGAAGCAGTTTCTTGAGCCAAGGGTTCACTGAACTCTTGCGGACCAGAATCCTGAGAAGTTTCTATTTCAACGTTAGTCATTGCTCCAAATCAGCACACAATTGCAAGCAATCAAGTGAGCAAGGTGACAAGTTAGGTCAACTTTACCCAAGTTCAAGTGCGTTATCGGGTTCTACTTTGGGAAAGGCCGTTTGGCGGTTAGGCAAGGAAGGCAAATCCAACAAAATTGAACCAATTACACACAAATAAACAAGTGATATTTTGCAAACATATGTAAGAAAATGGAGAGATAGAAGATGGACGGATTGTTCACTCGGCAAGCTTTGCTTGCTTTCGGTCTTTGACCGTTTTGGAAAATCCGATTTTTCGGATGGACCGGTTTGCCGGACGTCTTTTCACTTTGTGTGTTTCGTTTCTTTGAAACGTTTTGAGCAACATGTTCGCCCGAAATGGTGTGTGCAATCAAGTCTTAATATTTATATCTAGAACTCAAAAGCAAAGCGAACCCGCAGTGTACGGATCGGCTGTAGAAAGGTAAGAATTCCAGAGTCGAACTCAGGGATTTGGTGAGAATAATTCCGATTTCAATTATCTAGCGAAAGTATAAAAGCTTTTGTGATTTAATAAAGAGAGAAATGATTCCAAGGATTCAAGTATCCGATTTAGGCTTTCGATTCAAGACACTTCTATAGGTATAGGACAGAATTTATATTACCAAGATTAAATGTTCAAAGGTAGGGTTCGTACGATGAAGTTCCGAAACCTATATGACTAATCTATAGGTTCTCTCTATAAGGGTTGTTGAGGCTGCAATATAGAAAGATCTAAAGATAAGAATTATATTCAAACTAACTATCTAAACTCCAGGATATGACTCTCCAAAGTAAAGATTAGAAAGCACATATAATTTCTTAATAAAGGATGTTGAATCTCTTTATTTCTCAAATCTTGAAATCTTTATCTAATAAACGTAGAATCAGGTTTGAAGTGCCTTCATACATTCAATTAGAGAGTAGGAAGGTTAATCAAGATTGGGATTTAGGCAAGGATTAGTTTTGATTAAAGATTGGTTCAATTAAAGTTCGTCAGAAGAATAAATCGCCCTGTTCATAAGAAAAATCGGCCGATTTTCCTCAAGAACAGTCCGATTTTCCTGTAGTCGCAAAACTAAAATCTAAATTCTCAGGATCCTAATGTTTGAATGAGTTCAGTCTATCATCATCTAAGCCTTAATCATCAACGCTTCTCCCCAGAATCACAAGGGTTTTAGCCAACCATTTTCAAAATCGAATCAAATTAATTATTGAAGAAGATATCGCAAATAAACCAATTCTTGAACGGAAAATTCAATAACTTTCAAATCTGTAAAACAATCGTCAAATCTGCTCAATGTATCTCTCAAACAACTCAATGTCGTGTTCACAAACCACAAACAATGCAATGGAATAAAGAAATCTCACAATCAAAGATCAAGAATGACTTTCCGGCAAAAGCTCTTCAATCTCTCTCCAAGAATCGTTGATTTCTCCAAAACGTGTAAAGATTCTCCAGTGCGACCTCCTCGTTTTCGTTCCTAGGGTTCTCTTCTATACTTTCTTGCCGATGGGCCGTTTGGCAAAACTCTCCTCTAGCCCAAAATAATTGGGCTTTGTGTCGTCTATCCATTTGGCTGAATCGTGAAGAAAATCGACCCATTCGATTTAGGTGCAAAACCGTTTGATTTCAAGGTATGAAAATCGTCCGATTTATATATATATTGGCACGATTTTCTTCAACAGAAAGTGCTCTTCCATTGGTTCGTCTTCTATGCTTCTCCTTTGCAATTCCTTAGCTTTTTGTGATCCTTTTAAGACTCCTTTAGCTTCCTTAACATCCTTAGATGCTTCTTGCTCCATTTTTGCTTCCAATTCAACTCTATTTACCTGCAATTCATCCAAAACTCGTGTAGACCTCTATTTCCGACAATTAATTGAATAGAACATAAAAGGCATACAAAATCTCTCTAAATGCAAGGTAAATAGAGATAATGTGCTGTATTATGCATGAATATGATGATACATAATTCATGTCATCACAACACTTTCTTTTGTTTTTTTTTTTGAACACAAATCCGTATTGATGAAGAGTTTTTTTGCTTTTCTTGGAATATCAAATGCGAGATATCCGAACTTTTCATTAACAAAAATATCCCAAGAGATTTGGTGAAATTAATTAACAAAATTGTCGGATTAGGTCGGTTTAAGAAAAAAGACGGGTTTGATAAATGGGTTGAAGGCAAACCAAATATCTCCTATTTTTGTGCTTTTTGTTTTGAGTTTAACACAAAGAAAAAAAAAACTTCAGGGAAAATGGATGAACATGATGAAGAACATGATGAACAACATGAAGATCATGAAGAACAAATGAAGAACATCATGAACAAACGAAGAACATCATGAACAAAAAAAAGGCTAAATAGGTTTAAGATAATAACGCACAAAAACAAGAGTAAAGAGAACTTAGCTTTGATCCCTTGCTCTGATACCAATTTGATGCGTCCTTGGAGGTAACCAATGATAACTCCGGATCTAGATCAAGCAAAACTCCAACTACTCCTTGACTCTTTGTGCAATGTTGTATCGTTTCGGATCCAAAGGGGCGGAAGCGATGAAGAAACAAGGGTTACTTCGATCTAGAGAGATCGAATAAACCTTTTTGTGTGGATCGAAGGTTGATTCTTAAGAAGAATCCTCGAATATGGATTTCTGGGATCAAAGACGAGATCCAAGGAAGAATTTTGAGAGATAGAAGAGAGGTTTTGATGCCCAAGCTAAGTAGGAGGAAATTCTTCTCAAAACTTAGTAATATTGAACATGGAAAATAAGTGAGGTAAGATATCTCTTATATAGAGAGACTTGCCTACCTATGGGCCAACGGGCCAAACAAAATACATGAAGAAAAGCCCAAAAGGGAAAACCTAAAAGGATAAGAGCAAACCCTAAAAGGATAAGGTCAAAAGGGAATATTCTTATACGGAATATCCCTTTATTACATAAAAAGGAAAACATGAAAATATAGTCCGAAAATAAGCTAGCTTCATGCCATAGAGTCGGAAAGACGGGACATGCCGCTAACGGAACCGGTAGCCTATGCCATGGTGGTGTAGAGACATGGCATGCCGGTAGTGGGACCAAGTGAAGAAGTAATGCGGGTGATGATGGAGCCGGTGGCTCGAGCAATGGCCTTAGCTCGGGATCGGGTGATCGGTCCATCTGAACGAACTCTAAGAGCCTCGTCCTCTTCGTCTATGGTCAACGTAAAAGGGGCATCCAAGGGCACATCAGTCCATCTCCTTTATCTTTCAGGATCTTAACTATCGAGACAAAGACAAAAAGGAAACGGAGATCAAAAGTAAAAAGAAGCTTAGAATAACAGCTATCAAACACAACCAAACTATATGGAATCCTCGGCAACGGCGCCCAAAAGTTAATCATGGAACTTTTAACCGAATAGTTAAAAACAACCTCACTTGCAAGGATAACGGGATCAAATATAGTATATTTGGGTATCGAATTCACATGGACCACATATGTTTGAATATATATGATAGGAATTATGTTAAGTAAGAAAAAGAAAATAGAAGATATGGAAGGGGAAATTTTGTCTTTGAAAAGTATGAGAAAATAAGAAAAAAAATTGTAGTAGGCAAGAATAAGGAGGGAGGTGATCTAAGAAAACATGAATTCTCACTATAATGAACTAAAGTAAGATTGCATAAATGAAACTCGTGAACATTGATATATGAACATTGCATATAACCATCTAAAATAGCTTTTCGCTTAGACAAACAAAGACCGTGCTTTCCAAATCGCGTAACTCTCAATCCAACAACTCGGCAGTTATAGAAAAACCCAATAAAAACTTCCGGAAAAGACTAAGAATAACATTCACTTTTGGCTTTTTAGTTAGAAAAAAATTACAAAGGCCGAAACTTTCTACGATGGTTAGAAATTCTTGAAGCAATGATACACCAGTACTCTTAAAACGAAGCTCTTTTCAAAAGATCCAATAAAGGCCCTTCGCTTGTGACTCTTCAGTTATTTTATCTAAACAATCATAAATGCCACTTCTTTCGAAGGTAAATAAAAGGTGAAAACGAAGTACTTTGAAGTGAAGCAATATCGCATATTCACAATCTCAATTCACAAACATATATGCAATAATAAATCAAATCATTACAAGGATCATCCAATCCTTAGATCAAGAAGAATTATCCAGGCATGATAAAGATAAGTATTTCCTAAATATCAAAGCTGAAAAGTATAGACAAAGAAAAGAAAAGGGAGACTAAGTCTACGTTTCCACAGTGCGTACTTGGAACCTTAAAACCCTGGAAACTCATCCACCCTTAGATGGGATGCGGCACACCCCTAATCTAACCTAGAAAGTCTACATATAATGCTTGAATCAAACCCTAGGACGGACTTAAGAATCTCAACCCATAAACATAAGACAAAATAGGATAAAATCTGATTTTGTCAAAATTGTGACGACCAAATGGCCATGGGACGGCCTACAGACGACGTGTATGTCGTTTGGCATCAACTTTAGCTTTTGAAATTTTTTTGATAGTTTAGTAAATTTGACTTATGGTTGCTCTGGTTGGAACCACGAGACCCATGAGTACTACGTTTGAAGCTCTTTCAAAGATCTATAACTTTATAGTTGACACAATTGTACAAATCCAAAGGGAAGATGGTTGATGATGGTGTGTGATTTGTAATACACACTAATCACATAGTACTGCAAGTGCACGACCCTGTCAATGTAAGCAGATGATGCAACATCACGGTCAAAATCCCAAGATACTAAGTACATCCCAACTTTATCTCGAATCTAACTACTAAAGCAAGAGTTGTAAAATAAAATGGAAATGGATTTTGGTCAAGTTATCAAGATGCTTGATCAATCCCAAGATACTAAGTATATCCCAAGATACTAAGTATATTCCTCCAACCCATAACTAGGTACATACTTGATCATGTTGTGCTTGATAAAATAGGAGAGTTTAAGTCATAAATACTAGTATAGCAAGATATAGATAGGGGTGTGCATTTCCGGATCTCCGATCCAACAACCTTATAAAAGTCTTATCCGAATCCGATCTAAGAGCACCTAGATATCCGACTGTTTTATCCAAATCGGATATCCGATCCAAAGATCCGATCCGATTATATATTCTTAGACTAGTCGGATATACTAATCCGATCCGACTTTTTCCTCCAAACCTCGATCCGTATGCAATCCGATGATCCGAAAAATATGCCCAGATTGGGCTGGACTCGGATTACCAACTGCCGGATATTTTCGGATTCGGATTTTGCTGGATCGGATCTTCGGATTAGCAGATCGGATTAGTCGTATCGGATATTTTTGCTTACCACTAGATATAGGTATGCTTTGTCAATGCATTTGGCTTGCTTCAACTAATGAGTATCAATGGTGTTTGCTATTTACTCATTAGTTGGTAAGCTTCTTTACAACTTATAACTATATTGAGCTATGCAAACATTGTATGCCATTTGCTATTTGGTTACACAATTCGACATAGCCATAGTTAAAAATTCACATGACAAATGTGCTTAGCTATCCTTAAGGTCCTAGCTAGAATCATTCAAGTATCATAGACATCAAATATTGCACAATCACCTTAGAGTTACTTATACGCCTCATCTAAGATGATTAATCTATAGAAACACTCATTCATGCTTAAAAATATATAATGTGCGATGGGAACAATCTGGATTATGAATAATTGTTAGCATGAAATATTGCGATATTCTAGGCACTTTTTCTAGTTGTTTTTCATCCATTGTAGTGTTCATTGATAAGGCATTGAGGCAATTGTTAGCTAGTTTGTCTATATTGTCGATATAGAGGTCTACATAAGCTTTGTGTTGATTATAGGTGAATAAGAGCTAAAACCGAACCAATTGAGAGAGAAAGGGAGAAGATTTGAGCACATCCAAGGATTAAGGACACATCAAAGAAGCCAAGGGAGATGCTAGGATGAGGAATGACACGACACAAAGGAAACCACAAGCAATTTACACTTCCACGCTCTAAACCACGGTCGTGGAACTCCAGGAGACCGTGATTTAGGCGATCTTTTGCCGAATAAAATATTGACACATCATTTACGCATATGGTCCGGACGGTTATTTTACCCTTCCTTATAAAAGGGCTGGAGGAGGGAGATTTCGGCACTTCGGCTTACACGTGCTTAGGGCTGCATTGGACGTCCGGAGATTTGCACTTGCTAACGTGATTCGTGAGGGTTTGAAGATTTGGAAGTTGCTTGTGGCGGAAGTTACACCTTTTGTCCTTAGGTTTGATTTGAAGACAGATTGACATCCCGTTCTTCATTTTTATCAAGGATTGTTATTGATTTTGTTTGTTATCCAAATCTGATATACATTATTCCCTTGCGTGTGGATTTGAGATTGATTTAAGTTTTATTGAAGGTTTTCGAAGGTTTTCATCTTTCATTCTTCTTAAACTTGATTTTGATATTATAATGACAGTTATTGGCTAAAACCCTTTAGCAATTCTAAGGTGAAGGGTTGATAGTTGTGGCTTAGATGATGATAGATCGATCGTAAACAGATTGGATCCTGAGAGTTAGAGAGATTCGCCGACGAACCAAAATCACGGTCTGTTCTTGAAGTTGCATGGCCGTGGAACTCAAGATCTGCCCGTAATTTACCCCAGTTACGAACTTTTCTTTTACTTTGATCCAAGGTTAAAGATTAGCTTTAATCTAGTCTAGGTTTGCCCTTTTCTAGGTAGTAGTGAAGCCTCAACAACCTCTACTTCGATTTCGAGTGTCACAACCTTAATCGGTTTAGTTAGTTTTGATCCTTGGGTTACAAGTTTGGGTATTTGAGATTAATTCTTGTCTTTAGATCCTTTCTATACTGAAGCCTCAACAACCTTTATAGAGAGTGTCTTTAGATAAGTCATATAAAGCCTTGGAACTTCACCATACATTGCTTTACCTTAGCATACCTTTGCAACTCTTAACTCTGTCTTTAGTTCTTTAGTATATCTTGAATCGATTGCCACAATTAGATACCTGAATCTTTAGGGTTGCTATTTTTCCAATATTTGCAAAGCTTCATACTTTTACTTGCTTGACAATTTACAAACTGAATTTGTTCCCCCCAAATCCATGTGTTCGATACTCTGGAATTCTTGCTTTACTACGCCGATCCGTACACTGCGGGTTCGCATGCTTGATTCTAGTTTTATAAATTTAAAGCTTATTTGCACGCACACTAAGTGGCGAACAAGTTTTTGGCGCTGTTGCCGGGGATTTGGTTTAGGCCGAATTCGGCTACCGGTTGTCAAGCTTGGGAGCTTTTCCCTTGTTATTTGATCTCCCCTTTGAGTGATATTTGCAGGTTACTTTAGGTATATGCGCAGGTCTAGGAACAACAAGGACCTCTTACCTCTTGATCAAGAACTTGAAAAGACTTTGAGGAAGAAACTCAAAGAAAGAAAGATGGCTGAACATAAGGAGCGGGATTATCAAACAGAGTTAGCGGAATCCGAAGCTCAACTTAGATGGAGCGAGAAGACTCGCAAGGAAGAATCGGACCGTCATCAATTGTAAATTGATGAGCTAAGGGATATGATGTTTCAAATGAGGCTAGAATTGAGCGATTCCAAGAAGAAGGAGAGGAGGAAACCAACAAGATCGGTTAGAGCCAACTCATCCGATGAGGATAGCGACTCTTCCATGCCGGCTCTTGAGGATCTTAATCCGACGGTCAACATGAATGAATTTAATCCAAGACCGGCTGCCAACTATCGTGTCCCGGCTGGGGGTGCAAGAGTCGCTCGTGTGGATGAAGAGCCAAGAAATCTTGGCCAAAGGATGGATCCAATTTAGCAACCATGCCGTCTAGGTGTGAACTTTGATGCTGATGATATGCAGGGGTTTAGCTTCAACCCACAAGTCATTACCATCGTTCGCCAAAGTCAGTTTGGAGGAACGAGTAGCGAATCTCCATATCAACATTTACAGAATTTTGAGATCTTGATGGAGACAATGAAGCCAAAGAATGCAACCAGCAACAACTACAAGATCAAGCCATTCTTCTTCTCTTTGAAAGGAAAAGCTTTATCTTGGTATCAAGCTCTTCCAAATGGAAGACTCAACACATGGGAGGATCTTTCTTCGGAGTTCCTCACCAAATTCTTTCCGTCATCTAAAACGGCGGAGTTGAGAGGTAAGATTAATGCATTTTCTATGAGATCTAACGAAAGTTTGTTTCAATCTTGGGAAAGATTTCAGGATTTATTATTGGATTGCCCACACCATGGCATTTCCGAATTGGAGCTATTGGAGATATACTATAAGGGGCTGGATATGGAAACACAATTCAAGCTCCAATCCCTTTCATGTGGTACATTCATGGACATGAGGGAAGATGACGCTTGGGACTTCATTAAGAAGCAAGCCCGAGTCATTGAGAAGTATTCTCACCGGAAAGTAGAAGCAAATCGAGTGGAGCAAGGAGCAAAGCTAACACAAGCCGCTCAAACTCAAATCTTTTCTCTCAACTCCGAGATTAAAGAATTGAAGGAAGTCATAAAGGCTAACTTTCCAAATCAAAAGGGGCAAGATGTGGGTTATTTAGGAAACAACAATAACCACAATGGGAATGAGAATACAAACCGCAACAACCAGAACAATTGGAACAACAACAACAACCGGAATAACAATTGGAACAACAGTAGGGGTTCAAACAACAACAATTGGCGTTCCAACCAACAACACAATTCCGGTAATTCTTATCCCAATTCAGGAAATTCACTAACTCCACCTTCTTCTTCTTCTTCCATTCCTTTGAAAAGTCAGGAACAAGCATCTAATAGTGGAAGCACTTCGGGGAAAGAGAAGCCCGATCCCATGTTGGAAACAATTTTGGGAAAGCTTCAAGGATTGGAGAGTCACATCACCAAGGTCGATAATCACATCACTAAGGTTGATAAAGCCTAAAAGGTTTTAGAAAATTAAATGTTTAGCAATGCTGAGGAAGTTCCTAGAAATCAAGGAAAACTTCCAGGAAAGACGGAGGATAACCCAAAAGGAAGGGTGATGGCTATTACAACTAGGAGCGGAGCAACAACCACCGACCCGCAGCTTAAGTTTGGGGAAGTTGCCGTCGAGAAAGAGAAAGAGAAGGGGAAGGAGAAGGAAGACATTTACATTCCTCCTCTAGCTTACAAACCTCCCCTACCATTTCCGCAATCTAGAGCAAGAGCGCGTCTAGACAAACAATTCGGTAAGTTTATTGAACTCATGAGCAAACTCCATATTAATATACCTTTCATTGATGCAATTGTAGGTATGCCAGCTTATGGGAAGTTCTTAAAAGAGATCCTCTCTAACAAGAGAAAATTAGAGGATTTTGGAGAGGTCAAGATGAGTTCAGATTCGTCGGATCTCATTAAGACAATGAAGGAAAAGATGCCCCTAAAGCTGAAGGATCCGGGGTCGTTTTGTGTTCCCATAGGAGTGGGAGATATCACATATGATGCATTATGTGATTTAGGAGCAAGCGTGAGCATCATTCCGCCTGCCTTATGCAGGAAGATCGGTTTAGGCGAACCTAAACCGGTGAAGATGACGTTATACATGGCGGATCAATCCATAACTTTCCCCGTCGGCATAGTTGAAGACGTCCTAGTCAAGCTTGGTAAGTTCTATGTTCCTATAGATTTTGTTGTGCTTGACATTCCTGCAGATAGTCCGGTCTCGATCATACTCGGAAGACCGTTTCTTGCAACATCTGGTTGTATGGTTGATTGCAAGAATGCTAGACTCGCCTTCGACATAGGAGAAGAAAAGGTAGAGTTCGTTCTCTCTACTTTGGTGAAGGAACCAACTTTTGAAGAGGATATATTCAACATCCATGACGAAGAGCTATCTAGAGAGGAAGTAAGTTCGATTATCTTCAAAGATCCCTTGCAAAAGGTGATCTCTATGAGCATTATGGACATAGGGGAAGAAGAGGAATGCAATGAGGAAATTGAAGCTTTGGAGGAGCAAAAGGAAGTATATGAAGAAGTATTTGAGAAACTCTACGATGGGTCAGAGAACGTGAGAAATCATGGCCAGTCGTGCTATTCCACGGCCGTGGTTTCCACCAACATGGCCGTAATCAGCTATTCAGAGGACTCCAGTAAGTTACACGGCCAAAACCACGGCCGTGGAACAAACAGAGGCACCATAGTTGACTTCCACGCCCAAAACCACGGCCGTGGAGGAAACATGGGAGCCGTAACTTTGAATGAATCTGAAGACAATTATGTTTTTTCTACCACTTCTTTTGATTATTCTCCAACAACTTCTACACCCTTAGAAACTTCTAAGGAAGCAATGGACACTCCTCAAGAGCCATTAGATAGTCCTATAGTGATGGAATTGAAGCCACTTCCCGCACATCTAAGGTATGCATTTCTAGGACCTAATTCTACCTTTCCGGTAATTGTTAGTTCCGATCTAAGTATGGATGAACATAGTAAGCTTATGGTTGTTCTTAAGAAACATAGGAAAGCCTTAGGATATAATATAGAGGATCTAGTAGGAATCAAACCTTCACTATGCATGCATAAGATCCTAATGGAAGAAGATTTTAGAACTTCGCGACAACCTCAAAGGCGGTTAAATCCGACCATGAAGGAGGTTGTCAAGAAGGAAATTCTTAAACTACTTGATGCAGATATCATCTACCCTATCTTCGATAGCAAGTGGGTGAGTCCCGTACAGGTGGTTCCAAAGAAAGGAGGGATGACGGTCATCACCAACAAGAACAACGAGCTCATTCCTACGCGAACTGTGACAGGATGGAGGATGTGCATAGACTACCACAAGCTAAACAACGCAACGAGGAAGGATCACTTCCCACTACCCTTCATCGACCAAATGCTTGAGAGGTTAGCATAACACTCACATTTTTGCTATCTTGACGGTTATAGTGGTTTCTTTCAGATCCCGATACATCCGGACGATCAAGAGAAGACCACATTCACATGCCCGTGGGGTACGTTCGCTTATAGGAGAATGCCGTTCGGGCTTTGCAATGCCCCAACCACCTTTCAAAGGTGCATGATGGCTATCTTCTCGGAGTATATAGAGGAAATCATGGAGGTTTTTATGGATGATTTTTCTGTTTATGGTTCCTCTTTCGATAATTGCCTCTCTAACCTTGCTCTTGTGCTACAAAGGTGTGAAGACACTAACATAGTTCTTAATTGGGAGAAGTGTCAATTTATGGTGAAAGAAGGCATTGTATTAGGACACTTAATCTCTAGTAGGGGGATTAAAGTAGATAAAGCTAAAATAGAGACTATAGAAAAACTTCCTCCTCCAACTTCGGTGAAAGGAATAAGAAGTTTCTTAGGACATGCTGGATTTTATAGACGCTTTATAAAGGATTTCTCTAAGATATCAAAGCCGCTTACTAATCTATTAATGAAATGTGCAGTTTTTGATTTCTCGCAGGAATGTTTAGATGCGTTTAATAAGATTCGGAAAGCTCTAATCTCAGCCTCGATTATTCAACCTCCGGATTGGAATCTTCCATTCGAGGTTATGTGTGACGCAAATGACGTAGCTATAGGAGCTGTGCTTGGGCAAAAGAAGGAAGGACGAACCCACGCTATCTACTATGCCACTACCGAGAAAGAATTTTTAGCAATTGTATACGCATTTAAAAGTTTCGCTCTTATCTTGTAGGTGCAAAGGTGATTGTATACACGGATCATGCTGCGATCCGTTATTTTCTTGCAAAGAAGGATGCGAAGCCAAGGCTAATTAGATGGATTCTTCTCCTACAAGAATTCGATCTAGAGATCCGTGACAAGAAGGGTTCGGAAAATTCTGTTGCGGATCATTTGAGTCGTCTACCACATCTTGAGGACGACAATCTACCCATAGATGACTCCTTTCTGGATGAGCATTTACATATCATAGAGGAGTGCATCGACAAGATTAGTAAAGGTAATGACCATGGTTTGCTGATTTTGTTAACTATTTGGTTTGTCAGGATTTACCCCCCGGATTATCCTATGCACAAAGATAGAAGTTCTTTAAGGATGTTCGGGAATACTTTTGGAATGAACCTCTCATCTTTAAGAGAGGTCCTGACGGCATCATTCGACGATGTGTGCCGGAAGACGAGATGCAAAGTGTCATCCGTCATTGTCATTCACTACCTTGTGGAGGACATGCTAGTTCGAACAAGACTAGCGCTAAGATATTGCAATCTGGATTCTTTTGGCCTACTTTATTTAAAGATGTGCAAACCTTTGTTTCCTGCTGCGATGCTTGTCAAAGAACGGGGATCATATCTAGGAGAAACGAGATGCCTCTTAACAACATTCAAGAGGTGGAGAACTTTGACGTTTGGGGAGTAGACTTCATGGGACCTTTCCCTTCATCTTGTGGAAACCAATACATACTTCTCGTTGTAGATTATGTTTCGAGATGGGTTGAAGTGATTGCCTCTCCTACAAATGACGCCATGGTTGTGGTTAAGTTCTTTAACAAGACCATTTTTCCACGATTTGGGACACCACGGACTATCATTAGTGATGGAGGCTCTCATTTCATTGCCCGACGATTCGAAGCTCTATTAGCTAAGTATGGGGTGACTCACAAGATCGCCACCCCTTACCATCCACAAACAAGTGGACAAGTGGAGATTTCAAACCGGTAGATTAAAGGAATCTTAGAGAAGACGGTTTCAAGGACAAGGAAGGATTGGTCTTTGAAGCTAGATGATGCATTATGGGCATACCGGACTGCATATAAGACTCCTATAGGTACGACGCCATACAACCTTGTATATGGGAAGTCTTGTCACTTGCCGGTAGAGTTGGAACATAAGGTGTATTGGGCAATAAAGTGGCTGAACTTCGGCATGAAGGAGGCAGGAGAGAAGCGTCTCTTAGACCTTAACGAGCTTGAAGAACTTCGCTTGAACGCCTACGAAAATGCCAAGATCTATAAAGAAAGAGCGAAGCGTTGACATGATAAGTATATCATTCCAAAAGACCTCAAAGAAGGAGATCAAGTTCTCCTCTTCAATTCAAGACTTCGTCTCTTTCCAAGTAAGCTTAAATCTCGTTGGACTGGACCTTATCTAATCAAACATGTTTTCCCCCATGGTGCAGTTGAAATATGGGGTGAAAAGGGCGGAAGTTTCAAGGTGAACGGTCAACGACTCAAGAAGTACTCACCGGAACTCCAAATCGAAGAGTTCGCGCCTACCGCACTCGAATAAGTGCAAGTACGGTCTAGCTACGGACCTTAAACAAGCGCTTCTTGGGAGGCAACCCAAGGTATTGCACTTATGTTTTTGTTTTTAATTCGTAGATTAGAGTAGCATAGTTTTTTTTGTTTTGTTTTGCCTTCGATACCTTCCGGTATGTTCGTGTTTTTGGATGTAGGATCAATGGAAGAGGCAAGGGAGAAGGAAAAGTTAGAGGAAATTGACGAAACTTGGACTTTGACACATTACAAAGAGTTCCACGGCCAAAATTACGGTCGTGGCAGCTACAGTGACCGTAATTTGCAAAAGCTTGAGAAAAATCACCAAAACTACGGTTCCGTACATTTCCACGACCGTGGAAACCCTCGAGTGACCGTAATTTTCCAAAAATTTTACGGCCACTATATAAACCACGTTCCTTCACAAAGAACACCACAATACCCAATTCTACGCCCCAAAATCGCCGAAAACGACCCCCTTCTCTCAAATCTTCGTTCGCTAATCGTTTCGAGCGATTCTTGAACCCTAAGTGAAGCAAATTCAACCATCTACAAGATCCAAGCAACAAATCGAGTGGACAATCGCTGGAGAAGACGGAATTTGGATTTTAAAAATCCAAAACCTAGGTTTTTCCCTCTTTCTTTATTTTGTCAATTTGGCTAAATTTTCGCAAGAATTTTTAGGAGAACTGATTGGAATTGGATTGGAATTAGTCTAGGGCTGTTGTCTGGTGAGTTCGGTGTTGATTGATTGCGTTTTGAGAAATTCAGAGCCGAACCACGGTCACTGGGCATTCCACGGCCGTGGAAACCAAGAACAGGTCGTAATTTTTCAACTGAGATGGATTTGGTTAGGAAAATGTCTGCTAGAACCAAGAAGAGGAAAGGGGGTACTTCCTCCTTCTCCCAGGTACCCCCTAGTGAGCCACCATCACTCCACCCCCTAGAATTCCAAAGATCCACGATGATTACCTCGATACCTTAGAAAGGATCGCGAAGAGACCGGTCATAGGACCACGTTATTTGCTTCTTGAGGATTTAGAGCCACTGAATGTGGTAGGTGACCTTACTTGGTTGTTAGATAGGACAAGCTTGATCATCTTCTCCGCCATTCGGGAAGATGCAAATGAGGAGATCACTAGAGAGTTTGTGATCTCTTTTGAGCACAGTCACGTGGATAGGACAGTTTCTTTTCGGCTGATAGAGAGGAACTACGAGTTCTCGATCTTAGAGTTCGGAGCCTTCTTTGGGTTCCATGAGACCTTCAATGGTCGTTTCCCTAGCGGTGTATACGCTAAGGATTTCTGGGAGGACATTGCTATGATATATGCCAGCGAGGACCGCTGGCAACCTGCTGATACCAAGGCTAAGCTTATCTATCACTTAGCCTTGAAGATAGCCCACCGAGTACTTTCTGAGTGTCTCTACCCTAGGACTGAGACTCCTCAAAAGATCAAGACTGATGAGTTGTTTTTGTTGTATTGCATGCTGCACGGTAGACCTACTGACTGTTCCACCCTCTTAGCTTCTACCATGAGTAAGCTAAAGAACAAGAGGGCTGGCAATATCGGATATGGTGGGATGGTCACCCACATTGCTAGACAGTTGGGGATTGATTTTTCTGCATGTACTAGGATAGCAGCTAGACCATTAGGACTTCAGAACCTCATGACTAGAGGTTTGATCTTTCCTAGGCATAGAGGTCCACCTACCGCTGCCATGCCTTGGGAGGATAGAGGAGGTAGAGGTGTGGCATGGCTCCCTGAGTATTCCATTATGGTCGGACGCCATAATGGGAAGCAGACATTCGCAGCTATGCATGCGAACAGATTAGTAGCCCCTCCTTAGGTTCCCCCTGAGGTGCTAGCTGCAGATGAGGAGGAGATGAGAGGAGATGACGGTTTTGAGGGAGGAGGTGAGGAGCACGACTTTGGTACTTTTCCGGATTAGCCGGACACATTTCCCGACCTCCCTAGACAGTCTCCCCGCCCTGCTAGACCTTCCGGTTCTTCCTCTCGCCGTGCCAGCGTGAGTGAGAGGCCGACATGGATGGCGACCCCTCCCGATTGGTATAGGACACAACCGGAGTGGATGGGAGCTCCACCGACTTGGTATGCACAGCCACCGTCTGCACCAGCACCATCGGATGCTCCAGATTGGTACAGCCAGGCGCCGGAATGGTACGAGCAGCTTCCAGATTGGGCTACCGACCTCTCCAGGAGAGTAGGAGCTTTGGAGGTCCGACAGGATGCTAGAGATGTCCGAGCCGACGAGCACGATAGGATGATGAGAGACATCTACCGCCAGCAGTTTGGGCGGAACTTTGACTCCAGCTTCTTCCCGTTTCCACCACCACCAGCACCACAGTGATGACCATGGATGATTGTTAGCATTAGCCGCTCCACCGCCGTTTTGTGAGTTCATTTTCTTTCTTTCTTTTCTTTATTTCTTTTTGAATATGTGGGACAATGTTTGTCTCAAGTATGGGGTGGGGCGTGACTATCGTTTGTAATAACTCTACTCACTTTTGCTTGCCTTGATTGAGAACACTTTGCATGTTTCATTCCATTGTCACACGTTTCATTTTTGCATTGCATGAAAAAGCTTTTGAAAAACCCATAAAAATTGAAAAATTTTGAAAATTTTGTGCTTCTAAGAATTGAGATGATTCCTATGATAAATCTTACTTGCGGAATGAATTTTTGATGATAATTGCATGCTTGAACGGAATTATGAATTGGAAAGAAGTTGAATGAGTTGCTTGTCTTTACTTGCAAATTTCGTAATGTGAGAACTTCATCTAAATCAAATTGAGAAATTGAGGTTGAAATTACATAATAAGTTCTTATACTTCTTTATGAAATGATTAAGGCAATTCGATCTTTCTTTCTCCTTTCTTTGTTCATTTAGCCCCTCAATGAAAAAAAAACAACCTCCCTTACCTATCCGGGAATTTGGAGGAGTTGATATTTGACATGTTTGATGTGGGAGGGCCATGAAAGCAAAATTTTGCATTCAAAGTATAGAAAAAATAGGTTTGAGGAAGTCAATCATGACGATGAGTAACTCGGCACCATTCACATAGCCGGGTGTTTGTGTCTTGCCAAAGTCGGATTGAGCGATATTTCTAACGGATTATGGTATGTGCATCAAGGGTTTGAGGCATCTCGCAAAAATTAAGAAACGCCAATCTCCTAGGCTTCGGTTTTTGTGCACCTCTATCCATAACTCCAAAAGTAAAGTCGAAAAATGATGTAAAAAGAGAAGAGCAAAGATCTAAGTTGAAAGTGTTGCAAGACCACAAGAGAAAAAGAAAAGAGTTAGTTGTCCACTTTCCCGAATACATGCACCACATTCCTTATAGTTTCCCCTTCCTTTCCGCATTCTAGGCCTTATTTGAAAGTCCTTAAGATCAAAAGAGTGTTATATGACTTAGTGATATAAATTGAAGTTTCTTATTTTTGATTTTGATGGTATTTGAAGGTTATGATGTTTGTTTTGAGGATTGAGCAACTTATGATGTTTCTTTACTTTACATACTTTGGTTTGTGTATGTGAGCGTTTTCAAGGATGATTGAAGCAAGGTTTAAGGTTGATCTATTGACTAGAAGCACATTTACCAAAAAAACATATTTCATCCTAACTTAAGTTCTAAAGCTTTAAAAGACCTTGCTTGGGGACAAGCAAGTAGCAAGTATGGGGTATTTTGTTAGCATGAAATATTGCGATATTCTAGGCACTTTTTCTAGTTGATTTTCATCCATTTTAGTGTTCACTAATAAGGCATTGAAGCAATTGTTAGCTAGTTTGTCTATATTGTCGATATAGAGGTCTACATAAGCTTTGTGTTGATTATAGGTGAATAAGAGCTAAAATCGAACCAATTGAGAGAGAAAGGGAGAAGATTTGAGCACATCCAAGGATTAAGGACACATCAAAGAAGCCAAGGGAGATGCTAGGATGAGGAATGACACGACACAAAGGAAACCACAAGCAATTTACACTTCCACGCTCTAAACCACGGTCGTGGAACTCCAGGAGACCGTGATTTAGGCGATCTTTTGACGAATAAAATATTGACACATCATTTACGCATATGGCCCGGACGGTTATTTTAGCCTGGAGGAGGGAGATTTCGGCGCTTCGGCTTACACGTGCTTAGGGCTGCATTGGACGTCCGGAGATTTGCACTTGCTAACGTGATTCGCGAGGGTTTGAAGATTTGGAAGTTGCTTGTGGCGGAAGTTACGCCTTTTGTCCTTAGGTTTGATTTGAAGACGGATTGACATCCCGTTCTTCATTTTTATCAAGGATTGTTATTGATTTGTGTTTGTTTTCCAAATCTGATATACATTATTCCCTTGCGTGTGGATTTGAGATTGATTTAAGTTTTATTGAAGGTTTTCGAAGGTTTTCATCTTTCATTCTTCTTAAACTTGATTTTGATATTATAATGACAGTTATTGGCTAAAACCCTTGAGCAATTCTAAGGTGAAGGGTTGATAGTTGTGGCTTAGATGATGATAGATCGATCGTAAACAGATTGAATCCTGAGAGTTAGAGAGATTCGCCGACGAACCAAAATCACGGCCTGTTCTTGAGGTTCCACGGCCGTGGAACTCAAGATCTGCCCGTAATTTACCCCAGTTACGAACTTTGCTTTTACTTTGATCCAAGGTTAAAGATTAGCTTTAATCAAGTCTAGGTTTGCCCTTTTCTAGGTAGTAGTGAAGCCTCAACAACCTCTACTTCGATTTCGAGTGTCACAACCTTAATCGGTTTAGTTAGTTTTGATCATTGGGTTATAAGTTTAAGTATTTGAGATTAATTCTTGTCTTTAGATCCTTTCTATATTGAAGCCTCAACAACCTTTATAGAGAGTGTCTTTAGATAAGTCATATAAAGCCTTGGAACTTCACCGTACATTGCTTTACCTTAGCATACCTTTGCAACTCTTAACTCTGTCCTTAGTTCTTTAGTATATCTTGAATCGATTGCCACAATTAGATACCTGGATCTTTAGGGTTGCTGTTTTCCCAATATTTGCAAAGCTTCATACTTTTACTTGCTTGACAATTTACAAACTGAATTTGTTCCCCCCAAATCCATGTGTTCGATACTCTGGAATTCTTGCTTTACTACGCCGATCCGTACACTGCGGGTTCGCATGCTTGATTCTAGTTTTATAAATTTAAAGCTTATTTGCACGCACGCTAAGTGGCGAACAATAATCTAGGATCCGACATTCAAAATAAGACCAAACATGGATGAACATTCAAATAGATTCGAGAACTCCTATATGATACTAAACATGTATTTGATTCTCCATGTTTTTATAAATGCAACATAGATAAAGACAATCCTATCATGATTTGGAGTTTTCACCCTAAATCATAGCAAGGTGAATACTCACTCGTGACTAAAACTTCAATAACACAACCAACTAGTATGGTTACCACGCTGACAAACTAGAATGAAAATAACGAATATAGGAAAAATAATGGAATGATTTGGACTTATCAATCCAAAGTTATGGCCAAAACAAGATTAGAATTGGATCTAGAGAAGAGATTTTTGAAGAACTTCAAGAATACTTCTACTTCTTCCTTCAAATCGGCCAACTTACAAAAGAGAATTTAAAGAACTTTTTTGTGTCTTGGATGATATCAATACAAGTAGTCATGCCCTCTATTTATAGGATAAAATCGCGACCCCCATCTAGAATCATCTAAACAAACTCACACATAGAGTATGAGTTAGTTGCAAAAGTGGTCCACACCGGGTAGGAAGGTCAACTTTCTGGTTGTCTTAGGTTGAGTAAGAGAGATTCTTAGTCGAGTTTTTCCACTGCAATAGAGAATTTACACATAGCTCGCGTTTTTGTGCTTCTTTGATCGAGTTTTTGTGCTTCTATGCTCAAGTTACCTTTTTCACCAAGGTAAGTGTAATTTTCTCCTAGAAAGTGGTCTTTACTCGAGTTTCTTCTTCTTCTGAGGTCGAGTTTTTATCTCACTCGACCTATGTTGAACAAATGTCTTCCTTGCCCGAGTTTTGTGTCTTCCTTGATCGGGTTTTGTGTCTTCTTTGCTCGATTTTCTTGAGTGAACTCGACCTAGGTTGACATTTGTAACTTGAGTTGTTTTTAGTTTGGGTTTCCATGTCTTCTTACCTCGAGTTTTTGTAAACTCGAGGGTCCCATTATTGGGCTCCTTGCTTGTCTTGCTCCTTGCTTTTCTTGCTTTCTTGTTTCATTCCTTTCTTAGCTCCATGATGATGATGATGATGAGTACTACTTCATTGGTCTTTTGTGCTCCAATTTAGGCCTAAAATACCTAAACACACCAAACACAATGGGAGTATACATTCTTTGATACTTTAAAGCATAAGCGTCAAGAATTTTCAACTACCAAATAGTCAACAATTATCGACATCCAAAAGGGTCGCAATTTCAATTTCAAAGCGGGACAACTTTTGACTTTCAAAGCGTTATAGGGTGTATGGATTGTCGACGTAAAGCGTCGAAAAAATCGACAGTAAAAACCGACACATTGCAAAAGCATTGAGATGAAATTATGGGCATATTAAAAAGTCTAGATAAGCTTAAAAAACGTCTAAATTATCCGTTTTTTAGTATGCACGAAAAGTCATTATAACAAGGTGCACAATCGTGAACACGTAATGTACAATCGTGCTTTTGGAAAATCTGATAGTATTGATCACATGGACATATTGGAGTTGCTAATCATAGTTGTTGATGTTTTATGACATTCGATTCTTAGAGATTTTCAATCCTTACCATAAGAAGGTTCTCACTTGATCTATACCCCATACATATATAACTAAAATACTCAATTAAAACTAATTCTAACTATGTTTTAATATACTAAAACTCAACAACATATTGTCGCTTCTCAACAACTCTATTATTTTTGGGGTTTGAAGGGGTGCCAAAAATTGAAAATTCAATTTCTAGCCTTTGTTTTTTTTGGTAGAAGGTAGCCTTGGTAGATATATCCTCAATTACATGCTACTCCACTAGTCTAGTAGAAAATGCCAACTTGACTCCAAATTTCATTTCAAGCTAATTAAATAGACTTGTTTTTTTGTAGAGAGAGAAAAAAACTAAAATATGAAGAATATACTCAATGTTATTGTAACACCCCAAGTTCTGGTAACTCGAAGCGTTACGGGCTAGGACCGCATAATGGGTCCTGACCCTCAGAGTAACAACGACACAACAGATCTTACAACAAGGCACATATGAATGAAAACCAAAACTCAATATAAAATCAAAGGTTTAAACAAAGAAAAACATAAAAGACTCGCAGCCGAGTTCAATACGAAAAGGGAAAGCAACAACATAAACATAAAACCGACCCCGTCCTATAATGTACGGGAACCCCGGCTGTCCACACCATCCGGATCACTTAGTAGCATCTTGAACCTGTGGAACATCTACAACATCGGTATAAACCGTTAGCTAACATTCTACATATCAGAAAGACAACAAAGGCACAAACACATATAAGGTAAAGTAAACACAACATACTCACACAACAACCGGTTATTATCTTTCATTAGGTTATCCAATTACTAATTCAACTTATGGTTGTTACACGAGTATCGCTAAAATCTCTCATCCGTCCCCTTTGATGACGTGATTTATGACGTTAGTTTAGGCATTCATTTAGATAGTTTTTCCCGTTATTCATGCATGGTTCGGCATTAGTTCATGACGTTTACAAGTCTACACGGGCTTTTGTCGGTTTTGTAGGTATTTTGGGGAGCTTGTGGAGCTTAATCGGTACATTCGAGGATCATTCCTCATGATGGCACGCTTCCGGACTCGTTAAGGAGAAAGCTAGGAGCAAAGAAGAACACATAGGAACTTGTTGGTGCATGCCTTGCACCAACTCATAGCTTAATGATCCAAGGGGAGCTATTTATGCAAAACCATGGCCTAGAGTCAGAACCACGCCCGTAATTTTGGCCGTGGTTTTCTCTGGACAGTTGTGATAGCTGTCCCACGATCTCCATGCCGACTCTTACTCTTGGGGGAGAATATAAGTGGTCTTGCAGGCTGTTGCTAGAGGATTCTCTCCCACACTCTCTCACAACACATTGGTGGATAGACTTGGAGGAGAAGAAGAACACCCTAATTTTGGGGAGGAGAAGAACATCATTTATCTTAGAGTTTTTGGAGCTTTTGAGTGATTTTTGAGTGACCTTGGTTGAGGACATTTGCAAGGATTGTAAAGAATGTTTTGGACCTTCTTTTGAAGGGTTGTAAGTCTTGCTAAAACTTATATTCAGCCGAGTTTTCTTGTTTCTACTTGTTTCTTTTCTCTTTCATTTCATTTTCTTGCTATGGAAGCCATGAATGGTTGCTTGTTGAGTTTGAATCTTAAAATGCATGTTGTTGGATAAATAGTTGTGATTCTAGGGTAACGGAATGATGGTTATGGCTTGGACTATGATATAATAGACTTGAATGTGCCTTTGGATGAATTTGCTTGCTCAAACCTACCATCTGTTGAAAACCACGGTCTGTTCATACCCTTTCACGGCCGTGATTCTGTATGATCCACCCGTGATTTTCTCTGTTGTGCTTGTATTGATAAATCTGAATGATAGGATGTTAGATTGTTGAAATCCTAGTGTTCGTTAAGTATAATCTAGCCTAGGGTGACCTAATGCTAGCAAACTAAGTAAGGGAAGAGATCTACCCGGTAATTCTTGATCTTAGATACTAAAGATGATGAACTCAAGGTAGTAGTGAGCCTCACAATCCGCTATTGGACTGAGTGTGCTAGGATTAATGTTTAGGACTTGCCTTCCCGAGACTTACCCGGAATGGAGAGGTTTGACCCTTAGATAGCAATCCGGTTGTGTAGAATTCTCAACCTTAGGCTCCCAGAGACTTACCCGGTAATAGGACCTTAGGTGAGGGATTAGTGGACCATGAGACCTACCCGGGGATTGATCCCATTTGAGAAATACCATTTTCCAACATATTGTAGCTTGTCCAAGGTTGATTAGAAGCTTGAGTCCAATGCCATAACCGGAAGTCCTAACCCCTAGAATCTGCTTTTCTCTCTTTGATTACATATCTTGTTTTTGTGTTGTTTGTTTGTGTTGCTAGTTTGATTTATAATATTGCCTGACTTGTGATCTTTGCTTGATCACCACAAAAACCCAAACCCAAAAATATAATGATTTTCATTTCTTTATTTCCGTCTCTTTTCTTAGACTAGATTTGCACTATCCATGATCACTTGTTTGATTTGATTTC
The DNA here is from genome assembly GCA_033239045.1 of Fagopyrum esculentum. Taxonomy (NCBI): domain Eukaryota; kingdom Viridiplantae; phylum Streptophyta; class Magnoliopsida; order Caryophyllales; family Polygonaceae; genus Fagopyrum; species Fagopyrum esculentum. The sequence continues at coordinate 104,620,622 of BSUD01000008.1, read as the reverse complement.
ATCTTAGGCTTCGTGTTCGACCTCGGAATACTATCCTTGCTACAAAACGACCCATACATTGTGAATTCGCTAGGAGTTAGGAAATTATATCGAGTTATAAATTGTAAGACTTTTGTGCTATACATCTCTAGTGCGGACAAATTTTTGGCGCCGTTGCCGGGGATTTGTGTCGTACATTGCTAGCGTAACACCCTTTCACCAACAGGAATAGAACATATGCATCCTTCGGTCACCTGCTGGACTGGTCGCAAGAGCACCTCCTAGTTTTCTCATTTTGAACTGGACAAGCGGTAACCGCCCGGTTATAATACACTTGGGTCAATTAAGGTATACAAAGGTGAATCTTATTCCGGTTATCAACTATAACATAATAAGCAACACAAACAAGCCAATACAATCAAACCAATACAAGGAATGAAGCTAAGTAAGTCCAAGGGACTTACCTCACTCGAAGGTAATCTCAACACTCATCAAACACTTAAAGAATGACTCAGTTTCCCTCAGAAAAGGAGCAAGGAAAGCCTGTTCATACAAGCATCAAGAATCAAGAACCGAAGCGAATGCTAGAAGTCCATAACTTCTAGTCCCCATGATCTCTAAGATATCTACACAAGCTAAGGTCTCAATCTTAGTCTTACAGAACACCAAGGGTCAACAACATCATAAAAAGGTAAGGAAAGGAACGAGGGAAGCAAGGAAGGAAGCAGCTCACCAAAGACGTAAGCTATTGCGAATAAACCGCAGGGGCGGTGTGACAAGGCGCAATGGCGGCTTGTCGGACCGCCCCTGTTCCTTGTCGGATGGCATGCAGAACCCGAATGGCATGAAAAAGAGGAGCATGCAGAACACCAAGTATCCTGCATGCTCCTCTTTGCTACGAGAGTAAACCAGAATGTCGTCTATGAAGACAACTACAAACTGGTCTAGGAAGTCGATGAAGATGTTGTTCATCAACTCCATGAAAACTGCGGGCACATTCGTGAACCCGAATGGCATCACTACAAACTCGTAGTGTCCATATCTGGTCCGAAATGCCGTCTTGGCTATGTCCTGCTCTCTCACCCTCAACTAGTGATATCCAGATCTCAAATCGATCCTCGAAAACACTGAAGCTCCATGCATCTGATCCAAAAGATCATTGATATGGGGCAATGGGTACGTATTCTTAATTGTCACCTTGTTCAGCTCTCGGTAGTCGATACATAACCTCATTGACCTATCTTTCTTCCCGACGAAGAGAATTGGTGCGCCCCAAGGAGAAACACTAGGGCGGATGAAGCCCTTCTCTACTAACTCCTCGAGCTGCTTCTTTAACTCAAGCATCTCGATCGGCGGCATACGGTAAGAAGCCTTATAGATCGGTCTCGTATTGGGCTCTAGATCAATGCCAAAGTCTACACTCCTCTGTGGAGGTAAACCTGATGGCTTTCCGAAAACGTTGGGAAACTCGCAAGCTACTAGAATCTCCTCCAAAGTTGGACTCGTACTATCCTTCATGGAATATCACCAAAAAGCCTCGCATCCCTGACTAATAAGTCTCGTAGCTCGAACTGCACTGATGATTGTATCAGTCTTACCGAGATCTCATCCTTTGAAGATCTCCACATGGCATGCATTTGTAGTTACCATCACTGTCCTCTTGCCGATGTCCAGAACTACTCAATGTTGATCCATCCAATCCATACCCAAAATAACTTCTTCATCTACTAAGTACATGACAAAAAAAGTCAACTAGTCAATCGCGACCTCCCAGTCTAATAGGGCAATCGCGAACCTCTCATGTACCTTTAATCTTACCCCATCGGATAATCCTATAAAGAAGGGTCTACCTTCTACGGTAACTAAGGCCAATCTATCTACGCAAGCATCAAATATAAAAGAATGTGTAGCAATGGTATCGAAAAGAACTTTGATAGGAGAACCATTAATATAAATGGTACTTGTGGTCGCTGGAGCGGTAGGCTCCACTGCACTCGTCAGCTCATAAACTCTAGTTGAAGCACCTCTGGCGTCCGAGGTACCACCTCATCGTCCTTTGCCCTGACCTAGAGTCCCTGAGAAGCGGTAGATCCAAGGACTCTCGGTTGCTGATATTAAGTCCTCTACCCTCCTCCTGCCGCACTAGTAGGTGAAAAAACCTGCTGCAATGGCGCCTTGCCCTAACGGAAAAACGCAGCTCTGCGTCCTGGCTTGCCACAAGAAAAGCAAGTCACAACAACCTTCTTGCAATCAGCTCTCATGTGTCCGACACCTCCGCAGTTAAAGCACTATCGTCCTTTGTCGGAACTCTGTACAGGCTGTTGGAAACTAGAACGTCCCGGTGTTTGACTACGCCCAAAACCTGCTACTCCAGCTTCAGCACCGGCTGGTCCAATCTTTTGTCCCTTCTAGGGACCTTTTGCCTGAGAAGCTCTCCTCTGACCCGGTCGGCCTCTCTCATAAGCAAAAGCTCTATCCTAATAGTCCGTTAAGGAATCACAGTAGAAACCAGCAAGATAAGAGTGTGTCGACTCTCTCATCCTCCAAGAGAAAAGGTACAGATGCTGATCCACAAGTGGTGCAGACGGACTCATCAAAGATAACTCATCCTGAAACTTGCTGATGATCTCATCAATAGGCAAATCCTCAAATCCAGCCTCGAGGAAATCCTGAAGACGGTCCCTCCTTATTGTTGCAGAGTAGAAGCAATCTGTGATCACCGTCTTCATCTGCTCATAACCGGTGACCTTATCGCGAGATGTCCTCCTTCAAGAATGAGCCTGATCCTTCAACAACGTATGTGCTATGTTGACTCGACGTCCCTCTGGGCAACCGATAGCGTCCATAGTAGAATTCAGCTGTCCTAGCCTCTACTCCACCACCAACCCAGTCTTTCCTATGATAGTGGGAGCCTTCAGTTGATCGAAAGCCTTCAACCAGCTGTCGGGCTTCGGCTCTCTCGCCTCAACAGGCGCTCTAACAACTTCAACAACTCTAGCAGGCGGGACAACGACTTGTGTAACTCTCATCAAAACATTAGTTGATCTCGCAGGAACTGGTGGTTCTGGCGCAGGTCCTCCAGTCCTGATAGCCTCCTCAACTATCTGCACATAGTCGCTATAGGCAAAAACTCCGATGGACACTCAAGCAGACTCTATCGATGACACTCTTTGTGCTCCGGACCTAGCAGGGGTCCTGTTCCCAGCCTCTCTCTTCAATGAATGCCTCATTGATAGGCGGATCAGCAACTGGGGACTAACCCCAACCTCTAGCTAGTGGATGTCTTCCTGCTTGTCCTCGTCCACGGACGGTAGGTGGAAGTGGTGGTCGACCCCTTCCTCGCCCTATAGCAGCGGTAGCTAGGGGTGTTCAAAAAAAATCCGATCCACCAATAACCCGACTATCCGATTAGAGGATATCCGACTTTTACTCGATCCGGCGGAAAACTATCCGTATCCGATCCGATCCGTCTATAATACTCGGATATATGGATCGGATACGGATCACATTTTTTTAAAGGCCGGATATCCGTTATCCGATATATGTATAATAGTTATCAGAATATTGTAATTTAGTTTCTATAGCTGAGTTGGTTCAAGGGTGAGTAAATATTTTATATGTTGAATATGGTCCTTGGTTCGAACCTTCACACCCACAATTTTTTTTCTAATTTTTTTAAAAATAAAATAAAAGAAAAAAACCCTAAAAGCATCGTTAAGTTCCATTCATCTCTCACTTCTCTCCACAGCCGCTCTTGTCACTTTCTACCTCTGTAAAAATGTGAGGCCATTAGACCATGCCCGACGCTCTACTTCTTTGTGCCCTCTCGGACTCAGACCACATCAGCGCTCTTCTATGCTTGGCTTCCGTCTCCGTCACATCCTCACATCCGGTAAGTGTGTCGATCTTCTTCTCCAATCCGCTCAGTTTATCTCTTCTAACCCTAATCGATTGCTTTTTTTACTTTGTCTCCGTCGGCGCTCGGCTTCTCTCTTGTTATTGTCGGCGTCAAACAATGAGTCTCCGAACATGAAACGTGCCGGTACTAACGGTATGGCGCCGACGGTCACGGTTGAGGAAGAGGTTCGTATAAAGGATGAGTCACAACTTCCGTCTCTATCAGCCCTCTTATCTCTTACTCAGGCCATTGCTTCTCTCTTGCTTAGAAAACCCTAAATCGGTTTCCTCTTCTCATTAATATTTTCTCTTATCTGTAGATTACCAATCTCTAGACTCTCAAACTCGTAATACCCTAATGATCAATAATTAGTATGAATATTTAATTTTTGTAAGATGTATAACCTTAATATTGATTTATTTTCTTGTAGGATGCTTGAAGTATGGAATGCTTGATGTATGAATCATGGAGCAACAAGCTGTTTTATTTGGAGTTCCATACCTTGTTTTTGTTTTAGTTTAACTTGTTAGTTTATGTTAATTTAGTGATGTTTCAGCTGTTGTCAATTTATTGATTAATATATTTATTTAATTAGATATTTTGTTCATACCCTTATTTGAAAATTTTAAAGCTTAACACAACATGAAACAATGTCTAAATAAATCATTGTAAATGTAAATGTTTTTTTATAAAAACAGCAACCAAACATCAAAATGTTGTCTTAGTCGGATAATCCGGATATTCGAAAAGCGGATATCCAATACGTTTCCCCTTCTCGGACCGGATATCCGACTAATTTCGGATCGGATACTGCTTTCATACAAAATTTTCCCCGGATATCCGAAAGGATCGGATATCCGAGAATGAACAGTCCTAGTGGTAGCTCTAGTGTGTGCCATCTGCTATAAGGATAAACTAGTGTATTACCCGCACTTTGTGCTGGTTCAGTTTTAATAAATATTTAATACTTAGAAATTTATATGCATATTTTTGTAAAATAAAATTTCAAAAAATGAAATTATAATCAATATTATGATTTTTAATTCTCATTTAAGTATTTATCTCTTCTAATTAATTATATTTTAAATTGATTTGTTAAGATATGCTTGTTGGTAAAAAAAATTCGTAAAAGTTTAAAAACTATTTTTATAAAACTATTTATTTAAATATTTTTTAAAGAATTTAAAAATCAGTTATCAATTTATATTAACATTAAAAAATCACTTTTTAAAATAATTTTTTAGGCTTCGAGAAATCTGGCATTGACACGTGGCAATAGAGGCTCCTGCTTTAATAGATATTAGATATATAAGACTATATATAGATATAAGGTCACGTTACAGCTAAAGCAGAAATCCAAGAAAAGCACATATAAATGCCAACATATAAGAAACTACACTGTTGAGATCCGCGGAGGTAGTGTTGGTCGCCCGCACATCTATCCCAAAACGACAAGTTTAAAAACAAAACCCCCTTTTGAAAACGTTAGACGCCTTGCAGGTTCTATTTATTTATTCATCCGATCTTTAGAAGATTTCGAGTGCCATTGTTGCCAATCTAGACCTCTGATACCATATTGTAACACCCCAAGTTCTGGGAACTCTAGGCGTTACGGGCTAGGACCGCACAATGGGTCTTGACCCTCAGAGTAGCAACGACACAACATATCTTACAACAAGGCACAAACGAATGAAAACTAAAACTCAATAAAAAAAACCAAAGGTTTAAATAAAGGAAAACATAAAAGACTCGCACCCGAGTTCAAAATGAAAAGGGAAAGCAACAACATAAACATAAACATAAATCCAATCCCGTCCTATAATGTACGGGAACCCCGACTGTCCACACCATTCGGATCACTCAGCAACATCCTGAACCTGTGGAACATATACAACATCGGTATAAACCGTTAGATAACATTCTACATACAATAAAGACTACAAACACTAAAACACATATAAGGTAAAGTAAACACATAGCATACTCACACAACAACCGGTTATTATCTTTCATTAGGTTATCCAATTACTAATTCAACTTATGGTTGGTACACGAACATTGCTACGATCTCGCCTCCGTCCCCTTTCACCAACAAGAATAGAACGTATGCATCCTTCTGTCACCTGCTAGACTGGTTGCGAGAGCACTTCCTAGTTTCCCCATTTTGAACTGGACGAGCTGTAACCGCCCGGTTATAATACACTTTGGCCAATTAAGGTATAGCAAAGGTGAATCCTATTCCGGTTATTAGTTATAACATAATAAGCAACACAAAAAAACCAATACAATCAAACCAATACAATCAAACCAATACGCGGAATGAAGCTAAGTAAGTCCAAGGGACTTATCTCACTTGAAGGTAATCTCAACATTTAGCAAACACTTAGAGAACGGCTCAGTTTCCCTCAGGGAAGGAGCAAGGAAAGTCTGTTCAGCATCAAGAATCAAGAACCGAAACGAATGCTTGAAGTCTATAACTTCTAGTCTCCATGATCTCTGAGAGATTTACACAAGCTAAGGTCTCAACCTTAGTTTTACAAAACACCAAGAGTCAACAACATCATCGAAAGGTTAGGAAAGGAACGAGGGAAGAAAGGAAGGAAGGAGCTCACCGAAGACAAAAGCTACTGCAAATAAACCGTAGGGACGGTCCGACAATGCACAGGGGCGGCTTGCCGCTGGGGCGGGAATGCTCAGGCGCGGGGGCGGATAGCGGTGCACTGTCGACTTCTCGACGATAGCATAATCATGAAAAGGCCAAAGCTTGCTCTTCCAACACCCTCACACTTCACAACTCAACTAGGGGAGCCTATGAACGACAACGCATCAATAACGAAATGCTCTCACAAGAATCAAGGCTCAAGTTTGATCCTTGGAGAAGAAGAAAAGGGAAGAACAAAGAAGAAAGACGAAATAGAAGGGGAAAGACATACAACAACTCATGAACGTGAGGAAGAATCAGATAAGAAATAACTTACACATTTCAGCAAATAAAAATCGCAAGGAAAGCAAGGGAAACGGCTGCAGTTCTCAGGGTTGAAGAATAAATTCAAGAAACGGGAAAACGAAGAAAATACGGGAATATATAAGGAGGCGGGAAAGATAGATGAAAAGGACGTTTAGGGTTAGGAAAAGGATAAGGAAGCCGGCCCATAGATAGAAGATCGGATATTCTATATATGGAAGGAAGATAAAACGAACGAAAATAGTTCGGGCGCAATCTGTAGCAAATCCGCAGGGGTGGATTGCCTCAGCCGCAGGGGCGGCCGGCCGTAGGGGCGGCCCCTTGTCACCGCGGGGGCAGTGACGGACATCAAGACCATTGGGGCGACCTTCTTCATCGCGGGGGCGGTGAAGGTCAAGACTAGGATCTTATAGTTATATTTTATACAGTATGAGGTTATTTTGGATTTTATATTATCAGGCCATTAAGATTCAGATCGAGTTACTTCGGATTACCAAGTCTTTGTGAGTCCGGTCATCCCTACCTCCCAAGTAATTTTTGGTTACTTATTCTCGGTTTTCGGATATTAATCAAGCTATCTTTTCGGGTGTAATTCACTTCAAGTTCGAGACAAGATTTTTGGTGAAATGGGCCCGGTCAGATTTCGAATTACCGGGTTCGGACGAATTCAAGTTCATCAGATCGATTTTACGGGTCATATCAAGTTTTACCAACTCTAAATAAATCCCCTTATCAAAATATATAGGCGTTTTTTATGAAATGGGTCCTTTTGGCTATAACACTTACTAATTTGGCCCTCACCTTTTCCATCTTTGTAATTTAGGCCCAAAAAATAATCATTGTCACTACCTTTTACATCTCATCTGATTTGACATATCTGATATTTGATATTTATCTCCACCTACTACACAAATGCACAATTCTCAGCATGCACACTTTCTCACCTTCTACCCAAAAATTCGTTTACCCGAAAACGTCACTGTCATACCCAAAATAATTTTGTCAAACTACACAAACATACTCGAAAATACACATACCCGAAACCCAAACTTTCAAAAAACTAAAATATCAAAAAAATCATACCCATAAATTGGGTAGTATTTTGTTTTGTAAAATATTCATGCCCAATTTATACATACTCAATCCATTGTTTTCTCTTCAATTTAAGTCGCATTTAATACTAAAAGCATACCCAATTTGAATTTGTCAAACCCAAATTTTACACAAATCGATATTGTACACAAACATCAATATCAATGTATACATACTCAATCCATTTTTTTCCTCTTCAATTTATGTCACTTCAAACATACATAACAATAAGAAACATACCACAAAAATAATAAACATATACCCAATAAAATAATCATACCCATAAATTGGGTAACATTTTACCAAACTTAAATACTGTTGTAAGATTAAATCAACATGCCCAAACGTATCAATAATGCTCTAACAATATACTTTATTCATGAAACATATACAAAATACTACTTAACAAAACGAATCCAAATCATACCTAAAATCTAGTAGAAATAGCCTACCCAAAAAATACAGATCTGGTTTCCGGCAGCGACGGAGCATAAATGACGAACTCCAGACTGAAGGACGGCAGAATCCCTAGCATCCTCCGCCATGATTGTAAAGCCCCGTTTATTGGGTGCGTTTTCAATATTTATTTTCCGACGGTTATCGATATTTTTAATATCGATACGTATGTTTTACGAGAGTTTTAAGTTGTAAATTTAAATTTACGGGTATATGTTTATATTAATATGTTAGCGGTATTTATTATTATTGGAATCTCGTGATTTAGTTATGAGGTTGATTTATACGTCGCGAAGTATATTTTTGTGGGTTAATTATATACTTGATCACATATTATCCGTATTTTTTTTATTTTGTCCTAAAAGTCGGAAATTTTCCGATCCGAAAATTCCACTTCGAGTAGTTGTGTCGAGTTATTATTTTGTTTCCATTTTATTTTACTTTTATATTTTTTTCCTTCTCCCTCACCTGATTCACTCTCCAACCCCTCGATCTTCTTGATTTCTGCTTCCCAGCGTCAACCTGCAAGCAAGCTACCCGACCCCTCGCCCCTACAACCTAGCCTGCAATCTCTCCCTCAGCCTCACGGTTGCGTATCTTCGTTTCCAGCCGCGTACACCAAGCCTCTCCACTCTCACTCTCCCTCTGTTCCTGACACAGCTCCCCCACCTCTCCTTCTCTATCGTTGGCCTGCGGCGTCCGGCATGGGAAAGCCAAGCCCAGACAAAGGAAGTTGGTCCCCTGCGCAGCCCTTGGTCGGAGACATGCCTATCCGCCTACTGGAGCCACGAAACGCCGGAGGAGCGTCGCCTTGTGCCTTCGCCCTCGATGCCGGAGCGGCCAAGCCTCTCCACCCCTTGCTCCGCCTATCTTTTGTCTCTTCTCTACACCCACAGGCTTGGAACTCCCCCTCGATCTCGCCCTCTAATTTCCTCCTCTGCCTTACCTTTCTTTCATGCAACCACCGGGAAGCAACCGAGTTGCTTCCACCGTCTACGGAGGAACCTGCTCCACGTCGTCTCGCTTGCCGGAGTCCTTGCCGCCTCCACTGCCCATAGCTCTCTCCCTTCTGTTGGCAGGTGCCTAAAAGAAATACCCCTGCTTTTTCCTACCTCGAACCGGACCTGTCAAGAAAGTCGAGACACCACCAATGGGTAAAGCGACGGCTGTGTCTCGCCGTCAAACCCCACCGGAGCCATCACTCTACCATAGTCCTTGCCGCCTTCGTCTTGTTGAGTCCACCGAGATGCCACACCCTTGCCGCCTCCTGCGTTCCTCCTTTCCTACATGAGCTGCAAAGGGTTGAAGAAACCCTGTTTCTGTAAGATCCCAGTTTTTGCCTTCACCGCCCCCGCGGCCGAGATAATCCGCCCCTATGGATGACGATAGATTGTGCCCGATCTTTCTTCCATTCTTTTTATCTTCCTTCCATAGATAGAATATCCGATATTCTATCTTATGGGCCGATTTCCTGATTGTAATAGCTAGGATTTCGAATTCTAATTAATGTTGATTAACTTAATCGTTGATAGTAATTAACATATAACTCGCGAAGACTTCGCAAGTGATGAGTAAGAGTCCCACCGTTATGTTCCTGGCGTAATTTTGGACGTATGGGGAAATTTTTACTTTTTCCCCCGGGTAATTATTTTTACCCTCCGGTGTTATTTGGAGCATTTGGAAGCTCCAATTAATAAAAATGCAGTCGAGAGAAATGATCAGGACATCGGATATGTCCTAGATATGAAATAACATGGAGAGGCAAAACGGTCAAAAGAGTCGCTATTTCGTTTCTTAATGGCTAAGAAAGACGGCTTAGGAATACACGTTTTCCGAGGCAGTTATGGAATAATTATCCCTACAATATTCCAGATTTAATGTTCCAATCTCGAGAAGTTTGGAGAAAGAGGTTCGACCCGCCTTTGAATCGGTTAAAGGATAATTATCGACTTTACTAAAGGATAATTATCGTCTTCACTATAAATAACGGAAAATCCTTTATTAATTCATTTCATTTCACGTTTCCTCGTAAAAGCTCTGATTTCTCTCAACCTTCAAACTCAGATCTACTCTCCGTTTCTAATCCGATTTCAATTCCGTTTGAGTTTCTGGATTCCTCTTTTCATTCTCTTCATATCGGTACCGAGTTTCTGCATTTCCGAGTATATGGAGGGCTGGTCGAGCATATATGTCACCAGGACAGTTCCGTCGCTCAGATTCCGGTGAATTTGATGTTGTCCATGCGTAGCCTGCATCGCTGCGTTTCCGAATCTTCTTTCAGATCGTCAATCGGGTTAGTAACGAATAAGTTATGAATTTATTCATTTTCCGTAATGCGATTTGACCTAAATTGACTTTAGGCTTGTCAAAATGGATAATTAGAAATTCCATTATGGTCGTTATATTATTCTGGTGATTATGGATAGTTTGTTTGATGAAATCTGATGACAAGTGGGTTTAGAAATTGCCTGCGGGCAAAACGTTATTCTGGCAAAATCTAATTAATTAATTAAAGGTTAATTAATTAAATTAGGATTAGAATTGAGATTGAGGAATGTTGATTAGATACTACCTTGATATTTGAGAAATTGTGAGTTATGCTGAGATATTGAGGTTTAATTGGTTGTGAGGCTTATAGATTGAGTATGATCCTCATGGATCCCTTTGGGTCTAGGTGTGACCCCTTTGATGAATAGAGTTTGATATATCTTTATGCCTTGTTATTAGGCAGTGTCCTCTCTCAAGATTGGAGGTTGTTGTGGTTGAGCTGAGTACGAGGTTGAGGTAAGTCCGTAGGACTTACTTAGCTATCATCCCTATATTGGGTGTTTGCATGAGTGGTGTGTGTTTTATATGTTTGCTATGATAGCATGAGTTGTCGTTTTTATCGACCTATGTTCTATTGACTGCCCCACTGCGTGGCTGTGATAACCTTTCCCTTTCATCCTGCCGTGGAGTCTGGGAGGTTCTCTGATTTCGGGCCAGACTAGTTTACAGGAAGGGCGCAATCCACTCCCATAGGGTACACGGATTGTGTGACCGATACTCGTACAGCTGGACATTGTACTCAGAGGCGGGGATGTATCGGTCCTCGTGTCACATACTTTCATCTATCTATATATATATATATATATATATATATATATATATATATATATATATATATATATATATATATATATATATATATATATATATATATATATATATATATACGGTTTTTGTGTGAATGGTTATTATATAAAGATAATAAATGGGTAAATGTGTGATATCATGCTGATGTGTTTATCTTTCATGATTGTGCTTGTGCTTATGCATTACCTCATATATGTATGGTTAGCTAACGGTTTCATACCGTGTTGTAGATGTTTACAGGTTAGGCGCTAATGGGTGATCTGGCATGGTGACAGGCCAAGGACTCTCGTACATTAGGTGGTTGGTTTTGGGGTTGTTTATGTTTTCCCTCCTGCGTGAGGATGATGTCTTATTTTCCCTCCTGTGTGAGGATGTTGTTTCTTACTCGGCTATGTTGTTGTTTACCTTTGGTTATACAGTTTATACGGTTTTATGTATTTGTTTTTATATCTGTCAGTGCCATGTTGTAAGGTCCAGTGAACTTGTTGTCAGGCTAGGGTCAGGATCCATTGTGAGATCCTAGCCCAATGTGACATCCCGAGTCCCGCGGAATCGGGGTGTTACAGAGTTGGTATCAGAGCCCAGGTTGACAACAATGACACTTGCTACCTACAATGAGGTTTGATAGGTAAAATAAACAGAGCCCACATGGGATCTGACGTTTTCAAAGGTTTTGGTTTTAAGTATGGTTATGTGATAGAATGTACGAGAAGTCGTCACCTCTGCCATGGATCTATGCAGCATAGATATGTATATATATCTGTGTGTACTATGGATTATGTCGATGTATTATATACATATCGATACCTATGGCATATATATAGCCTTATAAGATTAGGTGCGTATATCCTACAGATGACTCAGACTAGAGTAGTATTTGTAGTGGATGAGGTAGGGGTACACCCCCTCTTCCTCCAGTGGTGATAAGTCAGGGACCAGTTTTCGTTGTTGTTTCGCCTATGGCAGAGAACGAGTTTGAAGAGGCTGATCGTGTCTCCATGAGTAGATCCGAATTTCAAGAGTATATGCAGCAAGTATAAGAGGCGGTGATAGCGGGTAGACCTACACCGGATTTACCAACATCTATGAGATCAACTGAAGCTTCTGGATTAAAGAAGATGCAACGGATTGAATCAGTTAGTGGAGAAGCAAAGATGATGAATGGTGAACCAAGTCAGATACCAGGACAAACTAGTGATCCTTTGGCCATGAAGATGATTGACAAGAAACTACAGTGTTTTAATTGCGTGGAAGTTGGGACACTAGCGAGCTGTGTGCCCAAAGGCGGCCATCATATGCTTTACAGGTTCCCTTCAAGAGTGAGATCATTCTAGGTGGACGACGAAGGTCGAGTTACCCTTCAGTTGCACAGGTTGCAAGGATAGGACGATTATGTTTCAATTGTGGCTATTCAGATCATTTGCGTTCTGTGTGCCCTTTGGCACTAATAGCTTGTTTCACTTGTGGTGAGCTAGGCCATCTGGCCCTTTTTTGTCAGCACGGTGGTGTTTCTTCCCAGCAAGACCTTCCTCTTTCCGGTGCTAAAAGAGTGGAAGTGGAGGCTATAGTGAGTACATCAGTTATACTTGAGGAGCATAGATCCGAGATCGAGTGATGATATGTAGTGGAGATACGGGAGTTAGTTGTTACAGGTACCATTCTCGTTAATGGTTTACCTAGTGGAGTTTTGTTTGTTATGAGTGCTATGCACTTCTTGTCTTTCGATGCATGCGTTAATGGTTGATCTTTGATATATAGTAGAAGGTGGACTTTCCTTTACAGGATTACCAGTTAGGGGTCTGAGGTACCCGCGAGATATGTGTTTGTTCCCTTATTCCGGGACTTGTGTATGGCTTGTAGACTTCTTTGTCATGCTGTAGGTGCATGAGGAAGTCAATATGTGTATGGATTGTATGAATAGATATCATGCGGTGTTAGATATTAATAGTAAGGCTATTATAGTCTTTACTGAGATGGTAATTAGAGGTCTTCTAAGGTTAAGACCTTTGAAGAGACGGGTTTGTCATCAGGACTGTACGAGCAGCGAGCTGATAGCACAGGGATGTGACGCCTTCTAGTGTTATACCATGAAGGAGCGAGATAGTCCAACAATGGAAGGTATTCTAGTTGTTTATGAGTTTATAGACGTGTTACTGAACCGTCTAGTTGCCACCTCAGCGGAGTGTAGACATTGTTATCGAGTTGAAGTATGATACAAGATTGAATGGGAAAGACACACTATATGTTGCTTGTTGAGATATTGTACTGATAACTTGAAAAGTTGACTGAAACGGGCTTCTTTTACCCTAGTACGTTCCATGTTCCGTATTGACGACCTGATGAGTTAAGCTTCAAGAAGCAATTGTGTTTTCAAGATTCCTTTGTGCTCAATATATCCCTAGTCATGGATGAGAGAGCAACATGTGTATGAGATAACATCCCATACCCGTTATGGACACTACGAGATTGTAGTGATGTCCTTTGGGTTGACAAATGTTTTAGCAGTTTTATGGAGTTGATGAAAAGTATCTTCATCGACTTCCTTGATTATTTGGTGGTGGACTTCATTGATGACATGTCGGTATACTCTCATAGCAGATAATAGTAGACCGATCGTCTGAGGACCGTTCTGCAGATTTCGAGAGATAGAGAGTTGTATGCTACGCCCTCTAAGTGTAAGTTGAGATGCCAGTGGTAGCCTTTTTAGGCCATGTTGTCTCCGTCAGTGGGATCATGGTTGACCTGGCGAGAATTAAGTATGTTGTAACATGGGAGATACTGATGAACATTAAGGAATACGTAGTTTTCTCGGCTCAGCCAATTTCTACCAATGCTTTGAGGAAGGATTTTATATGATTACGTATTCATTTGCGAGTCTTTTGAGAAGACCACCATAACTACGTGATGAAAGCAATGTGTCTATGTTCTGAAGAGTTGAGGAGGCACTTGACCTCTGCTTCTATTTTGTTGTAGTTAGAAGATTTTTGGTATCCCGTGATTTATGGTGATGCATCCCAGCTAAGTCTGAGATGTGTATTACTACAGAGGAGTAGGTTTATTGATATGTGTGTTTACGATTGAGAACGTATGATGAGAACTACCCGACTCATGATTTAGAGTTAGTAGTGGTAGTTCAATCATTTAAGTTTTGAAGACCGTACCAATGTGATCTTCATGTCAGGTTTCTATAGATCATAGATATCTGAAGTATATTTTATGCAACAGGGGTTGAATAACCGCCATTATTAAGAGCTTAAGTTGATCAAGACTTTGACTTGAAGATTTCATATCATTCAGAGAAGTTGAATATTGTCACCGATAACTTGAATGGAAAGACGCTCCAAGAGAAGATGATTGTGAGAGTGATAGTTCAACCTCAACTTCAAAGAGATTTAGCTTGGCCAGAGTTGGACAATCAGTTCCTTGATGAGGATACCCAGTTATACCTCAGAGGTTCTACCTGGTCTGTTGGATGAGGTCCAACAGAAGTAGGAGACCTGCCCGGCCTTGACAAGGTTTAGAGAAAGGATGTCTCGTACTGAGGCACCATAGTTCTCCATGGGAGTAGATGGACTGATGAAGAGTCATGACCGCTTTTGTGTACCTGTTGATGTAGATGGAAACAAAGAATATTACGGTATACCCACTGTACGCCTTATTCAACACATTCAGGTACGAGTAAGATGTACTACGAGATGGGACGATTATATTGTATGAAGCCGATATTACCAGATTTGTGATATAGTATAATGTCAGCAAGTCCAGATAGAGTATTTCCGATCTAGAGATAAGCCCCACCTACTAACAGTGTAGTAGTAGAATTTTAGAGGACATCTCTATGGACTTTATTATGGAATTGTGACCCAGTAGAAGATTGATGTAATCTGGATTGTTGTTAACAGATTAATGAAACCGGCACGTTTCATTTGTATCAAAAGGACGTGGCTAGTGAATGAATTGGCTGAGGAGTACACTAGACAGATAGTGAGACTCCATGGTATACCGAGAATGATCATTTCTGATCGAGATGGATGTTTTTACTTTGAGATTTTGGGCAGCAGATTCAGACTGCTTTGGGGACGAGTCTGTACCCCATAACTACACTTCACCCCCTGACAGATGGTCAGTTAGAGAGGATCATCTAGATCTTAAAGATCTATTATAAGTTGTAAGTCGAATGGGAAACGTGGATGGTTATATTACCTTCCATTAATGAGTTTATTATATAACAATGAAGGACGTGCATCTTTCTAGGATAGCCCTATGAGGCAATATATATAGACATAGATGTCGTATATTCTTATGCTAGAAGTGATCTAGCAGTAGTAGTGGAATAACACCTGACCAGATTCAGGATTTTATAGTTCAAGTAACGTTGATTGAAGGAAGAATGCTGGCTATACAGAGTCGCCATATATTATATGTAGACAAGAGGCGTTAACCTCTAAAGTTCAAGCGATAGTTCATGTCTGGCTGTAAGTATCTCAGTTGCGAGACGTTAGACATGTTAATATGGAAAGGGATTTGAGTTTCCAAAATGATGGTTTATTTGAGATCAACCAGTACGGAGAAGGTAGCATGATGTTTAGCTTTGCCTCTGAGATTAGAGGATATCCACCCAGTGTTTCATATGTCTCAACTGAGGAGTATATACCAGACTCGAGACACCTTGTGAGTTACGATGATTTGGTGGTTGAGTCCAACCACACTTTTGTTGAGCATTCGATTACATTCTTGGAATGACATATGAAACGCTTGCATTCGAAAGACATTCCCATATTGAGGATATGATGTTCGAGATGAAGACCTGAAGAGGCTATGTGAGAGACTGAGGATAGTGTCATGAGGAACTATCCAGAGTATATGTTGGGACAGGCCCATTTGTGGGTGCACGAGTAGATCTTAGTGCTATCTTGATGAATGTTGTGCGTATGTGTTTATATGCCTTGATGTGTTATTTCATGCTAGTTGTGATGTATTTATGATCTTAGTAGATCTTGATGTGCTAGCGTGATGTATGCTATAGCTGGAGATGATTATTTCCTCCACGTTATGATTATATTTATAGCTGGAGATGGTTCTTTCCTCCATGCTATTTGAGTGGGATTAGGATTCAGCTGGAGATGGTTCTTTCCTCCATGCTACCTTGATGGACATAGTTCAGTGGAGATGTGATTCCTCCATGCGATATATATGTTTATGGGTTGGCTAGAGATGTGCTTCCTCTATGCCTTGTGATGTGGTATGGCGAGAGACGTGATTCCTCTACGCCTTTGGGTAGCGTTATGGCCCTATTTCCTGGAGATGATGATTCCTCCATATTTATACTTGAGGTTATAGATTGTTATAGGTTGTGATCTTTTGAACGGAGATGTGATACCTCCGATAGAAAGAGAGAGAGTTATACCTCGGCGTATGGGTCCGAGAGGATTTGGGAATTGTTCAAGTTTTGGGACGAAACCTTTTTTTAAGGGGTGTGTGATGTAATAGCTAGGATTTCGAATTCTAATTAATGTTGATTAACTTAATCGTTGATAGTAATTAACATATAACTCGCGAAGACTTCGCAAGTGATGAGTAAGAGTCCCACCGTTATGTTCCTGGCGTAATTTTGGACGTTTGGGGAAATTTTTACTTTTTCCCCCGGGTAATTATTATTACCCTCCGGTGTTATTTGGAACATTTGGGAGCTCCAATTAATAAAATGCAGTCGAGAGAAATGATCAGGACATCGGATATGTCCTAGATATGAAATAACATGGAGAGGCAAAACGGCCAAAAGAGTCGCTATTTCGTTTCTTAATGACTAAGAAAGACGGCTTAGGAATACACGTTTTCCGAGGCAGTTATGGAATAATTATCCCTACAATATTCCAGATTTAATGTTCCAATCTCGAGAAGTTTGGAGAAAGAGGTTCGACCCGCCTTTGAATCGGTTAAAGGATAATTATCGACTTTACTAAAGGATAATTATCGTCTTCACTATAAATAACGGAAAATCCTTTATTAATTCATTTCATTTCACGTTTCCTCGTAAAAGCTCTGATTTCTCTCAACCTTCAAACTCAGATCTACTCTCCGTTTCTAATCCGATTTCAATTCCGTTTGAGTTTTTGGATTCCTCTCTTCATTCTCTTCATATCGGTACCGAGTTTCTGCATTTCCGAGTATATGGAGGGCTGGTCGAGCATATATGTCACCAGGACAGTTCCGTCGCTCAGATTCCGGTGAATTTGATGTTGTCCATGCGTAGCCTGCGTCGCTGCGTTTCCGAATCTTCTTTCAGATCGTCAATCGGGTTAGTAACGAATAAGTTATGAATTTATTCGTTTTTCGTACTGCGATTTGACCTAAATTGACTTTAGGCTTGTCAAAATGGATAATTAGAAATTCCATTATGGTCGTTATATTATTCTGGTGATTATGGATAGTTTGTTTGCTGAAATCTGATGACAAGTGGGTTTAGAAATTGCCTGCGGGCAAAACGTTATTTTGGCAAAATCTAATTAATTAATTAAAGGTTAATTAATTAAATTAGGATTAGAATTGAGATTGAGGAATGTTGATTAGATACTACCTTGATATTTGAGGAATTGTGAGTTATGCTGAGATATTGAGGTTTAATTGGTTGTGAGGCTTATAGATTGAGTATGATCCTCATGGATCCCTTTGGGTCTAGGTGTGACCCGTTTGATGAATAGTGTTTGATATATCTTTATGCCTTGTTATTAGGCAGTGTCCTCTCTCAGGATTGGAGGTTGTTGTGGTTGAGCTGAGTACGAGGTTGAGGTAAATCCGTAGGACTTACTTAGCTATCATCCCTATATTGGGTGTTTGCATGAGTGGTGTGTGTTTTATATGTTTGCTATGATAGCATGAGTTGTCGTTTTTATCGACCTATGTTCTATTGACTGCCCACTGCGTGGTTGTGATAACCTTTCCCTTTCATCCCGCCGTGGAGTTTGGGAGGTTCTCTGATGTCGGGCCAGACTGGTTTACAGGAAGGGCGCAATCCACTCCCATAGGGTACACGGATTGTGTGACCGATACTCGTACAGCTGGACATTGTACTCAGAGGCGGGGATGTATCGGTCCTCGTGTCACATACTTTCATCTATATATATATATATATATATATATATATATATATATATATATATATACGGTTTTTGTGTGAATGGTTATTATATAAAGATAATGAATGGGTAAATGTGTGATATCATGCTGATGTGTTTATCTTTCATGATTGTGCTTGTGCTTATGCATTACCTCATATATGTATGGTTAGCTAACGGTTTCATACCGTGTTGTAGATGTTTACAGGTTAGGCGCTACTGGGTGATCTGGCAGGATGACAGGCCGAGGACTCTCGTACATTAGGTGGTTGGTTTTGGGGTTGTTTATGTTTTCCCTCCTGCGTGAGGATGATGTCTTGTTTTCCCTCCTGTGTGAGGATGTCGTTTATTACTCGGCTATGTTGTTGTTTACCTTTGGTTATACAGTTTATACGGTTTTATGTATTTGTTTTTATATCTGTCAGTGCCATGTTGTAAGGTCCAGTGAACTTGTTGCAAGCTAGGGTCAGGATCCATTGTGAGATCCTAGCCCAATGTGACATCCCGAGTCCCGCAGAATCGGGGTGTTACACTGATCTTCTTTCTAAATCCTGACGTCTTTCCGTCTATCTTTCCAGCCCATCCCTTTGTATTCCCGTCTTTTCCTCTTTTTCCCGTTTCTTGCTTACGTCTTCTTCAACCCTAAGAGCTGCAGCCGTCCCCTTGCTTCTTGCAACCATGCTGAACATGTAAGTTCATCTCTTCTGGTTTCTTCCTCACGTTCTTACTGTTGCTGCATTCCTTCTTGATGACATGAATTATATACCATTATAATCATGCATATTATAGAGGTTTACCTCAATTTACCTTGTATTTGGAGAGAATTTGTGTACCTTTTAGGCTTATTTCATTTATATTCCGAAAATAGAGGTCTACAGGAGTTTTGGTTGAATTATAGGTGAATTCGGTGGATTTGGAAGCAAAAGTGGAGTAAGGAGCATCTAAGGCTAATAAGGAAGCTTAAGAAGTCTTAGAGGAGTCACAAAGAGCAAAGGAAGTGTATAAAAGAGTCACCAAAGGGAGGAAGGAAACAAGCCAAGAGACGAGCATTCTCTGTTGAAGAAAATCGAGTCAATTGCGATAAAAAT
The DNA here is from genome assembly GCA_033239045.1 of Fagopyrum esculentum. Taxonomy (NCBI): domain Eukaryota; kingdom Viridiplantae; phylum Streptophyta; class Magnoliopsida; order Caryophyllales; family Polygonaceae; genus Fagopyrum; species Fagopyrum esculentum. The sequence goes on along the minus strand of BSUD01000008.1, from coordinate 104,600,894 downwards.
CAAATGATTTTCCTCCTATAAAATCGCACGATTTTCTTCTTTGTTTTAAGGGCACGATTTTCTATAGCTTCCGGCAAAAGAAATATCACGACCCAAAGCCTATCACTTGTGGGCCTGAGACGTGGTTTGCCAAGCGGCCCATTAGCAAGGAAGTATACATTGAAACCCTAGGAACAAAAATCGGGGGTTCACAGCGGGAGAGATTTACACAATTTTGCGGGATTGAAGGTTCTTGGAGAGGAGATTGAAGGAAAGTGCCAAGAAGTTACCCCATTGTTGTGAGATCTTTTGTTTCCCTTCCAATTCTTGTGGTTTGTGAACACATTACTGAGTGTTTTAAGAAATTCTTTGATAAGTTTTGAGATTTGATTACAAATTTGGAGATTATTTGGTTTATTCAAAGTTTGGGTTTTAATTGATTTTATTCATTTAATCTATTAATTTTGATTTGATTATGAAAATGGTTGGCTAAAAACCTTGTGATTCTGGGGAGAATAGTTGATGATTGAGGCTTAGATGATGATAGATTGAACTCATTTAACCATTTGGACCTTGAGAGTTGAGATTTAACTTTGCGACAACAGGAAAATCGACCTGTTCTTGATGAAATCGGCCGATTTATCTATGAACAGCACGATTTATTTCTCTGATGATCTTTAATTGATCTATTCTGTAACCAAAGTTAATCCTTGCCTAAATCCCAACCTTGCTTAACCTTTTTAACCTCTATTTAAGTGTGTGAAGAGACTTCATCATTGATTCTACATTTAATAGCTAAAGATTTCAAGATTTGGGTAATAGAGAGACTCAACATCCTTTATTAAGGTTTAAGTGTGCTTTCCATCTTTACCTTTGAGAGTCATACCCTAGGGTTTTGGGTGGTTAGTTTGAGTGTAATTCTTATCCTTAGACCTTTTTATATTGTAGCCTCAACAACCCTTATAGAGAGAACCTTTGGATTAGACATATATGTTTTGGAACTTCACCGTACTATACCTGCCTTCGAAACATATAACCTTGGCAACATCAACTCTGTCCTTTGATCTTTAGAAGTGTCTTGAATCGAAAGCCGAAGTCAAATACTTTAATCCTTGGAATCATTTGTCTCCTTTATTAATCACAAAAGCTTTTGCACTTTGTCAAATATTTAAAATCGATTTTATTCTCACCAAATCCCTAAGTTCGGCTCTGGAATTTTTTGCCTTACTACAGCTAATCCGTACACTGTGGGTTCCCTTTTGCTTAAATTCTAGATATAAATTTAAGACTTTGACGCACACACTTTTGAGCGAACAAGTTTTTGGCACCGTTACCGGGGACTGTTTATGCTTTTGCTATTAATTTTTCTGCTTGAGTGTTCTTGCAGGTATGTGTTCTTAGGTACATATGAAGTTCTCGTTCCGGCAACGGAACAGAGTTTTGCCAAAGAACACTTCTCCTTCTATTTCGTTCTCTTCTTTGTTCTTCCCTTTTCTTCTTCTCCAAGAATCAAGTTTGATCCTTGATTCTTGTGGATCGTTTTGTTGTTGATTTTTTGTTTTATTCAGGCTCTCTGGAGTTGAGTCTTGACGTGTTGAATCAAAGGTGTGAGCTTTGGTTGCCCTTGCTGTGAGTGTTGTCAAAGAGAAGGCCGACAGTAGCTTCTGTCAAAGATCCGCCCCTGCGCCTGCACAGAGCCGCCCTTGTGCCTCTGTCACGTGCCGCCCCTGCGCCTCTGTCCAACCGCCCTTGCGGTTTTCTCTACAGTAACTCCCGTCTTTGGTGAGTTGCTTCCTTCCTTCCTTTCCTCGTTCCTTTCTTGGTTCCTTGTGGTTGTTCCTTGTTCCCTCAGTTGCTGTAAGACTAAGGTTGAGCTGTTAGCTTGTGTAGATTCCTTAGAGATCGTTGAGACTAGAAGTTATAGGCTTCTAGCAACCGTTTCATTCCTGATCCGTGATGCTTGTTCGTACATGCTTTCTTTGCTCCTTTCCTAAGGAAAACTGACCTTTTTCCTGGGTTGTTCCTGAGTTGTTGTTGAGCCTTTGTGTTACCTTGTAGTGAGGTAAGTCCCTTGGACTTACTTAGCTTCATTTCACATATTAGTTGGATTGTATTGGCTTGTTTGTGTTGCTCATTATTATTATAACCGATAACTGGAATAGGATTCGCCCTTTTTAACCTTTAATTGGCCCAAGTGTATGATAACCGGGCGGTGACCACTTGTCTAGTTCTACAGGAGACTAAAATGTGCTATTGCAACCCAGGCCCGTAGGTAACGGATAGTACTGATCTATTCATATTGATGGACGGAAGCGGAGGCGAGTTTCGGGAGATTCTCGTGTGACAAAAGAAGTTGAATTAGTAATGGATAACTTTAAGAAAGATAATAACCGGTTGTGTGCAAGCATGCTATGTGTTTTCTTTACCTTATGTGTGTTTGTGCCTTTACGTTCTTGCTAGTATCTAGAATGTTAGCTAACGGTTTATACCGTCGTTGTAGATGTTCCGCAGGTTCAGGATGCTGTTGAGTGATCCGGATGGTGTGGTCAATCGGGGTTCCCGTAAATTATAGGACGGGATCGGGTTTTGTTTATGTTTTCTTTTGTTAAACCTTTGGTTTTATATTGAGTTTTGGTTTTCATTCGTCTGTGCCTTGTTGTAAGATCCGTTTACTATTTCTACTCTGAGGGTCGGGACCCATTGTGCGGTCCTATCCCGTAGCGCTTCGAGTTCCTAAAACTTGGGGTGTTACCGTTTCTTTATTAATTCGGACCCCTCTCTTGTAACACCCCGAATCCGCGGGATATCGGAATGCTACGGGCGAAACTGATAGCATGAATTATAGTCTATATTTCAGGGTTTGTTTGGACGTTTTATCCTTCATAAATCTGCATGTTTGTATGTATTATATGTGATTATATTACCATTTCATCTACCTTTGCGAGAATCGAGGTCTACACCTAGTTTTGTTGTAATCGTAGGTAAAATGGCACGTTTTGCATCAAAAAGGAGCAAAAGGAGTCATGAGTCATTTGGAGCTACATCCAGGGAGCATAGCCATGGATTAAAGATTTACTTTGGAGCAGATTTGAGAGATTTCACATTCTGTTGTGACTCACCTCGGTTGACCAGAGATTCATCTCGACCGAGGCGATCCAGAGACGCCGACTCGACCGAGGCGAACACCTAGGACGCGGCGAGAATATTTTATTCTTGGATGAGATCTTTTAAATTTTGAAAGTGATCTTATATTTTTGGGCTTGGCTCCTGGAAGGAAGGAGATATGCAGAATCATATATTTTACCTATATTTATGGGAAATTATCTTTCTAAGATTTATTATCTTTGGAGGGTTATTTTCCTATAAAAAGGGTTGGATTTCCACAAATCCAATATCACGCTATACCGTCGATCAGGGTTTATAGTACGCAGCAGCAGCAGCCATACTCCAGATTTGGAGATTCGAAGAACCTTTTTGAAGGTTGAAGGAAGATTGAAGTCTATAGCTTTTATAGCTTTTTGGAGGGTTTTGTAAGATTGTCTTTAATTCCCTCACTTGTTTTCTTGTCTTGTTGGATTGCTATCCAAGGAACGCTTTTGTTGTGATATTTGATTCAGTTATTGAAGTCTTTTCCATTAAATTCTTCTTGTTCAAATATTCACCTTCTTCCCATATATTTTAATACTTTCATAATGATGATGAGTGGCTAATTTCCTTGTGTGATTCTAGGGTGATTGGCTGAAGGTTGTGGGAAAAACAATGATAGAAAAATCTTAGATTCCAGTAGGATCCTGAAAGTTCGAGTCTTTAACCTTAACCCTAAGCATCTCGTTCAGTCGATGAACATCTCGGCCGGGGTGAAATTCTTCTGATCGAGGTGACTTATCCGATTCTAAACAGAAAGTTAAGTGTTAGAGTTTGCTAAATCCTATTCTTATTACACCTTTCTGGTTCAATGCAAGCCTAGGATGAGACTTACCCGGTAATTCCTTAGTTTGTGTATTAACGATCATAAGTGTAGGTAATAAAGGTTTATCCTTTATTGGGGTTTGAGTGTGCTTCCATCCCATCTTTGTGAGTTAGCCTGAGACTTACCCAGTAAAGGTTGATTCTATTCCCTTAGATGGTGTGTTAGTTTGAGGTTATAGTTCTTTATCTTGATTCCTTGAGACTTACCCGGTAATAGGAGTTACGGTTTAGGATTATTGTGTGGTGAGACTTACCCGGTAATCTACTCCACTTTAGTAACACCTTCCCCACGCAAAAATCTCAGCTTTGTCCGCTTATCTTTAGATCTTGAGTTGGAACCACAACTAGAAGCTTTAATCCCTAGAATTGCATGTTTGCTTTATTGACTTCTTATTCATCTTTGATTGTGTTAATTGCTCTTGTGGTTAGTATTCACGAAGCTTACCGTATTGACTTTGTTTCACCGAGTCCCTGTGATCGACCCCTGGAATTTCTTGCTTTTTACTACTATTGACCCGTACACTGCGGGTTCGCATCCTTGTTTTAAGCTTAAGTCTAGGGTTATAAATTTAAAGCTTGCAGACACCGTTTGGAGCGAACAAGTTTTTGGCGCCGTTGCCGGGGACTTGGTCTAGACCGAGCCGGTTGCGGTTTGCTTTTGGGGCACTTGCCCCTGTTGCTACTAACTACTCTTTCCATGAGTTTTGTAGTTTTCAGGATTTCCGATGACTACGTTTGATCCAGCCTGGATAGCAAGACAAAGTGCTAGGGCGGACCATTATGAATACTTGGAGGAGAAGTACTCCTTCTATTGGTTCAACAATGAATGGGAAAGAGAAGAGGTCATTCAGCGTGAACTTGCGATGTGGGATGAACTGAATGTCCCTAAAAAGATTTGTGAGCAACCCCTTAAAGATTCTCTTGAATCAAGATGGGAGAGGTTGATGAAGAAGGTGGAGGAGCTCAAGGAAAGCACCCTATCCTATGCTAAGCCGGAAGAGGAGCATAAGGAAGTGCTGCAAGTTCCAAGCACCCCTCCAATCAAACAAGAAGTTTCTCCTGAAGCTTTTGAGGGAGAAGAAGATTTGGAAGATTCCGATCTAACTGTTGAGACCTCGGTCGAGATGGAAGTGACCTCGGTCGAGATGAAAGAAGAACCTGCAGAACCGGAAGAGGCAGATGCAGAAGACTTTGGCCAATCTACTGAGATTGTGGTCAAGGTGGAAGGAAGACTAGCCGAACTGAGAGAGATTTCGTGGGTGGATTATCAACCCAACACGAAACTTACCTCAAGCTTTGGAGAACTTTGCAAGGTACGTTCTCCTACTTCATTTGAATTTCCTATTAATATTTCTGAATTTTTTAGGAAGGCACCGGATAGTTGGAGGTCTCTTCCGAAAGAACCTCCTAAGATCAAGATGAAACCTCCATTGAAGTTATTTGAAGAAGATGCTCCTTGGATTATAAGGAGTGAAGTTAACAAGCGCTTCACCGCTGAGGCAACGAAGTGTTATTTATTCAAGTATGGGGTCCCTCGCATGCTAAGGACCTTGTACCATCCCCAGGCTAAAGATGGGGAAGCTACTAGGATTCTCGAGAAGCTGTTTTCTCGATCAAGGGAAGGATGGGACGAAAAACTAAGTTATGTCCCACGAAAAAAGAGGAAGACCGGTAAGATTCCGGTGAGGACCAAACCGTACAAGCTTGTACGTGGGAGATCCTACCATTTGCCGGTGAAGTTAGGAACCGGAACCTTTTTGGAAGAGTTTCATTATGGATCCAATGAGCACTTACACTTGTTGGAGCGTTTGATGGATTTACTTACTTCATCCCACGATGGAGGTGAAGTATGGGGTGAGGGCACCTCCCATCATGTTTGAAACACATCATGGTCCAGCTAGCGACCTTAAATCAAGCGCTTCTTGGGAGGCAACCCAAGGTATTGCTTTCTTTTCCCGTTTTCTAGTCTAGTTTGGATAGTTTTTGTTTTTGCTTTGCTTTGCTTTGTTTTTGGCGTTCTGGACAGACAACAGGAGACATCTAAGGAAGGAGCATAACTGGAAGGACAGAAGTTCGAGAATTTGAGAAGACAGAAGCATCTCGGTTACTGTCAGAGCACCTCGACCGAGTTGATTCTTGAGCAACCGAGGCGACTAGGGTTTCTGCAGAACCACCTCGGTCCGTACCACCTCGGTCTAGTCGAGACCATCTCGACTGAGGTGACAGCAGATCCAGGAACAGTATAAAAGGGGGAAAAATTTATTTTTTTCACTTTTTACCTTATTCAACTCGACCGCGGCGCCCTTTCCACCTCGCTCTCTCAGATCTTGCTCGTTTTCGAAGATTTCCACTTCCAAACTGCGATTGAAGAATAGAGGATCCCATTGTAACTACAGATCTGCAAAGAAATCGAACGAATCGACCGAAACGAGGTAAAAACAGTCGAAACCCTAACTCGTTCATTCGCTTCGATTTGGGCTTTGGTTGCCCCTGATTCTGCTGAGAAAAGGCTTAAGTACCCCATAGGAAGCAATTGTAGTGATTTTTGGGGGAAAAGAACTGAATTTCTGAGAATTGGAATCGTAAACTGTTGCGCCTCAGTCCAGTCCAACTGCATCTCGACCGAGGTGATTCTTGAGGGTTGTCAGCGACCGAGGTGATCTGACAGTGTTTGATAGAAAATGAGTTCCGATCGTCGCCTAGCCCTCAGAGACAGATCCTCACCTTCCCCTCCTCCTTCTTTTTCTTCCCGACCCTACCGCCCGGTGATCCACGAGAGATGCCGGGTAGATTATGAGCGCATAGCTAGCCGTCCAGTTATTGCACCACGTTTTCTAGACGTGTCAGCTTTCGATTGCCTAGGGTTAGACGGAGACCTTAGGAGGATGATTGCCACTGTTGGGCTGGATCAGTTTACTGAGATCCGAGCCCCAGCTTACTTGGAGCCGACCTTAGAGTTCTTTAGCTCCTTTTCCTACCTCCCCACAGAGCAGTCTGTGAAGTACCGACTGATGAGCCGGAACTTCATAGTTCCCTTAGAGGTTTGGAGAGAGATTTTCGGCTTCTCTAAGCCCACCGCCACTGATTTCCCCTCCTGGTCTGTAGCTAGGGAGTTCTGGGGGCAGATTGCCCATATTACCGAGCATATAGACAGATGGCGCCCTGGAGATTCCAGGGAGAAGGTCATCTTCCACCCAGCCTTCAGATTAGCCCATAGGATATTCAGCGAGACACTTCTGGCGCGTACTGAGACGCCCCAGAAGATCCGACAGGGCGAGCTCTTCAGCCTTTACTGTATGGTCGCGGGAGGTTTCCCAGACTTTGGCTTGATCTTGGCAGAGGACCTGCACAGGATCAAGGCCAAGGCAAAGGGAGACATTTGCTGCGGAGGTCTAGTCACCCACATAGCTGCTTATCACGGGATGGACCTCAGTGCTTGTACGATGGTGGCGGCTCCAAAGCCGCTAGGATTACAGGAGATGATCACTCGGAGGATTCTAGTTCCCCGAGGTCTGACCACTCCATTTGTTGCCATGCCATGGGAGCGGACTGCGCCGCAGGGGATCCGCTGGTCTGCCCAGTTCACAGTTTTCGATCCACATTACTGGCAGACAGCTTGGGCTCCGCTGATGGAGGATCATAGGGAGGCAGCAGCTGCCCCGGCTGAGGAGGAGGAGGATGACGAGGAGACGGTAGATGAGAGAGATGGTGGAGTCCCGATGGATCCAGGGACGGATACTGCAGGTACGAGCGCGCCGCCGATCATTGACTTGGATGATGAGGAGGATACTGAGCCTGCACCCGCTGCACCACCTGCCAGATCTGCTAGGCGTCGGACACGCCGTCATAGAGATACAGAGGCTCATCGTCGGATCGATGATCTGACAGACCAGATGATAGATTCTTATGCTGCCCTTACTGTGGACATGCATGAGAGATTTGCTGCCCAGCACCGACACCTTGACAGCTGGACTCAGCAGATGTTAGAGGGGCAGCACTATCAGCGTAGGATGATGGAGCTACAGTTCCAGCAGACT
>BSUD01000008.1:104520625-104592899 GCA_033239045.1 Fagopyrum esculentum | reverse complement strand
GGGGCACTTGCCCCTGTTGCTACTAACTACTCTTTCCATGAGTTTTGTAGTTTTCAGGATTTCCGATGACTACGTTTGATCCAGCCTGGATAGCAAGACAAAGTGCTAGGGCGGACCATTATGAATACTTGGAGGAGAAGTACTCCTTCTATTGGTTCAACAATGAATGGGAAAGAGAAGAGGTCATTCAGCGTGAACTTGCGATGTGGGATGAACTGAATGTCCCTAAAAAGATTTGTGAGCAACCCCTTAAAGATTCTCTTGAATCAAGATGGGAGAGGTTGATGAAGAAGGTGGAGGAGCTCAAGGAAAGCACCCTATCCTATGCTAAGCCGGAAGAGGAGCATAAGGAAGTGCTGCAAGTTCCAAGCACCCCTCCAATCAAACAAGAAGTTTCTCCTGAAGCTTTTGAGGGAGAAGAAGATTTGGAAGATTTCGATCTAACTGTTGAGACCTCGGTCGAGGTGAAAGAGAGATCGGCCGAGGTGGAGGAAAAATCTGTAGAACTGCAAGATACGGAGAACCTTGGCCAAATTACTAAGACTTTGGTCAAGGTGGAAGAAAGATCAACTGAGTTGAGAGAGATTTCATGTGTTGGTTATCAACCTAACATGAAACCTGATCCGAGCTTTGGAGAACTTTACAAGGTAAGTTCTCTTACTCCATTCGAAATCCCTATTAAAATTTCTGAATTTTTCAGGAAAGCACCGGAGAGTTGGAGGTCTCTTCCGAAAGAACCTCCAAAGATCAAGATGAAGCCTTCCTTGAAATTGTTGGAAGAAGAAGCTCCTCGGATTATAAGGAGTGAAGTTAACAAGCGCTTCACCGCTGAGGCAACGAAGTGTTATTTATTCAAGTATGGGGTCCCTCGCATGCTAAGGACCTTGTACCATCCCCAGGCTAAAGATGGGGAAGCTACTAGGATTCTCGAGAAGCTGTTTTCTCGATCAAGGGAAGGATGGGACACGAGGAATGTCCCATTGAAGTGCAGGAAGTCTAGACGAATTCCGGTGAGAATCAAACTGTACAAGCTTGTACGTGGGAGATCTTACCATTTGCCGGTGAAGTTAGGAACCGGAACCTTTTTGGAAGAATTTTACGGATGTGATGAGCACTCCACGACATTCGAAGTGCATTGAGTAATCCCATGCCGTATGGTCCAGCTAGCGACCTTAAACCAAGCGCTTCTTGGGAGGCAACCCAAGGTATTGCTTTCTTTTCCCGTTTTCTAGTCTAGCTTAGATAGTTTTTGTTTTTGCTTTGCTTTGCTTTGTTTTTGGCGTTCTGGACAGACAACAGGGAATATCTAAGGGAGGAGCATAACTGGAAGGACAGAAGTTCGAGATTTTGAGAAGACAGAAGCATCTCGGTTACTGTCAGAGCACCTCGACCGAGTTGATTCTTGAGCAACCGAGGCGAATAGGGTTTCTGCAGAACCACCTCGGTCCGTACCACCTCGGTCCAGTCGAGACCATCTCGACCGAGGTGACAGCAGATCCAGGAACAGTATAAAAGGGGGAAAAATTTATTTTTATCACTTTTTACCTTATTCAACTCGACCGCGGCGCCCTTCCACCTCGCTCTCTCAGATCTTGCTCGTTTTCGAAGATTTCCACTTCCAAACTGCGATTGAAGAATAGAGGATCCCATTGTAACTACAGATCTGCAAAGAAATCGAACGAATCGACCGAAACGAGGTAAAAACAGTCGAAACCCTAACTCGTTCATTCGCTTCGATTTGGGCTTTGGTTGCCCCTGATTCTGCTGAGAAAAGGCTTAAGTACCCCATAGGAAGCAATTGTAGTGATTTTTGGGGGAAAAGAACTGAATTTCTGAGAATTGGAATCGTAAACTGTTGCGCCTCAGTCCAGTCCAACTGCATCTCGACCGAGGTGATTCTTGAGGGTTGTCAGCGACCGAGGTGATCTGACAGTGTTTGATAGAAAATGAGTTCCGATCGTCGCCTAGCCCTCAGAGACAGATCCTCACCTTCCCCTTCTTCTTTTTCTTCCCGTCCCTACCGCCCGGTGATCCACGAGAGATGCCGGGTAGACTATGAGCGCATAGCTAGCCGTCCAGTTATTGCACCACGTTTTCTAGACGTGTCAGCTTTCGATTGCCTAGGGTTAGACGGAGACCTTAGGAGGATGATTGCCACTGTTGGGCTGGATCAGTTTACTGAGATCCGAGCCCCAGCTTACTTGGAGCCGACCTTAGAGTTCTTTAGCTCCTTTTCCTACCTCCCCACAGAGCAGTCTGTGAAGTACCGACTGATGAGCCGGAACTTCATAGTTCCCTTAGAGGTTTGGAGAGAGATTTTCGGCTTCTCTAAGCCCACCGCCACTGATTTCCCCTCCTGGTCTGTAGCTAGGGAGTTCTGGGGGCAGATTGCCCATATTACCGAGCATGCAGACAGATGGCGCCCTGGAGATTCCAGGGAGAAGGTCATCTTCCACCCAGCCTTCAGATTAGCCCATAGGATATTCAGCGAGACACTTCTGGCGCGTACTGAGACGCCCCAGAAGATCCGACAGGGCGAGCTCTTCAGCCTTTACTGTATGGTCGCGGGAGGTTTCCCAGACTTTGGCTTGATCTTGGCAGAGGACCTGCACAGGATCAAGGCCAAGGCAAAGGGAGACATTTGCTGCGGAGGTCTAGTCACCCACATAGCTGCTTATCACGGGATGGACCTCAGTGCTTGTACGATGGTGGCGGCTCCAAAGCCGCTAGGATTACAGGAGATGATCACTCGGAGGATTCTAGTTCCCCGAGGTCTGACCACTCCATTACTGGCAGACAGCTTGGGATCCGCTGGTCTGCCCAGTTCACAGTTTTCGATCCACATTACTGGCAGACAGCTTGGGCTCCGCTGATGGAGGATCATAGGGAGGCAGCAGCTGCCCCGGCTGAGGAGGAGGAGGATGACGAGGAGACGGTAGATGAGAGAGATGGTGGAGTCCCGATGGATCCAGGGACGGATACTGCAGGTACGAGCGCGCCGCCGATCATTGACTTGGATGATGAGGAGGATACTGAGCCTGCACCCGCTGCACCACCTGCCAGATCTGCTAGGCGTCGGACACGCCGTCATAGAGATACAGAGGCTCATCGTCGGATCGATGATCTGACAGACCAGATGATAGATTCTTATGCTGCCCTTACTGTGGACATGCATGAGAGATTTGCTGCCCAGCACCGACACCTTGACAGCTGGACTCAGCAGATGTTAGAGGGGCAGCACTATCAGCGTAGGATGATGGAGCTACAGTTCCAGCAGACTGTGGGCTATCCTTTCGATCCGACTCAGCATCCGTACGTACCACCACCGCCACCGCCACCGCCGGATCAGGACTATTGAGGAGCTGCAGGATTTTCTTTATTATATTTTTATGCAGTTCAGCTATTTATCCGGTGAGTACTCTTATTTCTAGACTTATATAGACCCACTGGGACAGTGTGTTCCAAGTATGGGGTGTTTGTATTTATATGACGACTTTGATGTACTTATGTGACTACTTTGATGTATGACGCACATTTTATTTTATCGGATATTTTATTTATGCTTCACTTCTGCATTTATATGATTATCTGATATTACATGCATACCTACAGGTTATTTGATTGAGAAAAACGTCGAAACCGAAAGAAAAAAAATGGTTTTAAAAATAATATATTTTGACCTCGACCGGGGAGATTCTGGCCAAACGAGGCGTTTCACCTCGGTTGGACCAAGAACACCTCGACCGAGGTGGGTAATAGAAAGTTTTCGAAAAACGATTTTTTGTTTATCTGGATATGATCTCAGTGAAGATTTGATTTACTGACTGGTTTTAAATTCTTTATGTGTTTAAAAGGTTTTATAATATGTTTAAGTTGCTAGATGCTTTGTTTGAAATTATTGGCATGTTTAATACTTTGTTTTTATCCAAATTATGTTGAATTTGAAGGTTGACGCCGCAGGTTAAGTTCTCTCACTTTCTTCTTGGAAAGACCAAGGCAATTCATTCTCTTCTTCTTCTTCTTCTTGATCATGCTTAGCCCCTCATATACGTTTTGCCTCCCTTTACCTATCCGGGAATTTGGAAGCAAGCGAAGTGGTGAAAGCAAGTGAAGTAAAGTTGAGAAGTGGGCTGGAAGTGAAGTGCTAGAAAGTAATTCTAGGTTTGGGGAAGTCAATCATGAAGATGAGTAACTCGGCACCATTCACATAGCCGGGTGTTTGTGTCTTGCCAAAGTAGGATTGAGCGATATTCTTAACGGGTCATGGTATGTGCATCAAGGGTTTGATGCATCTCGAGAAATTGATGATTGCAGATTTCCTAGGCTTCGGTTATTGTGCACCTCTGTCCATGCATCCCAAAAGTAAAGTAAAAAGAAAAAGTGTGAGATAAGCAAAGCTTATTGGTGGAAGATGTTGCAAGTCAAAATGAAAGTGAAGTTCATCCTTTTTCCCGGATTCTAGCACCATATTACCTTACATACATCCCTACCCTACACATTTCTTGACCTTTTCTTTTGGGAAGCCCTTGAGACCTTGAGCGTGTTGATTGACTTAGTGGTTTAAACTGGATTATACATGATTAATTTTGATAATTATGATTTATTATGCATTCTGTGATTCTATGCAATGATGAACAACTTTCCTATATTTATAAAATGTTTTGAGCATATTGAGTTTTTAAATTCCATGAAGTACTCTCTTAGAGTGATCTATGATAGTTGCACACCATAAAATGTTTTTGAAAGACTTTTTAATTGATTTTAATTGACTTATAATCCATTCTATCTTGTCTTTTATATGAGGAACTTGCTTGGGGACAAGCAAGGGCTAAGTATGGGGTATTTTGATAGCATGAATTATAGTCTATATTTCAAGGTTTGTTTGGACGTTTTATCCTTCATAAATCTGCATGTTTGTATGTATTATATGTGATTATATTACCATTTCATCTACCTTTGCGAGAATCGAGGTCTACACCTAGTTTTGTTGTAATCGTAGGTAAAATGACACGTTTTGCATCAAAAAGGAGCAAAAGGAGTCATGAGTCATTTGGAGCTACATCCAGGGAGCATAGCCATGGATTAAAGATTTACTTTGGAGCAGATTTGAGAGATTTCACATTCTGTTGTGACTCACCTTGGTTGACCAGAGATCCATCTCGACCGAGGCGATCCAGAGACGCCGACTCGACCGAGGCGAACACCTAGGACGCGGCGAGAATATTTTATTCTTGGATGAGATCTTTTAAATTTGGAAAGTGATCTTATATTTTTGGGCTTGGCTCTTGGAAGGAAGGAGATATGCAGAATCATATATTTTACCTATATTTATGGGAAATTATCTTTCTAAGATTTATTATCTTTGGAGGGTTATTTTCCTATAAAAAGGGTTGGATTTCCACAAATCCAATATCACGCTATGCCGTCGATCAGTGTTTATAGCACGCAGCAGCAACAGCCATACTCCAGATTTGGAGATTCGAAGAACCTTTTTGAAGGTTGAAGGAAGATTGAAGTCTATAGCATTTATAGCTTTTTGGAGGGTTTTGTAAGATTGTCTTTAATTCCCTCACTTGTTTTCTTGTCTTGTTGGATTGCTATCCAAGGAACGCTTTTGTTATGATATTTGATTTAGTTATTGAAGTCTTTTCCATTAAATTCTTCTTGTTCAAATATTCCCTTTCTTCCCATATATTTTAATACTTTCATAATGATGATGAGTGGCTAATTTCCTTGTGTGATTCTAGGGTGATTGGCTTAAGGTTGTGGGAAAAACAATGATAGAAAAATCTTAGATTCCAGTAGGATCCTGAAAGTTCGAGTCTTTAACCTTAACCCTAAGCATCTCGTTCAGTCGATGAACATCTCGGCCGGGGTGGAATTCTTCTGATCGAGGTGACTTATCCGATTCTAAACAGAAAGTTAAGTGTTAGAGTTTGCTAAATCCTATTCTTATTACACCTTTTTGGTTCAATGCAAGCTTAGGATGAGACTTACCCGGTAATTCCTTAGTTTGTGTATTAACGATCATAAGTGTAGGTAATAAAGGTTTATCCTTTATTGGGGTTTGAGTGTGCTTCCATCCCATCTTTGTGAGTTAGCCTGAGACTTACCCGGTAAAGGTTGATTCTATTCCCTTAGATGGTGTGTTAGTTTGAGGTTATAGTTCTTTATCTTGATTCCTTGAGACTTACCCGGTAATAGGAGTTACGGTTTAGGATTATTGTGTAGTGAGACTTACCCGGTGATCTACTCCACTTTAGTAACACCTTCCTCACGCAAAAATCTCAGGTTTGTCCGCTTATCTTTAGATCTTGAGTTGGAACCACAACTAGAAGCTTTAATCCCTAGAATTGCATGTTTGCTTTATTGACTTCTTATTCATCTTTGATTGTGTTAATTGCTCTTGTGGTTAGTATTCACGAAGCTTACCGTATTGACTTTGTTTCACCGAGTCCCTGTGATCGACCCCTGGAATTTCTTGCTTTTTACTACGATTAACCCGTACACTGCGGGTTCGCATCCTTGTTTTAAGCTTAAGTCTAGGGTTATAAATTTAAAGCTTGCACACACCATTTGGAGCGAACAAGTTTTTGGCGCCGTTGCCGGGGACTTGGTCTAGACCGAGCCGGTTGCGGTTTGTTTTCGGGGCACTTGCCCCTGTTGCTACTAACTACTCTTTCCATGAGTTTTGTAGTTTTCAGGATTTCCGATGACTACGTTTGATCCAGCCTGGATAGCAAGACAAAGTGCTAGGGCGGACCATTATGAATACTTGGAGGAGAAGTACTCCTTCTATTGGTTCAACAATGAATGGGAAAGAGAAGAGGTCATTCAGCGTGAACTTGCGATGTGGGATGAACTGAATGTCCCTAAAAAGATTTGTGAGCAACCCCTTGAAGATTCTCTTGAATCAAGATGGGAGAGGTTGATGAAGAAGGTGGAGGAGCTCAAGGAAAGCACCCTATCCTATACTAAGCCGGAAGAGGAGCATAAGGAAGTGCTGCAAGTTCCAAGCACCCCTCCAATCAAACATCTCCGAGCTTAGCCGCTAGGCGAAGGGTAGAAGTTTCTCCTGAAGCTTTTGAGGGAGAAGAAGATTTGGAAGATTCCGATCTAACTGTTGAGACCTCGGTCGAGATGGAAGTGACCTCGGTCGAGATGAAAGAAGAACCTGCAGAACCGGAAGAGGCAGATGCAGAAGACTTTGGCCAATCTACTGAGATTGTGGTCAAGGTGGAAGGAAGACTAGCAGAACTGAGAGAGATTTCGTGGGTGGATTATCAACCCAACACGAAACTTACCTCAAGCATTGGAGAACTTTGCAAGGTACGTTCTCCTACTTCATTTGAATTCCCTATTAATATTTCTGAATTTTTTAGGAAGGCACCGGATAGTTGGAGGTCTCTTCCGAAAGAACCTCCTAAGATCAAGATGAAACCTCCATTGAAGTTATTTGAAAAAGATGCTCCTTGGATTATAAGGAGTGAAGTTAACAAGCGCTTCACCGCTGAGGCAACGAAGTGTTATTTATTCAAGTATGGGGTCCCTCGTATGCTAAGGACCTTGTACCATCCCCAGGCTAAAGATGGGGAAGCTACTAGGATTCTCGAGAAGCTGTTTTCTCGATCAAGGAAAGGATGGGACGAAAAACTAAGTTATGTCCCACGAAAAAAGAGGAAGACCGGTAAGATTCCGGTGAGGACCAAACCGTACAAGCTTGTACGTGGGAGATCCTACCATTTGCCGGTGAAGTTAGGAACTGGAACCTTTTTGGAAGAGTTTGATTATGGATCCAATGAGCACTTACACTTGTTGGAGCGTTTGATGGATTTACTTACTTCACCCCACGATGGAGGTGAAGTATGGGGTGAGGGCACCTCCCATCATGTTTGAAACACATCATGGTCCAGCTAGCGACCTTAAATCAAGCGCTTCTTGGGAGGCAACCCAAGGTATTGCTTTCTTTTCCCGTTTTCTAGTCTAGTTTAGATAGTTATTGTTTTTGCTTTGCTTTGTTTTTGGCGTTCTGGACAGACAACAGGAGACATCTAAGGAAGGAGCATAACTGGAAGGACAGAAGTTCGAGATTTTGAGAAGACAGAAGCATCTCGGTTACTGTCAGAGCACCTCGACCGAGTTGATTCTTGAGCAACCGAGGCGACTAGGGTTTCTGCAGAACCACCTCGGTCCGTACCACCTCGGTCCAGTCGAGACCATCTCGACCGAGGTGACAACAGATCCAGGAAAAGTATAAAAGGGGGAAAATTTATTTTTTTCACTTTTTACCTTATTCAACTCGACCGCGGCGCCCTTTCCACCTCGCTCTCTCAGATCTTGCTCGTTTTCGAAGATTTCCGCTTCCAAACTGCGATTGAAGAATAGAGGATCCCATTGCAACTATAGATCTGCAAAGAAATCGAACGAATCGACCGAAACGAGGTAAAAACAGTCGAAACCCTAACTCGTTCATTTGCTTCGATTTGGGCTTTGGTTGCCCCTGATTCTGCTGAGAAAAGGCTTAAGTACCCCATAGGAAGCAATTGTAGTGATTTTTGGGGGAAAAAAACTGAATTTCTGAGAATTGGAATCGTAAACTGTTGCGCCTCGGTCCAGTCGAACTGCATCTCGACCGAGGTGATTCTTGAGGGTTGTCAGCGACCGAGGTGATCTGACAGTGTTTGATAGAAAATGAGTTCCGATCGTCGCCTAGCCCTCAGAGATAGATCCTCACCTTCCCCTTCTTCTTCTTCTTCCCGACCCTACCGCCCGGTGATCCACGAGAGATGCCGGGTAGATTATGAGCGCATAGCTAGCCGTCCAGTTATTGCACCACGTTTTCTGGACGTGTCAGCCTTCGATTGCCTAGGGTTAGATGGAGACCTTAGGAGGATGATTGCCACTGTTGGGCTGGATCAGTTTACTGAGATCCGAGCCCCGGCCTATTTGGAGCCGACCTTAGAGTTTGTTAGCTCCTTCTCCTACCTCCCCACAGAGCAGTCTGTGAAGTACCGGCTGATGAGCCGGAACTTCATAGTTCCCTTAGAGGTTTAGAGAGAGATTTT
This sequence comes from Fagopyrum esculentum, assembly GCA_033239045.1. Classification (NCBI taxonomy): domain Eukaryota; kingdom Viridiplantae; phylum Streptophyta; class Magnoliopsida; order Caryophyllales; family Polygonaceae; genus Fagopyrum; species Fagopyrum esculentum. The sequence goes on along the minus strand of BSUD01000008.1, from coordinate 104,583,834 downwards.
CGGCTTTTCTGAGCCCACCGCCACTGATTTCCCCTCCCGATCTGTAGCTAGGGAGTTCTGGGGGCAGATTGCCCATATTACCGAGCATGCAGACAGATGGCGCCTTGGAGATTCCAGGGAGAAGGTCATCTTCCACCCAGCCTTCAGATTATCCCATAGGATATTCAGCGAGACACTTTTGGCGCGTACTGAGACGCCCCAAAAGATCCGACAGGGCGAGCTCTTCAGCCTTTACTGTATGGTCACGGGAGGTTTCCCAGACTTTGGCTTGATCTTGGCAGAGGACCTGCACAGGATCAAGGCCAAGGCAAAGGGAGACATTTGCTGCGGAGGTCTAGTCACCCACATAGCTGCTTATCACGGGATGGACCTCAGTGCTTGTACGATGGTGGCGGCTCCAAAGCCGCTAGGATTACAGGAGATGATCACTCGGAGGATTCTAGTTCCCCGAGGTCTGACCACTCCATTTGTTGCCATGCCATGGGAGCGGACTGCGCCGCAGGGGATCCGCTGGTCTGCCCAGTTCACAGTTTTCGATCCACATTACTGGAAGACAGCTTGGGCTCCGCTGATGGAGGATCATAGGGAGGCAGCAGCTGCCCCGGCTGAGGAGGAGGAGGATGACGATGAAGAGGAGACGGTAGATGAGAGAGATGGTGGAGTCCTGATGGATACAGGGACGGATACTGCAGGTACGAGCGCGCCGCCGATCATTGACTTGGATGATGAGGAGGATATTGAGCCTGCACCCGCTGCACCACCTGCCAGATCTGCTAGGCGTCGGACACGCCGTCATAAAGATACAGAGGCTCATCGTCGGATCGATGATCTGACATACCAGATGATAGATTCTTATGCTGCCCTTACTGTGGACATGCATGAGAGATTTGCTGCCCAGCACCGACACCTTGACAGCTGGACTCAGCAGATGTTAGAGGGGCAGCACTATCAGCGTAGGATGATGGAGCTACAGTTCCAGCAGACTATGGGCTATCCTTTCGATCCGACTCAGCATCCGTACGTACCACCACCGCCACCGCCGGATCAGGACTATTGAGGAGCTGCAGGATTTTCTTTATTATATTTTTATACAGTTCAGCTATTTATCCGGTGAGTACTCTTATTTCTAGACTTATATAGACCCACTGGGACAGTGTGTTCCAAGTATGGGGTGTTTGTATTTATATGACGACTTTGATGTACTTATGTGACTACTTTGATGTATGACGCACAGTTTATTTTATCGGATATTTTATTTATGCTTCACTTCTGCATTTATATGATTATCTGATATTACATGCATACCTACAGGTTATTTGATTGAGAAAAACGTCGAAACCGAAAGAAAAAAAAATGGTTTTAAAAAAAAAATATTTTGACCTCGACCGGGGAGATTCTGGCCAAACGAAGCGTTTCACCTCGGTTGGACCAAGAACACCTCGACCGAGGTGGGTAACAGAAAGTTTTCGAAAAACGATTTTTTGTTTATCTGGATATGATCTCAGTGAAGATTTTGTTTACTAACTGGTTTTAAATTCTTTATGTGTTTGAAAGGTTTTATAATATGTTTAAGTTGCTAAATGCTTTGTTTGAAATTATTGGCATGTTTAATACTTTGTTTTTATCCAAATTATGTTGAATTTGAAGGTTGACACCGCAGGTTAAGTTCTCTCACTTTCTTCTTGGAAAGACCAAGGCAATTCATTCTCTTCTTCTTCTTCTTCTTGATCATGCTTAGCCCCTCATATACGTTTTGCCTCCCTTTACCTATCCGGGAATTTGGAAGCAAGCGAAGTGGTGAAAGCAAGTGAAGTAAAGTTGAGAAGTGGGCTGGAAGTGAAGTGCTAGAAAGTAATTCTAGGTTTGGGGAAGTCAATCATGAAGATGAGTAACTCGGCACCATTCACATAGCCGGGTGTTTGTGTCTTGCCAAAGTCGGATTGAGCGATATTCTTAACGGGTCATGGTATGTGCATCAAGGGTTTGATGCATCTCGAGAAATTGATGATTGCAGATTTCCTAGGCTTCGGTTATTATGCACCTCTGTCCATGCATCCCAAAAAGTAAAGTAAAAAAGAAAAAGTGTGAGATAAGCAAATCTTATTGGTGGAAGATGTTGCAAGTCAAAATGAAAGTGAAGTTCATCCTTTTTCCCGGATTCTAGCACCACATTACCTTACATACATCCCTACCCTACACGTTTCTTGACCTTTTCTTTTGGGAAGCCCTTGAGACCTTGAGCTTGTTGATTGACTTAGTGGTTTAAACTGGATTATACATGATTAATTTTGATAATTATGATTTACTATGCATTCTGTGATTCTATGCAAAGATGAACAACTTTCCTATATTTATAAAATGTTTTGAGCATATTGAGTTTTTAAATTCCATGAAGTACTCTCTTAGAGTGATCTATGATAGTTGCACACCATAAAATGTTTTTGAAATACTTTTTCATTGATTTTTATTGACTTATAATCCATTCTATCTTGTCTTTTATATGAGGAACTTGCTTGGGGACAAGCAAGGGATAAGTATGGGGTATTTTGATAGCATGAATTATAGTCTATATTTCAAGGTTTGTTTGGACGTTTTATCCTTCATAAATCTGCATGTTTGTATGTATTATATGTGATTATATTACCATTTCATCTACCTTTGCGAGAATCGAGGTCTACACCTAGTTTTGTTGTAATCGTAGGTAAAATGGCACGTTTTGCATCAAAAAGGAGCAAAAGGAGTCATGAGTCATTTGGAGCTACATCCAGGGAGCATAGCCATGGATTAAAAATTTACTTTGGAGCAGATTTGTGAGATTTCACATTCTGTTGTGACTCACCTCGGTTGACTAGAGATTCATCTCGACCGAGGCGATCCAGAGACGCCGACTCGACCGAGGCGAACACCTAGGACGCGGCGAGAATATTTTATTCTTGGATGAGATCTTTTAAATTTAGAAAGTGATCTTATATTTTTGGGCTTGGCTCCTGGAAGGAAGGAGATATGCAGAATCATATATTTTACCTATATTTATGGGAAATTATCTTTCTAAGATTTATTATCTTTGGAGGGTTATTTTCCTATAAAAAGGGTTGGATTTCCACAAATCTAATATCACGCTATACCGTCGATCAGGGTTTATAGCACGCAGCAGCAGCAGCCATACTCCAGATTTGGAGATTCGAAGAACCTTTTTGAAGGTTGAAGGAAGATTGAAGTCTATAGCTTTTATAGCTTTTTGGAGGGTTTTGTAAGATTGTCTTTAATTCCCTCACTTGTTTTCTTGTCTTGTTGGATTGCTATCCAAGGAACGCTTTTGTTGTGATATTTGATTCAGTTATTGAAGTCTTTTCCATTAAATTCTTCTTGTTCAAATATTCACCTTCTTCCCATATATTTTAATACTTTCATAATGATGATGAGTGGCTAATTTCCTTGTGTGATTCTAGGGTGATTGGCTGAAGGTTGTGGGAAAAACAATGATAGAAAAATCTTAGATTTCAGTAGGATCGTGAAAGTTCGAGTCTTTAACCTTAACCCTAAGCATCTCATTCAGTCGATGAACATATCGGCCGGGGTGGAATTCTTCTAATCGAGGTGACTTATCCGATTCTAAACAGAAAGTTAAGTGTTAGAGTTTGCTAAATCCTATTCTTATTACACCTTTTTGGTTCAATGCAAGCTTAGGATGAGACTTACCCGGTAATTCCTTAGTTTGTGTATTAACGATTATAAGTGTAGGTAATAAAGGTTTATCCTTTATTGGGGTTTGAGTGTGCTTCCATCCCATCTTTGTGAGTTAGCCTGAGACTTACCCGGTAAAGGTTGATTCTATTCCCTTAGATGGTGTGTTAGTTTGAGGTTATAGTTCTTTATCTTGATTCCTTGAGACTTACCCGGTAATAGGAGTTACGGTTTAGGATTATTGTGTAGTGAGACTTACCCGGTAATCTACTCCACTTTAGTAACACCTTCCCCACGCAAAAATCTCATCTTTGTCCGCTTATCTTTAGATCTTGAGTTGGAACCACAACTAGAAGCTTTAATCCCTAGAATTGCATGTTTGCTTTATTGACTTCTTATTCATCTTTGATTGTGTTAATTGCTCTTGTGGTTAGTATTCACGAAGCTTACCGTATTGACTTTGTTTCACCGAGTCCCTGTGATCGACCCCTGGAATTTCTTGCTTTTTACTACGATTGACCCGTACACTGCGGGTTCGCATCCTTGTTTTAAGCTTAAGTCTAGGGTTATAAATTTAAAGCTTGCACACACCGTTTGGAGCGAACAAGTTTTTGGCGCCGTTGCCGGGTATGTATTATAAATAAATAAAGGCGAAAAACTCCAAATAGTTTATAATGTATGCAATAAAAGAAAGGAAGGGATACAAGTTGGAAACTCAGCCGAGTCCTCCAAACGACATAAAACGTAAAGGAATCAAAAACATACAACAAGGCATAATCCGACAATACAAGGAAAAACCCCAAAAAAGCCTCCGTCCTATAATGTACGGAGACCACTCGTTTGTCCACTCCTCCACCTCACTTGGCGGCATCCCTAACCTTCAAGACATCTACACAAAACGGTTTAAAACTATTAGCTCGCATTCTAGGCATTATAAGAATAATATGGCACAAACACACATGGGAACACAAATCACACAACATACTCATTCATTACTTAATATCTTTTTAGGTTATTCCATATCTAATCCATTCGTTCATATGTGACACGAGAGTCTTAGAACTCTCGCCTCTGTCCCCGTGTAACCAACAGGAGTGTGACGGCGCTCAACCCGTATACCCTGAGGGATTGATGAAGAAGCCCGCCGGTATACCATGTATGGCCTAGTCGCAGAGATCCTCCCAGTCTCCCTCGGGAGCTGGGCAGTGATGTCACCACCCGATAATAATAGTAACGATGGACCAATAATAAATAAGGTCAAGTAGATCATAATCCGTTTTCATGCTCAAAAGCGATAAACACACACCACAATAATATATCCAAATAAGGCATAAAAGCGGCTAAGTAAGTCCGAGGACTTACCTCGTCTCAAGGTTATCGTAAAAACAATCGATCTCAACTTCCCATAGGAAAAACACCTCAGGCCTGATCATAACGAGGCATACATCATTAACGATCTCAACAACTCAACTCAAGGACTTCCCAAAACTAACAACCGAACACGAGTCCTAGCAACCTATAAGCTAGGAATTGCTTCTAGCCTCTAAGAGGTCATAAACTCGATAAAACTGAGGAAGGGTACCACAACAGCTCACACCCTATATAAGGTTAAACACTACCCAAAGCTGGAGTATGGCCACAAGGTAGAAGAGACCATAGGTTCAACGCACATATAAACGATCAACATCGATCCAACGAGTTCTAAGGAGCACTTAGGTTCACAACCACTAGGTGACATTCTTAATCTATCCTAGGTCCATCCTAGGCATGATAATAACATGATATAACCTCAAAGATAAGAAAGGAACGAAGAGAAAGGGAGAGGAGAGCCTACTGTTGAAGGAAACGCAGCCGCGGAAACAAGCTGGCGCGACTGCGTGCTGAAGGTCACGGCCCCTGCGGCGCCAGAGGCCGCCCCCTGGCGCCTGGAAAAACCTGCCGCCGCCCCCGCGGCGCTGCTCACCTCCCCCGCGGCGCTGGTCTCCTCCTTTGCGGCGCTGCTCACCGCCCCCGCGGCGCCTGATGCCGCCCCCGCGGTAGGGCTCCAAAAACAGCGATTTATTCGATCTTCGGTTGTGCACTTGAGCTTCTATGACTTCCTTATTTGGTTGGGCCTCTTCTAAATACTAACCACTGGTCTTAGACACCTTTCCACGACCTAATCAAGCTAAGAACAAGCACATGCAAGGATTTGAGGAAAAACCTTCTCAAGAGCTTCATCCATGGCCATGAATGAAGGAGGGAAGAAGAAAGGGTAAACAACAAAGGAGGAGAAGGGAGGAAAGGGAAGAAACTTACCAAGCTGGATCTTGAATCTCTTTTACTTTAGCTCACACACAAGCAAGATCTCCAAAGGAGGAAGAAGAGAAAAGACAGAGAAGACAGGAAGAGGAAAAAGAGAAGCGTGAAATGAAAACCAAAGAGACAGAAAGGGAATACTAGGCTGCAAAAGGTGGGAGGGAGACAAGGGGTCAATTGACCTCTTGTTCCCTTGGCACAACCAATGAAGGGTCCGAAGTAAAGAGGAAGATTGAGGGGTCGGAACGGGATAAAATCCGGTTACTCAACATCCCGTGCCTGCGAAAAAATTGATCCGCGCCTGCGGAAAGGTCGAAACCCGCTAACCATCCGGAATAAAACTTCCGGATGTTACAACAAACCCCCTAAAAACAAGTTTCGTCCCGAAACTTGCTAAACGCAACACTCTCGGTCAAACTCGTCTCAAAACCACTCAAAACTATAAACGTGCCAACTCTCTACTAAACGACCATCACAACCTCGTATAACCGTGTCAAAGCCTCACAAGGCCTACACACATTCCCATATGAACCGCATATTGCATACCAAGTCAAGACCTAACCAATCACACAATACATTCCCTCTCGGGGCACAAAACACATTACCTCATACATGCACATAATACCTAACTCATCGGCCATCTCGACGTAACTAGATCATCGTATAAACTCACCCAAGGTACTATCCCACTTCTTCCCGGTAGCCTCTTCGGCTCCTCGTCCATCACTAAATCATCACAACCAACATCATATCTCGAGTCATACATGTACTCTCTCGACCGTTACACACGAACCTAGTGAACATCCTCCAATCTCGGTGGTCATGCCAACCGGTAACCTACTTCCAAACTCGCACCAAGATCTCTAAAAAGGTCCTATAATTCGGAAACTCAACTTTCCTTTTTCATGTCCACAACGTATGACGCCTTGCGTCTATTGTACTCTTAACCAACTCTACTCAATATCAGAAATCTAGGGGTTTGCGCCTCTCTTCTATAAACACCATTAGCCCAGGTATCACCTCATATACCATCCAAATTCCAACGCTAACGTGTACTATACTTCCGTTCATAAAATGCCTCACAACGGCCACTATAACACACCTCAATTAACATAATACGTGAACTCAATCCCAGGAAGTGTCCAGATCAGACTTGTTCCTATTTTAGTGCGGAGGCTCTCAACACATCCTTTAAGGCTTGAAAAGCCCTCTCTAACTTACCATACGTCTGAGAACGGAAGCTGTCATGAAAGACAGCTGGGCCCCTAAGCGGCAATATTCCGCTGCACAACAATTCTCGAGATGAAACGTCCATCTCAATCCGAAATGATGGTACTCGGTACCCCAGGTAATCTCACTATTACTTAGTAGATTCCACAAATAGCCGACTCATCGGTCTCGTTTCCCAATAGGGTGTAAGAACACATTGTTCCCATCGGTTGGTCCATACGACCCAAACTCGTCACCAATATCACATGATTTCAAACCGGTAACAACTTTTGTGAAGGTATCTTACCATTCCCACTGCATAACTCGTGGTGGATGAAATCTTCTTTCTTGTCTTATGGTGCTCAACTTGTCTTGACGCTTCACATAAGGACTATGTACTTAGCAACCCCGGCCTTAGGCTCGTGTCACTAATGTGAACATCCTAAACCGTATACCTCTTATCAACGCTACGGTCTTAACAAACCATCAACCCATAGGGGTAACTATGGGGTCTTTTCTTGGAACCTTCTATCCCGGATCTTTCTCAAGGCCATTCACAGACCATCTATAACCAAGGTCCTTAACCATCCCTAACCATCGCCTCTGCTGGGTACTCAACTCTTGTGGAGTGAGGATACATACACGTACCATACTCTTATTGTTCATATATGCATGTCATGTTACCCCGTAGCCAAACCGGTATTACCATAAGCACACGCCCCTAAGCAGCGAACTTTCGACCCTTAGTCGGTCATTTTACTTAGATACCCACAATTGTCCACGTATAAACGAAATCTCTCTTGTCACTTCATACGCATCCCAAGCCCCGCTTGGATGTATCCATAATGTCATACAATCCCCTTAACTCAATGTTGGTGTCAAAGAGGATGGAATGAAGGTGACTCACCTCTTCTGCTTCTAACAAATCTCCATGGACACATCTCGGTCCTTACGATCTAATCAACTTCTCTAGTAAAAAAGAGAGTGTCAACCCGTCCCGCAACTTAGTGGTTATGCCCCCCCTCCCAACTTACAAGCTGCATATCTCCTCCATATACCTTGAAGGTATTACCGAAACTATCACCTCATTCTCAATTGATCGGCTGAATATTCTCAAAACCGATACGTCCCGTAGGAGGTCACCTCGGACGTCCCAACTTGCTTAGATAACTACGCTTATCCTGCATAACCTGTATTCCTGTCACCTCATGCCAAAATCGTTCTTCTCAATTCTCATACAACATCGCTCACTAATATGCAACATTTAGCACAAGCTTAGGGGCCATCTTGGAACCACCTAAAATACCACAAATTTTGCAACTTCATCGCAACTCGATTCAGAACCCAATTGATAGCATGAATTATAGTCTATATTTTGGGGTTTGTTCGGACGTTTTATCTTTCATAATCTACATGTTTGTATGTACATTATGTGATTTTACTACCATTTCATCTACCTTTGCGAGAATCGAGGTCTACACCTAGTTTCGTTGTAATTGCAGGTAATATGGTACGTTTTGCATCAAAAAGGAGCAAAAAGAGTCAAGAGTCATTTGGAGCTACATCCAGGAAGCACAGCCATGGATTAAAGATTTACTTTGGAGCTGATTCGAGAGATTTCACATTCTGTCGTGAGATCACCTCGGTTGACCAGAGGTTCACCTCGACCGAGGCTATCCAGAGATGCCGACTCGACCGAGGCGAATACCTAGGACGCGGCGAGAATATTTTATTCTTGGAAGAGATCTTTTAAATTTGGAAAGTGATCTTATATTTTTGGGCTGAGCTTCTGGAAGGAAGGAGATATGCAGAATCATATATTTTACCTATATTTATGGGATAATATCTTCTTAAGATTTATTATCTTTGGAGGTTTATTTTCCTATAAAAAGGGTTGAATTTCCACAATTTGAGGAGGCCGCATACAATCCGCTTACGGCTGGAAATCTCGCATACGACGCAGCAGCCGCAGTATACTCCAATTGGGGAGTTGTTGAAGAACCTTTTTGAAGGTTGAAGGAAGGTTGAAGATCATAGCTTTTTATAGCTTTTTGAAGGGTTTTTGTAAGATTGTCTTCAATTCCTTTCCTTGTTATCTTGTCTTGTTGGATTGCTATCCAAGGAACGCTTGTTTGTGATATTTGATTCAGTTATTGAAGTCTTTTCATTAAATTCTTCTTTGTTCAAATATTCACCTTCTTCCCATATATTCTAATACTTTCATTATGATGATGAGTGGCTAATTTCCTTGTGTGATTCTAGGGTGATTGGCTGAAGGTTGTGGGAAAAACAATGATAGAATGATCTTAGATTCCAGTAGGATCCTGAAAGTTCGAGTCTTTAACCTTAACCCTAAGCATCTCGTTCGGTTGATGAACATCTCGGCCGGGGTGGAATTCTTCTGACCGAGGTGACTTATCCGACCTAAAACAGAAAGTTAAGTGTTAGAGTTTGCTAAATCCTATTCTTATTACATCTTCCTGGTTCAATGCAAGCTTAGGATGAGACTTACCCGGTAATTCCTTAGTTTGTGTATCAACGATCATAAGTGTAGGTAATAAAGGTTTATCCTTTATTGGGGTTCGAGTGTGCTTCCGTCCCATCTTTGTGAGTTAGCCTGAGATTTACCCAGTAAAGGTTGATTCTATTCCCTTAGATGGTATGTTAGTTTGAGGTTATAGTTCTTTATCTTGATTCCTTGAGACTTACCCGGTAATAGGAGTTACGGTTTAGGATTAGTGTGTAGTGAGACTTACCCGGTAATCTACTCAACTTTAGTAACACCTTCCCCACGCAAAAATCTCAGCTTTGTCCGCTTATCTATGGATCTTGAGTTGGAACCACAACTAGATGCTTTAATCCCTAGAATTGCATGTTTGCTTATTTGACATCTTATTCATCTTTGATTGTGTTAATCGCTCTTGTGGTTAGAATTAACGTAGCATACCGTGTTGACTTTGTTTCACCAAGTCCCTGTGATCGACCCCTGGAATTTTCTTGCTTTTACTACGATTGACCCGTACACTGCGGGTTCGCATCCTTGTTTTAAGCTTAAGTCTAGGGTTATAAATTTAAAGCTTGCACACACCGTTTGGAGCGAACAAGTTTTTGGCGCCGTTGCCGGGGACTTGGTCTAGACCGAGCCGGTACGGTTTGCTCTTGGGGCATTTGCCCCGTTTCATCTTACCACTCTACTTGAGTGACTTTTGCAGGTTCTTTCTTAGGTATATGCGAAGAACCCGCGCTGGGAAGGAAATCGTTCCTTACGATCCCGAACCGGAAAAGACATACAAGCGACGCTTAAGAGAAGCGAAAATGGCCCAACAAGACGATCACGATCTTGCGGCCCAATTGAGAGAGACGCAGGAGATGCTACGTCTCAGTAAAGAAGAGCTAAGGCAAGAGAAAGAAGAGAATCAAGCCAAGACTGCAGCAATCGAAGCTGAGATTGCAGCCATTCGGAACCAGATTCTACTTCGACCGATGCAGGATCCAGTAGTTGATCCTCGACCGAGGCAGATTCCAGTACCTGACGTCCCGGTCGATGTACATCCACCTCGGATACCAGTCCGAGATGTTCTTCTTGCAGGAATCCCGCAAACCCTAGGTCAAAGGATGGACCCTAATCAGCAGCTGAGGCGTCCAGGGGTGAACCTAGGAGATCCAGCGGATCATGACTACGAACTTCGACCGCAAGTTCTAGCCATGATTCGCCAATGTCAATTCGGAGGGCTAGAGAAGGAGTCGCCGCATCAACATCTTCAAAACTACGAGATCTTGATGGAGACCTTGCGACCTTCTAGAATTGAAAATAACAACTACAAGCTAAGACCTTTTTACTTTTCTTTAAAAGATAGAGCTCTTACTTGGTATCAATCTCTTCCTCCAGGAAAAATTAGCACATGGGAGGAGATGACTACGGAATTCCTAACCAAATTCTTTCCCCCCTCAAAGACTGCTGAAATGAGAGGAAAGATCAATGCTTTCATCATGAAGGACAAGGAGAGCTTGTCCAAATCTTGGGAGCGGTTCAAGGATATTCTTTTGGATTGCCCACATCATGGGATTCCAAAGATCGAGTTGTTGGAGATCTACTTCAAAGGGCTGGACGGAAACACCCAGTTCAATCTCCAACTACTCTCCGCCGGTACCTTCATGGACATGGCGATTGATGATGCATGGGACTTCATTGAGAAGCAAGCCTTGCACATGGAGAAGTATACCCACCAAGGAGCCGAAGGTGGAGTTAAAAGAGTCAACTTTCAAGAGACTCAACCCAACAACAATCAACTCTCGTCATTGAAGAATGACGTGAAGGAATTAAAAGAGCTCTTGATGGCTCAGACTAAGAGGGAAGAGCAAGGGCAAAGGAACAACAACAACAACGGGTACCGTAACAACAATAACGGTCCCCGAAACAACAACTACAACAACAATAGAGGATCCAACAGCAACAACTGGAGGGCGAATAACCAAAATAACGGTAACAATTATTCAAACTCCAATTCTAATGATTCCTCTAATCCTTTCCTCTCTTCCCCTTCTTCTTCTTCTACTCCATTGAAAAGCCAAGGGCAAGGATCAAGTTCGTCTCAGCCGGAAAAGAAGGACGCAGTTCTGTAGGCAATCTTGATCAAGCTCGGCGCTATGGAGAATTCTATGACTTCATTTTCGAGGGCCCAAAAGTCCCTTGAACAACAACTTGCTAATAGGGCGAATGAAGCGCCAAGAGATCCAGGGAAGCTTCCAGCAAAGACGGAAACTAACCCTAAGGGCCAGTGTATGGCCATAACGACGAGGAGTGGACTCAAAACTGCAGATCCAGTACCTCGCTCGACGCAGACCACCTCGGTCCAGATCCAGTCGAAGAACACCTCGACCGAGATGCCAACCGAGGCAGAGCAACAGAAAGCAGGAGGAACGACAGAAACTTATGTTCCACCTCCTACATATAAACCACCACTTCCATTCCCTCAGTCCAGAGCCAGAGCACATCTAGACAAGCACTTTGGTAAGTTCCTTGACTTGATGAATAAGCTACATATTAACATTCCTTTCCTTGATGCTATTCTAGGTATGCCCGCCTATGGGAAGTTCTTAAAAGAAATCTTATCAAGGAAGAGGAAGCTGGAGGATGTTGGTGAAGTTAGGATGACATCTAAATCTTCGGAACTCATAAAGATCATGAAGGAGAAGATGCCACCTAAATTGAGAGATCCCGGCTCATTTTGCATTCCCATTCAAGTTGGGGATGTCACTTGTGAAGCCCTTTGCGATCTAGGAGCCAGCGTGAGCATCATCCCGCTGGAGCTATGCACTAAGATCGGTCTTGGAGAGCCCAAACCGGTCAAGATCCGACTCTACATGGCGGATCGCTCCATCACCCATCCTGTGGGCATTTTGGAGGACGTTCCGGTCAAGTTAGGTAACTTCTATCTACCTATAGATTTTGTCGTACTTGACATTCCCGCAGATTATCCTGTTCCCATCATTCTCGGGAGGCCATTTCTAGCAACTTCGGGTTGCAATGTGGATTGCAAGAACGCCAAGTTGAAATTCAACGTTGGTGGCGATGAGGTGGAGTTCGCACTACTTGCAGCCATGAAAGGGGAGCAACTAACTGATGATATCTTCAACATCTATGATGAAGAAGAATCAAGAGAATTGGTGAGCTCTATCCTTATTAACGATCCACTCGAAAGAGTTATTAGCTTCAGTTTAATGGAGGAAGGTATAGATGCTTCTTGTGATGCAGATATACAGAGCTTGAAGGCACTGGAAGAGGATCCAGGAGCTAAAACTGAGAAGCTAGTCCAGGAAACGAAGAATTCCAGCCTCGGATCCAGTAGCAGTACCTCGACCGAGGCACCTTCTGGACAGAGCGAGGCGTCTGAAGAACACCTCGGTCAACGCCTTTGTGCCTCGACCGAGGTCGACAGCGAGACGATTCAAACTGAGACTGCATCTAGTCCAGTTTCTGACACCACTCCACTGGAAAGAGGAAGCACAGATCCCTCTCAGAAAGCACCCCCAGTTGTGGAGCTTAAACAACTCCCTAGTCACTTGAGGTATATCTTTCTTGGGCCGGATTCTACTTATCCCGTTATTGTTAGTGCTTCCCTTTCCGATTCTGAATTAACTAAGCTAATGCATGTCCTGAGAAAGCATCGAAAAGCCATAGGTTACACCACGGATGATCTTATTGGCATTAAACCTTCTTTCTGCATGCATAGAATTCTAATGGAAGATAATCATAAGACTTCACGGGAACCTCAAAGACGGTTAAATCCGATCATGAAAAAGGTTATGAAGAAGGAAGTTCTTAAGTTGTTGGATGCAGGTATTATTTATCCTATCTCGGACAGCAAGTGGGTTAGCCCGGTGCATGTCGTTCCGAAGAAAGGAGGGATGACCGTTGTGACGAATAAGAACAACGAGTTGATCCCAACAAGGACCGTTACGGGCTGGAGAGTTTGCATCGACTATAGGAAGCTGAACACGGCTACTCGGAAGGATCATTTTCCGCTTCCCTTCATTGATCAAATGCTCGAACGGTTGGCCCAGCATTCACACTTTTGCTACTTGGACGGCTATAGTGGATTCTTCCAGATTCCTATCCATCCGGATGATCAGGAGAAGACCACTTTCACTTGTCCATGGGGGACGTTTGCCTATCGGAGGATGCCATTTGGATTGTGCAATGCACCAGCTACCTTCCAGCGATGCATGATGGCTATCTTTTCCGAGTACATAGAGGAGATCATGGAGGTATTTATGGATGATTTTTCTGTATATGGTTCCTCTTTTGATGATTGCCTATCTAACCTTACTCTAGTGCTTAAAAGATGTGAAGACACTAACCTTGTTTTGAATTGGGAGAAGTGTCATTTTATGGTTAACGAAGGCATTGTGCTAGGACACCTCGTTTCTAATCGAGGTATTGAGGTCGATCGAGCTAAGATCGAGACTATTGAGAAACTCCCTCATCCTTGTTCTGTTAAAGGTGTGAGGAGTTTTCTCGGGCATGCAGGTTTCTACAGGAGATTCATCAAGGACTTCTCCAAGATTTCTAAACCTCTAACTAACCTCTTGAATAAAGATGTTGTTTTTGAGTTTTCGCAGGAGTGTCTTGATGCTTTTTACAGGATTAAGGAAGCGTTGATCTCCGCTCCCATTATCCAGCCTCCTGATTGGACCTTGCCCTTTGAGGTCATGTGTGACGCTAGCGATGTAGCCGTAGGAGCGGTGCTTGGGCAGAAGAAGGATGGACGGACCACCGCCATTTACTATGCTAGCAAGACGCTAGATGAAGCACAACGCCACTACGCTACCACCGAAAAGGAGTTATTGGCGGTTGTATATGCTTTCGAGAAGTTTCGTTCCTATCTAGTAGGGGCGAAAGTCATTGTCTACACCGACCATGGAGCCATTCGTTACTTGATGGCTAAGAAAGATGCCAAGCCGCGTCTTATTCGATGGATTCTCTTGCTTCAAGAGTTTGACCTAGAGATCCGCGATAAGAAGGGATCCGAGAATTCAGTTGCGGATCACCTCAGCCGGCTACCGGAATCTTCCCGCGAGACGGATAACCCACCCATAGACGATTCATTCCCCGATGAGCACTTGCACGTCTTGGAGCGTTTGATGGATCTACTTACTTCACCCCACGATGGAGGTAAAGTATGGGGTGCGGGCACCTCCCACCTCCTTTGAGATGCATTATGGTCCAGCTAGCGACCTTAAATCAAGCGCTTCTTGGGAGGCAACCCAAGGTATTGCTCTTCTTTCCCGTTTTCTAGTCTAGCTTAGATAGTTTTTGTTTTTGCTTTGCTTTGCTTTGTTTTTGGCGTTCTGGACAGACAACAGGAAGGAGCACATCTGGAAGGACAGAAGTTCGAGAATCTGAGAAGACAGAAGCACCTCGGTCACTATCAGAACATCTCGACCGAGTTGATTCTTGAAGCAACCGAGGCGACTAGGGTTTCTGCAGAACCGCCTCGGTCCACATCACCTCGGTCCAGTCGAGACCATCTCGACCGAGGTGACAGCAGATCCAGTAACAGTATAAAAAGGGAAAAATTACTTTTCACTTTTTCTTACCCCATTTCGACCGCGGCGGACAGAAACACTTCGCTCCTTCGTTTCTCACTCGTTTTCGAAAATTTATGCCTCCAAACTGCAATTGAAGGGTAGAGGAATCGATTGCAACTACAGATCTGCAAGAAATTTGAGTGTTTCGACCGAAACGAGGAAAAAAAAGTTCGAAAACCCTAACTCGTTCGTTTTCTGCAATTTGGGCTTTGGTTGCCCCTGATTCTGTTGAGGAAATCTATAAGTACCCCTTAGGAAGCATCGGTAGTGATTTTAGGGGGAAAAGAACTGAAAATCAGAGAGTGGAAATCGAACTGTCTTCGCCTCGGTCCAGTCGTTCTGCACCTCGGTCGAGGTGATTCTTGGAGTTGTCAGTCGACCGAGGTAGTCTGACAGTGTGTTTTGAAAATGAGTTCTGACAGATTGTTAGCCCTTAGAGATAGATCCTCTCCTTCCCCTTCTTCTTCCTCATCCCGACCTTCTATCCCGGTGATCCATGAGAGACACCGGGTAGATTATAACCGCATTGCTAGTCGTCCAGTTATCGCTCCTAGATTTCTGGACGTTTCTGCCTTTGACTGTCTCCACGTAGATGGAGAGCTTAGGAGGATGATCACCACAGTCGGGCTGGATCAGTTTACTGAGATCCGAGCCCCAGCCTACCTTGAGCCTACCCTCGAGTTTGTCAGTTCCTTCACTTACCTCCCCACAGAGGGGGTTGTGAAGTACCGGTTGATGAACCGGAACTACCTAGTACCTCTTGACTACTGGAGAGACATTTTTGGCTTTCCTACCCCCACCGCTGTAGATTTCCCGACCCGAGCTGTAGCTAGAGAGTTCTGGGGTCAGATTGCCCACATTACGAGTCATGCAGACAGGTGGCGCCCTGGTGATTCCAGGGCGAAGCCTATCTATCATCTAGCTTTTCGGTTGGTGCACAGGATCTTCAGCGAGACGCTTCTGGCGCGTACTGAGACGCCCCAGAAGGTCCGACAGGGTGAGCTCTTCTCTTTATACTGCATGGTCACAGGGGGATACCCTGACTTTGGATTGATGCTGGCAGAGGATCTGCACAGGATCAAGGCCAAGGGGAAGGGGGATATATGCTGCGGAGGGATAGTGACTCATATCGCTAGGTATCAGGATATGGATCTGAGTAGGTGTACCATGGTGGCGGCTGCCAAGCCGCTCGGACTTCAGGAGATGATTACTCGGAGGATTCTGGTTCCCCGAGGACTGACTACACCCTACGTCGCTATGCCATGGGAGCAGACTGCACCTCAGGGCATCAGATGGTCTGCACAGTTCTCTGTCTTCGATCCGCATTACTGGCAGACTGCTTGGGGTCCGCTTATGGAGGATTACAGAGAGGGAGCAGCTGCACCTGCAGAGGAGGCTGAGGAGGCTGAGGATGAGGATGACGACGATGAGACAGTTGATGAGAGAGGAGGCGGCGTCCCGATGGACACAGGGACAGATACTGCTGGGACGAGCGCGCCTCCCATTATTGATTTGGATGAGGATGAGGAGGACACTGAGCCGGCGCCAGCTGAGACTTTTCCAGTCAGGCCCGCTAGGCGCAGGAGGCAGGGAGTTAGGGACAGAGCTGCACACCGACGGATCGATGACCTGACGGATCAGGTTATCGACTCATATGCTGCACTTTCATTGGATATCCGCGAGATGCAGGAGCGGCAGCATCATCAGCACATGATGGCTCAGCTACAGTTCCAGCATATCATGGGCTATCCCTATGATCCGACTCAGTTCCCCTACATACCACCACCACCACCGGATCAGGACTACTGAGGAGCTGCAGGGTTTTATTTATTATATTTTTATGCAGTTCGGCTCTTTATCCGGTGAGTCCTCTTTCATTTAGACTTTTATTATACCCACTGGGAAGTTGTGTCTCAAGTATGGGGTATTTGTCTGTATTATTTGACTACGTGACTACTTGATGTATTCGATACTTTTGATGTATTATATTCATCGGATACTTTCATATTTATGCTTCACTTGCCTTTATATGATTATCTGATATTACATGCATACCTACAGATTATTTGATTGAGAAAAACGTCGAAACCGAACCGAAAAGAATAAAAAAAAAAAAAAATTGGTTTTAAAAAAAAAAAATTTTGACCTCGACCGGGGAGATTCTGGCGAAACGAGGTGTTTCACCTCGGTTGAACCAAGAACACCTCGACCGAGGTGCGTAACAGAAAGTTTTCGAAAACGATTTTGTGTTACCTATCTGGATATGATCTCAGTGAAGATCTTGTTTACCTACTGTTTTTAAATTCTTTGTGTGTTTGAAAGGTTTTATAATATGTTTAAGTTGCTAAATGTTTTGTTTGAAATTATTAGCATGTTTAATACTTTGTTTTTATCCAAGTTATGTTGAATTTGAAGGTTGACACCGCAGGTTAAGTTCTTTCACATTCTTCTTGGAAAGACCAAGGCATTTCATTCTTCTTCTTCTTCTTCTTGATCATGCTTAGCCCCTCATATACATTTTGCCTCCCTTTACCTATCCGGGAATTTGGAAGCAAGCGAAGTGGTGAAAGCAAGTTAAATTTGAGAAGTGAGATGAATGTGAAGTGCTAGAAAGTAATTTTAGGTTTGGGGAAGTCAATCATGAAGATGAGTAACTCGGCACCATTCACATAGCCGGGTGTTTGTGTCTTGCCAAAGTCGGATTGAGCGATATTCCTAACGGGTCATGGTATGTGCATCAAGGGTTTGATGCATCTCGAGAAATTGATGATTGCAGATTTCCTAGGCTTCGGTTATTGTGCACCTCTGTCCATGCATCCCAAAAAGTAAAGTAAAAAGAAAAAAAAAATGCGAAATAAGCAAAGCTTATTGGTGGAAGATGTTGCAAGTCAAAGTGAAGGTGAAGTTCACCCTTTTCCCGGATTCTAGCACCACATTACCTTACATACATCCCTACCCTACACGTTTCTTGACCTTTTCTTTTGAGAAGACCTTGAGACCTTGAGCTTGTTGATTGACTTAGCGGTTTAAACTGAATTATTCATGATTAATTTTGATAATTATGATTTATTATGCATTCTATGATTTTATGCAAAGATGAACAACTTTCTTATATTTATAAAATGTTTTGAGCATATTAAGTTTTTAATTCCAGGAAGTATTCTCTTAGAGTGATCTATGATAGTTGCACACCATAAAATGTTTTTGAAAGATTTTTTTCATTGATTTTCTTGACTTATAATCCATTCTATCTTGTCTTTTATATGAGGAACTTGCTTGGGGACAAGCAAGGGCTAAGTATGGGGTATTTTGATAGCATGAATTATAGTCTATATTTTGGGGTTTGTTCGGACGTTTTATCTTTCATAATCTACATGTTTGTATGTACATTATGTGATTTTACTACCATTTCATCTACCTTTGCGAGAATCGAGGTCTACACCTAGTTTCGTTGTAATTGCAGGTAATATGGTACGTTTTGCATCAAAAAGGAGCAAAAAGAGTCAAGAGTCATTTGGAGCTACATCCAGGAAGCACAGCCATGGATTAAAGATTTACTTTGGAGCTGATTCGAGAGATTTCACATTCTGTCGTGAGATCACCTCGGTTGACCAGAGGTTCACCTCGACCGAGGCGATCCAGAGATGCCGACTCGACCGAGGCGAATACCTAGGACGCGGCGAGAATATTTTATTCTTGGAAGAGATCTTTTAAATTTGGAAAGTGATCTTATATTTTTGGGCTGAGCTTCTGGAAGGAAGGAGATATGCAGAATCATATATTTTACCTATATTTATGGGATAATATCTTCTTAAGATTTATTATCTTTGGAGGTTTATTTTCCTATAAAAAGGGTTGAATTTCCACAATTTGAGGAGGCCGCATACAATCCGCTTACGGCTGGAAATCTCGCATACGACGCAGCAGCCGCAGTATACTCCAATTGGGGAGTTGTTGAAGAACCTTTTTGAAGGTTGAAGGAAGGTTGAAGATCATAGCTTTTTATAGCTTTTTGAAGGGTTTTTGTAAGATTGTCTTCAATTCCTTTCCTTGTTATCTTGTCTTGTTGGATTGCTATCCAAGGAACGCTTGTTTGTGATATTTGATTCAGTTATTGAAGTCTTTTCATTAAATTCTTCTTTGTTCAAATATTCACCTTCTTCCCATATATTCTAATACTTTCATTATGATGATGAGTGGCTAATTTCCTTGTGTGATTCTAGGGTGATTGGCTGAAGGTTGTGGGAAAAACAATGATAGAATGATCTTAGATTCCAGTAGGATCCTGAAAGTTCGAGTCTTTAACCTTAACCCTAAGCATCTCGTTCGGTTGATGAACATCTCGGCCGGGGTGGAATTCTTCTGACCGAGGTGACTTATCCGACCTAAAACAGAAAGTTAAGTGTTAGAGTTTGCTAAATCCTATTCTTATTACATCTTCCTGGTTCAATGCAAGCTTAGGATGAGACTTACCCGGTAATTCCTTAGTTTGTGTATCAACGATCATAAGTGTAGGTAATAAAGGTTTATCCTTTATTGGGGTTCGAGTGTGCTTCCGTCCCATCTTTGTGAGTTAGCCTGAGACTTACCCGGTAAAGGTTGATTCTATTCCCTTAGATGGTATGTTAGTTTGAGGTTATAGTTCTTTATCTTGATTCCTTGAGACTTACCCGGTAATAGGAGTTACGGTTTAGGATTAGTGTGTAGTGAGACTTACCCGGTAATCTACTCCACTTTAGTAACACCTTCCCCACGCAAAAATCTCAGCTTTGTCCGCTTATCTATGGATCTTGAGTTGGAACCACAACTAGATACTTTAATCCCTAGAATTGCATGTTTGCTTATTTGACATCTTATTCATCTTTGATTGTGTTAATCGCTCTTGTGGTTAGAATTAACGTAGTATACCGTGTTGACTTTGTTTCACCAAGTCCCTGTGATCGACCCCTGGAATTTTCTTGCTTTTACTACGATTGACCCGTACACTGCGGGTTCGCATCCTTGTTTTAAGCTTAAGTCTAGGGTTATAAATTTAAAGCTTGCACACACCGTTTGGAGCGAACACCAATGGATACTCATCTACGTAAACTTCAACTCCTCAATCCCACTCGTGATCTCAAATGGCTTCACTACACTTGTAGTGCAATCTCGGCCCTCGATGCCGCCTTACAAAGGTCCTTTTTCCTTTCTTTACCCAACTCGGTGACATCTCGACTACAAATCGGTCTAAGCAAACATTGTAACCACCTGAAACTTGCTATAATGAGTCGTCCACTACGGGGTAAAGGTATTGTCCTCCTTGGTAGGCTTACGCATTTCTTTATAGCTTAAAGCACAACTTTCCGACTCGTATCTTTCCTCAAAACTCGTATCAGAGTGCCCTGAGGGGATGACCGGAAGATATTCTCCATTCCAAACCACTAAAACTTCTAACTCACGAATTCTCAAGTACCATCACCTTAAGATTAGAGATTATACGTTACTATATCCTTGGTATACCGTTTAACATCATTGCCACCATGGCTCCTTCGGGTGAGTCTAGAAACTTGACTCATCTCTTTTTCGTGGTAACATATCATCCGTTTCGTACCATGCATCCTCCATAAACTCCCGTTTACGTACCAACACCATGAAACCTTACCTTCTTCTTTATCCACTAGATCCCTATATCATGCTTGAACCCTTTTAAGGTTCCAATCCGCGCCATTCCTCCATATGCCAATCTCGAGACCACAATCATGCTCCCGTTGATGTACTTCTTTACTATCGTCATTGGACCATTCGGAACTCGAAGCTCTTGTTACCGTTCCTGTATATTGTCCACTTGAGGTTAAACCTACCATCTACAATTCCTCCATAGGCAACCCGCACTTTATGCGTTCTCGTTTATCACCGTTAAGCTTATGGTTGACCTCCTATAAGGTCAACGACTTACCATTCTTCTATACTTTATGTCACTATTCTCACGAAGGTTACCCTCCTTGGGGTACTCCATCTCAACTCCGTCTGTCCTTTTCAAATTCCGTAATTTCTTCCTCTACCAAGGGAACCATACTCTTCTCGGCCCTGCGTGCCGTATAAATCGCCTTCATAGGCTTAACTGCGCCTCATGATATCTTGTAAGCGTGTCTCCTCAAAATATTTAACGTTACTCAGCAGCCTCTCGCATTCCTCTTGATGGTTATCTTACGTCTTTTCATAACTAAAGTCCCTTGTTGCATCACTCCTCTTATCGGGATCAAGTCTACTCACCCTTCTTTCTTCTCGGCGTACTTATCCTTATCGCCATAACGGGAGCCGGTCAACTCCACTGGAATTCTCACCATGTCCTTCTACTCATGGCTCTTGTAATGCAAGCACTTCACTGATTGGTACCTCATAAGCTTAACTTACGGTATCTTTGGTCTTTCGCAAAAGGTTTCACTCTTCTCATCTTGACTCCAATGCTTAGGAGTGTCTAAGGAACTTCACATCTTCATGGAATACCAGCATTGACCTTGTTAGAATGTACTCAACTCCTCCTCGATTCGTATCTTTAGTTGTCCACACGTTTCTTGGAAGATTTTAAGATCGTTATCTCCATTGGTCTTGTTGTCGTTTAATCATGGCTTCTTTAGAGCCGCTGCTATATTTTAATGTTGCTCCCTTTTCTCGTATTGCTTCCATCTTGATTCCTTTGAAGTTGTCTAGAACTTCCTTTTACTTAGTTGTCCTTTGTTTACATCACCTCTACTCCTCCTCTTCGACATCCTTCTAAAGGAATTCAAGAATTGTCATGGTGTTCGTTAGCACGAAAAGCTCAACTCGATACTTGAGCGTATGAACGCTATCCCACGTAGACGACGTCATCTTAAAGGTGATGATATCATATAATCACCTTTTCTATAAGGTCCCATATCTCCATAAGCTACTATATATAATAAGAATCCGTATATAAGACTATATAAGTCCTATGTCCATATTACTACTCATACAACACATCCCGCAATTCCTTACAATAATACAAGGTCCAAACATGTACTATAGTCCACCTATACAATACACATCTACATATATATATATACATAGCTATGTACATACAAATCCAAAAACAATCCTAAGTCCATATATATATATATATATATATATATATATATATATATATATATATATATATATATATATATATATATATATATATATATATATATATATATATATATATATATATATATATATATATATATATATATATATAACTATACATATATTTATATCAAATCCAACAATCTATTTCGCAGAGGTTTACGGAAGGAGTGGTGGTCCCGTACATTCTAACCCAATCCCGACTCATGCATATGAATTTTGAAAACGAAAAGTCCGAACCCGTGGGGGTTCTGTTTATTCGTCATTCGGCCTTTAGAAGGTTGCGAGTGCCATTGTTGTCAACCTAGGGCTCTGATACCACTTTGTAAGACCCCGAATCCGCGAGATATCGGAATGCTACGAGCGAGACCACACAATGGGTCCCGACCCTTAGCCTGACAACAATCTCACCGCACCTTTCCAACATGGCACAAATAAAGGCGAAAAACTCCAAATAGTTTATAATGTATGCAAGAAAAGAAAGGAAGGGATACAAGTTGGAAACTCAGTCGAGTCTTCAAAACGACATAAAACGTAAAGGAACCCAAAACATACAACAAGGCATAATCTTACATTACAAGGAAAAACCCTAAAAACGCCCCTGTCCTATAATGTACGGAGACCACTCGGCTGTCTACTCCTCCACCTCACTCGGCGGCATCCCTAACCTACAAGACATCTAAACATAACGATTTAAAACCGTTAGCTCACATTCTAGGCATTATCAGAATAATATGGCACAAACACACATGGGACCATAAAACACACAACATATACATTCATTACTTAATATCTTTTTAGGTTATTTCATATCTAATCCATTCGTTCATGTGTTACACGAGAGTCAGATAACTCTCTCCTCTGTCCCCGTCTAACCGACAGGAGTGTGGCAGCACTCAACCCGTATACCCTGAGGGAGTGATGAAGAAGCCCGCCTGTATACCATGTATGGCCTCGTCGTAGAGATCCTCCCAGTCACCCACGGGAGCTGGGCAGTGATGTCACCACCCGATAATAATAGTAACGATGAGCCAATAATAAATAAGGTCAAGTAGATCCTAATGCGTTTTCATGCTCAAAAGCGATAAACACACCACGATAATATATCCAAATAATGCATAAAAATGGCTAAGTAATTAGGGCAAAAATCCCTTCTTCAACCTTCAAACTGGACGCAGCAGAGGAGGAGAAAAACTGGGCGGAGAAGAGGTCTATGAGGGCGGCGGCGCAAGGCTGCTTGGATCCGGCAACGAGGCGAGGGGGCTGGGAGTCGTCTGGTGGTCCGGCGTGGTTGGCAGCGACTCCGCCGGTTGCTGCCCCAATCTAACGATTGCAGAGAAGATGCGAAGGGAAGGAAGAAGGCGGCTCCAGAGGTGGTTCGATGCAAGCGGCGGAGAGGCTGGCAACGGTGGCGAACACAGGGGCTGAAGACAGCGGCATCAGGGCTTCTCTCCGGCAACTAGGGACTGCTGCAACAAATGAAAAGGGACGGTTGTGTGACGGGGAGAGATGGGAGAAGCAGAGGGAGAGATAGAGCGTGTGAGAGAAGTGAGAGGGGCTGCTGCTAGGGGTCATCATCCGAAGGGGGAGGTCGAGGGGTCGTTGGGGACAGCAGGCGCGGAGGGCGAAGGGTCGGCCGGCCCTAGCCTTGGCTGGGAGGCTGCTGCAGTTCTCACCAACCGCAAGCGACACAGCAGAAGAAGACAAGGGAAAAAAAGAAAAGGAGAGAAAGAAAAAGAAAAAGAAAAGGGAAAGAGAATTTAAAATAAATAAATAAATAAAATAATAAAAGAAAATGAATTTAAAATGAATACGATATATACTCGATTTAAATATACCGGATCCGAAATTTTTCTGAACTTTTCCGTAAAATTATTTTGTGGAATATATATAAATCAAATATATGCAAATATAGTTGTAATAGTATGATTGCCGATATAGAAATCGTTCTCGTAAAATATGTAGGAGATTAAAATAATAATTTACAATGGATTATATATGAATATGAAATATACCGATACATACATATATACTCGAAAAAACATTTTAGGCTATTAAAATATCGATAAAAGCCAAAATGAATAAAAATCGCAAACGCGTCAAAATTTGGGGCATTACACGCATTCTACCTTCATTGTTAAAAAACAAATATATCTAGCAACTTTATTGTTGGTTGAATTCATGATGTCAAACTATTGCAAATAGTGTGCATGTCTTTTCCAGATTTTTATCTTGGTAAGATATTTGAGCGTATAGTTATTTTCATTTGATAGCAAAACTATCAACAATATTTGGGCAACTTTCTGTACTACCAATATTTATCTCTTTGGGTTTTATAGTTCTTGCTGCACTTGTTCTGCAGGTCAAGGTTCTATTACTCATATTGATGGATTTATGTAAGCGCACAATCAGTCTAGCACACCCTCTGCCTGTGTCCCAGGTATGGAGCCCTAACATCCAGATCCGCATACAATATATCAACGGGAATTACAGTGTTACCTGAGCTTGTAGAAGCTTCTCTCAGCCCACATATGTAGGTAATTTAGCATTTTGTTGCGTCTCAATAAATGTGAATTGATAGCATTTACAATTTACCTCATAGGATTTTGATGAAGCTATCTTAGAGTTATCATTGAGAAGATATTAGTTATGTATTTTTGGTAAGATTTTTTAAAGGCAAGTTGTCTATCCCTTTCCTTGTTCAGTGTTTGTCAGACACCTTCATGGTTCCATTTGCATATGTCTACTGTAATAATGATTGAAGGAAGAAATGTATTGAACCTTGAGGTATCTGCTGGCCATGCATTTAGATCTTATATGAAACTTGCTTGGTATGAAGATCTCCTATTTCAGTTTTTGATTTTAGGTATTTCCTATTTTTGATAATTGTTGGGTTTTTGTTTGTCTTTAGGGTTTAGCTGGTTGTACTTTTTATTATTGTTTTTATTTCATCAATTTAATGGGTGTCCTTCTTTGCTCATTGTTATTGCGTTGTATTACTACTTTCTTGCTTATTTTCAAGTTTGAAATAGAACTTTTAGATTCATGTTAACGTGCTACCTTAATCTTGAAGATATCGTGATAGGTATAATGCTTCAGGTGTGAAATTTCTATGCCTTTTGATTCATTAACATATGACCAGTTAGATTTGAGTAAATAGGTCTTGCCATATTGCTTCGACTCCTTAAAAAATGCATGTGTTATAGACTTATAACTAGTCTTGTATCATGAGTTCAACTTTTAGCTAAGTATATTGTTGTTTCAGGTTTTTTGATGTCGAATATAAATGATAATTAAGGTTCGTATCAAGCTTAATTGTCAAAGAGAGAGAGAGAGCACGGCACAAACAATTGTTTATCTTGATCATGACTGTATTTAGCTGGTGTTCGTGCTCTTTTATTGTCATATAATCTTCTTGTGGAGATCGACTGAGTCTCCTGTTAGAGCTATTTGTTCGTGGTTTTGCCGCATCACGTACTTGGTAATATCTCTTACTGGTTTGTTTTGGCATGCAAGAATGTGAGATGTAAAACCGAGAAGCATAATATGTACTGAATTCGGAACATCATGTCATTGTTTCATACAAGGCTAAATTAAAATTCATGTATGGTGCATCATTTAAGTTCCTCGGTTCTTATTCATAGATTACAAGTTGTTTTTCATAGATCACTGAAGTTGTATGTATACAGATTTCTGTGACCAATGGGGCCCGATCTCGAGTCATGGGGAGATGGAGAGTAGCATATGTAATTATTAAATAGGAGCAACTCGATGAAACAAGTATTAGTGTAGTTACCTTTTTTTTTTTGCTATGTATGTCGTACTTAAACCATAAAGTCAACTTTTCATTTTAGTATAACACCGAGCTCATTTATATGTAACGCTTCCTTATCTCGATCATTTAATGATAAATTTTACGATTTGTTTTAATAAAATAGTTTCTCCTTTTGACCGTTGACCGACATAATTTACGATTATAAATCACGGTGCGCGTGCGTAGCACGCACGTCCATACTAGTGTAGTAAAAAAAAACTCTTTTTTTATATATATATATATATATGGCATATGATTGTAGGACGAATCAATATTATGTGCTCAATTTGTGTTTGCATGTGTTTTTAAGGAGATCCAAATTTGTGTACTCCATCTCTCTAAATATGGCTTCAAGTTTGTGTATTCATTTTTCAGTTTTGCATGTGTATTTAGGAAGATACATGTACATAATATAGATTTTTTAACAAAAAACTATACACGAGTACATAAGACCAACAATCAATACATAATTTCGTAGCTAATACACAATTTGATATCATACATAAGTCTATCACAAAACACACAAATAATGTGCATAATATTATCAGACAATACATAACAAACATTACATAACATTGTATGCAATACTATTGTACATAAACTTAATTACATTATCAGCGTGTGTACATAATTACATATCATACATAAATCTTTCTCAAACACACAATAAAGACACAATATAAACATACATTACTTAACAGACATTTTGTAATACGTCAAGTTCTGGGAACTCGAAGCGTTACGGGCTAGGACCTCCCAATGGGTCTTGACCCTCAGAGTAGCAATGACACAACATATCTTACAACAAGGCACAAACAAATGAACACCAAAACTCAATATAAAACCAAAGGTTTAAACAAAAGGAAGTGTAAAAGAACTGTAGCCGAGTTCAAAACATAAGGGAAAACAACAACATAAACCCGATCTCGTTCTATAATGTACGGGAACCCCGACTGACCACACTGTCCGGATCACTCAATAGAATCCTGAACCTGTGGAACATCTACAACATCGGTATAAACCGTTAGCTAACATTCTAGATATCAGAAAGAACGTAAGGGCAAAAACACACATAAGGTAAAGTAAACATATATCATGCTCGCACACAACTGGTTATTATGTTTAATTAAGTTATCCATTACTAACTCAACTTCTTTTCTCGCATTAGAATCTCCCGAAACTCGCCTCCGTTTCTGTCTACCAATAGGAATGGATCAATACTATCCGTTACCTGCAGGTCTGGGTTGCAAGAGCACATTCTAGTCTCGTGTAGAACTAGACAAGTGGTCACCGCCCGGTTATCATACACTTGGGTTAATTAAGGTTATAAAGGTGAATCCTATTCCGGTTATCCGTTATAACATGATAACAACACAAACAAGTCAAAACACTCAAACCAATATACGGAATGAAGCTAAGTAAGTCCAAGGGACTTACCTCACTCGAAGGTAATCTAAAAGCTCAACAACAACTCAGAGAACAACTCAGTTCCCTCAGGAAAGGAGTAAGGAAAACCTGTTCACATAAGGCAACACGAATCAGGAACGAAACGGTTACTAGAAGTCTATAACTTCTAGTCTCAATGATCTTTAAGAGATCTCGACAAGCTAAGGGTTTAACCTTAGTCTTACAGAATACTTAGAGGCAAAGAACAACCATAAGAATCAAGGAAAGGAATGAGGAAAGCAAGGAAGGATGCAACTCACAAGAACAAGAGTTACTATAAAAGGAACCGCAGGGGCGACGGAACAAGGCGCAAGGGTGGCTTGCCGTGGGGGCGGGTATGTGCAGCCGTGGGGGCGGGTATGTGCAGCCGTGGGGGCGGTGCACTGACAGAAGACGCTGTCGGGGTTTCTTCTCGACAGAAACTCTCAATAAGGGATCCAAAGCTCGAACCTTTGATCAAACTATACCAAGACTCAACCAAAAAAGCCTGAGAACTGCAACACATCAACAACGAGGATGCTAACAAGAATCAAGGTTCAAACTTGATTTTCGAAGAAGAAGAAAAAGGAAGAACGAAAGAAAACGAAACAAAATGATGGACATAGAGCCACAACATGAACGTGATGAAGAACAAGGGAGGAAGAACTTACACGTTCAGCAAGATCATAGGAAGCAAGGCTGCAGTATCAAGGGTTGAAGAAAGCGTAAGTAAAAAACGGGAAAAAGAAGAAAAGATGGGAATATATAGAGAAGGGATGGAAAGATAGATAGAAAGGATGTTCTAGGGTTAGAAGAAGATAAGGAAGCCGACCCATAAGATAGAAGATCGAATCTTCTATCTATGAAAAGAAAATTAAAAAGAACGAAAGAAACATCTGGTGCGATCTGTTGTCAGCCGCAGGGGCGGCTGACCCTACCGCGGGTGCGGCTTGCCGCAGGGGAAGTACACTTCACTACTAGGGTGGTGAAGGCGAAAGACTGGGTTCTTACATCACATCCCCCTAAAAAGAAGTTTCATCCTGAAACTTACAACAAGCCAAAATATCACAAAACAACCAAACGCGGGACACAACTCATATATTCCCACTCAGGGCACGTAACTCAAAACGTCACAAAAGCGTACGCAACTCAACAAAGGGAAAACCGAAACACACACTATGATAAAGGTGCATCAAGCTCACCGTAAAAATTTGGATATTTCCTCTGGATACTATCCTCTATCTCCCAAGTCACCTCATCAGCTCCTCGCATAGACCGCTGAATCTTAACATCGGTATGTCCTTCGAACGCAAGCTTCTCGTGCTACGTTCTAAGACGGCTATCGGATGCTCAACGAACGTGTGGTCTAGCTCGACACCTAGATCCTCATGATGGACGATATGTCTCGGGTCCGGTATGTACTCCCGTAACTGAGATACATGGAAGACAAGGTGAAAACCCTCAAGACTTGGTGGCAGAGCAAGTTTGTATGCTGCCTCTCCAACTCACTCAAGACTCTCGAACGGTACAATATATCTGGGACTCGGCTTCCCCTTGATACCGAAACGTTTGATGCCTCGTGTCGGGGATACTCTCAACCAAACCTGAGCTCCAACTCTGAACTCCAAAGGTCAGCATCTCATATCTGCATAAGACTTCTGCTGACTTTGCGCTGCTAACATCCGCTCACGGATCACCGCTACTCGAGCCATGTCATCATTAATATGCTCAGGTGCTACTCCGCTAGCACTACTCGGCTCATCCCAACACAACGGTGTACGACATCTCTGTCTGTATAAAGCCTCATAAGGAGCCATCCTTATCGACGTGTGCCAACTGTTGTGAAAAATCTACTAAGGGAAGGTGATATGGCCACACATGTCCCTAGTCTAGCACACATGCTCTCAACATGTTCTCTAGAGTCTTGATCGTCCGCTCGGACTGACCATCGGTCTGAGGATGATAAGTAGTCATGAACTATAGACTCGCACCTAGGACGGCATGCACAACTGCCATGACCTCAAAGTGAATCGTCCGTCTCTATTAGAGACTATAGTCCTTGATACTCCATGAAGTCTCACTATTTGCCTAGTGAACTCCTCTGCCAATCGACTTACCGGCCACGTCTCCTTGATCGGAATGAAACACGTGGTCTTCGCCAGCCTATCTACTCTCATCCATATAGCATCAAAGCCTCGACTCCGTCTCAAACCGGTAAAAAAGTCCATCAAGATGTCTTACCACTTTTATTGAGGGACGGGAAGTGGGTGTAGCTCTCCTCATGGTCGATGACGGTAGATCTTGACCTGCTGATAGGTTGCACTTTGAGCTACATATCTTGTACATTTGGCTCCAGACCTCCCCACCAGAATGAGCATCTGATATCCCGATACATCTTACTCGCACCAGGGTGCACTAAGTATGGTGAAGAATGAGCCTCTTGGAGGATCCTCTGTCTCAACTCTCGATCTGACGGCACATATACAAGCTCTTGGCATCTTAAGATCCCATCGGCACCAACTGCAAACTGAGGCTCCTCTCCTCGAGATATCCGGTCTCAGATCTGTGTCAAAGCGGGACAACCTTCCTGCTTCTATCGGATCTCAGCCAACGGATCAGGTACTCTCTTCAAGGTGGATAGGTGGCTGTTGGAATCCGGAAAGTGGATGTCCATCTCTAACCATGCAAGATCTCGATGTAACTGTGGCTGAGCTGTCAGCCTAGCAATCGCCATCTCCTGGGAAGTCTTCCTACTAAGGGCATCAACTACCACATTTTGCCTTCCCCGGGTGGTTAAGTTCTCAAGATCAAAGTCCTTGATCAACTCTAACCATCTCCTCTAGCGGTTATTCAACTCCCGTTGAGTGAATATGTACTTCAGACTCTTATGGTATGAGAATATCTGACACGTAGCTCCGTACAGATAATGTCTCCAAATCTTCAAAGCATGAACCACAACAACCAACTCAAGATCATGGGTAGGGTAATTCTCCTCATACGTCTTCAGCTACCTCGACGCGTAAGCAATCACCTTACCCCCTCTGCATTAGAACACATCCCAAGCCGAGCTTGGATGCGTCCCTATAAACCACAAAGTCCTCAATGCCCTCTGACCGAGCTGATATAGGAGTAGAGGTCAACCTCTTCTTCATCTCCTCGAAGCTTTACACGCACGGCTCGGACCACACGAATCTTGTAGACTTCCGCACCAAGGAAGTGAGCGGTCGGGCAATAACTGAAAAGCCCTCAACAAAATGCTGGTAGTAGCCCGCCAATCCTAAGAAGTTGCGTACTTCCTTGACGTTCTTAGGAGGTTGCCAAGATGCTACTGACTCGATCTTCGCCGGATCTACCTTGATCCCTTCAACTAAAACGATGTGACCGAGGAATGCTACCTCGGACATCCAAAACTTGCACTTAGGGAGCTTGGCGTAAAGCTCTCTATCCTATAAGACCTGAAGAACGATCCTCAAGTATCCTGCATGTTCCTCTCTACTGCAAAAGTACACCAGAATGCCATCTATGAAGACAACTACAAATTGGTCTAGGAAGTCGATGAAGATGCTATTCATCAACTCCATGAAAACTATGGCGCATTCGTGAGCCCAAAAAGCATCACCACAAACTCGTAGTTTTCATATCTGGTCCGAAATGCTGTCTTTATTATATCCTGTTTTCTCACCCTCAGCTGGTGATATCGTGATCTCATATTGATCCGTGAAAACACTAAAACTTCATGTAGCTGATCCAAAAGGTCGTCGATACGGGAGAATGGGTACTTATTCTTGGTCATAACCTTGTTAAGCCCTCGGTAGTCGATACATAACCTCATTGACCCGTCTTTTTTCCTGACGAAGAAAATTGGTGTGCCCTAAGGAGATACACTAGGGCGGATGAAGCCCTTCTCTGCTAACTCCTCGAGCTGCTTCTTAAGCTCAAATATCTCGATAGGCGCCATACGGTAAGGAACCTTAGAGATTGGTCTCGTACCGGGATTTAGATCAATGCCAAAGTCTATACTCCTCTGTGGAGGTAAACCTGATGGCTCTCCAAGGACGTCGGAAAACTTGCAAGCTACTGGAATCTCCTCCAAAGCTGGGCTCGTACTATCCTTCACGGTATAGCACTAAAAAGCCTCACATCCTTGACCGATAAGTCTCGTAGCTCAGACTGCACTTATGACTGTACCGGTCTTTCCAAGATCCCATCCTCTGAAGATCTCAACATGTCTTGCATCTGTAGTTACCGTCACTATCCTCTTGCCGATATCCAAAATTACTTGATGTCGATCCATCCAATCCATGCCCATAATGACTTCTTAATGTACTAAGTACATGACGAAGAAGTACCAGCTGGCTAATCGCAACCTCTCAATCTAATAGGGCAATCCCGAACCTCTAATGTACCTCTAATCTTACCCCCACCGGGTAATCCTATAAAGAAGGGTTACCTTCTACGGTAACTAATGCCAATCTATCTACACAAGCATCAAATATAAAAGAATGCGTAGCACCGGTATCGCAAATAACTCAGACAGGAAAACCATTAATGTGAATGGTACCTGTGGGCGTTGGTGTTATTGGCTCTACAACACTCCTCAGCTCATAAACTCTGGCTGATTCGTCTTTGGTGTTTGTAGAACCACCAACTCATCCTCTATCCCTCTCTTGTCCCGGAGTGGAACCCTAAGGAGCGGTAGAACCAAGAACTCTCTACTGCTATTGTTGTTGATATTGAGGTCTCCATTCACCTCCTGCAACACTGGTGGGTGAAGATTCCTGCTGTGATAGCGCCTTGCCCTGCTGGCAAAAGGCAGCTCTTGTCCTGGCTTTCCAGAAGAAAAGCATGTCACTGCGGGCTTCTTGCAATCAGCTCGAATGTGTTCAGCACCTCCGCAGTTATGACACTATCATCCTCCGTCAGAACTCTGTTAGAAACCAGAACGTCCCGGTGTTTGACTACACCCAAACCCAACTACTCCAGCTCAAACACTGGCTGATCCAGTCCTCTTTCTCTTCTCAAGACCTTCTGTCTTAGAAGTTCTCCTCTGACCCGATTGGTCTCTCTCATAAGCAAATGCTCTATCTTGATAGTCCATCAAAGAATCATAATGGAAACCAGCAAGATAAGAGCGTGTCGACTCCCTCAACCTCCGAGAGAACAGGTAAACATGATGATCATCAGGTGGTGCAAACGGACTCAACAAAGATAGCTCATCCTGGAACTTGATGATCTCAAAAATAAGCAAATCATCGAATCCAACCTCAAGGAAATCCCAAAGACGATCACTCCTCATGGCTGTAGGACAGTATCGATTACTGATCCCAACTTCATCTGCTCATAACTGGCGACCTTACTGTGAGCTGTCCTCCACAAAGAATGAGCCTGATCCTTCAGCAGTGTTTGTGCTATGTTGACTCGACGTTCCTCTGGGTAACCGATCATCTCCATAGCAGATTCCAGCTATCCTAGCCACAACTCCACCTCCAATCCAGTCTTTCCCAAGAAACAGGGAACCTTCAGGTGGTCGAAAGCCTTAAACCAACTATCGGGCTTCGACTCTCTTGCCTCAGCCGGAACCCTAGCAACCTCAACAACTCTAGCAGGTGCAATCACAACCTGCGTAACTCTCTACAAAACATCATCTGATCTCGCGGGAATAGGCGGTACTGGTGCAGGTCCTCCAGTCCTAATAGCCTGCTCAACTCTTTGCACGTAGTCACGGTATGTATAAGCTCCTATAGACACTCGACCAGACTTTGTCGATGTCTCTCTTTGTAACACCCTAAGTTTTGGGAACTCGAAGCGTTATGGGCTAGGACCTCACAATGGGTCCCGACCCTCAGAGTAACAACAGCACAACGAATCTTATAACAAGGCACAGATAAATGAAAACCAAAACTCAATATAAAACCAAAGGTTTAAACAAAGGGAAGTGTAAAAGACTCATAGCCGAGTTCAAAACAAAAGGGAAATCAACAACATAAACATAAACCCGATCTCGTCCTATAATGTACGAAAACCCCAATTGACCACACTGTCCAGATCACTCAGCAGCATCCTGAACCTGTGGAACATCTACAACATCTGTATAAACCGTTAGCTAACATTCTAGATATCAAAAAGAGCATAAAGGCACAAACACACATAAGGTAAAGAAAAATTTAGCGTGCTTGCACTCAACCGGTTATTATCTTTCTTAAAGCTATCCATTACTAATTCAACTTCTTTTGTCACACAAGAATCTCTCGAAACTCGCCTCCGCTTCCGTCTACCAATAGGAATAGATTTGTACTATTCGTTACCTATGAGCCTGGGTTGCAAGAGCACATTCTAGTCTCCAGTAGAACTAGACAAGTGGTCACCGCCCGGTTATCATACACTTGGGCCAGTTAAGGTTATAAAGGGTGAGTCCTATTCCGGTTATCAATTTTAACAACAATAAACAAGCAAACAAGCCAAAACACTCAAACCAATATACGGAATGAAGCTAAGTAAGTCAAGGGACTTACCTTAATCGAAGATAATCTAAAAGCTCAACAACAACTGAGAGAACGATTCAGTTTCCTTAGGAAAGGAGCAACAAAAGACTGTTCACAAAAGCATCACGAATCAGGAACAAAACGGTTGCTAGAAGTCTATAACTTCTAGTCTCAATGATCTCTAAGAGATATCCACAAGCTAAGGTCTCACCTTAGTCTTACAGAACACCCAGGGGGCAAAGAACAACCATAAGAATCAAGGAAAGGAACGAGGAAAGCAAGGAAGAAAGCAACTCACAAGAACGGGAGTTAGTGCACATAAACCGCAGGGGCGGTCGGACAAGGCGCAGGGGCGGCAACCCGCGGGGCGGATCTTTGACAGAAGTGACTGTCAGCTTCTCGATGATAGTAAAAACAACACAAGAACAAAGCTTGCTCTTTCGACACTCTTACACTTCACAACTCTACCAGGGGAGCCTGTGAACGACAACATATCAACAATGGAACACTCCACAAGATTAATGGCTCAAGCTTGATCCTTGGAGAAGAAGAAAAGGGATGAACGAATAAGAAAAACGAAATATAAGGGAAAGGCATCCAGCAACTACATGAACGTGATGAAGAACTCAAAGGAGAAGACTTACACGTTCAGTAAGATCACAAGAAGAAAGGGATTCGGCTGCAGCTTCAGTGTTGGAGCAAAGCGTAAGAAAGAAATGGAAAAAAGAAGAAAAGATGAGAATATATAGAGAAGGGTTGGAAAGATAGATAGAAAGGGCGTTCTAGGGTTAGAAGAAGATAAGGAAGCCGGCCCATAAGATAGAAGATCGGATATTCTATCTATGGAAGGAAGATAAAACGAACGAAAACAGATCGGGTATGATCTGCAGGGTATCCGCAAGGGCTGATGGCCTCAGCCGCAGGGGCGGCCAACCGCGGGATGGCCCCTTGTCACCGCGGGGGCTGTGACAGATACAAAGGCCGCAGGGGAAGCTTTCTTCACCGCAGGGGCGGTGAAGGTGAAAATTGGGATCTTACACTCTCCGTGCTCCACACCTAACAACGGTCCAGTTCCCAACCTCAGGAACAACGAACTCAACAACTTCCTCAGTAAATGCCTCAACGATAGGCAGGTTAGCAACTAGCGCTTGGCCCCGACCTCTAGCTAGTGGAGGTCTCCCTACACGTCCTCGTTCACGGAAGGTAGGTGGAAGAGGTGGTCGACCCCTTTCTCGCCCCTTAACAAATGTAGCTCTAGTACGTGCCATCTGCAATAGGGATATAGATCTATAAGACTATGTATAAGGTCACGCTACACCTAAAGCAGAAATCCAGGAAAACACATATAAAGGCCAACATATAAGAAACTACACTGCTGAGATCCGCGGAGGTAATGGTGGTCGCTCAACATCTATCCCAGACCGACAAGTTTAAAACAAAACCCCCCTTTTAAAAATGTAGACCCCTTGCGGGTTTTGTTTATTTATCTATCCGGCCTTTAGAAGATTTTGAGTGTCATTGTTGCCAACCTAGACCTTTGATGCCATATTGTAGCACCCCAAATTCTGGGAACTCGAAGCCTTATAGGCGAGGACCTCACAATGGATCCTGGCCCTCAAAGTAGCAACGACACAACGGATCTTACAACAAGGCACATACAAATGAAATACAAAACTCAATGTAAACCTAAATGTTTAAACAAAAGGAAGCGTAAAAGACTCGCAGCCAAGTACAAAACAAAAGGGAAAGCAACAACATAAACATAAACCCGATCCCGTCCTATAATGTACGGGAACCCCGACTGACCACACCGTAGGGATCACTCAGCAGCATCTTGAACTTGTGGAGCATCTACATCATCGGTATAAACCGTTAGATAACATTCTAGACATCAAAAAGAACGTAAGGGAAAAAACACACATAAGGTAAAGTAAACATATAGCATGTTCGCACTCAACCGGTTATTATATTTCATTAAGTTATCCATTACTAATTCAACTTATTTTCTCACACGAGAATCTCCCGATACTTGCCTCCTTTTCCGTCTACCAACAGGAATAGATCAATAATATCCGTTACCTGCGGGCCTGGGTTGCAAGAGAGCATTCTAGTCTCGTGTAGAACTAGACAAGTGGTCATTGTCCGGTTATCATACACTTGTGCCAATTAAGGTTATAAAGGTAAATCCTATTCCGGTTATCCATTATAACATGATAACAACACAAATATGCCAAAACATTCAAACCAATATATGGAATGAAGCTAGTAAGTCCAAGGGACTTACCTTACTCGAAGGTAATCTAAAAGCTCAACAACAACTTAGAGAACAACTCAGTTCCGTCAAGAAAGGAGCAAGGAAAGCCTGCTCACACAAGGCATCACGAATCAGGAACAAAACGGTTGCTATAAGTATATAACTTCTAGTCTCAATGATCTTTAAGAGATCTCAACAAGCTAAAGACTCAACCTTAGTCTTATAGAACACTTAGGGGCAAAGAACAACCATAAAAATCAAGGAAAGGAACGAGGAAAGCAAGGAAGGAAGAAACTCACGATAACGAGAGTTACTACAGAAGGAACCGCAGGGGCGGCGGAGCAAGGCGCAAGGGGCGGCTTGCCGCGGGGACGGGTATGTGCAGCCGCGGGGGCGGTGCACTGGCAGAAGACGTTGTCATGGTTTCTTCTCGACAGAAACTCTCAACAAGGGATCCAAAGCTCGAACCTTTGATCGAACCACGTCAAGACTCAACCAAAAGAGCCTGAGAACAACAACACATCAACAACAAGGATGCTAACAAGAATCAAGGCTAAGACTTGATTCTTGTAGAAGAAGAAAAAGGAAGAACGAAAGAAGAAAATGCAAAAAAAAAGGATGCACATGCAGCCACAACATGAATGTGATGAAGAACAAGGGAGGAAGAACTTACATGGTCTGTGATGAGCGCTAAAATCCTAGATCGTTGTATTTTAGCTTAGGTCAAAGTAGAAGTCCTAACGTTACAATAACAAGTTTATGCATAACGCAAGCAAGGGTCGAACCAAAAAGAGTTAAGTTGATGTTTCGATTAAATCCAATTATTGATATTGTAACCAAGTAGGGGGGGGTTGGATTGAAATGTAGCTAGACAAAAGCATAAGAAACAAGTAAAGATGTGAATGAATCGATGAGAAAATGACTAAACTAGGTTGATTATTAGCATGCAATGCTACTTTGGCTAGTTCCTTTTACAAATATTTCAGCAATGTTCTCGTCTTGATCATATATATGTGTTGAGCCAACTAGCATCAACACACCTTAACAAGTTAATGTTTTGTAAATCTACAAGAACAAGTCACAAGTTAGCTTTCAAACAAAGACAAAGAGATATAAAGAGAAGAATAAAACAATTAAAATTTTCTTTATATTTATGTTCCTTTTCCTTTAAGTAATCACAATCAGCTTTTTTACCTAAAAGTTTCTACTAGATTAAAGACCCGAACCCGGAATCAATTAATCCTAGTTCTTTGCATGCAATTAGACACTAAGGTGATCAAGCTAAGTGGTAAGAAACATCCAATTGATAGTTAAAGGATAAGGAATATAAAACATATGACTGAATAATATTTATAATAACAAAGACTTACAACCAAAGTAGTAATGCAGCTTCAAAACCAACCCAATGTAGCAAGGAGATTAGAAACACATTACACAAGGGGAGTAAGGAAAAAGAGAGAATAATGGGAAAATGGTGGATGATTCTAGCAATCAACCATGGTCCTATTTATACTAGAATTGGCACTAAATGGGAGTAAATGGTCGGCCTAAGCAGCCACCTTTAATGCCATAAAGGTGGTGCAAACAGCCGGAGTAAAGTCTTTGACGCTAAACCGCAGGGGCGGGCTTCAGGGTCGCAGGGGCGGTTTAGGCCAAAACGCTTGGTATTCTTCATGTCCGCAGGGGCGGCCTGGCAATTTCGCAGGGGCGGATCTTTAATGTTCTTCAAACGTCCGACTCTTCATCTTTCTGTCGCTTTTGATGTCGAACCGCAGGGGCGGCCCAATGTCACCGTAGGGGCGGTGACACTGGCTCTTCAGCTTCACAGCTCCGCAGGTTGGTCCGCAGGCAGAGGCGCAGGGGCGCCGGCTTCGCTTCTTCAAGTTCAATCACCACAAGGGAGGTGCATGGGCGGTAACAGTCTTTGTTCCGGGCGCTGGCGAAGGCACAAGCTGCGTTCCGGAGTGTAGTGTCACCCGCAGGGGCGGTGACACTGCTCTGCGGGGGTAGTGTGGCACTAGAAGCTTGTCTTCGTGAATGGTCTTCAACTCCCAAGTGCTTCTAACTTCCTTTTATGCTTCTTTTAGACTTGTTCTTCTGGATTAAGAAGTTAGTAGCACAAACCGATTCTAATGCAATGAAAAGACACTAAAAGCTAACCTAAATGATAGTGATCCCATCACCTATCTTTACTCGTCCCGAGTAACATATATGACAACATTTCAGACTCAAAAGCCTCATGAAGCATGCCAAGTCTGTTGTTGCTCCAACATGGTCCGTTGATACTCGGTCTGCCAAGCCTGGTACTGAGTGGTCAAAGCAGCCATCTGAGTCGGAAGGCGCTCAAATGCGGGACCATCATCTCCCGTTGCAGTGGGCATCTCCTCATCGTCCGGGATGGGCATGTGGTCCTCGTAATGATCCCGGCTGGAGCTTGCAACATGTCTCTCCACAATGGCCACCTGAGGCCGCCTCGGAACATATGGATCAGCCGGGAAGTAGAGCTCGGAGAGCTCATCTCCAAAGGGTAAGGGCCGAGGAAGGTAGGTGATGTGGCTCCCATCTGCAAAAGAAAGCCAAAAAAGGTTCTCCACGTCCCACTTGAGGAGCTTGCACCTCCGGAGCATACCTTTCGTATAAAATGGGACCGCCATCTCATCCTCAAGGTCAGAAAGGTCCATCACCTGCTCGGCAATCAAGAAGATCACCCCACCGCCAATAATATATCTTGGCTCTCTCTTCCTAATCCGCTTCAAAGCGGTAAGGAAGAGGTACGGCCAATCCGGCACCACCTCACTCGTCAGGAGGCAAGCGTACATCAAAGGAAGGTCCTTAAGAGCGACCTTGTTCTCCTCCTTGTGTCCACAGAAGACACTCATGATGATCTTGGTGAGGAGCCTCAACTAAGGGTGAGTGAGTTTGTTGCTATACTCACCCCGGCATGAAACTCGGAACCGGTGGAAGCTTGCCAGAACTCGAACAGTTCCGGTGTCGGAATGAGTTCCCACCACTTGTCAGAGGGGTTGAGAGTCACCCCAAAGGCCTCCTACAGTTGGAGGTAGTCAAGTGTGTACTTCTTCGTATTGAACTTGAAGGAAAGCCCAACACACACATGGTCCTCTTTCTCCATGGTGAAGGTGGCGATGAACTGTGTGCTGAGCTCGGGGTATATGGGATCACTCTTCTTTAGAAATTCCCCGAGCCCAGCATTGGTGAGGAAAGATTGCATGCTCTCCAACATGTCCAGCTTCTCATACGTCGGAATGTGCAAAAATCGGGTTGCATACACAATCCGGTCTTGCAAAATCCCGTAGTGGGTCTTCTCAATCTCGGACATCTTATATTTCCTTTGGGGTTCCATTTCTTGCAAAGAATTGAGCAAAGGAATCAGAAAGTTCAAAAATAGAGAAAGAGACGAACCCTCTTGATGTGGGACCATCTCCAATACAAGGACTAGATACACAATCAAAGGCTAAAACATTAAAGGAGAAGTTAACAACTACTTCACGTTCACCTTCTTCAGATTCGAGTATGGATGAGCGATCACACGGTCAAGAGCTAAGGAAATCAAAGATGAAGTTACGGATCTTCTCATGACATTTACCCTCAAGGAAACTCTCATCACTCTCAAGGGTTCCTTAGTGACATTAATAGCTGTTGTAGAAGAGCCAAACCACGACCAAGAAGATCCATCAAGCAAGGACGAAGGATAAGATCAAAGACGAGTTCCAGAGAGGAAAATCGACCGATTTTCCTGTAGGAAAGTCAATTGATTTTCCTGTAGGAAAATCGATTGATTTTCGTGGTCATTTTCTTTCATTTGGAACTAGAGTTGCAAATGGTCCGGCCATGATCTTCTATCTTTTTGGCAAATATATCTTGTATAATTCCTTAATATCTCTTAGACTATCTTAGAGATTTATTTAGATTCTATCTTTCTTAGATTTTATATTTTTATATCTTTTTAAGATATCTTTTTTAGATTATCTTTCACAAGATATATTTTATAAATCATATCTTTTTAGTTTTTCCTAGTTTTAGTACACTAGTACAAATACCCCCAGACCCCGATTATATTGTACATGAGAACCCGGTTAAGGAAGCGTGGTTAACGGGAGCGAGGTCCGAGCGTTCGCACCCCGGTAAATGTCACTGAGTTAATATTTTCGGACTCCGGCTTTTAATAATAGGGGTAAAAGTCGGACCACGGTTATTTTAAAGAACCGGGGTAAAAGTCGGACCCCGGTTATTATAAAAAAAAACAGGGGTTATTTTCAGACCCCGGTTTTTTATAAATAACCGGGGTCCGACTGCTATTTCTTTTAAAAAAAATACAGATTTCATACCACAAATATTTAAAATAACCGTGGTCCCAATTCTAATTTTTTTTTAAAAAAAAACAACACGGTTCTTTACAGAATCGTGGCTGTATGATATTGCTGTAATTTTAAATCACACAACTATTAAGCATAATCTCCTGATAATTCAATTTCAATTACTTAAAACTTTCACATGTGGTACTAGGTACTCCAAAGTTCTCTTCATGACAATTCAATAATGACCAACTTTACTATCAAAAAAACAAAATGCAAGTAGTGATAATTCAATTTCTTCGTCTCCTGGACCAGCTTCTCAGTTTTAGCTCCT
The DNA here is from genome assembly GCA_033239045.1 of Fagopyrum esculentum. Taxonomy (NCBI): domain Eukaryota; kingdom Viridiplantae; phylum Streptophyta; class Magnoliopsida; order Caryophyllales; family Polygonaceae; genus Fagopyrum; species Fagopyrum esculentum. Next base: position 104,542,805 of record BSUD01000008.1, on the reverse strand, counting down.
GGATCCTCTTCCAGTGCCTTCAAGCTCTGTATATCTGCATCACAAGAAGCATCTATACCTTCCTCCATTAAACTGAAGCTAATAACTCTTTCGAGTGGATCGTTAATAAGGATAGAGCTCACCAATTCTCTTGATTCTTCTTCATCGTAGATGTTGAAGATATCATCAGTTAGTTGCTCCCCTTTCATGGCTGCAAGTAGTGAGAACTCCACCTCATCGCCACCAACGTTGAATTTCAACTTGGCGTTCTTGCAATCCACGTTGCAACCCGAAGTTGCTAGAAATGGTCTCCCGAGAATGATGGGAATAGGATAATCTGCGGGAATGTCAAGCACGACAAAATCTATTGGTAGATAGAAGTTACCTAACTTGACCGGAACGTCCTCCAAAATGCCCACGGGATGGGTAATGGAGCGATCCGCCATGTAAAGTCGAATCTTGACCGGCTTGGGCTCTCCAAGACCGATCTTAGTGCATAGCTCCAGCGGGATGATGCTCACGCTGGCTCCTAGATCGCAAAGGGCTTCACAAGTGACATCCCCAACTTGAATGGGAATGCAAAATGAGCCGGGATCTCTCAATTTAGGTGGCATCTTCTCCTTCATGATCTTTATGAGCTCCGAAGATTTAGATGTCATCCTAACTTCACCAACATCCTCCAGCTTCCTCTTCCTTGATAAGATTTCTTTTAAGAACTTCCCATAGGCGGGCATACCTAGAATGGCATCAAGGAAGGGAATGTTAATATGTAGCTTATTCATCAAGTCAAGGAACTTACCAAAGTGCTTGTCTAGATGTGCTCTGGCTCTGGACTGAGGGAATGGAAGTGGTGGTTTATATGCAGGAGGTGGAACATAAGCTTCTGTCGTTCCTCCTGCTTTCTGTTGCGCCGCCTCGGTTGGCATCTCGGTCGGGGTGTTCTTCGACTGGATCTGGACCGAGGTGGTCTGCGTCGAGCGAGGTACTGGATCAGCAGTTTTGAGTCCACTCCTCGTCGTTATGGCCATGCACTGGCCCTTAGGGTTAGTTTCCGTCTTTGCTGGAAGCTTCCCTGGATCTTTTGGCGCTTCATTCGCCCTATTAGCAAGTTGTTGTTCAAGGGACTTTTGGGCCCTCGAAAATGAAGTCATAGAATTCTCCATAGCGCCAAGCTTGATCAAGATTGCCTCCAGAACTGCGTCCTTCTTTTCCGGCTGAGACGAACTTGATCCTTGCCCTTGGCTTTTCAATGGAGTAGAAGAAGAAGAAGGGGAAGAGAGGAAAGGATTAGAGGAATCATTAGGATTGGAGTTTGAATAATTGTTACCGTTATTTTGGTTATTCGCCCTCCAGTTGTTGTTGTTGGATCCTCTATTATTGTTGTAGTTGTTGTTTCGGGGACCGTTATTGTTGTTACGGTACCCGTTGTTGTTGTTGTTCCTTTGCCCTTGCTCTTCCTTCCTAGTTTGAGCCATCAAGAGCTCTTTTAATTCCTTCACGTCATTCTTCAATGATGTGAGTTGATTGTTGTTGGGTTGAGTCTCTTGAAAGTTGACTCTTTTAACTCCACCTTCAGCTCCTTGGTGGGTATACTTCTCCATATGTAAGGCTTGCTTCTCAATGAAGTCCCAAGCCTCGTCAACCGCCATGTCCATGAATGTACCGGCGGAGAGTAGTTGAAGATTGAACTGGGTGTTACCGTCCAGCCCTTTGAAGTAGATCTCCAACAACTCGATCTTTGGAATCCCATGATGTGGGCAATCCAAAAGAATATCCTTGAACCGCTCCCAAGATTTGGACAACCTCTCCTTGTCCTTCATGATGAAAGCATTGATCTTCCCTCTCATTTCAGCAGTCTTTGAGGGTGGAAAGAATTTGGTCAGGAATTCTGTAGTCATCTCCTCCCATGTGCTAATTTTTCCTGGAGGAAGAGATTGATACCAAGTAAGAGCTCTATCTTTTAAAGAAAAGTAAAAGGTCTTATCTTGTAGTTGTTATTTTCAATTCTAGAGGGTCGCAAGGTCTCCATCAAGATCTCGTAGTTTTGAAGATTTTGGTGCGGCGACTCCTTCTCTAGCCCTCCGAATTGGCATTGGTGAATCATGGCTAGAACTTGCGGTCGAAGTTCGTAGTCATGATCCGCTGGATCTCCTAGGCTCACCCCTGGACGCCTCAGCTGTTGACTAGGGTCCATCCTTTGACCTAGGGTTTGCGGGATTCCTGCAAGAAGAACATCTCGGACTGGTATCCGAGGTTGATGTACATCGACCGGGGCGTCGGGTACTGGAATCTGCCTCGGTCGAGGATCAACTACTGGATCCTGCATAGGTCGAGGATCAACTACTGGATCCTGCATCGGTCGAAGTAGAATCTGGTTCCGAATGGCTGCAATCTCAGCTTCGATTGCTGCAGTCTTGGTTTGATTCTCTTCTTTCTCTTGCCTTAGCTCTTCTTTACTGAGACGTAGTAGCTCCTGCGTCTCTCTCAATTGGGCCGCAAGATCGTGACCGTCTTGTTGGGCCATTTTCGCTTCTCTTAAGCGTCGCTTGTATGTCTTTTCCGGTTCGGGATCGTAAGGAACGATTTCCTTCCCAGCGCGGGTTCTTCGCATATACCTAAGAAAGAACCTGCAAAAGTCACTCAAGTAGAGTGGTAAGATGAAACGGGGCAAATGCCCCAAGAGCAAACCGTACCGGCTCGGTCTAGACCAAGTCCCCGGCAACGGCGCCAAAAACTTGTTCGCTCCAAACGGTGTGTGCAAGCTTTAAATTTATAACCCTAGACTTAAGCTTAAAACAAGGATGCGAACCCGCAGTGTACGGGTCAATCGTAGTAAAAGCAAGAAAATTCCAGGGGTCGATCACAAGGACTTAGTGAAACAAAGTCAACACGGTATGCTACGTTAATTCTAACCACAAGAGTGATTAACACAATCAAAGATGAATAAGATGTCAAATAAGCAAACATGCAATTCTAGGGATTAAAGCATCTAGTTGTGGTTCCAACTCAAGATCTATAGATAAGCGGACAAAGCTGAGATTTTTGCGTGGGGAAGGTGTTACTAAAGTGGAGTAGATCACCGGGTAAGTCTCACTACACACTAATCCTAAACCATAACTCCTATTACCGGGTAAGTCTCAAGGAATCAAGATAAAGAACTATAACCTCAAACTAACACACCATCTAAGGGAATAGAATCAACCTTTACCGGGTAAGTCTCAGGCTAACTCACAAAGATGGGATGGAAGCACACTCAAACCCCAATAAAGGATAAACCTTTATTACCTACACTTATGATCGTTGGTACACAAACTAAGGAATTACCGGGTAAGTCTCATCCTAAGCTTGCTTTAAACCAAGAAGGTGTAATAAGGATAGGATTTAGCAAACTCTAACACTTAACTTTCTGTTTTAGGTCGGATAAGTCACCTCGGTCAGAAGAATTCCACCCCGGCCGAGATGTTCATCAACCGAACGAGATGCTTAGGGTTAAGGTTAAAGACTCGAACTTTCAGGATCCTACTGGAATCTAAGATTATTCTATCATTGTTTTTCCCACAACCTTCAGCTAATCACCCTAGAATCACACAAGGAAATTAGCCACTCATCATCATAATGAAAGTATTAAAATATATGGGAAGAAGGTGAATATTTGAACAAAGAAGAATTTAATGAAAAGACTTCAATAACTGAATCAAATATCACAAACAAAAGCGTTCCTTGGATAGCAATCCAACAAGACAAGACAATCAACGAGGGAATTGAAGACAATCTTACAAAAACCCTCCAAAAAGCTATAAAAGCTATGATCTTCAACCTTCCTTCAACCTTCAAAAAGGTTCTTCAACAACTCCCAAATTGGAGTGTACTGCGGCTGCTGCGTTGTATGCGACCTCCTGCGTCGTATGCGGGATTTCCAGCTGTAAGCGGATGCCGGAATTATGGGAAATCCGACCCCTTTTATAGGAAAATAAACCTCCAAAGATAATAAATCTTAGAAAGATATATTCCCATAAAAATAGGTAAAATATATGATTCTGCATATCTCCTTCCTTCCAGAAGCTCAGCCCAAAAATATAAGATCACTTTCCAAATTTAAAAGATCTCTTCCAAGAATAAAATATTCTCGCCGCGTCCTAGGTATTCGCCTCGGTCGAGTCGGTGTCTCTGGATCGCCTCGGTCGAGGTGAACCTCTGGTCAACCGAGGTGATCTCACGACAGAATGTGAAATCTCTCAAATCAGCTCCAAAGTAAATCTTCAATCCATGGCTGTGCTTCCTGGATGTAGCTCCAAATGACTCTTGACTTCTTTTGCTCCTTTTTGATGCAAAACGTACCATATTACCTGCAATTACAACGAAACTAGGTGTAGACCTCGATTCTCGCAAAGGTAGATGAAATGGTAGTAAAATCACATAATGTACATACAAACATGCAGAATATGAAAGATAAAACGTCCAAACAAACCCCAAAATATAGACTATAATTCATGCTATCAAAATACCCCATACTTAGCCCTTGCTTGTCCCCAAGCAAGTTCCTCATATAAAAGACAAGATAGAATGGATTAATAGTCAATAAAATCAATTGAAAAAGTCTTTCAAAAACATTTTATGGTGTGCAACTACCATAGATCACTCTAAGAGAATACTTCCTGAAATTAAAAACTTAATATGCTCAAAACATTTTATAAATATAAGAAAGTTGTTCATCTTTGCATAAAATCATAGAATGTATAATAAATCATAATTATCAAAATTAATCATGTATAATCCGATTTAAACCGCTAAGTCAATCAACAAGCTCAAGGTCTCAAGGTCTTCTCAAAAGAAAAGGTCAAGAAACGTGTAGGGTAGGGATGTATGTAAGGTAATGTGGTGCTAGAATCCGGGAAAAGGATGAACTTCACTTCACTTTGACTTGCAACATCTTCCACCAATAAGCTTTGCTTATTTCGCACTTTTTTCTTTTTTTTTTTTACTTTACTTTTTGGGATGCATGGACAGAGGTGCACAATAACCGAAGCCTAGGAAATCTGCAATCATCAATTTCTCGAGATGCATCAAACCCTTGATGCACATACCATGACCCGTTAGGAATATCGCTCAATCCGACTTTGGCAAGACACAAACACCCGGCTATGTGAATGGTGCCGAGTTACTCATCTTCATGATTGACTTCCCCAAACCTAAAATTACTTTCTAGCCTTTCACTTCCAGCCCACTTCTCAACTTTAACTTGCTTTCACCACTTGCTTGCTTCCAAATTCCCGGATAGGTAAAGGGAGGCAAAACGTATATGAGGGGCTAAACATGATCAAGAAGAAGAAGAAGAAGAAGAATGAAATGCCTTGGTCTTTCCAAGAAGAATGTGAGAGAACTTAACCTGCGGTGTCAACCTTCAAATTCAACATAATTTGGATAAAAACAAAGTATTAAACATGCTAATAATTTCAAACAAAGCAATTAGCAACTTAAACATATTATAAAACCTTTTAAACACATAAAGAATTTAAAAACAGTAGGTAAACAAGATCTTCACTGAGATCATATCCAGATAAGTAGCACAAAAATCGTTTTCGAAAACTTTCTGTTACGTCACCTCGGTCGAGGTGTTCTTGGTTCAACCGAGGTGAAACACCTCGTTTTGCCAGAATCTCCCCGGTCGAGGTCAAAAAAAAATTTTTAAAACCAATTTTTTTTCTTTTTGGTTCGGTTTTGACGTTTTTCTCAATCAAATAATCTGTAGGTATGCATGTAATATCAGATAATCATATAAAGGCAAGTGAAGCATAAATATGAAAGTATCCGATGAATATAACACATCAAAAGTATCGAATACATCAAGTAGTCACGTAGTCAAATAATACAAACAAATACCCCATACTTGAGACACACTGTCCCAGTGGGTATAATAAAAAGTCTAAATAAAAGAGGACTCACCGGATAAAGAGCCGAACTGCATAAAAATATAATAAATAAAACCCTGCAGCTCCTCAGTAGTCCTGATCCGGTGGTGGTGGTGGTATGTAGGGGAACTGAGTCGGATCGTAGGGATGGCCCATGATACGCTCAAACTGTAGCTGAGCCATCATGTGCTGATGATGCTGCCGCTCCTGCATCTCGCGGATATCCAATGAAAGTGCAGCATATGAGTCGATAACCTGATCCGTCAGGTCATCGATCCGTCGGTGTGCAGCTCTATCCCTAACTCCTCGCCTCCTGCGCCTAGCGGGCTTGACTGGAGAAGTCTCAGCTGGCGCCGGCTCAGTGTCCTCCTCATCCTCATCTAAATCAATAATGGGAGGCGCGCTCGTCCCAGCAGTATCTGTCCCAGTGTCCATCGGGACGCCGCCTCCTCTCTCATCAACTGTCTCATCGTCGTCATCCTCATCCTCAGCCTCCTCAGCCTCCTCTGCAGGTGCAGCTGCTCCCTCTCTGTAATCCTCCATAAGTGGACCCCAAGCAGTCTGCCAGAAATGCGGATTGGAGACAGAGAACTGTGCAGACCATCTGATGCCCTGAGGTGCAGTCCGCTCCCAAGGCATGGCAACGTAGGGTGTAGTCAGCCCACGAGGAACTAGGATCCGCCGTGTAATCATCTCCTGAAGTCCCAGCGGCTTGGCAGCCGCTGCCAATGTGCAAACGCTGAGGTCCATCCCGTGGTAAGTGGCGATGTGGGTGACTAGACCTCCACAGCAGATATCTCCCTTCGCCTTGGCCTTGATCCTTTGCAGATCCTCTGCTAGGAGCAAGCCAAAGTCCGGGAAGCCTCCTGTAACCATGCAGTAAAGCGAAAAGAGCTCCCCCTGTCTGATCTTCTGGGGCGTCTCAGTACGCGCCAGAAGCATCTCACTGAAGATCCTGTGGGCAAGTCTGAAGGCCGGGTGAAAGATGACCTTCTCCCTGGAATCACCAGGGCGCCATCTGTCTGCATGTGTAGTAATGTGGGCTATCTGTCCCCAGAACTCCCTAGCTACGGATCGGGAGGGGAAGTCTACAGCGGTGGGGTTAGGAAAGCCAAAGATCTCTCTCCAAATCTCTAAAGGAACTATGAAGTTCCGGTTCATCAACCGGTACTTCACAGAACGGTCTGTGGGAAGGTAGGAGAAGGAGCTAACAAACTCGAGTGTCGGCTCTATGTAAGCTGGGGCTCGGATCTCAGTAAATTGATCCAGCCCGACGGTAGCAATCATCCTCCTAAGGTCAGCATCTAACCCTAGGCAGTCAAAAGCTGACACATCCAGAAATCGTGGTGCGATGACTGGACGGCCAGCTATCCTCTCATAGTCTACCCGGCATCTCTCGTGGATAACCGGGCGGTAGGGACGGGATGAGGAAGGAGAAGGGGAAGGGGAGGATCTATCTCTAAGGGCTAACAATCTGTCATAACTCATTTTCAGAACACACTGTCAGACTACCTCGGTCGGCTGACAACTCCAAGAATCACCTCGACCGAGGTGCAGAACGACTGGACCGAGGCGAAGACAGTTCGATTTCCACTCTCTGATTTTCAGTTCTTTTCCCCCTAAAATCACTATCGATGCTTCCTAAGGGGTACTTATAGATTTCCTCAACAGAAAAAAGGGCAACCAAAGCCCAAATTGCAGAAAACGAACGAGTTAGGTTTTTCGAACGTTTTACCTCGTTTCGGTCGAAACGCTCGAATTTCTCGCAGATCTGTAGTTGCAATCGATCCTTCTACCCTTTAATTGCAGTTTGGAAGCAGAAATCGTCGGAAACGAGTGAGAAATGGGAGAGCGAGGTGCTGCTGTTCCGCCGCGGTCGAAATGGGTAAATAAAAAGTGAAAAGTAATTTTTCCCTTTTTATACTGTTACTGGATCTGCTGTCACCTCGGTCGAGATGGTCTCGACTGGCCCGAGGTGGTATGGACCGAGGCGGTTCTGCAGAAACCCTAGTCGCCTCGGTTGCCTCAAGAATCAACTCGGTCGAGATGCTCTGACAGTGACCGAGGTGCTTTTCTCTTCTCAGATTCTCGAACTTCTGTCCTTCCAGATATGCTCCTTCCTGTTGTCTGTCCAGAACGCCAAAAACAAAGCAAAGCAAAGCAAAAACAAAAACTATCTAAGCTAGACTAGAAAACGGGAAAGAAGAGCAATACCTTGGGTTGCCTCCCAAGAAGCGCTTGATTTAAGGTCGCTAGCTGGACCATAATGCGTCTCAAAGGAGGTGGGAGGTGCCCGCACCCCATACTTCACCTCCATCGTGGGGTGAAGTAAGTAGATCCATCAAACGCTCCAAGACGTGCAAGTGCTCATCGGGGAATGAATCGTCTATGGGTGGGTTATCCTTCTCGCGGGAAGATTCCGGTAGCCGGCTGAGGTGATCCGCAACTGAATTCTCGGATCCCTTCTTATCGCGGATCTCTAGGTCAAACTCTTGAAGCAAGAGAATCCATCGAATAAGACGCGGCTTGGCATCTTTCTTAGCCATCAAGTAACGAATGGCTGCATGGTCGGTGTAGACAACGACTTTCGCCCCTACTAGATAGGAACGAAACTTCTCGAAAGCATATACAACCGCCAATAACTCCTTTTTGGTGGTAGCGTAGTGGCGTTGTGCTTCATCTAGCGTCTTGCTAGCATAGTAAATGGCGGTGGTCCGTCCATCCTTTTTCTGCCCAAGCACCGCGCCTACGGCTACATCGCTAGCGTCACACATGACCTCAAAGGGCAAGGTCCAATCAGGAGGCTGGATAATGGGAGCGGAGATTAACGCTTCCTTAATCCTGTAAAAAGCATCAAGACACTCCTGTGAAAACTCAAAAACAACATCTTTATTCAAGAGGTTAGTTAGAGGTTTAGAAATCTTGGAGAAGTCCTTGATGAATCTCCTGTAGAAACCTGCATGCCCGAGAAAACTCCTCACACCTTTAACAGAACAAGGAGGAGGGAGTTTCTCAATAGTCTCGATCTTAGCTCGATCGACCTCAATACCTCGATTAGAAACGAGGTGTCCTAGCACAATGCCTTCGTTAACCATAAAATGACACTTCTCCCAATTCAAAACAAGGTTAGTGTCTTCACATCTTTTAAGCACTAGAGTAAGGTTAGATAGGCAATCATCAAAGGAGGAACCATATACAGAAAAATCATCCATAAATACCTCCATGATCTCCTCTATGTACTCGGAGAAGATAGCCATCATGCATCGCTGGAAGGTAGCTGGTGCATTGCACAATCCAAATGGCATCCTCCGATAGGCAAACGTCCCCCATGGACAAGTGAAAGTGGTCTTCTCCTGATCATCCGGATGGATAGGAATCTGGAAGAATCCACTATAGCCGTCCAAGTAGCAAAAGTGTGAATGCTGGGCCAACCGTTCGAGCATTTGATCAATGAAGGGAAGCGGAAAATGATCCTTCCGAGTAGCCGTGTTCAGCTTCCTATAGTCGATGCAAACTCTCCAGCCCGTAACGGTCCTTGTTGGGATCAACTCGTTGTTCTTATTCGTCACAACGGTCATCCCTACTTTCTTCGGAACGACATGCACCGGGCTAACCCACTTGCTGTCCGAGATAGGATAAATAATACCTGCATCCAATAACTTAAGAACTTCCTTCTTCACAACCTCTTTCATGATCGGATTTAACCGTCTTTGAGGTTCCCGTGAAGTCTTATGATTATCTTCCATTAGAATTCTATGCATGCAGAAAGAAGGTTTAATGCCAATAAGATCATCCGTGGTGTAACCTATGGCTTTTCGATGCTTTCTCAGGACATGCATTAGCTTAGTTAATTCAGAATCGGAAAGGGAAGCACTAACAATAACGGGATAAGTAGAATCCGGCCCAAGAAAGATATACCTCAAGTGACTAGGGAGTTGTTTAAGCTCCACTACTGGGGGTGCTTTCTGGGAGGGATCTTTGCTTCCTCTTTCCAGTGGAGTGGTATCAGAAACTGGACTCGATGCAGTCTCAGTTAACATCGTCTCGCTGTCGACCTCGGTCGAGGCGCAAAGGCGTTGACCGAGGTGTTCTTCAGACGCCTCGCTCTGTCCAGAAGGTGCCTCGGTCGAGGTACTGCTACTGGATCCGAGGCTGGAATTCTTCGTCTCCTGGACCAGCTTCTCAGTTTTAGCTCCTGGATCCTCTTCCAGTGCCTTCAAGCTCTGTATATCTGCATCACAAGAAGCATCTATACCTTCCTCCATTAAACTGAAGCTAATAACTCTTTCGAGTGGATCGTTAATAAGGATAGAGCTCACCAATTCTCTTGATTCTTCTTCATCGTAGATGTTGAAGATATCATCAGTTAGTTGCTCCCCTTTCATGGCTGCAAGTAGTGAGAACTCCACCTCATCGCCACCAACGTTGAATTTCAACTTGGCGTTCTTGCAATCCACGTTGCAACCCGAAGTTGCTAGAAATGGTCTCCCGAGAATGATGGGAATAGGATAATCTGCGGGAATGTCAAGCACGACAAAATCTATTGGTAGATAGAAGTTACCTAACTTGACCGGAACGTCCTCCAAAATGCCCACGGGATGGGTAATGGAGCGATCCGCCATGTAAAGTCGAATCTTGACCGGCTTGGGCTCTCCAAGACCGATCTTAGTGCATAGCTCCAGCGGGATGATGCTCACGCTGGCTCCTAGATCGCAAAGGGCTTCACAAGTGACATCCCCAACTTGAATGGGAATGCAAAATGAGCCGGGATCTCTCAATTTAGGTGGCATCTTCTCCTTCATGATCTTTATGAGCTCCGAAGATTTAGATGTCATCCTAACTTCACCAACATCCTCCAGCTTCCTCTTCCTTGATAAGATTTCTTTTAAGAACTTCCCATAGGCGGGCATACCTAGAATGGCATCAAGGAAGGGAATGTTAATATGTAGCTTATTCATCAAGTCAAGGAACTTACCAAATTGCTTGTCTAGATGTGCTCTGGCTCTGGACTGAGGGAATGGAAGTGGTGGTTTATATGCAGGAGGTGGAACATAAGCTTCTGTCGTTCCTCCTGCTTTCTGTTGCGCCGCCTCGGTTGGCATCTCGGTCGGGGTGTTCTTCGACTGGATCTGGACCGAGGTGGTCTGCGTCGAGCGAGGTACTGGATCAGCAGTTTTGAGTCCACTCCTCGTCGTTATGGCCATGCACTGGCCCTTAGGGTTAGTTTCCGTCTTTGCTGGAAGCTTCCCTGGATCTTTTGGCGCTTCATTCGCCCTATTAGCAAGTTGTTGTTCAAGGGACTTTTGGGCCCTCGAAAATGAAGTCATAGAATTCTCCATAGCGCCAAGCTTGATCAAGATTGCCTCCAGAACTGCGTCCTTCTTTTCCGGCTGAGACGAACTTGATCCTTGCCCTTGGCTTTTCAATGGAGTAGAAGAAGAAGAAGGGGAAGAGAGGAAAGGATTAGAGGAATCATTAGGATTGGAGTTTGAATAATTGTTACCGTTATTTTGGTTATTCGCCCTCCAGTTGTTGCTGTTGGATCCTCTATTATTGTTGTAGTTGTTGTTTCGGGGACCGTTATTGTTGTTACGGTACCCATTGTTGTTGTTGTTCCTTTGCCCTTGCTCTTCCTTCCTAGTTTGAGCCATCAAGAGCTCTTTTAATTCCTTCACGTCATTCTTCAATGATGTGAGTTGATTGTTGTTGGGTTGAGTCTCTTGAAAGTTGACTCTTTTAACTCCACCTTCAGCTCCTTGGTGGGTATACTTCTCCATATGTAAGGCTTGCTTCTCAATGAAGTCCCAAGCCTCGTCAACCGCCATGTCCATGAATGTACCGGCGGAGAGTAGTTGAAGATTGAACTGGGTGTTACCGTCCAGCCCTTTGAAGTAGATCTCCAACAACTCGATCTTTGGAATCCCATGATGTGGGCAATCCAAAAGAATATCCTTGAACCGCTCCCAAGATTTGGACAACCTCTCCTTGTCCTTCATGATGAAAGCATTGATCTTCCCTCTCATTTCAGCAGTCTTTGAGGGTGGAAAGAATTTGGTCAGGAATTTTGTAGTCATCTCCTCCCATGTGCTAATTTTTCCTGGAGGAAGAGATTGATACCAAGTAAGAGCTCTATCTTTTAAATAAAAGTAAAAAGGTCTTATCTTGTAGTTGTTATTTTCAATTCTAGAGGGTCGCAAGGTCTCCATCAAGATCTCGTAGTTTTGAAGATGTTGGTGCGGCGACTCCTTCTCTAGCCCTCCGAATTGGCATTGGCGAATCATGGCTAGAACTTGCGGTCGAAGTTCGTAGTCATGATCCGCTGGATCTCCTAGGTTCACCCCTGGACGCCTCAGCTGTTGACTAGGGTCCATCCTTTGACCTAGGGTTTGCGGGATTCCTGCAAGAAGAACATCTCGGACTGGTATCCGAGGTTGATGTACATCGACCGGGGCGTCGGGTACTGGAATCTGCCTCGGTCGAGGATCAACTACTGGATCCTGCATCGGTCGAGGATCAACTACTGGATCCTGCATCGGTCGAAGTAGAATCTGGTTCCGAATGGCTGCAATCTCAGCTTCGATTGCTGCAGTCTTGGTTTGATTCTCTTCTTTCTCTTGCCTTAGCTCTTCTTTACTGAGACGTAGTAGCTCCTGCGTCTCTCTCAATTGGGCCGCAAGATCGTGACCGTCTTGTTGGGCCATTTTCGCTTCTCTTAAGCGTCGCTTGTATGTCTTTTCCGGTTCGGGATCGTAAGGAACGATTTCCTTCCCAGCGCGGGTTCTTCGCATATACCTAAGAAAGAACCTGCAAAAGTCACTCAAGTAGAGTGGTAAGATGAAACGGGGCAAATGCCCCAAGAGCAAACCGTACCAGCTCGGTCTAGACCAAGTCCCCGGCAACGGCGCCAAAAACTTGTTCGCTCCAAACGGTGTGTGCAAGCTTTAAATTTATAACCCTAGACTTAAGCTTAAAACAAGGATGCGAACCCGCAGTGTACGGGTCAATCGTAGTAAAAGCAAGAAATGTCCAGGGGTCGATCACAGGGACTTAGTGAAACAAAGTCAACACGGTATGCTACGTTAATTCTAACCACAAGAGTGATTAACACAATCAAAGATGAATAAGATGTCAAATAAGCAAACATGCAATTCTAGGGATTAAAGCATCTAGTTGTGGTTCCAACTCAAGATCTATAGATAAGCGGACAAAGCTGAGATTTTTGCGTGGGGAAGGTGTTACTAAAGTGGAGTAGATCACCGGGTAAGTCTCACTACACACTAATCCTAAACCATAACTCCTATTACCGGGTAAGTCTCAAGGAATCAAGATAAAGAACTATAACCTCAAACTAACACACCATCTAAGGGAATAGAATCAACCTTTACCGGGTAAGTCTCAGGCTAACTCACAAAGATGGGATGGAAGCACACTCAAACCCCAATAAAGGATAAACCTTTATTACCTACACTTATGATCGTTGGTACACAAACTAAGGAATTACCGGGTAAGTCTCATCCTAAGCTTGCTTTAAACCAAGAAGGTGTAATAAGGATAGGATTTAGCAAACTCTAACACTTAACTTTCTGTTTTAGGTCGGATAAGTCACCTCGGTCAGAAGAATTCCACCCCGGCCGAGATGTTCATCAACCGAACGAGATGCTTAGGGTTAAGGTTAAAGACTCGAACTTTCAGGATCCTACTGGAATCTAAGATTATTCTATCATTGTTTTTCCCACAACCTTCAGCTAATCACCCTAGAATCACACAAGGAAATTAGCCACTCATCATCATAATGAAAGTATTAAAATATATGGGAAGAAGGTGAATATTTGAACAAAGAAGAATTTAATGAAAAGACTTCAATAACTTAATCAAATATCACAAACAAAAGCGTTCCTTGGATAGCAATCCAACAAGACAAGACAATCAACGAGGGAATTGAAGACAATCTTACAAAAACCCTCCAAAAAGCTATAAAAGCTATGATCTTCAACCTTCCTTCAACCTTCAAAAAGGTTCTTCAACAACTCCCAAATTGGAGTGTACTGCGGCTGCTGCGTTGTATGCGACCTCCTGCGTCGTATGCGGGATTTCCAGCTGTAAGCGGATGCCGGAATTATGGGAAATCCGACCCTTTTTATAGGAAAATAAACCTCCAAAGATAATAAATCTTAGAAAGATATATTCCCATAAAAATAGGTAAAATATATGATTCTGCATATCTCCTTCCTTCCAGAAGCTCAGCCCAAAAATATAAGATCACTTTCCAAATTTAAAAGATCTCTTCCAAGAATAAAATATTCTCGCCGCGTCCTAGGTATTCGCCTCGGTCGAGTCGGTGTCTCTGGATCGCCTCGGTCGAGGTGAACCTCTGGTCAACCGAGGTGATCTCACGACAGAATGTGAAATCTCTCAAATCAGCTCCAAAGTAAATCTTCAATCCATGGCTGTGCTTCCTGGATGTAGCTCCAAATGACTCTTGACTTCTTTTGCTCCTTTTTGATGCAAAACGTACCATATTACCTGCAATTACAACGAAACTAGGTGTAGACCTCGATTCTCGCAAAGGTAGATGAAATGGTAGTAAAATCACATAATGTACATACAAACATGCAGAATATGAAAGATAAAACGTCCAAACAAACCCCAAAATATAGACTATAATTCATGCTATCACTAGGGTTTAGAAAGAAGACAAGGAAACCAACCCATAAGATAGACTATCGGATATTCTATCTATGGAAAGAAGGTAAAACGAACGAAAACAGATCGGGCGCGATCTGTCGTCATCCGCAGGGGCGGATCAACACAGCTGCGGGGGTGGCCTTCTTCACCGCAGGGGTGGTGAAGGCAAAACTCGAATCTTACATCAGATCCCCCTAAAAAGAAGTTCCGTCCCGAAACTTGTAAAAGCCGAACGGTCACAACAACACACAAAAACATAACTGAACTCATATATTCCCACTCAGGCACGTAACATAAAACGTCACTCCAAAGCGTTCACAATGCAACAAAAGAAAAACAAAACAACAGACTAAGCTAAACGTGTAACAAGCTCAGCGTAAAACTCCGGAGAGTTCCTCTGGATACTATCCTCTATCTCCCAAGTCGCCTCATCAGCTCCTCGCATTGACCACTGTATCTTCATCATCGGTATGTCCTTCGAACGCAAGCGTCTCATACTACGCTCTAAGACAGCCACCGGGTGCTCTACGAACGTGTGGTCTGACTCAATAACTAGATCCTCATGACTGACGATGTGTCTCGGGTCTTGTATGTATTCCCGTAACTGAGAAACATGGAAAACTGGGTGAACACCCTCGAGTCTCGGTGGCAACGCAAGTCTGTATGCTGCCTCTCCAACTCGCTCAAGAATCTCGAACGGTTTAACATATTTGGGGCTCAGCTTCCCTTTGACACCGAAACGTCTGACGCCTCATATCGGGGATACTCTCAACCAAACCTGAGCTCCAACTCAGAACTCTAGAGGTCTGCGCCTCTTATCAGCATAAGACTTCTGTCAACTCTGTGCTGCTAACATCCGCTCTCGGATCACTGCTACTGGAGCCATGTCATCCTGAATCTGCTCAGGTGGTACTCCGCTGGCACTACTAGGCTCGTCCCAACACAGCGGTGTACAACATCTCTGTCCATATAAAGCTTCATAAGGAGCCATCCTGATCGATGCGTACCAACTGTTGTTATACGAAAAATCCACTAAGGGAAGGTGATCTGGCCACACCTGTCCCTAGTCTAACACACAAGCTCGTAACATGTCCTCCAAAGTCTAGATAGTCCGCTCATACTGACCATCGGTTTGAGGATGATAAGCTATCGTGAATTGTAGACTCGTACCTAGGGCGGCATGAACCTGCTGCCAGAACCTCGAAGTGAATCGTTCGTCTCTGTCAGAGACTATAGTCCTAGGTACTCTATGAAGTCTCACTATCTGTCTCGTGAACTCCTCTGCCAATCGACTCACTGGCCACATTTCTTTGATCGTAATAAAACGTGCGGTCTTCGTCAGTCGATCTACTATGACCAAGATAGCATCAAAACCACGACTAGGTCTCAAACTGGGCACAAAATCCATAGAGATGTCTTCCCACTTCCACTGAGAGACAGGAAGTGGGTGTAGCTCGCCTCTTGGTCTATGATGCTCGATCTTGACCTGTTGACAAGTCGCACACTGAGCTACATATCTCGTGCCATCTAGCTTCAGACCTCCCCACTAGAAAAAGCGTCTGATATCCTGATACATCTTACTCTCACCAGGGTGTACTGAGTAAGGTGAAGAGTGAGCCTCCTGAAGGATCCTTTGTCTCAACTCTTGATCTGAAGGCACACAAACACGCTCTTGGCATCTCAAACCCCCATCAGCACCAACTACAAACTGTGGTGCCTCTCCTCGAGACATCCGGTCTCATATCTGTGTCAAAGCTGGGCAACTCTCTTGCTTTTGTCGGATTTCGGCCAACAGATCAGGTACTATCTTCAAGTTGGACAACTGACTGTCGGAATCCGGGAAGTGGATATCCATCTTTAGCCATGCCAAATCTCGTTGTAATTGTGGTTGAGCTGTCAATCTAGCGATCACCATCTCTCGGGGAGTCTTCCTACTGAGGGCATCTGCTACCACATTAGCCTTTCCCGGGTGGTATAAGATCTAAAGGTCGAAGTCCTTGATCAACTCCAACCATCTACGCTGGCGGTTATTCAACTCCCGCTGAGTGAATATGTACTTCAAACTCTTATGGTCTGTGAAAATCTGATACGTAGTACCTTACAAATAATGTCTCCAAATCTTCAAATCATGAACCACAACAGCCAAATCAAGGTCATGGGTAGGGTAATTCTCCTCGTATGTCTTCAGCTGTCGAGATGCATAAGCAATCACTTTTTCTCTCTACATCAGAGCACATCCCAATCCCGGCTTGGATGCGTCGTTGTAAACCACAAAATCCTCAATGCCCTCTAGCTGAGCTAGGATAGGAGCAGAGGTCAATCTCTTCTTCAGCTCCTCGAAGGTCTGCAGGCACGACTCAGACCATACGAACCTCATAGACTTCCGCAGCAAGGAAGTGAGCGGTCGGGTGATAACTGAAAATCCCTCAACAAAATGCCTGTAGTAGCCTGTCAATCCTAAGAAGCTGCGGACCTCCTTGACGTTCTTAGGTGGCGGCCAGGAAGCTACTGACTCAATCTTAGCCGGATCTACCTTGATCCCTTCAGCTGAAATGATGTGACCAAGGAATGCTACCTCAGATATCCAAAACTCACACTTGAAGAGCTTGGCTTAGAGCTCTCTATCCTGTAAGACCTGAAGAATGATCCTCAAGTGTCCTACATGCTCCTCTCTACTGCGAGAGTAAACCAGAATGTCGTCGATGAAGACAACTACAAACTGGTCTAGAAAGTCGATGGAGATGTTGTTCATCAACTCCATGAAGACTGATGGCGCATTCGTGAGCCCTAATAGCATCACTACAAACTCGTAATGTCCATATCTGGTCCAAAACGCTGTCTTGGCTACATCCTGCTCTCTCACCCTCAACTGGTGATATCCAGATCTCAGATCGATCCTCGAAAATATTGAAGCTCCATGAAACTAATCCAAAAGATCATCGATACGGGGCAATGGGTACTTGTTCTTGATCGTCACCTTGTTCAGCTCTCGGTAGTCGATACATAACCTCATTGACCCGTCTTTCTTCCTGACGAAGAAAATTGGTGCGTCCCAAGGAGATACACTAGGGCGGATGAAGCCCTTCTCTGCTAACTCCTCGAGATGCTTTTTCAACTCAAGCATCTCGATAGGCGTCATACGATAAGGAGCCTTATAGATCGGTCTCGTACCGGGCTCTAGATCAATGCCAAAATCTACACTCCTTTGAGGAGGTAAACCTGATGGCTCTCCAAAGACATCACAAGCTACTGGAATTTCCTCCAAAGCCGGACTAGTATTATCCTTCATGGCATAGCACCAAAAAGCCTCGCATTCCTGACTAATAAGTCTCGTAGCTCAAACTGCACTGATGACCGTACCAGTCTTCCCGAGATCCCATCCTCAGAAGATCTCAACATGGCCTGCATTTGTAGTTACTGTCATTGTCCTCTTGCCGATGTCCAGAACTGCTCGGTGTCGATCCATCCAATCCATACCCAAAATAACTTCTTCATGTACTAAGTACACGACGAAGAAGTTAGCTGGCCAATCGCAACCTCCCAATCTAATAGGGCAATCGCGAACCTCTCGTGTACCTCGTATCTTACCCCCATCGGGTAATCCAATAAAGAAGAGTCTACCTTCTACAGTAACTAAGGCTAATCTATTTACACATGCATCAGATATAAAACAATGCGTAGCACCAGTATCGAAAAGAACTCTGACATGAAAACATTAATATGAATGGTACTTGTAGCTGTTGGCGTTGTCGGCTCTACAACACTCTTCAACTCGTACACTCTAGCTGATGCATCTCTAGTGTCTGCAGATCCACCAACACGTCCTCTACCTCTCCCCTATCCCGGAGTGGAACCTTGAGGAGCGGTAGAACCAGAAACTCTCTACTGCTGTTGCTGTTGTTGGTGGTACTGAGATCTTTGTCGTCCTCCAGCAACACTGGCAGGTGAAGAACCCTGCTGAGATAGCGCCTTGCCCTGACGGAAAAACACAGCTCTATATCCGGGCTTGCCACAAGAAAATCAAGTCACTGCTGGCTTCTTGCAATCAGCTCGGATGTGTCCAGCTACTCCGCAGTTATGACACTGCCGTCCTCTGTTAGAACTTTGCTGGAAACTAGAACGTCCAAGCGTCTGACTACGCCCAAAACCACCTGCTCCAGCTCCAACACTGGCTGATCCAGTCTTCTGCCTCTTCTCAGAACCTCCTGCCTAAGAAGCTCTCCTCTGACCCGGTCGGTCTCCCTCATAAGCAGAAGCTCTATCCTGATAGTCCGTCAAAGAATCACAACGAAAACCAATAAGATAAGAGCGTGTCGACTCTCTCAACCTCCGAGAGAAAAGGTAAACATGTTGATCCTTAGGTGGTGCAGATGGACCTAGCAACGCCAACTCGTCCTGAAACTTGAGGATAATCTCAACAATAGGCAAATCCTCAAATCCAGCCTCAAGGAAATCATGAAGGCGGTCTCTCCTCATAATAACGGGGCAGTAGCAATCCCTGATCACTGTCTTCATCTTCTCATAACTGGTGATCTTACTACGAACTGTCCTCCACCAAGAATGAGCCTAATCCTTCAGCAGCGTATGTGCTATGTTGACCCGACGTCCCTCTGGGCAACTGATAGCCTCCATAGCAGTATCCAACTATCCTAGCCACTGCTCCACTTCCAAACCAGTCTTTCCCATGAAAGTGGGAACCTTCAACTAGTTAAAAGCCTTCAACCAATTGTCAAGCTTTGGCTCTTGTGCCTCAGCCAATGCTCTGACAACCTCAGCAACTCCAACAGGCGGGGCAACAGCCTGTGAAACTCTCTGCAAAACCTTAGCTGATCTCGCAGGATTTGATGGCACTGGTGCTGGTCCTCGAGTCCTGATAGCCTCTTTAACTCTCTACACATAGTCATGAAATGCAGAAGCTCCGATAGACACTCGTGCAGACGCCGTTGATGGCGCTCTCTGTGCTCTAGACCTAACAGCGGTCCCATTCACAGCCTCAAGAACAACACTCTTATCAACTTCTTCAGCAAACGCCTCAGCGGTAGGCGGATCAGCAATTGGGGCTTGGCCCCGACCTCTACATCTATCTCAAACCGAAAGATTAAAACAAAACCCCCTTTTGAAAACGTTAGACCCCTTGCGGGTTCTTTTTATTTATCCATCCAACCTTTAGAAGATTTCGAGTGCTATTGTTGCCAACCTAGAGCTCTGATACTATATCCTAACACCCCAAGTTCTGAAAACTCAAAGCGTTACAAGCTAGGACTGCACAATGGGTCCCGACCCTCAGAGTAGCAACAGCAAACGGATCTTACAACAAGGCACAGACGAATGAAAACCAAAACTCAATATAAAACCAAAGGTTTAAACAAAACAAAGAGGAAAATACTCGCAACAAAGTTCAAAACAAAAGGGAAACAACAAAATGAACATAAACCCGATCCCGTCCTATAATGTACGGGAACCCCGGATGACCACACCATCCGGATCACTCAGCAGCATCCTGAACCTGTGGAACATCTACAACAACGGTATAAGCCGTTAGCTAACATTCTAGGTACAAGCAAGAGCGTAAAGGCACAACACACATAAGGTAAAGGAAACACATAGCATGCTCACACATCAACCGGTTATTATCTTTCATTAAGGTTATCCATTACTAATTCAACTTCTTTTATCACACGAGAATCTCCCAAAACTCGCCTCCGCTTCCGTCTACCAATAGGAATATATCAGTACTATCCGTTACCTACGGGTCTGGGTTGCAAGAGCACATTCTAGTCTCTTGTAGAACTAGACAAGTGGTCACCGCCTGGTTATAATACACTTGGGCCAGTTAAGGTTATCAAAGGGTGAATCCTATTTCCAATTATCCATTACAGCATGAATAAACAACACAAACAAGCCAATACAATCCAACTAATACGCGGAATGAAGCTAAGTAAGTCCAAAGGACTTACCTCACTCGAAGGTAACACAAAGGCTCAACAATAACTCAGGAACAACTCAGGAAAGCTCAGTTTCCCTCAGGAAAGGAGCAAGGAAAGCCTGTACGAACAAGCAACACAGATCAGGAATGAAACGGTGCTAGAAGTCTATAACTTCTAGGCTCAACGATCTCTAAGAGATCTCCACAAGCTAAGGGTTCAATCTTAGTCTTACAACAACTCAAGGAACAAGGAACAACCACAAGGAACCAAGTAAAGAACGAGGAAAAGAAGGAAGGAAGCAACTCACCAAAGACGGGAGTCACAGCAGGAAAAACCGCAAGGGTGGCAACACGCGGGGCGGCTGGTGCAGGCGCAGGGGCGGCTGCACTAACAAAAGCTCTGTCGGGATTCCTCTTCGACCGAACTCACAGCAAGGGCAACCAAAGCTCAAACTTTTGGTTCCAACACGTCAAGACTCAACTCCAGAGAGCCTGAGAACAACAAAGGATCAACAACGGAACGCTCCACAAGAATCAAGGATCAAACTTGATTCTTGGGGAAGAAGAAAAGTGAAGTACGAAAGGAAGAAACCAAAATAGGAGGAGAAGGCATGCAACACTGTAAGAACGTGAAGGGGAAACAAGAAGAGATGAACTTACACGTTCAGCAAGGTTGCAGAAAGCAAGAGAAGGTTGCAGCGCTCTAGGGTTGAAAAAGACGTAAGCAAGAGACGGGAAAAAGAGAAAAAGGAGAGAATATATAGGGAGGGATGGAACGCTAGACGGAAAGGGCGTCTAGGGTTTAGAAAGAAGACAAGGAAACTGGACCATAAGATAAAATACCGGATATTCTATCTATGGAAGGAAGAAAAAACGAACGAAAACAGATCGGGCGAAATCTGTCGTCATCCGCAGGGGCGGATCAACACAGCCGCGGGTGCGGCTGGCCGCGGGGGCGGCTGGCCGCGGGGGCGGCCTTTTTCACCGCAGGGGCGGTGAAGGTAAAACTCGGATCTTACAATGGCCTGACATCAATTTGCAAATTAGTCGAGCCCGTTTGGTGACTGAATCTAGTGGCTTTTCGACCTCGGCGTTGCTGGAATTTTTTGCTTCGATTTCGATTATAGATCTCATTGCCTAGCAAAGAAAGAAAATGAGAATGTAGATCATACACCCAATTTAGGGATCAATTGGGTGGTTACAAAGTATGGTTACAGACGAGACTTTAAATGTAACTTGGTACTTAACTTACTTCAAAATTGAAAGTGCTAATACAGGATATATTAAACAAATAAGTTTTGTTATTGATGATAATTTGGGTTGTGTACAAAACTGGCAGAGATCACAGAGAGCATGCAAAAGAAATTTGGGAGCACCGATGTAGGAGTGATAGTGTGTGGGCCTCAGAGTATTGAAAATTTTATGGTAAGATATTATTTGGTATGATATTATCTGGTATGATATTTTTTGGTATGATATTTTTTGTATGAATATTTTCTGGTATGAATATTTTCATGATATTTTCTGATATGATACTTTCATGATATTTTTTTGTATGAATATTTTCTAGTATGAATATTTTCTTGAATGAATATTCCGGTAAAATTATAGTATGAAAAATTATGGTATGTAATTCTTGTGTGTAATTTTGGTATATAATTCTAGTATAAAATTCATACCA
>BSUD01000008.1:104411668-104520514 GCA_033239045.1 Fagopyrum esculentum | reverse complement strand
AAAAAAAGCAAAACAAAAGAAAAGAAAATAATAATAATAAAAGTCAAAAAAAAGAATTTGTACGTAACAATAATAAAATTTCATATTGATTTGTAATTGTAATGTATTTTTTTTAATAAAATAGAAGAATTAATTACTTTTACCTAACATTGAATGAAAGTGATAAAAATAATGGGTTACACTTAATAAATAACAAAAAAAAATCTATTTAACTAAATTCTTTCGTAAAATAATAAAGCAATATAAAACACTTCCAATTATTAAACTAGTGAGGATTAAAGCAATATAATAATAATTAAATTTTCGACTATGTTTAACTACAATCTAGGTCCATACATAAGAAGTACTCTATACTTAAACCAAAACAAATCCAATAAAATATAAAGCAATTCCAATTATTAAGCTAGTGAGGATTAAAGCAATATAATAATAACTAGTTCAGTGCCCGTGCCATGCACGGGATTTATTAAAATATACTTTTATTTTTTTTCTTCTTCTATTTGTCTTTTTCATATGATTTATGTTTCATCAAATATGATATTCATGTGTATTTACAAACATATCTCTTAAAAGTCATCAAAGTTAAGTTGTCCCATAGTAAAATTTTTGTTACGTAAGTTTATTGGAAAAATATAACCAAAACAACGTTTTCATTGTAAAGATTTATTTACGTCAATTTAACATTCATTTTTAATTAACTAATATTCTCATATATTTTTATAGACATATAGAAGGAAAAAATGATGATTATATTATTCCGGGATAAAAAAGGTTCAACTTTTAAAGGAATCGAAGAAGTTGAAGAATCATGAAAATTTTTCAATTTAATTAATTTGATTCTCTAGTGCATAACCCGCACTTTGTGCGGGTATATTTATATAAAGGTGCGGGGAATATTTATATATTGAATGTTTTGGATAATATGCCATTAATCATGCGAACTAAATCCATATTTATGAAATATTCATCTTTAATTATTTTCAAAATGATAAAATAGTCAGAAATAAAGAATTCGAAACGAATTATGTAATAATAAAATGGAAATTGAAAGTTTAAATTTGTAAAAAAAAATACACATAAGTTAAAAAGAAGTCTAAAATACAAACAAAAACATAAATAAAATTATTGGATGAACGAAATTTGAAATTTGAAATTTTAATCTGGTAACGACCCACGTAATATGAAAAGAAATAATTAGATGAAAAGAGTGTCCGAATTTTATGATTAAAAAACAGAATAGAAAAACGAAATACTTAGATAAAAAGAATACCCAAAAATTTTATTTAGAAAAACATACATTAAACTATTTAGATTTAAAAAATCATAATCTCAAACTTTGTAAATTACAAAAAAAAAAAGATTATGAATGACGATATTTCAATTTAAAAAAACAAATTTGTAACTTTAATTTTGTAAACAATATACAGAATATGTACCGAAATATCCGGATAACAAAAAAAATATTTAGATTTTGAATCGAATATATTTTGATTATCTAAATGGAACGTGAAAGTTTAGGTTTTTCTAAAAGGAAAAGAATATGAACCGAATCATGTACTAAATAATAAAATGAAAATTGAAAGTTTAAATTTGTCAATCAACACAAATCGCTATAAATAACTGGTAAAAAATTTGTATAATTTAAAAAACAAACAAAATATCATACGATATCGCTTTAAAAAATCGGTACAAAAATCTAAATAATAAAAATCATATAATAATTGGAAGAAGATCAAGATACCGGTTTAAAAAATTTGATAAAAAAATTGTTTTAATAAATGGGAATATATTAGATAAATCAACTTAAATTGGTAAAAAGAAAAAGGAATCATATAATTTAAAAATAATAGAATCTAATATGAAATGTTTTAAAAAATCGGTACATTTATCTAAAATAATCAAATTCAGTTAGTATCATCGGGCTTTCCTCCTTTTATCTCCGGCTTAATTTAACATAAAGAATCACTAAAACATTTTTATCAAACAACCGGTTTAAAAATCTACGAAATCAATTTAAAAAATCGGTACAAAAATCTTAAATAATCAAATGTTGTTAGTGTCGTTAGGGTTTCACCCTATCATCAACATAAATCAGTTTAAAAGATCTGTTAAAAATATAATGGTATAATAATTGGAAATGGCCAAATAATTGGTTTAAAGAAAGAAATATCCATCTATATATATATCTTCAATAAATTAAGTTTAACAATTAGTTATAAAAAATGGGTTTTTAATATTCGGTTAATAAATGGAGTTTATCTCGTATTGTATATGAGAAGTTTAAAAAATCGATCAGGTCAATTAAATGGGTATTCCTTCCCGTGTCAGTTTATCTCGTATTGTATATAAGAAGCTTAACAATCGACCAAACATATAAAATATAAACAGTACTGCGTAAATTTTATAAAATTGATGCAATCAATAAAATGCAATGTGTGTTGCTCGGTGTACGTGAGTTCCCCCCATTTTGAGTGAATATTCAACAAAATTCACATATCTCAAATCCATTGAAAACATGCGACATCAACATTAGCAGATAAATGATGTTATATAGGTTGTACAATAAAAAATTTGTCAGGAATAGGGTAACCACGAACCTATTGAAAAGTGGAGTTATTTTTGCAAAGAGAAGATATTTCATCAATTTCATTTGCCTCCTCAGTCAAGCTAATCTTATCCACTCCCACACGATCTTAAATTTTTCTGAAAAAAACCGCTGGAGGTATGATCCACCGATTTTGTAAGGGTTTGGTGTTCTTGTGCGATAACCGTGGGCAGTTGACTCGATGGGGTGATTGAAAGGATGTGCAACGGGGACGCCGAGATTAAGCCGTATCTCTAGGGGACGGTGGACTTCAAACCAGAATTCCGCAAATGAGTGGTACCGCATGTTGGTTTCCGATGGGAGACACTACTGCAACCACCATTGACATAAGACCCAATGAACATAGACACTTGCACCGATGATCCATACCAGCTCAAGATGGAGTCGAGTAGATTATTATTATCATGTTCCTCCTCGGTCCAATATCATGTGAATAAGGATAAGATGGAGTCGAGATATTGCACCACTGACGATGTATTCCCTCTCGATGCATGTGCAATGAACCGAACTATAAAAAAAACAATAATGGGAGAACGGATCATGTTGAGCGCGATTAACAACTTATCAAATAAATATTAATATGCGAGTTAGAAAGGATGAGATCATTACCCATATATAGTTATCATGATCAGTTTTAAATATATACCAACGATACACACCAACTATAGACAACCGGAAAGCTTAACACTTTCAACAATTACTGTGTAAACGAAACTATAATTTTCCACACCTTTTTAAACTCATCATGGACCATAATCTCTTAGAAACAAAATGTAAAATATCTGCATTCAACTATTAGTAATTAATCTACAAGAAAAATAATTCCAAGTTGCAATACTAATGAAGTAGTTAAAGAAAGAGAAGAATAGTTATTTTACCATAGCAGCAGTCAAGGTTTGCTGATTCACTTGCACGTATAAGAACATCGCTATAATGGTTTATAGAAATTCGTTGAAACAATTAGGTTTAGATTCAAAAAATATATAGTCAACAAAGCTTCTCAAGAAAGCTTAATATTTATAAAAATTAAATTTAAATAAAACTTGATAAGAAAGCTAAAATTCTCAACAAATTAACCGGAAGAATTGAACTTCATTCTAACAAAATCTAACAAAAAGATTTCTTAGGAAACAAACTCTAACCAATTTTTTATTTATCATTCGGTTATGATTTAAATTAAAATTTATTAATTAGTTAACCACTTAAATAAAACTGATTTGATTTTTTAGCCAAATTTTAAAAATTAACATTTATATTTTAGATATTGCTTCAATAAAAAAATATTTTTTTTGTTTAATTTGTGATTTAGTAAAAATATTTAACGGGCAATAAGCGTGAGGGCGCCACGTCAGCTTTACGTAGCCTACTTCCCCCTAGCATTTAGGTATCAAATTCTATTAAAAAATAGTAAAAAAAATACGTATCAAATTCTATTAACATATAGATTATGCTTTTAAAAAAATTTAGATTTGTAATTTGCAATCTGAATTTTGAAAATTCAAAAAATTTACGTTTCAAATTCTATTAAAAATTAGAAAAATATTTTTTTATAAATTGTGGTTGTTAGCAATTTGAATCAATTTTCCCTAACATTCAGGGATTTTAATAAAAAAGAATATTTAATTAATTTAATTTTTTTAATATAAATTATGGTGGTTAGGATCCTTACAAAATTATAATTAAAATAATTAATAATAATAACAGTTTACTAATCATTTAAAGATTAATTAAAATGGCATTTTAGTAAATATTTTACAAATAATCCTATGTGGCATTACTGGTTGATTGACATGTGGCGGTAGTGTCCTTAGTTTTAGTAAGTAACTAGTGTATTGCCCGCACTTTGTGCGGGTTCAGTTTTAATAAATATTTAACACTTAGAAATTTATATGCATATTTTTGTAAAATAAAAATTAAAAAAATGAAATTATAATTAATATTATGATTTTTAATTCTGATTTAAGTATTTATTTCTTCTAATTAATTATATTTTAAATTGATTTGTTAAGATATGCTTGTTGGTAAAAAAATCGTAAAAGTTTAAAAACTATTTTTATAAAAATATTTATTTAAATATTTTTTAAAGAATTTAAAAATTAATTTTCAATTTATATTAACATTTAAAAATCACTTTTTAAAATAATTTTTTAGGCTTCGAGAAATCTGGCATTGACATGTGGCAATAGAGGTTACTGCTTTAATAGATATAAGATATAGATTAAAATTTTCAACTATGTCTAACTAAAATCTAGGTCCACACATTTGCAAAAAATAGTGTTCATTTTACACTTTTTTTCCTAGCACGTTTTGAAAGATGCTCACTAATTTGAAGTGTCAACTATAAGAGTTGAAAGATCTAATGTTTTACTTTGAATAAATTTATTTTCCAAATTGATTCAATAAATGCTTAGACTAGTCGTTAATTCAAGGGAGACTAATGGGATTTACGGAGGACCGAAGGTAGCTATAAAATGGGTTTCTGTATATCAACGCCATTTTCATCTTCAAGCTGAGAAAGGAGCTCACATCTTGAAGATGAGTTCAGAAGAAGATATAGTAATAGTAGGTGCTGGTGTATCAGGCCTTGCCACTGCACTTGCTCTTCACAGGTTTAGATTTCCTTCTAGAAGCCCTACTGCCTTGCATTTCTTTTCGTCATTTTCAATTGCATGCATATATATATATATATATTTACAGGAAAGGGATTCGAAGCGTAGTTATGGAAAGAGCAGATTCAATTCGAATTACAGGAGTAAACATTACGATCTACACCAACGGTTGGCGCGCACTTGAGCAGCTAGGTGTTGCTTCCAAGCTCAGATCAACAGCTCTTCCTATCCATTTGTAAGATCTCTTTATATTAAAAAATTGGGTTTTTATTCGATGGATTTACCTTGTTGTTCTTGATAGGCGGCGAGACATTTCCTTGGATGATCATTCCGAGAAAAGGACACCGTCTGGGTAATCTTCTTCAATCTTGCTACTCCTTCATTATATACATAAGACGGTAGCTTGACATTGGATATCCGATATATCTGGTATTCATGTTTGGTATTCGATAATTTTACTTGTTTTTTGTGATTCTGATATTTTTTGAAAAATTGACCGGTATCACTTTTTCTCCTTCACGTCCTTTGTCTCCCTCCCCATCTCCCTCTTCGGATCTCCACAACAACTTTCGCTCATATCTTCAAGGTACGATTTTTTTATTCCCCCTCATCGGATCGTTCTTTCAACTCAACTCTCCCTTCACTCTGGTGAATATTTTTTTATACGAATCTCCCTTTTGTTGAACTTTTTTTATGAGTCTCCATTTTTTGCTGAATTTTTTTATACAAGTTTTTCTTGTCTGAATTTTTTTAAAAGTGAGTTTTTATGATTTTCCTTTCTCAACTGAATTTTGTTGATATGTTCTCCATTCTCTACTCAATTTTTTATATGCATATCCCTTCTTTGTTGAGTGTGAAAATCAGTTTTTAAAATTGCTACTTTACATTGTTGATTATTTTTATATGCCCATATTCTTGATATCGACTTTTTTTCATCTTACCAAACACAAATATCATATAGATATGAATTTCATACTCATATCTCTGATACCGATACGGATACTTCATATAGTATGTTAGGATATGGAACCTAACAGCCCCATAATTTCTATCATAGTAATGTTGTATCGAAACAGGAAAGAAGAAATAAGGTGCTTGAAGAGGAGGGATCTTGTTGAAACAATGGCGAAAGAGTTGCCAGAAGGAACCTTACGATTTGGTCACCATATAGTTGGAATCAAATCAGGTCCCAAGACTCCGTATCCTTCAATTCAACTTCAAGATGGGAGAATTATCAACGCTAAGGCTGTGATTGGATGTGACGGAGTTAACTCGGTAGTAAGCAAGTATCTTGGCCTCAAACCTCCGTCATATCACTCCGTCGGTTCATTCAGATGCTTCACAAACTACGAAGAGGGACATAGTTTTGACAGTGAGTTTGTGGAGATGACCAAAGGCAACGTCGTCGTGGGCCGAGCTCCCGTCGACCAAAAGCTCGTATGTTGGTTCATGGCTAAACTATGGCATCCACGGGGTACGTACCTAGCTAATTTAAATTCGTTTTCCTTTCGAGAGTTGAAAGTTGCATATATATATATATATATATATATATATATATATATATATATATATATACACTTTATAACTTTGTTTGATAAGTTTTAAATTAAGACGTCTAAGATTATAAGAATTAAAAGTCAAAATCCTGTTTAGTAAAAAAATAAAACATATTAAAGGAGTTAGATTTTAGATATTAGAGAATTATATTATTCAAATTTTGTAATCTTATAAAATTTTGATTATAAGGATTATTAACACGAAAATCTTACTTTTACTTTTCTTTTTTTCTTCTATAAAAAATTTTTACGCATATTTATCCGTAATTTTACACACAATCATATTCATTTTACAAAACACTAATTTGACTTATTTTCACATTGATCTCTTAAATAATTTCATCATCTTAATTCTTCATCTAAATAATTTTTTTTATCTTCATCTATATAATCTTACGTCAAACGGGCCATATACCTTGAACAGATGAATACATTTGCAAAGATCCAATCTTGATTCAACAATCAGCATTGGAAGCAGTGAAGGGATTTCCTCCCGAAATGGTCGAAATGGTACGCAGATGTGACGTTAACTCACTGAGTCTATCAAGAATTCGACACCGGGGACTAACAGAAGTGGCGCTCAACAGCTTCAGGAAAGGGAACGTGACAGTAGCAGGCGATGCCATGCACGTGATGGGCCCGTATTTCGGGCAAGGCGGCTGCTCGGCCCTAGAAGACGCGGTGGTTCTGGTTCGATGCATGGCTCGAGAGAGCGAAAAGACGAGTCAAGGGCTGATCTGGCGGAGTGTCGGGGTTGCATTAGATAAGTATGTCAAGGAGAGGAGGCCGAGGCTGGTGTCTTTGGGATTCAGAGCTGGTCTTATAGGGAGGATCGTAGAGCCATCGACGTCGGCCCTTATTCGCGTAATGTGCATCGTTTTGATGATTTTGTTCTTTAGTGATGTCAATGGACCGTGTCGTTATGATTGTGGAAAGCTTTAGCTAGGGTTTATGAGTCATATATATATTATACATAAGACACCGGGACGATAAGCTATGCAGTCCAATATACTACAATAGTATTCTCAACTATGAGCCATATGTATGGTATATAATTGTGTAGAGGTTTAAGCAACTCAAAAGGAGTCTTTCATTTTCAAATGGGTATGAATAATTTCCTTAGTAGCAAATACATGCTATTGGACAATCTGTGTCATTGTCACTGCTAACACACTTGAGAGAGCATCCAAACTAGTCGTCAATGAGATATCAAAAACCCACCAAAACAAAGAAGACCCGCAACTTTTATATATATATATAGAGATCATATGAGACAATATCTTATCGTGTAATCATGAGAACAACCAATATATTATTCGTAGTTATTATTAATTTTGTTACGAAGGTGTCATATCGTTTAATGTATTATTCGTAGTTATTATTAATTATGATATCTATCCTAAATCTCGACCCTTAATATTCACCTTCCAACGGTCTAAGATTGTTCTCATGATACACAATAAGATTGTTCTCATGGGAACCGCACCATATATATATATATATATATATATATATATATATATATATATATATATATATATATATATATATATATATATATATATATATGTGTGTGTGTGTGTGTGAGAGAGAGAGATATATATGTGTGTGTGTGAGAGAGAGATTTGGACTATAGGAAGAGGTGTTAGGGTAAAAAGTGAGAAAAATCCACAATTCTTAAATTAAAATAATAAAGGGATGTGAGTTAGTCATATGAATTAACATTTGTTATATACTTAAACAATTCGTTATATAGGTGAATAACTAGTTATATAGTTGAATAATTTTAAATGTAAGTTGAATAACTTTAAATATAGTCTAACAATTGACATATTTGAAGAGTTAAGAATATAATTAAACAATTTTTAATTAAAAGAATATATAATATACTTGAAAAATTATTACTTTGTCAAATAATTGTGGATACTTACTACGTTTGATACTCAAACCCCTTTTCACCTAAACCCAAAGTGATTTAATTATGTTTGTTTGGTATCAAATGATTTAATCATGAAAAGTCCATAAACTTTATTAAATGTACATAATTAATGGGTGAAAATCATGTAGTAGATTCGAACCTAAAGTCTTTTTTATACAAAGGTAAAGAATAGTCGTCTTAAAACATCCTTTCGAATGAGGTCTTAACATCATGCGAAAAGATGTTAATGTATATGTTAGGATTGTGTCCAAGTAACGTGAGTCTGTCTACAACGACCTAGGCTTTCATATCCTTTCACATACGATCGTTGGGCAGCCCGCCATCTGGAGGAGACCAGAGTTTCACTAGTTGGAATGATATCAGCTACCTCTCCGTGGCTCGTCGATGATGCGTACATGTCTTGGTATACGGTCCATTGCCATCTGTACGTCTTGCCGACGTCCATTGCACTTCAGTTACCTATAGACCGTCCCTCACCTGTTCCGGTTTCACATCAAAGAGTACGTTTGTTTGTAACCCTTAATTTACTCTTTATTGTAATTTTCAATTATTTTAACATTTTATCTTCTGTATTGCAGCGTCTTCACATTCTTGTAGGTCGTCTACGACAGATGCAGGCTCACGGTCTTCCGTATTCTGCTGAGGATATAGATTCTATGGTAGAGGAGGCAGTTAGACGTACGCCTCCTGTGGATCCATCTCAGGTCCGGGCTTCACAGCATCCTCCAGGACATTTGTAGTTGTAGTTTGATACTCTTATGTTTATTTTGGATGGATATTACACTTGAGTGTATTGTTTTTTAGTTTTGATGTTTTCCTAAGTTTCTTTAGCTTTTTAATTACACCTAAGTTTCAACAACATATGATAACGTCTAAAACATAATGAGAACAGTATATGAAAACGACTAAAACATGATGTCAACAACATATGATAACGTCTAAAACACGATTACAAGCCAATTTCTGAAAACGGCTAAAGATATCATGCACTAGTGTGTTCAACTCCCATGCTCGAAGAAGCTCCTCATAACGAGCTATCCTTGCAATGAACGGCGCATCCCATCCATCAACACTTGGATCATGGTACAGTTTCCAAGCTCCGCTCAACAACGGTAACGGGGCATCATCTTTTAACCATACCTACAAATATGAAATTACAAAAAATGGTTAGTAAATATTGAGTTTAAATAGAATAAATTGAATGAAAGTAAAATGTCGACCTACCGGCACAAAGTGTGTGTTGTTATATGTATACGCTAACGAACAAATGACCGTAGGGGCCTCTTGGTTGGAAGTGGTGGCAATCATAGGTAGGAATGCCGCTGGAGTATTCCCTAGGACAACCAATGCAATCTTATAGTAGGTGGCTGCTGCACATGCTATCATCGGCATTTCCATCCAATTTTGTTTTGGACACGGAGACTTACTCGTCCAATAAACGTTTTGAATGACTTGGTCAACTTGATTGAGAATGATACACTGCAAAGATTAACAAGTAAGATTATGTAACATCATGGATTATAATTAAAACTTTAATATAACCGGAAGATTGAGTTACCTTTGAATAAAATCCCCTTCTCGCATTTAACTCCATAACCATATCCCGCCGTATTATCAAGTAATCCTCATCCGAGAATCCCAATACGGCGGAAATTGCTCTATATCCACAATGGCCGTCTCCTGGTACATCTCTTACTCTCGTTACATAAGGCTCCATGAACTTTGGAAAATCTTCTTCCCTCAAACAAAATCCGGCTTTCGCGGGTTGTTTTCCTTTACGACGCGCTCTACTCGTAGGAGTCAACTCCGGTGTAGAATCTACATCTTTAGCTTTCCTTTCGGACGCCCAGGACCACGTGTAGAAGAATGCTCAAAAGAACTAGGGTCTCTTCTAGTTGATCTCGGGGTTGGAGGTCGTCCCTTTGCTTTGACCTTCTGTGCCGGCTCCTTCATTGTCGTACCCCCGGGGTTTTCCATTTCCTCCAGAAAAGATGCAATCTTATCTTGCTCATCCGGACTTAACATATTTGAGTCCATTCTTTCTCTAAACTTGTTCAGCGTTGCTTGACTCGGGTTCGAACGATCATCATCATCATCATCACCAATATCACCATCGGAAAAACAACCGGAATCCAGTGAACTTGCTTCCAATATGGGTGTATCTAGGACAAATAGATAGGTCTACGAGCCCGGATTGCTAGTCTAAAGTCGTGCGCACATGGCACTCCATAAATCTCTCTCCAATAACTATCCCGACATCCTTCATCATCTCTTGTATGTCGAGCCTTGGTGTAATTATTCCACAAGAGCGTGAAACACTCATTTGTTACGTAGTCACGGAGCAAGTCAAATATCGGTATACGCACCTACAAAAAAAGGTTTATTACATACCAAATTAATATTTAACAATGTTTTCATCAATTTAAATTTTGGTATACCAACCTCTCGTGGAATCCTCTCCCGTGACATCTCTAGAGAAGCTTGTAACTTCTGAACTTGGTCCGTGACCATCAAATGTATGCTATCACAAACCAGCTGAAATCCTCCAACACTAGAATCTGGTGTTTGCTTCAACAACTTGTGCGCGGACTCACACCTAAGAAGAAAGGTTTATTACAAAAAACGAAGAAATGTTTAACAATGTAGTGAATGTTTAAATAACTTACGCATTTGTCGTTCGTGTGCCGAAATGATGATGTAGGTCAGTCCATGCTCGAACGATTGCCTCCTTGTACGGGTCAGGCAAAGTCGTCTCGAGATAGGTCATTAACCTCGGAGATGATTGCCAATAGTCTCTCATTTCCAGCAAACGGCGTTGGTAGCTTCCAGGGGATCTTGACTCGAACAAGGCATGACAATGGGATATGAAGAGTGCTTCTGCTTCCTTATTGCGCAAAACAAGGGCCGCTCTGTTAACTATATTGCACTTTATGTGAAACGTGCACAATATATGCTTCACATCGGGAAATACTACACCCAAGGCGCTTATAAGACCAAGCTCACGATAAGTGGCAATCACCTCCGGCGTCTTTCCGTACAACAAATAACGGACCCTCCTTAAAGCCCACTCGTAGTGATCTCTATTCTCCTGTTCCATGAACACAAAAGCAATTGCGAATGTCTTCTTGGTGCTAGTGATGCCTACGATCTCCAATAATGGCATATTGTACCTAAAAGTAATACGAAACAACGATTGCGTTACAGTTTCTAAGGAAAAGATGATTGAGTGTAGGAAATAAAGTAAAAATGTGCCTTGGATTGAAACTTACTTGTTGGTCTTATATGTCGAGTCCATCACAATAACATAGGGAAACATGCTGAGCAAATGCCTCGAGTCGGGATGTGAGATAAAGAAATCAATCACCTCATCGGGATCTTGACTTCTCCGAGTGTTTACATAGTATCCACGTTCCGTCAACGTGTGAAGTGCTTGTTGTAATGAACCTCTTCCTTCGGCTTGTTCCATTCTAATCTTCAAACCGGTGTTGTAAACTTGACGGATGGAGGTGACATTTTCGGGATCCTCTAATTGCACGGATTTTAATATATGTCTCGGTTTTAAGCCAGAATTCAATTCGCGTTCCACCTTTTGGCTCTGCTTCGGAGTCATACGTCCAACATATGCATAACCTCTTAACACCAAGGAATTATATGGTTGTGGATTCCACATACAACCCTCACCGTCCACTTTTCTTCTTCAATTTGGGTTCCTACAAGCTCAAACAAACACATACACTTCTTCGAGTTTTTTTTCCGGCTAGAACTTGAAACATGATCGGGATCTACGCCTTTTACTTTTCTAGGTCCTCCGTGTCTATCACAACCCAATTGTAGAATAAGAAAACCCCTTCTATCCAACCATGATTTTTTAATGACCAACACCATATTCATAGCGTTAGCCACATACCGAGCCCACCCCAATAAGTTCTCTCTATCCGCAAAATATCCATGAAGCTCGAATTTTGACGAATAATTGGTACCGAGAGCACGAGAATAATCCATAAGATCCTAAATAAAAATAACATAGAGTATTATTTTAAAAATACATATCATTTTATTCTTAAATGTCTAAACTACAATTCCGATTCTCTATTCTAACATTGCTAATTCTATAATTTCGATTCTCTATTCTAACACTGCTAATTCTATAATTTCGATTCTCTATTCTAACATTGCTAATTCTATAATTTCGATTCTCTATTCTAACACTGCTAATTCTATAATTTCGATTATCTATTGTAACACTGCTAATTCTACAATTCTGATTCTCTATTGTAACATTTCTAATTATACAATTCCGATTCTTTATTCTAACCTTGATAATTCTACAATTCCGACTAAATAAAACGACATAAAAGTAAAGTATAAATGAGTTTGTACATTTACTTCAAGTTGTGCGAGAATTTCTTCCGGATCACTATATTTTTCAATATCGAACGGCATCATAGAGCTTTCACCATCGGATTCTACATCTACTTCTTCGGAATACGACGACATTTTGACGACTTTTTTTATTTACGTTGTTGAGGTTTGGATGAAAGTGAATGATACAATGACTTCACAAGTTAATATATAGGCTCAAAAAATCCACAACGACTATATTCCCCAACGGCTATTTCCAACGGTCATTTATTTAAAAATATAACGGGCAGAGGGACGCGGAGGCGGACTCCGCCTCTATGAAGGTGCGAGTCCGCCCGAATAGTAATAAGCCATCAAATTTTTTTATCAAACCATAATTATTTTGTAAAAGATTGCATCTCTTAACTTGAAATATATTGTTAAATCTCAATTTTTGGATGTTTCACAACAAAATTACTTGAATTTTTACTTTTACTAGAACATAGGATATTTTTTTTCTCATGTTTAAAAATCATTTATTATCCATGATTTTGTATGTTCGACATATTTTCATGGATTTTGCTATCCCACGTCACTTATTAGATGAGAATGACATTTTGAGAACTTATATAAATAGAAATAGAACATGAAATATATGATAAATTTCTGGGCCTTTTGGCTGAGATCGAGTAGAATATTTATTATATTGGATTAATATATCGTATGTGGGTCGTTGCTTGTTGTGATCTGCTGGGATGTTGGTGGTTATGATCTACTCTTACGTAGGTCGTTGACTTACTCTTACGTGGGCCATTAACATACTCTCATGTACATATGAGTATGTCTTGGGTCATTGACCTACTATTACGTACATATGAGTATGCGATTGACCTAATCGTATGTGTTACATCTTTTCGATATAATAAATATGTGAAATTTTTATATCTTGGTTAACAAATACCCCTAGTTTAAACAATAAGGAGATTATGATGAATTCTTCTTTTCACTTAATTTTTCTCCATTTTAAAATTATGTTATACTTTGATGCACTTCTATGATTTCTGGATCAATTAGTTTTTATTGATTTTTTATGATGGTTAGTTTATCGCGTAGTAAAATTATGTTATACTTTGATGCACTTCTAAGATTTCTGGATCAATTAGTTTTTCTTGATTTTTATGATGGTTAGTTTATCGCGTAGGGCTTGTGTACTTGCTGATTGGCTTTTTGTTCAGATTATAAACTAAATGAGTTTATATGACTTTAAAGTTTATTTTCAATTTTATTTCTCAACTGGTTTATATGAATAAATCAGATAAACCTGTTTACTTGGGGTGCATTTTTTAAGAGACATTTATGTCCCTGAAAAAATCGAAGAATAAAAATAATATCACGAAGAAAAAACACAAGACCAAAATCAGGGTTTATAAACTACATTAAACACAAATCAACTACATTTAAACAAACCCGATTATATTGTACTTTGATGTATTGCTATGATTTCTCGATTATTGTTTTTTAAAATTCTTATCACGGTTACTTCATGTCAATTTATTCGGCTGTTCAACATATTGGTATAAACCTGGTGGATTCTATATTGTCCACCCATACCATTGATCGTAAGGATTCTATATTATACAGACATAAACACACATGTACAGCATAATTAGGGATTGAGATACGCTAGGAAGTTTTTGATGCTACCTCTTCATTGGCTTCTACATTAGCTGTAGAAGGATCACGAGTATCAACCCGGACTTGAACTTCCTCACCGTTATTTGTTGCTTCACTTGATGGGATAGGTAGCCCTTCAAGGGAGTTTTCGTTTAACACAGAATAACCATCAGAAGACTCGCTATCAACATCATTGATCCCTCTGTCCTTGGCTTCCTCTTCCAAAAGAGGATGTTTCAGCTCGGACATGCTTTTTGGTTCTGCCTTTGTACTCTCCGGGCTGCTTCCATTTTCATCTTGACCTCCTTCAGCATCAGCAGTTGCAGTTTTGGCATCCTGATTCTCAGCAAGGCAGTCATGCGCATCGACAGCGTTAACATTGACACGAGGTGAAGGGACTTGCTCCCTGGAGCTGACAGACGTATCTTCTGCCTTATGGCTCCTTTGAAAGACGCTGTTGATCCTATGCACCCCCCTACTGAATATGTTGTGATGATGAGATGTTTTCTCACCATGTTCATGTTCATCACTATTACTGTGATTCTGCTCAGATTCTTGTTTGGTAAATGCTTTAGGTGTTGAAGCAACACTCTCACCCTCCCGTTGGATTTCAGTATCTGATCGGCGTCTACTCCTTCCCTTCCGAAGCTCTGTCTTTTGTGAAATGTCACTTCCCGGATGATGAACCCACATTCCTGTCTCTTTCACCCCTTCAATATCAATTGGTCTAAATACATCCTGAAACTTCAGAGAGCCATCACCTTTCTCACCGATCTGGCTTTCAGCTGGTTCTGCTTTGTCCTCCCCACTTAAATTTGCATCCTCGGTTGGCTCGATCGCCTCCTGTCATTGATCTCAAAAGATTAGGTGAGTATATTAGAATTTAGAAACCCATGCTAGAGTGTATCCACTAAATATGCTCATATGGAAATACTTGCAGGCACATAGGTATACCTTTGAATCGGCTTGAATGACAGTTATAGCCAGATGTAGTCTTCCTATTTTGATGTTCTCTAGAGGTAACCACATGTCATGTCTCTGACCGTCCTTAAACTGGCTGACATCAACAGAACATACACTACAAGAACAGCGAATACCGTCAATACTCAATAGTAGTACAGGAAATTAAAGCTTCAAATAAAGAAATCACTCCAAATGTTAAAGTTGTTCATGAGCAGAACTATAAAATTCAAGGACAAACCCAAGATTGTCATCCATGAAATGGTCCTTGTCACCAACTTCAATAGTCAGAACGATGTCAGATTCCCAGGAGCATATAGGGATTTTAAACTCCTCTTGCCATTTTGGTGTGAGTGTCTTTCTCTGAACACTAGTTTTAAATCTGTAGGAACCAAGTTTCCCTTTCACGTAGGGATCAGCCAACCCTGCAGGAATGTCTTCAAGTGTGAATAAGATGAGCTAGTCAGTAAGTGATGAACACAATGGTGGCAGAGGCACTACTAACCGTTACGGTCGGAAGATTTCAAGTCCGATCCTTCTATAACTTCAACTCTTGCATAAGCAATGGGCACCTTGGCTGATACAGAAAACCAATCTGCTACATCAAAGCAAATAATTAGTATAGTAGCATATAGCCAACATCAGAAGTATTAATGCTTGTCAACTAAATTCATCACTAATGAGTCTGTACATAAAAGATATGAAACAATTTTTTAAGATAAATAAAGAGAAACTTTGATACAGAGGCATATAGCTAGTAAAGGAAATTCATTATGTAAACAATGTCAAGATGATACAAGTATAGGCAAGCATTGCCAATTTTCAATTATAAGTTATAGTGTGTTCCTGACTTCACGATTTGAATCAGAAAAGGAAATCACTAACAAATCTGAAGTTTTCACACACAATCTTATGCAGCTTATGCATACTGTCATAAGCTTTGGCAATCAGGAATAAAGCTACATCGTAGAAGTCCTCCAGAGAATCCCAGCTGAATTCGTTACCTGGTTTAGATGATGGCTCTGGAGAGACAAACTTTTCCATGTCAACAACCAGCATGTTAGGCTGAAAAGGGTATAGATCTTAGATTTTAACTTCCAACCATCAATTTACAAGAATACTAGAAGTACTAATACTAAAATTTTGCTCTTGTAAAGACATAAGATTATATTAATTAGCTTACCTCAACAAGTGTCTCCTCAAATGCAATTGCCAGAATATTGTCCTACTCCTCATACAGAAATAAAAAAATTACATAGTTAAAAAAAGCAGAGACATATAATATAAACAAACATAACCGAAACAAGAATTACCAGCCATCCAGCAATCCCAGGAACCTCTGTAACATCAACACCATGATTGAAAATAGGCTTGACAGTCATCTGAAAGTATGGCGGTTCAGCAAAACATATGCGCAAACGGCTAATGTAAGGCCAGTCATGAATGAACTTCACCCCAACAAGAACCTGCCATTTAAAAAAAAAAAAGAGGACTATAGCATTTAACAACATTTTTCTAATATGGAAGCCTCTGAGTTTTCTACTACACAAAACATATCGAGAAAGCAACTACAGAGATGGGGTTTGCATGTAAGCATCAGTTGTGGATTCAGATTATATTACTAGGACACATACTTCAATCATCAACAATGGGTGTCATGAACATTCTGAAGGAAAACCATGAAAAAACTTCCCTATATTCTCAGTGTTAACAAAATCACTAGTGCAACTCAACATGAAATTCAGGAATGGAATTTTTTACTGCACATTTCCCATGATTGATGTATTCAAAAAATATTAAGTTTCGTGACGAATTAGAAAAATTGTTGTACACCTTTCCTTCCACGTGCATACTTGTTATGTGCATCTTGGCCACCATTCCAAATCCCAATGTCTTTCGGAGTTTTGCAGCTAGAATTGCACTCATATCATCTGCTGTCAAAAAATTGAGTCCGAGTTCCAGCACCTACATTTATAAAACTGTTATGCACCTAATTGCTAGTAGAGAGTGTTACCCACTTTTGCATATGGAAAACTCTTTCAAAAGCATCACTGTCGTTACATACCAAGTGATCATCATCTGAAGTTTCACGAAGAACCCTCAATTCTGTGAATATTGGCGGCTTTCTTCCCAAGTAAAGTTGTTCAATTGTAGCCTTTTTCTGAGAATTTACAAGGTAGCATATCTATTACCACAGAGCCAGATAACTTCAATAGCCAAAGCAGCAACATAATAAATATTATAACTCAAAATTAGGTTAACTTTACTAAAATTATTATATTAAAATATATTCTTGCCTAAGTATGTCATCTATAGAAGAAACAAGAGAAGCTTCTACGGACAATTGCATGCTTTACCTACTTAAACTGAAGCAAACAACACGGCCTATGAATTTTAGATTGATATAGCACTTGTATGCTACACTGCAATTTTCATTGTCATGGAAATCAGACAGCTACCCTTGGTCATAGACCTAACTTCCTCTTCTTCTATTTTTCCAATTTCAGACAAGTGACCACTACATAGCAACATCATGGCAAAATGGAAAAATCACTATGTACAGTAATGTATTAACCTAGAGACTGAAATGCAAATGCATGAAGAACATATGACAAATCATGAATATGAATTCAGATTGCAAGTACGATATAACTGTGATTCTAAAACCATAAGAACTAGGTATAAGGGTCATACAATAGTCCATGGTTTGTACTTATCGAGGAACCAAGGTATAATCGGCAGGAAAATCCTCTTAGAAACAATCTCTTCCATACAAACGGGCCAAATCTTCTCAATCGCGTGATTCAACCATCTCACGGTCTCTGATTCCAACAGTACCTGAAGCCAGGAAATTGGGGAATTTGGCATCCAATTAACATATAATTTTTTTTAAAAAAAACTCAATGTTAGTAATACTCCACTAGAATAAGAGGAACGAAACTGACTCTTCTTTGACTAGCGTTTCTTCTTTCTTCAAACTGCAACTTTCTTCTCAGCCTCATAACATACCTTTCGTTTACCTGGACAGGAGTAAAAAGAATCAAGCTAAATTTAAATCTAAATAGCCTTTTCTGTTAGAATCAAGCAAAAACCAGAATCTAGAAGAAGAGGAGAGCAGAAAAAGGGCCCCAGAAGGGTGTAGAAGGACCTGGTACATATAGACCAAAGACAGGAAGTAGAAGAGAGGACGGCCATAATTGAAGGCGTTTAGCAACCAGAGAAGAAAGATAACAATGGCGATATGGTGGATGATTGAAATCTCCGTTATGGCCATAGATGGAGTCTGGAGAAGCAGTGAGAGGAAGAGGCTAGAGAAAGAGGAAGAAGCCGAAGAGAACTACAACTGTTACTGATAATTATGAATCGGTGATGATGGGGGTGTCGGGTGGGAAGCTTGGATCGAAGACTGCCGGGGTCACTTCTCCTAATATAAAATTAACCATAAGTTAAAGATTTCGGTATGTACCAAAGGTGGCTCTAGTAGTTACCGGTGCATCAACATCCACCATTATTTAGAGTGATATAAGAATGTATGATATGTAAGATGTGAAAAATATCAAGGAGAAGGATGTAGTTACCAAACTATAAAAATTACGAAAATTATCTCCGCCTATATCGACTTTAGGTTGTGTGACAATTTGAGAAGACTTAAACTCGGATGCATTAGTAACGTGTTTGCCGGAGTAAGATATACGCATTGAGATAGAATTGGTGAAGAGGTTCAAAACATCACTTATGACTCTCCCTACAATGAGAGGATCGCTATACCTTGTCATTGTTGTAGAGAGAATAGGGAGTCTTTGTGGTGTGTTTATAGTTTTTGAACTGACATATCTGCCTATAATGCGAGGATTCCTATGCCTTGTCATTGTTGTAGAGAAAGACGGAATCTTTGTTGTGTGTTTGTAGTTCTTGGAATGACCGAGAGGATTTCTATGTCTTATTATTGTTGTAAAGAGAAACTAGGGAATCTTTGTTGTGTGTTTGTAGTTCTTAAAATGACATATATTTTAATTCTTATGTTGAGTATTTATAGAGGCGAATCTCATGTTGTAAGAATATGTCATGAAATTGACAAAGTTCTTGGAATGACTGAGAGGATTTCTATGCCTTATTATTGTTGTAAAGAGAAACTAGAGAATCTTTGTTGTGTGTTTGTAGTTCTTAAAATGACATATATTTCAATTCTTATGTTGAGTATTTATAGAGGCGAATCTCATGTTGAAGAATATGTCATGGAATTGACAAAGTTCTTGGAATGACTGAGAGGAATTCTATCCTTATTATTGTTGTAAAGAGAAACTAGAGAATCTTTGTTGTGTGTTTGTAGTTCTTAGAATGACATATATTTCAATTCTTATCTTGAGTATTTATAGAGGCGAATCTCATGTTGTAAGAATATGTCATGAAACAGACAAACTAGATTTGAAAGTTGGAGTGCCCTTTGAAAACCCTCTTTGAACCGGAACAACAAAAAATTAGATCGGCGCAAAGCGAAACCGATTTAAGTTAAGTGACCCCACCTTGACACATGCTGACTAGGCAATGCCCTTTGCTTTGCTAGCTGTTCATTTACTGCATATGCCAACATTTTTCTACTGCATGTGGATCTCACCATCATTTTGCTTGATTCGCAATGTCTATTCTATTGTGTATATGATTTATGTGTACTAGATTTTGTTTTTTGGTAGCCAGAAATTTTATTTTCAAATTAAAGACTAAAACTTATACATTAAAAAAAATATATACTAAAATACTTTAGTACTATAAATTGGAGTTTTTTAATATGTTCTTTTTATTTAGAGGATAGTTAAATTAATTTTATATATTTTATTTTATAAATAAATAAAACGTCAAATAAATTAGGTAGTTGATAAATTATTGTATTTTAAATTATATTGCGTATTTAAAATTAAAAATAATAATAAATTTCACGTAATCTCGTCTAAATAAGATATGTCTATTTTTTTAAAATGAAAATATACAACAAGAATATTTATTTTGTATATTAAATTTAAAGTTGTGTTTTATAAATAGTTTTTCAAATAAAAACTAATTGATGGTTGATAAGCTAGTATATATTAAAAATTATTTTGTTTTGATTGTATTAACTAAGAGTTAATGCAATAACAAGCTTCACTACAATACAGACTATGTTTCTTAGGCCATCTTCATCAACGAGTCTTCAAAGAAAGGTCTTGAGTCACTTTTGTAATTTTTCTTCAATAAAATCTTATCACTTGAATTTTTCAGTTTATCAATGGATCTTCATTTCAAGTTTTGCCTCGTTTTTCCCACTCACCCATTTATTTCTTCGTACCATATTACAAATATATCCCTATTAACTTTTTAATATTACAATTGTTTTAGCTATATTTTTTAACCAAACTTTCTATCATTATAACATTAAATAATTATTTAATTACTTTTCGTTAACTTAAAATTATTTAATTAAACTTAAAATCATATTTAATTATGAAAAATACTTAAATTAATTAAAATAATCATAAAAAGCATTACATAAAATTTTGAGAATTTGGATAATTATCAATGTTGAATGTAGAAATAAGAGAAGTGTTTTGGTGTTTGAAAATGACCCAAGACCTTCACTATATAGACAAGAATACGGGCTAGTTTTATTATGGGCAATTTTGGTAATTAGGCTTTTTCAAAAAACTATTGTAGTAACTAGGCTTTTTGATGTTTCAATTAAGTAAATATACCCCAACCTTTTGTATTTATTTTCAAACTCTACACACTCTTCTATCAAGGGGTACATTTACTAAATACAAAAATAGAAAAAGGCTAGTAAACAAAATTGTTTCATTTTTATTATTTATTACATTTTTATACCTTAAAACGAAATTTAGGTTAATTTTATTATTTATCTCTATGAACAATACAATAAGCAATGAAGAGATAGATTATTGCAATTAAAAATGACCCAACATATTTTAAAATAAGGAATAATTTTTTATTATTTATAATTTTTATAACTTAAAACGAAATTTATTAATTTATTTTGTATTTTAATATTTTTACACCTACAAACTTTACCATAACAAAGCTTTTTTAAAAACTATTTTAAATATATTCAAAATGGGTTTCTATGGATAGATAACAAAAAAT
This sequence comes from Fagopyrum esculentum, assembly GCA_033239045.1. NCBI lineage: Eukaryota > Viridiplantae > Streptophyta > Magnoliopsida > Caryophyllales > Polygonaceae > Fagopyrum > Fagopyrum esculentum. The sequence goes on along the minus strand of BSUD01000008.1, from coordinate 104,498,701 downwards.
TATGAATCTTGGTATAATTTTTATTTTGTTTTTTTAAATATTTAAGCTAGAAAATGGATTTTTAATAAATTAAATATCCATTATCCATGGCCAATAATAACGTGTCACGTGTCGTTGCATGCCTTGCGTCAATTAGAGCGCGACACGTGGTGCAAGTTGTAAATTTTTTTAATACAAAAGCTGCTTAAAAGCGGCCTGGGGGGACACATGTCCCCCCCTCTGACGCCAAGAATAGGTCTTGTGAAGACCTTGTTAATTGCATTTTTGGGCCCAATTTTAATATAAATTACAGGAACAATCCCCTGAACCCTTGATAATCATGCCCTTAGTCCCAGAAATTGAACATGTACCTCAGGTACCTCCTTCCCACCATCTACCAAATGATCTAGAAAAATAGTATGTGTCATATCCACCTAAACAAATATAATCTCGTTGGAAGTAGGGACACGATCCCACGTTACCCCTTGTATCCAGCCCTGCATGCATAAATGTGGAATCACGCTTAAAAAAAACGTAGGATTTTGGTCGTCGTAAGTAAAACTGACGGTCAAGAAGTAACAACTTAAAAGGACCGTTAGTTACGGTTTGGGTCATCATTTTAGAAAAAAGACAAGTCCGGGACTTGTTTTTTAGTTGAGTTACTTGCTTGTCTTTCAAACGTGTTAAGCTTCTATGGTTTGTGAGTGTTATACAATCGCTTTTATATACTCCAACCAATATGTTTCGATCGCTAATTTCAAAACTGCTGAATAAATTATTTTTATCCATTGATATTACATACGTGTATCTTTAAGTTTTCTTATTTGTTCCCATCATTCTCGCACCCGTCGTAACATTACAACGTGAAAAAGGATATGAATCTCTAATATCATCATTATAAATTTTATTGAGAGAGTGTTGTGTTACCTTGCATTGCCCTCCAAAGCATTGTGTTACCTTGCATTGCCCTCCATAGCGTTGTGCTACCATGCATTGCCGGAGGGTACATGTGGACTTAAGAGAGCGTTGCGTTACCTTGCATTGTCGAGAGTTGAGAGATGGCACGTTCATTGCAATGCATGATCTGCAGTTCATCATAATCATTATCATTGTGAGCATTATCATCGTTTGTGTGTATCAGAGTATTTTTATGATATATGTTTACCGCTACAAATTTACTCATACGTTTGAGGAATTTTATTAATTTGGTTTCGTTACTTCTAGATAGATAATGCATTTACAAGTTTAGTGGTGTAGTGTACATACCCTTTCTTATTTATTATGCTTAGACTAATTGTTGTCGTTTTTGGTGGTTTTGCATAATATGCTAATGCTAGGAAGTTATATAGTTTGACTTGAAGAACTGTGACATATGCATACCTTGTTAATTTAGGATTAGTTGTGATAATTTTACGAGGTGAACAGGAGTGTATATTTTTTTTTAAAATTTATGTTTCTCATATGATGTGTACAAGTTTGATCTAATTCTTGAGCTTTGACTATGACTTTGAGACGCTAGATAATGTTTTATATGTTGATGAATTTTTAGTATAACTTTAGGTCTTAGGAATGTTAGGAGGAAAATCTCAGAGTTGGTGATCAGCCGGACCCGCGTGTAATGAGAGATCATCCTCAACACTACCTCAAGGATAAACTACTAGATCAAGGACGAAAACATTGAAAGACAAGACAACCACACCATCTTCAAGCTCCATCTTGGAAGGAGCCATCACTAGAACAAGAGTAAGGACCATCCAAGATGAAGTTGCTAGCTTGTTAGCAACATGTATACTGAAAGAGACCCTACTCACACTTAGATCTCCTTTGGTGACATTGTTGACCACCATGGAAGGATCAAGCAAGGGCCATGAAGATCCAACAAGCATATGGGGGCTAGAGCGAAAAACGAGCTCCAAAGAAGAAATCTCGGCCCTGAGGACCAAAATCTCGTCTGAAATTTTCATAAATATTGACCGAGATTTGGCTCCCATCGAAAGTTAAAGATCCATCTATGATCTTATTAGTTATAAATATCTTAATTATTTTAATACCTTTAAATATCATAAACATTCATAAAGGTATTTGTTGATCCTGTCTTTTAGGATTGTCTTTTAGTTGTAGATTTTATCTTTTCTTAGAATCTCAACTATAAATAGCCTTAGAAGGTGAGATTATTAGGTAGATTGATTTTGGTTATTATTTCCACAAATTGTGCGAACTCACTGCTCTGCTTACAAAGTTTGTGTTTTATTCATTCCTATTCAATCAAAGAGAGGGCCTTGCTTCGAATCGTTGTGAATCCTTGCTAGATTGTGCTTGTTTGTGTTCATCTTCCTAAAGGGTTGGTGCTCTTGGTCAATTATAGTCCCTCCTTGAGCTTGTCTCACTTAGAAGACTTGTGTAAGGTTAAAGAGGTGAGGGTTAAGATAAGCTCTTCGTTAATGAGTTTTGCCACATAATTGATCAAGGTTCTTTGCGTGAATATCTATGTTCGTATCTTCCTATATTTCCACTTATTTCATTACACATCATCATCTTCTTATCTTTCCATTATCAATCCATTAAACTCACGTTCTTTGGTTCGCAGTTACATAAATCTCGGCCATCCCCAGAATCTCGACCGAGATTTCTTCTCTGGGGTTGTTTGTGGACGTTCAATCTAGATTGGGCAATCGCGGTTTCAACCCCGCATGAAAGTGGTATCAGAGCTCAATTGATTGAAGTCCGTCTCTAGTTTGAGTCTTCTTTTAGTCATACAAAAATTGAGTCTGTTCTTGTTGCGATTAACTTTGCGAGATTATTTGAGTTTAATGTGCATTGACTTGTGTCTTTGGAGGAGAGAAACACCATAGTCAAACACAAAGCCAACCATTGACCGCAACGAAAACCTCGCCCGGCCTTATCAAAAATACCGCTTGAGATTTGAGCATAAAGAGATATTTAGGTACTTGCTCCCCAAGTTTCGTATTTTTTTCTTAATCAGTTAAAGATCAAATATTTATTAGATTTGAGTCAAATCTAATAAGTATCCAACTGCTATTCAAGTGTAGCACCCCAAGTTTTGGGAACTCGAAACGTTACGGGCTAGAACCTCACAATGTGTCCCGACCCTAAGAGTAGCAACGACAAACGGATCTTACAACAAGGCACAGACGAATGAAAAGAAAAACTCAATATAAAACCAAAGGTTTAAACAAAAGAAAAACATAAAAGACTCGCAACCGAGTTCAAAACAAAAGGGAAAGCAACAATAACATAAACCCGATCCCGTCCTATAATGCACGGGAACCCCGGCTGACCACACCGTCCGTATCACTCAGCAGCATCCTGAACATGCGGAACATCTACAACGACGCTAAAAACCGTTAGCTAACATTCTAGATATCAGCAAGAACATAAAGGCACAAACACACATAAGGTAAAGTAAACATATAGCATGCTCACACTCAACCGGTTATTATCTTTCATTAAGTTATCCATTACTAATTCAAATTCTTTTGTCACACGAGAATCTCTCCAAACTCGCCTCCGCTTCCGTCTACCAATAGGAACAGATCAGTACTATTTGTTACCTACGGGCTTGGGTTGCAAGAGAACATTCTAGTCTCTTGAAGAACTAGACAAGTGGTCACTGCCCGGTTATCATACACTTGGGTCAGTTAAGGTTATAAAGGGTGATTCCTATTCCGGTTATCCGTTATAAACGATAAACAACGCAAACAAGCCAAAACACTCAAACCAATATACGGAATGAAGCTAAGTAAGTCCAAGGGACTTACCTCACTCGAAGCTAATATAAACTCAACAACAATTTAGGAACAACTCAGTTTCCCTCAGGAAAGGAGCCAGGGGAGCTTGTTCACACAAGCATCACGAATCATGAACGAAATCATTGCTAGAAGTCTATAAATTCTAGTCTCAATGATCTCTAAGTGATCTCCACAAGCTAAGGGCTCAACCTTAGTCTTACATCATACTCAGGCAACCAGGAACATCCATAAGGATCAAGGAAAGGAACGAGGAAATCAAGGAAGGAAGCAACTCACAAGAACGGGAGTTACTGCAGAGGAAACTGGGGGCGGCACGACAAAGGCGCGAGGCGGATCTTCGACAGAAGCTACTATCGGCTTCTCGATGACAGTAGAACCGCGACAAGGCCAAAGCTTTCTCTTCTCACACACAACCACGTCACAACTCAACCAGGGAGCTTGTGAAAATCAAAAGTTCATCAAAGAAACGCTCCACAAGAATCAAGGATCAAACTTGATTCTTAGAGAAAAAGAAAAGGAAGAACGAAGGGAAGAAGCGAAACAGAAGAGAACGGCATGCAAAAGCTACATGAACGTGATGAAGAAACAAGAAGAGATGAACTTACACGTTCAGCAAGATTGCAGGAAGCAAGTGACGACTGCAGCTCTTAAGGGTTGAAGAACGTATGCAAACGGCCGGAAAAACAAGAAGAAGACGCGAGTATATAGGAGAGGGTTTGGAAGAAGAAGGAAAGGACGTTTTAGGGTTAGAAAATCCAAGGAAAGATGGCCCAAAGATAAGATAATCGGATCTTCTAAGATGGGAAAAAGATAGAACCAAAAAGGGAAGAAGATCTTCGCGATCTGTGGCAAATCCGCAAGGGCGGATTGCTTGTGCCGCAGGGGAGGCAAGCCGCAAGGGCGACCCCTTGTCACCGTGGGGACAGTGACACACACCAAGGCCGCTGGGGCGGCCTCCTTCACCGCGGGGCGGTGAAGGCGAAAACTGGGGTCTTACATCAAGAAAGTAGGAGATTTACAAGATATTATTGTTAAGATCTTATCTATTAGGTGAGATCTTATCATATTAATTGAATCCTAACCAAATATCTTTTCCAACAACAATATATTCTCCCCTCCAACTAAAAAGGATCTACAAGGCATCCAGGAAGTAGTATATCCCAAAGGTCATTGCTGATTGTCGTCGTTCATCATTGAATAGACAATCTTGGCTAGATAGTGGAAAAATCTCGGCCGCAATTCTGACCGCGGTTGCTACTGTTGCAAATTTTTGAGAATTTTTTAGGCAAAATATGAAGAACTCAAGTGCGCGCACCTTGTGCAAGAGTATATCCAAAGAAGACTTTCTATACCATCCTTAACCTAGTGACGAGCCTTAGCTGACCACAAACATTGATCTCGCTCAACATGAGATAATCTCGGACGAGATTCGTTATTTTTGGCTGAGATTTGCCCCAATCGAGACAAAAATCAATCCCGGCTTTCTCTCTCTCTCCAATTGCGCAGGTTCAAAGTACGTAATTCTCTCTTCTTAATCTCTTGTGTGCGTTTTTTAGCCTCTTTCTACTCCAAACACTTGAGTCAATTTCTTTGGGTGTGTTAGTTAGTATCTATACTTTATATTATACTAGTGTGTTTACCCGCAATGTTCCTTCTACTTTGTCTTTGTGTGAAGTAAACTTCCAGCAGGGGTTCCTTAACCATCTCACAACACATGACCTTAAACCGAACCAAGTTGACTACTTGATTCATCCTAGGATTTCTAGTTGAGACCAAGACATTACTTTAAACGAGTATTAATCCATCCAAGGAAATTTCATCAAATTAGCTTGCGATATCACATCATAGCGTGAGTGGAAGACAAAACAAGTAAGGTCTTTTCATTTTTCACTAACATCAGAAGTTTTTCGCTACTTTGCATGTTGCATAAATGTCAGGAAGGGATAGTCCGAAGGAATCACAGAAGAGTGACTCTTCAAGTCTAGAAGCCATGGATTTGCTCAAACAACTCATGGCTACGGTTTTCACACTCGCTGAACAGGTGAAAAGGCTCAAAACTCGTCCCAACAAAGAATCTCGGCCAGCATCTCGCCCGAGATTTGACCCGAGGTCCGTCTACGAAGTAGGTGAAAGTTCCCAACATCCACTTATGCCACCAACCCCCGTACCACCTCCAAACCCTACTCAAGGACCAGTATCACTCATCCTAACCCTCTTTTTAATGCATCTCACAATCTGCACTTTGGTGGAGATTTTTAAAAACTAGGAGACGGGGATGATGAGGGCATATGGAGAGACTACCCAAGATGCCATCATAATCCACGGAGAGGATGTGACTATGATCATTTTAGACCCCCCAAGATAATGACGGAATTGGGAAAGTTATAGTCAAAATTCTAAGTTTCGAAAGCAAATGCAACTCGAATGTTTACATGGAATGGGAGACTAAAATTGAAAAATTTTGGTCTTACCATAATTTTAGTGAGAAAAGGAAGATCCATCTTGTTGCGTTGGAATTCCAAGGATATGCCTTAGTTTGGTGAGATCATCTTGTCAAATAATGGAGAAGAACATTAAATCCGGACATCAACACTTGGAACAAATGAAGGCCTTAGTGAAATCTATATTCGTGCTTCAAAACTATGGTAGAGAAGTGAGGCAATGATTTGAGAACCTCAAGCAAGGTTCCATGATTGTGGAGGAATTTATACCGCCATGCAGATGACGATGGTGAAAGTTAATGTGCAAGAGGATGAGGAGTATATTATGGCTCGATTTTTACAAAATTTTCATCCTTCATTAGCCAAAAAAAATGATTTATATCCATATGCTTCACTGACTAACTTACTGCATTTGACTATAAAGGTAGAGAATAAGATCAAAGTATGGAACCAAGGATCAAGCTCGTGGGATGCAGAGAGGAAATATCGGCCAAATCGACCAAAAAAACGTCTACTCAGTCTCGCCCTTCGAATAAGCCTTCAAAGGATAACAAAGGGATCACTTCTACTTCTATTTCTACTTTACGTTCTAGAGATAGTGTATGCTTTAAATGTCAAGGTAGATTTCACTACATGAGAGATTGCCCTAATAAAAGGTATATGTTTATAAATCAACAAGGACAATATGAAAGTGAAGTAGAGCATGAAAATTATCATTCTCATCTCAATGCATTGCATGAACATGATAACAATAGTGAAAGTGATGAAAGTTGTGAGTATGAACATGGAGAATCTTTAATTTCTAGGAGAACTTTGAATGCAAAGATAGCCCTATGTGAGGATAATATACTGGAAAACCTTTTTCATACTAGATGCCTTGTTCAAGAAATGATGTGCAACATGATCATTGATGGTGGTATTATTGCAACATTGCTAGTGAGGAATTGATCACTAATTTTCAAAACACTACTTTCTATCACCCTAGACCTTATAAATTGCATTGGATGAATGATTGTGGAGAATTGAAAGTCAATAGACAGGCTAAGATTGTGTTCATCTTAGGAAAATATGAGGACATTGTTGTATGTGATGTTGTGCCTATGCAAGCATGTCATATCTTATTAGGACGTCCATGACAATTTGATAGAAATGTCAAACATGATGGTTTTACTAACAAACATTCTTTTGAGTTCAATGGGTAGGCAATTACTTTTAAACCTATGACCCCCTTGTAGATCGTAGAACATTACGACAAGAAGAAGGAGAAATGCAAGGAAGAGAATCGAGAAACACCTTCCAGAGAAGAAATCTCGGGCAAAACAGAGAAATCTCGCCCGAGATCTGAAGAATCTCGCCCCAGCTGAGAAAAATCACATTCTAGTGAGAAATCTCAGCCCCAATACACAAATCTCTCCCTAGATCTTCAGACCAAGAATCCTTCTCTAGAACCTAATCAAGTCCATTTAGCATCCAAACGGGAGTACCGTGATGGCTTTGTTCCCTTGGATACTGTTTTGCTGAGCCTATACAAGAGCCTTATGACTTTGAGTGATAACGTCAAGACTACCTTACCGCAAAATATCATATGGACTTTGGATGAGTTTTGTGATGTATTTCTGGATGAGATTCTTGCAGGTCTTCCAACTTTTCGAGGTATTGAGCATCGAATTAACTTCATTCCAGGTTCAACACTTTCTAACTGTCTAGCATACAGGATGAGTCCGCAGGAATGTCAGTGAAGTACCGTATAGGTGAATATAAAGGATATAAATACTCTAGACGGGGGGTTGATTAGAGTATGAGAACTTTTCGCAAAAATCTATCTCAAGGATTTGAAACTAATTTCAAGGCCTTGATGTCGATCTGAGCTCTTTGTGACAAAACTGGTTTTCAAGGTCTTTGAAAGTGATTTCAAGGCCTTGACTCGGTAAAACTACAAACCAACGTTAGTCACAATAAAGCAAAATATAGTGCGGAAATGAAAAGATTGACACGGTGATATGCTTACGAAGTTCAGCTCTAATATCCTACGTCTCCGTCCTAGGGTTTTTTTGCCCGTAGGATCTAACTATCTATTATCTGCTTCAAAGAGTCCTAGATACAACCTAGAAGAAATCCCCTTCTTCTCTCACTATAGCCAATGCTAAGATCTAGTTCCAACTCTTAACCTAGCAATAATATCCTAGTTACTTTATAGAGTAACACACACTCGAGTATAACACTCTCTAGATATACCAATGAGGCTCTCGTGTTTTTCTCTCTCTAGGGATGTAAGATTTTGTAAACTAAGAGGAAGAATAACTTTTGGAATGAATGAAGATGCTTTGGATTGCTTGAAGACTTAGATGTTTCCGTGTAAGCTTCTTGTTGTTCTCTTCAATCGTGATCTTCATTTATAGTCTTCGATGGAGAAGTCTTCTAGACGTTGTTAAGATGACCGTTGTCTATGTTCTTTCTTCTCCATAGAAAACGGTGTATGTTGAGATGAAGTAGACATTGTAGAATCATCTTATCTTCTTGACACATGTTGAGTCTTCATCTCCAAGATCTTCTCTTGAAAGAGCCGTTGAAGATCTTGTCGTTGAAGTCCTTGCTCCGAGATCTTTTGAGTTGTTGAGAATCTTTTCGGTTTGAGGATATCTCTCTAAGATGGTTGTTTGAATGAAATTTTCAATCTTTGTGACGGTTAAGATCTTTCCAAGATCTTCTTGTTAGCCGATAGATATTCTCCAAAATCCGTTGAGATATGTTAGCATGAAATATGGCGCTTTTCTAGGCACTTATTTTGGTTGTTTTTCCCTTATTATTGTGTACATGGATAAGGTTTTGAAGCAAATGTTAGCTTGTTCATCTATTTTGTCGATATGGAAGTCTACACTAGCTTTGTGTTGATTATAGGTAAATAGGAGCTGAAATCGGAGCATTTGAGAGAGAAAAGGGAGTAATCGATCATGTTCGAGGATTAGGAGATACATCAAAGAAGTTAAGGAAGGAGCTAGGATGAAGAATGACACGAAACAAAGGCAACAACAAGCAATATGCACTTCCACACCCTGAATTACGGCCGTGGAGCAGATGATTTGAAGTCCACGCTCTAAACCACGGCCGTGGACTTGGCATTATGAACGTGGAAGAGAGTTTGGGGCACTCCAGTAAGTTACACGGTCTAAATTACGGTCGTGGAAGTCACAAGGCACCGTTATCTGTTTCCACGCTCTAAACCACGGTCGTGGAAGGCTATGAGACCGTGATTTAGGCAATCTTTTGACGTGTCATTATTTTCCACGTCATTTACGTATTAGGCCTTGACGGTAATTCTTTCTCGGCTTATAAAAAGGATGGAGAAGAGAATTTCGAGGACGGCAGCTTACCCTTATTTTCAGTACTCTTACTTAGGGTTGATTGGAAGTCGCCGAGAGTCGCGGAAACGCCGGATTGTTGGAGATTGGAGATTGTTTACAGCGGAAGTCTAGCCTTTTTCTTAGGTTTTGATATTGAAGACGGATTGACATCCCGTTCTTCGTACTTGCCTTAGATCATTGTGAGGTTTTGTGTTATATATTCTGAATCCATTAACATTACTTCTTGTGTTTCGGATTTGAGATTTGGTTTTGAAGTTTTATTGAGTATTCGAGGGTTTTCATCTTTCATTCTTCTTAAATTGAATATTGATATCATGACAATGGTTATTGGCTAAAACCCTTTAGCAATTCTAAGGTGAAGGGTTGATAGTTGTGGCTTAGATGATGATAGATCGATCGTAATTTAATTGGACCTTGAGAGTTAGAGAAATATCGTCGACACCCTAAATCACGGCCTATTCTTAGGTTTCCACCGCCGTGGTTCTCAAGATCTACCCGTGATTTACCCCAATGTACGAACTTTGCTTTTACTTTAGTCCAAAGTTAAAGATTAGCTTTAACTTAGTCTTGGCTTGCCTTTCCTAGGTAGTAGTGAGACTCAACATCCTCTATTTCGGTTTCGAGTGTCACAACCTTAACCGTTTGAGTTTATTTTGATCCTTGGGTTACAAGTTTGGGTATTTGAGATTAATTCTTGCCCTTAGATCCTTTCTATACTACAGCCTCAACAACCTTTATAGAGAGTGTCTTTGGGTAAGTCATATAAGGTTTTGAAACTTCACCGTACATTACTTTACTTTAGTATACCTTCGCAATTCTTGACTATGTCCTTAATTCTTTAGTATATCTTATATCGATTGCCACAATTAGACACCTGAATCTTTAGGGTTGCTGTTTTCCCTAATATTTGCAAAGCTTTACATGTTTATTTGCTTGACAATTGAAATTGGATTTTGTTTCACCAAATCCCTGTGTTCGATAATCTGGAATACTTGCTAATCTACGCCGATCTGTACACTGCGGGTTCGCTTGCTTTTATTCTAGTATTATAAATATAAAGCTTATTTGCATGCACGTTTTCGGGCGAACAAGTTTTTGGCGCCGTTGCCGGGGATTTGGTCTAGACCAAACTTCGGTTTTCGGTTGTCGAGCTTGGGAGCTTTGCTCTTGTTATTTGATATCTCTTTTGAGTGCTATTTGCAGGTTCTCTTAGGTATATGCGCGGGTCTAGATCCAACAAGGACCTCATACCTCTTGATCCGGAACTGGAAAAGACTTTGAGGAAGAAACTTAAGGAAAGAAAGATGGCTGAAAATAGAGAGAGGGATCTCCAAGCGGAGTTAGAGGAGTCTCAAGCTCAATTTAGGTTGAGTGAGAAAACTCGTAAGGAAGAAGCGAAGCGTCTTAAATTCCAAATTGATGAGCTCAAAGCTATGATGATGGACATGAAGTTGGAGATGAATGACTCCAAGAAAAAGAAGAAAGCTAAGTCAACTAAGTCCATTAAAGTGGAATCATCCGATGAGGAAGATGATGCTAATATGCCACCGCTAGAGGAAATTGATCCAACGATCAATCCAGTCCGGAATGATCCAAGACCAGCCGCTAATCCTCGTATCCCAGCTGGGGTGCGAGAGCCGCTCGTGCAGATGAGGAGCCAAGAAATCTTGGACAAAGGATAGATCCGATTCAACAACCGCGCCATCTAGGCGTGAACTTCGAAGCTGAAGATATTCAAGGGTTTAGCTTTAACCCGCAAGTTATTACCATCGTTCGCCAAAGCCAATTTGGAGGTACGAGTGCTGAATCTCTACACCAACATTTACAAAACTTTGAGATTCTAATAGAGACAATGAAACCGAAGAATGCAACCACCAACAACTACAAGATAAAACCATTCTTCTTTTCTTTGAAAGGGAAGGCTTTATCTTGGTATCAAGCTCTTCCAAATGGAAGACTCAACACATGGGAGGATTTATCTTCGGAGTTCCAAAACAAATTATTTCCGCCATCCAAGACAGCGGAATTGAGAGGTAAAATCAATGCTTTTTCTATGAAATCTAACGAAAGTTTGTTTCAATCTTAGGAAAGGTTTCAGGATCTATTATTGGATTGCCCACACCATGACATTTCCAAGTTAGAGTTGTTGGAGATATATTACAAGGGGCTGGATGTGGAAACAAAATTCAAGCTCCAATCCCTTTCATGTGGCACATTCATGGACATGAGGGAAGATGACGCTTGGGACTTCATTGAGAAGCAAGCCCGAGTAATTGAGAAATATTCCCACCGGAAGGTGGAAGCTAACCGAGTAGAGCAAGGAGCGAAGCTAACACAAGCTGCACAAACTCAAATCTTTTCCCTCAACACTGAAATTAAGGAGTTGAAGGAAGTCATTAGAGCTAGCCTTCAAAAGCCTAAGGAGCAAGATGTTGGATATTTAGGAAACAACAACAACCATCAAGGGAATGAGAACACCAACCGCAACAACCGGAACAACAACCGGAACAATTGGAACAACAACAACCGGAACAATAATTGGAACAATAATCGGAATTCAAACAACAATTGGCGTTCCAACCAACAGCAAAATTCCGGTAATTCTTATCACAATTCAGGAAATTCACTAACACCACCATCTTCTTCTTCCATTCCTTTGAAAAGCCAGGGGCAAACATCCAATAGCGAAAGCAACTCGGGAAAGGAGAAGCCCGATCCCATGTTGGAAACGATCTTGGAAAAGCTTCAAGGACTGGAGAACCACATCACAAAGGTTGATAAAGCTCAAAAGGCTTTAGAAAACCAAATGTTCAACAATGCCGAGGAAGTTCCTAGATACCAAGGAAAGCTTCCCGGAAAGACGGAGGACAACCCAAAGGGAAGGGTGATGGCTATTACAACTAGGAGCGGAGCAACAACTACCGACCCGCAGCCTAAGTTTGTTGAAGTTCCCGTCGAAAAGGAGAAGGAAAAAGGGAAGGAGAAGAAAGACATCTACATTCCTCCTCCAGCTTACAAACCCCCCTTACCATTTCCACAATCTAGAGCGAGAGCACGCCTAGACAAGCAGTTCGGTAAGTTCATTGAACTCATGAGCAAACTGCACATTAACATACCTTTCATTGATGCAACTGTAGGTATGCCCGCTTATGGGAAGTTCTTAAAGGAGATCCTCTCTAACCAGAGGAAGTTGGAAGACTTCGGAGAAGTCAATATGAGTTCGGAATCATCGGAACTCATCAAAACGATGTAGGAAAAGATGCCCCCAAAGCTGAAGGATCCGGGGTTATTTTGTATTCCAATTGGAGTGGGAGAAGTCACTTATGATGCATTATGTGACTTGGGAGCAAGCGTTAGCATCATCCCGCTTTCCTTGTGCAGGAAGATCGGTTTAGGTGAACCTAAACCGGTGAAGATGACGTTATACATGGCGGATCGATCCATAACTCGTCCCGTCGGTATCATTGAAGACGTCCCGGTCAAGCTTGGTAAGTTCTATGCTCCAATAGATTTTGTTGTGCTTGACATTCCTGCTGATATTCCGGTCCCGATCATACTCGGAAGACCATTTCTTGCAACATCCGGTTGTATGGTAGATTGTAAGAATGCTAGACTTGCCTTCGACATAGGAGAAGAGAAGGTAGAGTTTGTTCTTTCCACCTTGGTGAAAGAGCCAGCTCTTGGAGAAGATATGTTTAATATCTATGACGAGGAGGCATCTAGAGAGGAAGTAAGCTCGATTCTATTCAAGGATCCATTGCAAAAGGTTATCACCATGAGCATCATGGAGAAAGAAGAAGAAGAGGATTGCAATGAAGAAATTGAAGCCTTGGAGGAGCTAAAGGAAGTGCATGAAGAAGAATTTGAAAAACTCTACGATGGGTCAGAAGACGTGAGGAATCACGGCCAGTCGTGCTATTCCACGGCCGTGGTTTCCACCAACATGACCGTAATCAGCTATTCGGAGGACTCCAGTAAGTTACACAGCCAAAACCATGGCCGTGGAACTACCAGTGGTGCCGTAATTGACTTCCACGCCCTAAACCACGGCCGTGGAAGTAACAGTGGTGCCGTGATCTTGGGAAATTCTGAGAACAATTACGTTCTTTCCACCAATGCTCTTGAGCCTTCTTCAACAACTCCTACATCCTTAGAGACTTCTAAGGAAGCATTGGACACTCATCAAGAGCCATTAGAGACTCCAATGGTGATGGAATTGAAGTCACTTCCCACACATCTTAGGTACGCATTTCTAGGAACTAATTCTACTTTTCCGATAATTGTTTGTTCCGATTTAAGTGAAGATGAACATAGTAGACTAATGGTTGTTCTAAGGAAACATAGGAAAGCCTTAGGTTACACTATAGAGGATCTTGTAGGAATTAAACCTTCATTATGCATGCACAAGATCCTAATGGAAGAAGATTTTAAGCCTTCGCGACAACCTCAACGACGGTTAAATCCGATCATGAAGGAGGTTGTCAAGAAGGAGATTCTTAAGCTACTTGATGCATGTATCATCTATCTTATCTCTGATAGTAAGTGGGCGAGCCCCGTACAAATTGTTCCAAAGAAAGGAGGAATGCCGGTCATCACCAACAAAAACAATGAGCTCATTCCTACAAGAACCGTGACTGGATGGAGGATGTGGATTGATTACCGGAAGCTAAACAATGCAACTAGGAAGGATCATTTCCTATTACCCTTCATTGATCAAATGCTTGAGAGGTTAGCACAGCATTCTCATTTTTGCTATCTTGACGGTTACAGTGGCTTCTTCCAGATTCTGATGCATCTAGACGATCAAGAGAAGACCACATTCACGTGCCCGTGGGGTACGTTCGCATATAGGAGAATGCCGTTCGGGCTTTGCAACGCCCCAACCACCTTCCAAAGGTGCATGATGGCTATCTTCTCGGAGTACATAGAGGAGATCATGGAGGTTTTCATGGATGACTTTTCTGTTTATGGTTCCTCTTTTGATAGTTGTCTTTCTAACCTTTTTGTTGTGTTACAAAGGTGCGAAGACACTAACCTAGTTATTAATTGGGGGAAGTGTCAATTCATGGTAAGGGAAGGCATTGTACTCGGACACTTGATCTCTAATAGAGGGATTGAGGTAGATAAGGCTAAGATAGAGACCATAGAAAAGCTCCCTCCTCCATCTTTGGTGAAGGGGATAAGAAGCTTTCTAGGACATGCTGGATTTTATAGACGTTTTATCAAGGACTTTTCTAAGATATCAAAACCGCTTACTAATCTATTGATGAAGGATGCAGTTTTTGATTTCTCGCAGGATTGTTTAGACGCATTTCATAAGATCTGGGAAGCTCTAATCTCAGCCCCGATCATCCAACCTCCGGACTGGAATCTCCCGTTCGAGGTTATGTGTGATGCAAGTGACATAGCTATTGGAGTTGTGCTTGCGCAAAAGAAGGAGGGCCAAACTCATGCTATTTATTACGCTAGCAAGACGCTAGATGAAGCGCATCTTAACTACGCCACAACTGAAAAAGAATTCTTAGTTATTGTATATGCCTTTGAAAAGTTTCGTTCTTATCTTGTAGGTGCAAAGGTGATTGTATACATGGATCATGCTGCGATCCGGTATTTACTTGCCAAGAAGGATGCGAAACCAAGGCTGATTAGATGGATTCTTCTCCTACAAGAATTCGATCTAGAGATCCGTGACAAGAAAGGTTCGGAAAATTCTGTTGCGGATCATTTGAGTCGTCTACCACACATTGAAGACGACAACCTACCTATAGATGACTCCTTTCCGGACGAGCATTTACACATCATAGAGGACTGCATCGACAAGATAACTAAAGATAACGAACCATGGTTTGTTGATTTTGTTAACTATTTGGTTTGTCAAGAAATACCTCCCGGACTATCCTTCGCACAAAGGAAGAAGTTCTTTAAGGAAGTCCGGCAATACTTTTGGAATGAACGTATACTCTTCAAGAGAGGTCCAGACGGCATCATTCGAAGATGTGTGCCGGAAGACGAGATGCAAAGCGTCATCCGTCATTGTCATTCACTACCTTGTGGAGGACACACTAGTTCAAACAAAACTAGCGCTAAGGTATTGCAGTCCGGTTTCTTTTGGCCTACTTTATTTAAAGATGTGCAAACCTTTGTTTCCTGCTGCGATGCTTGTCAAAGAACAGGGAACATCTCTAGGAGGAACGAGATGCCTCGTAACAACATTCAGGAGGTGGAAATGTTTGACGTTTGGGGAGTAGACTTCATGGGACCTTTCCCATCATCTTGTGGAAACCAATACATACTTCTAGCTGTAGATTATGTTTCGAGATGGGTTGAAGCTATAGCCTCTCCAACTAGCGATGTCATGGTTGTAGTTAAGTTCTTTAATAGAACTATTTTCCCAAGGTTTGGGACACCACGGACCATCATTAGTGACAGAGGCTCTCACTTCATTGCCCGAAGATTCGAAGCTCTACTAGCTAAGTATGGGGTGACTCACAAGATCACCACTCCCTACCATCCACAAACGAGTGGACAAGTGGAGATTTCGAATAGAGAGATCAAGGGCATCCTAGAGAAAATAGTTTCGAAGACAAGGAAGGATTGGTCTTTGAAACTAGATGACACATTATGGGCATATAGGACTGCGTACAAGACTCCCATAGGAACAACACCATACAACCTTGTGTATGGGAAGTCTTGTCACTTGCCGGTGGAGCTGGAACATAAAGCGTATTGGGCGGTAAAGTGGTTGAACTTCAACATGAAGGAAGTAGGCGAGAAGCGCCTCTTGGACCTTAATGAGCTTGAAGAACTCCGCTTAAACGCTTATGAGAACGTCAAGATCTATAAGGAAAGAGCGAAGCGTTGGCATGATAAGCATATCATGCCAAAGGACCTCAAAGAAGAAGATCAAGTTCTCCTCTTCAATTCGAGACTTCGGCTCTTTCCAGGTAAGTTAAATCTCGTTGGATTGGACCTTATTTAATCAAACATGTTTTTCCCCATGGTGCAGTTGAAGTATGGGGTAAAAAGAGCAGAAGTTTCAAGGTGAACGGTCAACGACTTAAGAAGTATACACCGGAGCTCCAAGCTGAGGAGGTCGCACCCACCACACTCGAGTAGATGCAGGTACGCTCTAGCTACGGACCTAAAACAAGGGCTTCTTGGGAGGCAACACAAGGTATTGTACTTATGCTTTTGTTTTTCATTCTTAGATTAGATTAGTTTAGTCGTTTTTGCTTTGTTTTGCCCTCGATACCTCCCGGTATGTCATGTTTTTGGATGTAGGAGCAATGGAATAGGCAATGGAAGGAGGGAAAGTTGGAAGGAATTGACGAAACTTGGATTTTGGCACATTATAGAGAGTTCCAGGCCCTAAACCACGGTCGTGGAAGCGACAGTGACCGTAATTCTTCCAAAGTCTGAGAAAAATCACCAAAACCACGGGTCCGTACAATTCCACGGCCGTGGAACACCCCGAGTGACCGTGATTTTCCAAAATTTTTACGGCCACTATATAAACCACATTCCTTCACAAAAACACCACAATTTCTCAAATTCACGCCCTTTTCCACGCCCTAATCGCCGATTTCTTTACCCTTCTCACAAATCTTCGTTCGGAGTCCGATTCGAACGATTCTTGAGCCTAAAGTGAAGCATTTTCGATCATCTACAAGATCTAATCAAAAATTCAAGTGAACAATCCTGTAGAAGAAGGAATTTGGATTTTAAAAATCCAAAACCTAGGTTTTTCTCCTCTATCTCTACTTGTCAATTTGGTTCAATTCTTCGCAAGATTTTTAGGATAACTGATTGGAATTGGATTTGGAATTAGTCTAGGACTGTGCCTGGTGAATTTGGCGTGATTTGGTTGAGATTTGATCGAAACAGAACCGAACCACGGTCCTTGTAGGTTCCACGGCCGTGGTTTTCCTAGAACAGACCGTGATTTCCCCTGTAATGGACAATTAGTTTAGGAGAAAGTCGAGTAGGAACAAGAAGAGGAAAGGTGACACTTCCTCTTCCTCCCAAGTCCCCCCTAGTGAACCACCATCACCCCCACCTCCTAGAATTCCAACCATTCATGAGGATTACCTCGATGCCTTAGAAAGGATCGAGAAGAGGCCGGTCATAGGACCGCGATACTTAGTGCTTGAGAAGTTTGAACCGCTGAACATAGTGAATGATTTGACATGGCTTCTATATAGAGCCGGTTTGATTGTCTTCTCCGCTATTAGAGAAGATGCTTGTGAGGAAATCACTAGGGAGTTCGTCACTTCCTTTGAGCATAACGCCGTCGATAGGACGGTTTCTTTTCGATTGATGGAGGAGAACTATGAGTTCTCGATCTTGTAGTTTGGAGCCTTCTTTGGGTTCCAAGAGACCTTCAATGGTCGGTTTCCTAGTGGAGTATACGCTAAGGATTTTTGGGAGGATATCGCTATGATATATGCTAGTGAGGACCGTTCGCAACCGGCCGACACCAAGGCTAAGCTCATCTATCACTTAGCCTTGAAGATAGCTCATAGGGTCCTTTTCGAGTGCCTTTTCCCTAGGACCGAGACCCCTCAAAAGATTAAGACCGATGAGCTTTTCCTCCTTTATTCTATGCTCCATGGTAGACCCGCTGATTGTGCTACCCTCCTAGCCTCCACCACGAGTAAGCTGAAGAACATGAGAGCCGGCAATATAAGATATGGTGGTATGGTCACTCACATTACCTTGCAGCTAGGGATAGACTATTCCGCTTGTACTAGGATAGCGGCGAGACCTTTGGGTCTCAATAGCCTTATGATTAGACGCATCATCTTCCCTAGACACCGCGGTCCACCTACCGCCGGTATGCCTTGGGAGGACAGAGGAGGTAGAGGTATCCATTGGCTCCCCGAGTATTCCATTATGGCCGGACGCCATAACTGGAAGCAGACTTTCGCCGCCATGCATACGAATAGGTTGGCAGCACCTCCTTTTGTGCCGGATGATGTCCCGGCTCCGGATGTTGAGGAGGAGATAGGAGGAGGTGATGAGCAGGACTTTGGCACTTTTCCGGATCAGCCGGCACACTTCCCCGACCCTCCTAGACGTTCCCCGCGACCTTCCGGAGCCTCTTCCTCTCGCCGTGCTAGCGTTAGTGATAGGCCGACTTGGATGGACGCTCCTCCCGCTTGGTATGGGGAGCAGCCTTCATGGATGGGAGCTCCACCTCCATGGTATGATCAGGCACCAGCAGCACCAACAACACCGACTCCCCAGGATGCACCAGCATGGTATGGCCAGCCACCGACTTGGTATGAGCAGCTACCGGCGTGGGCCACCGACCTTTCTAGGAGAGTTGGAGACTTGGAGATCCACCGGGAGACCCAGGAGACACGGAGAAGGGAGTATGATGAGATGATGAGTGACATTTACCGCCAGTAATTCGGGCGGTACTATAGCCATGACTTCCGTCCATTTCAACCACCGCCTCCTCCGCAGTGACGAGTTTGATGATCGCCAGTTTCAGCCGCCCCACCACCGTCTAGTGAGTTCATTTTGCTTTTCTTTCTTTTATTTATTTTCTTTTTGAACATTGAGGACAATGTATGTTTTAATTATGGGGTGGGGTGTGACTATATGTGTAATAACTCTACTACATTTGCTTGCTTCTATCCATGACACTTTGCATGTTTCATTCAATAGTCACACGTTTCGTTATTGCATTACATGAAAAAGGCTTTGAAAAATCCATAAAAATTTACAAATTTTGAAAAAGTTCTTGTGCTTCTAAGATTAGAGATGACTTCTATGATAGTTCTCACTTGTGGAATGAGTTTTTTTATGACAATTGTATGCTTAAACAGAATTATGAATTGAAAAGAAATTAAATGTGTTGTTTATCCTTTCTTGCGAGTTTCATAAAGTGAAAGTTTTATCTAAATAATATTGAGAAATTAAGGTTGAAATCACATGATGAGTTCTTATACTTGTTTATGAAATGATTAAGGCAATTCGATTTTCTTACTTCTTTCTTTGATCATTTAGCCCCTCAATAAAGTAATTGCCTCCCTTACCTATCCGGGAATTTGGAGGAGTTGATATTTGACATGTTTGATGTGGGAGGGCCATGAAAGCAAAATTTTGCATTCAAAGAATAGAACTAATAGGTTTGGGGAAGCCAATCATGACGATGAGTAACTCGGCACCATTCACATAGCCGGGTGTTTGTGTCTTGCCAAAGTCGGATTGAGCGATATTTCTAACGAATTATGGTATGTGCATCAAAGGTTTGAGGCATCTCGAAATTGAGAAACGCCGATCTCCTAGGCTTCGGTTTTTGTGCACCTCTATCCATATTTCAAAAAGTAAAGTTGAAAAATAATGTGAAAAAGAAAAGAGCAAAGCTCTAAGTTGATGGTGTTGTAATACAAAATAAAAAGAAAAAGAGTTGGGTTATCCCTTTTCCCGGATTCATGCACCACATCCCTTATAAGTAACCCTCCTTTCCGCATTCTAGACCTTACTTGAAAGTCCTTAAGATCAAAAGAGTGTTATTTGACTTGGTGATCTAAATTGAAGTTTCACATGCTTGATTTTGACAATACTTGAAGATTATGATGTTTGTCTTGAAGTTTAAGCGATTTATGATGTTTCTTTACTTTACAATATTCTTTGGTTTATGTATATGAGTGTTTTCAAGGATGAATGAAGCAAGGTTTGAGGATGATATATTGACTAGAAGCACATTAACCTAAAGGATGGTTTTGTTTTGAATTTGCATGCATATTTCATTCTAACTTGTGTTCTAAGCTTTTGAAAAACTTGCTTGGGGACAAGCAAGTGATAAGTATGGGGTATTTTGTTAGCATGAAATATGGCGATATTCTAGGCACTTATTTTGGTTGTTTTTCCCTTATTATTGTGTACATGGATAAGGTTTTGAAGCAAATGTTAGCTTGTTCATCTATTTTGTCGATATGGAAGTCTACACTAGCTTTGTTGATTATAGGTGAATAGGAGCTGGAATCGGAGCATTTGAGAGAGAAAAGGGATTAATCGATCATGTTCGAGGATTAGGAGATACATCAAAGAAGTTAAGGAAGGAGCTAGGATGAAGAATGACACGAAACAAAGGCAACAACAAGCAATATGCACTTTCACGCCCTGAATTACGGCCGTGGAGCAAATGATTTGAAGTCCACGCTCTAAACCACGGCCGTGGACTTGACATTATGAACGTGGAAGAGAGTTTGGAGCACTCTAGTAAGTTACACGGTCTAAATTACGGTCGTGGAAGTCACAAGGCACCGTAATCTGTTTCCACGCTCTAAACCACGGTCGTGGAAGGCTATGAGACCGTGATTTAGGCAATCTTTTGACGTGTCATTATTTGCCACGTCATTTACGTATTAGGCCTTGACGGTAATTCTTTCTCGTCTTATAAAAAGGCTGGAGAAGAGAATTTCGAGGACGGCCGCTTACCCTTGTTTTCTGCACTCTTGCTTAGGGTTGATTGGAAGTCGCCGAGAGTCGCGGAAACGCCGGATTGTTGGAAATTGGAGATTGTTTATAGCGGATGTTTAGCCTTTTTCTTAGGTTTTGATATTGAAGACGGATTCATATCCCGTTCTTCGTACTTGCCTTGTGAGGTTTTGTGTTATATATTCTGAATTCATTAACATTACTTCTTGTGTTTCGGATTTGAGATTTGGTTTTGAAGTTTTATTGAGTATTCGAGGGTTTTCATCTTTCATTCTTCTTAAATTGAATATTGATATCATGACATTGGTTATTGGCTAAAACCCTTTAGCAATTCTAAGGTGAAGGGTTGATAGTTGTGGCTTAGATGATGATAGATCGATCGTAATTTGATTGGACCTTGAGAGTTAGAGAAATATCGTCGACACCCTAAATCACGGCTTGTTCTTAGGTTTCCACGGCCGTGGTTCTCAAGATCTACCCGTGATTTACCCCAGTGTACGAACTTTGCTTTTACTTTAATCCAAAGTTAAAGATTAGCTTTAACTTAGTCTTGGCTTGCCTTTCCTAGGTAGTAGTGAGACTCAACATCCTCTATTTCGGTTTCGAGTGTCACAACCTTAACCGTTTGAGTTTATCTTGATCCTTGGGTTACAAGTTTGGGTATTTGAGATTAATTCTTGCCCTTAGATCTTTTCTATACTGCAGCCTCAACAACCTTTATAGAGAGTGTCTTTGGGTAAGTCATATAAGGTTTTGGAACTTCACCGTACATTACTTTACTTTAGTATACCTTCACAATTCTTGACTCCGTCCTTAATTCTTTAGTATATCTTGAATCAATTGCCACAATTAGACACCTGGATCTTTAGGGTTGTTGTTTTCCCTAATATTTGCAAAGCTTTACATCTTTATTTGCTTGAAAATTGAAATTGGATTTTGTTTCACCAAATCCCTGTGTTCGATACTCTGGAATACTTGCTAATCTACGCCGATCCGTACACTGCGGGTTCGCTTGCTTTTATTCTAGTTTTATAAATATAAAGCTTATTTGCACACACGTTTTTGGGCAAACAAGATACTCCTTGAGGTGGATGAGATCTTCTAGATATCTTCTTTGAAGATCTTCTCTTGATCCTTGGTAGATTTGCTTGTTTAGATTGAATCTTGAATTTTAAATTCCTTCCAGCCGATATATCCTTTGAATCTTGTTTCAAGGCCTCGGCTTTGATCCCTTGAAATGATATTCAAGGCCTTCGTGTTGAACTTTGAGTTGTGTTTCAATCTCTGTGGTTGTCCCTTTTATCGTGTTTCAAGGCCTCCATTCATTCTTTGAACTGCTTTCTACGGCCTTCATATATTTAATAAACACGAAACCAAACCATGCAATCTAGAAATATAATCGATATTTGTTAGCCTATAAACCGCTCATAATGTTAAGTCTTCCATCATAACATATGCAAATATATAACCAAGGTGGAGTTATCAATCTCCCCCTTGACGGAAGACAAAACAAATATCGTACCTGCATTTAAAGTTAGCGATGCATATGCAATTATATCGAAATCTAAAATGCAAAATGCAAAAAATATCGAATATCTATCGCATCACATAATTTCTCCTCGTTTGTCTTTCAACAAGGGAGAAAAAAACAGTTAAAGCACGAGAGTTTAAAAGTTATTACAAACCCACCAAAAAGTATTTCCAAAAACCACCAAAAACAATTAAAACACAAATCCCACAAACATAAGTTAAGGTCTTGAAATCAAAACCAAGGGGTTTTGAAATCGATGTCAAGGCCTTGACATCCATTTCAAGGTTTTGAAGCTCAATCCTGATGATCCTCATAATATGCGTTTCTTCTCATCAGCACGGTGCTCCTTGACCAATTCATATTCCTCAACTGTAAGAATGGTTGGCTCAACATGCGAGGGATAAAGAATGAAATCATTCTGTACCGTGCGCTTGCAATTCATAAGAACATTTTCCACTCTTTCCTGGGTGTGTTGAGCAGCATCTTCAGTCAAAGGCAACATTTTACTAGCGGTGGTGAGAGTGAATGCATTCATGAGATACATTTGATTGGTTTTTGCATGCATAATACACATAATCTCATGATTTGCATCTATTCTCCTCATTGTGTCAAGCTAAAAGTCAGACAATTCTCAATTCAGAGAACCTAAATCCATTTCAAATCCATCTATCCCGGTGTCCGAGATAGAAGAAGTTGAGGGAGCTGTAGAGGAAGGGGCCAGTGCAATACCTTTTCCTTTCAAAGTCCAAACTCCAAGAAGGGTTTTCTCTATCCCTAATCTCTCTAAGCAATACTCATCAATTTTCCAGTTGGTAGTTGTCGATCCTTAATAGACGTGCCAATAGAAAAGTGGTCAAAGATTTTGGGCAGTAGATTCCCGTAAGGGAAAGGGATGGCTCGAGTGGAGTTTATGGTGTGAACCATGTGATTTAAGATCATGTTAGGCACATCAATATCTAAACCAGTCATGATAAGATAAATCAGTTCTAGAGACTGATCCGTCAAAAGTTCTCTCGAGTTGGATTGAGGGATAACACATCTAACCAGAATGGTAAAACAATTTTATCATCTAGGGTTAGGGAAGTGTGAGTGAGTTGACGGGAAATCGAGTTAGGAACCAGAAATTTTTCTTTGGCAAGGCGAACACTTTCCGACCGGGATGGTGTGTGTAAGGGAAAGATCTATAGGAAGCCCTAAAATCTCACAGAAAACAGAAGGAGTGAGAGAGATTTGAGTACCTTTAATAGTCGTTTCAAGGGTAAGGATTCCCTTTTCTCTCTTTGAGATGAGGTTTACATAGAACAACCGAGTGAGTCTTGGGAATGCAGAATCTCCTAGGTTTAACACCTTCTAGATGGAGCAATTTTTGAGCATTGAGATACAGGGAATCTGAAGCGTTTCCAAGAATTCCATGTCCACCATGTCACACATACAGATGGGGCGATTGTGAAATCCATCAAGCCATGTTCATGTAGGTTTGAAGTTAACGAACCAAAATGTTGGAAGACAGGTGTGTGGTGAAATCTCCATATCTTCGGGAAATTGTTCTTCGTCTGTAGCCAAGGAGATTTGAACGGAGTCCTTTTTGAAAGTCGAGGCTAGATGGTAAGCAGTTTTCTTTGAGTTTCTTCTTGGAGCCGTGGATGAGCTTGTGAGAGCAATCGAAGTGTTTTGGAAAGATGAAAGAGTAAAGCGTGTGGCTGTTGTAAAGCGTTGAAGAAGGAAAGAAAATAAAGAAGGGAGGAGGGTGATATTTAAAGGGAGAATGTTAAATCAGTTTATGGTTTATCAAGATCTTAAGAAAATCAAGGCCTTGGAAAGCGAAAATTGGCTTGTATTTTTTCCAATTAAATCTCAACCACTTGTCAAAATAATTCTTTGAGTTTGAAAACAAAGTCTTTTGAAATTATTTAAAAAATCTTTTTTTTAAAATAATTTAATGATTAAATATCTAAAAGATATTAACCAATAAATTGATCCATGATTTTCAATGTGGCCCTTGAATTTCGTTTCAAGGCCCTTGAATTACATTTCAAGGCCTTTAAAGTGAAAAATGGGCTGCATTCTAAGGAGAAAATAAAATGATTTGTTCCCCCTAAGTTAATGCTTCCTTGTTTAACATACCAAACTCTAATCTAATAAAATTGAATTGATCTTCAAGTAGAGGCTTAGTAAATATATCTGTAAGCTGGAAGTTAGTTGATATAAAAGATACAACATCACCTTTCTCAACATGATCACGTATGAAGTGATGCCTCACATCGATATGCTTTGTTCTTGAATGCTGCACAAGATTTTTAGTAATCAAAATAGCACTAGCTTTATCACATTTAATTGGGA
This sequence comes from Fagopyrum esculentum, assembly GCA_033239045.1. Taxonomy (NCBI): domain Eukaryota; kingdom Viridiplantae; phylum Streptophyta; class Magnoliopsida; order Caryophyllales; family Polygonaceae; genus Fagopyrum; species Fagopyrum esculentum. Next base: position 104,473,827 of record BSUD01000008.1, on the reverse strand, counting down.
TACTTTTAAGATAAAAGCCAAGATCACGAAGTTGTTGAGCTATTCATAGACTTTGTGCATGACAAGCTCCCGCAACTATTTGTTCTGCCTCAGTTGTTGATAGGGCGACCGAGTTTTGATTCTTGGAGTGCCAACTGATTAGAGATGACCCTAAGAATTGACAACATCCATAAGTACTCTTTTGATCGACCTTATAGCCTGCAAAGTCAGCGTCTGAATAGCCAACGAGGTGAAACGAGCTTTGACGTGGGTATCATAACCCTAAACCCTTAGTGCCATTGAGATATCGAAATATCCTTTTCACAGCTATCAAGTGTGACTCTTTAGGATCGTTTTAAAATTTTGCACACATGCACACACTAAATATAATGTCAAGTCGACTAGCGGTTAGATATAACAAAGAACCGATTATACCTCGATACTCATTTTGTACAATACTTTTACCATCCTTGTCGTGATCAACTGAATGTGTGGAACTCATAAGAGTTTTTGCTACCTTGGATTGATCCATTTTATACTTCTTAAGCAAGTCCTTGGTATACTTGCTTTGATTGAGAAATATTCATTTCTTTGCTTGTGTGACTTGAAGTCCAAGAAATAAATGTATCTCTCCCATTAAGCTCATTTCGAATTTCCTACACATAATATCTGAAAGTTCCTTGCATAGAGAATCGTTAGTAGCACCTAATAATATATCATCGACATAGATTTGTACTACTAAAATGTCGTTGCCTTTGGTTTTGATAAATAAAGTTCTGTCAATCAAGCCTCTTTTGAAATTATTTTCAAGGAGATACTGGACAATCTTTCTTACCAAGCTCGAGGAGCTTGTTTAAGATCATAAAGAGCTTTGTATAATTTAAAAGCATGATTTGGAAATTCATCATTTTCAAAACCAGGAGGTTGAGCAACGTAGACTTCTTCTTCTAAGAAGCCATTTAGAAAATCACATTTTACATCCATTTGAAATAACTTTATGTTCATGAAGGATGCAAAAGCAAGTAACATATGTATGACTTCTAATTTGGCAACAACAACAAAAGTCTCCTCATAATCAATACATTCTTCTTGGTTATTGCCTTGAGCTACAATTCGTGCTTTGTTTCGAATAACCTTTCCACTTTCATCCAACTTGTTGCGAAAACCCATTTTGTGTCAATGAAGGATTGGTGCTTAGGTATAGACGTGAGGGTCCAAACTTTGTTTCTCTCGAACTCATTTAGTTCATTTGCATTGCCATGATCCAATCTGGTTTTTGAAGAGATTGAACATAGTTCTAGGGTTCAATAAGAGACACGAACGCTGAGAATGCACATAGGTTGTGTTCGCTCCAAAATGTGTGTGCAAGCTTTACATTTATAACCCAAGAAGAATGCTTGAACAAATATGTGAATGATAGCATGAATTATAGTCTATATTTTGGGACCTAACTAGACGTTTTATCTTCAATAATCTGCATGTTTGAATGTATATTATCTGATTATATTGTCGTTTCATCTACCTTTGCGGGAATCGAGGTCTACACCAAGTTTCGTTGTAATCGTAGGTGAAATGGCACGTTTTACATCAAAATGGAGCTAAAGGAGCTAATGAGTCATTGGAGCTACATTCAGGAGCTTAAGGAAGAATCCAAGAAGCATGGAAATGGATTAAAGATTTACTTTGTACCAGATTTGAGAGATTTCACATTCAGCTGAGAGTCACCTCGGTCAGCTACAGTACCATCTCGACCGAGGTGATCTAGAGGAGTGTCTCGACCGAGGCAAACTCCCTGACGCGGCGAGATATATTTTATTCTTGGCTGAGATCTTTTATTTTTGGAAGGAGGGATCTTATATTTTTGGGCTGGATTTCTGGATGGAAGATTATATATTTTGGAGATCTATTTTAGAGATTGAGATATATTTTATTAGGATAATATCTTTCCAAGATATTTTATCTTTGGAGGGTAGTTTTCCTATATAAAGGGTTGGATTTTCCACAAGTTCAACCAGGCATATACATGCTTAGAGGGCTGATAGCATTCAGCAATTGAAGGACTTTTGGAAGGTTGAAGGAAGATTGAAGGAAGGAAGTTCATAGCTTTTATAGCTTTTGTGAAGGGTTTTGTAAGACTTTCTTAGATTCCCTTCTTGTTGATTTGTCTTGTTGGATTGTGATCCAAGGAACGCTTATTTGTTTGATATTTGATTCAGTTATTGAAGCCTTGTTCTTAAGGTTTTTTGTGTTCAAATATTCACTTTCTTCCCATATATTTGATTATTGTTTTCATGATGATGAGTGGCTAATTTCCTTGTGCGATTCTAGGGTGATTGGCTGAAGGTTGTGGGAAAAACAATGATAGAATAATCCTTAATTCCAATAGAACCCTGAAAGCTCGAGTCTTTATCCTTAACCCTAGAACATCTCGCTCAGTCGATGAACATCTCGGCCGGGGTGGAATTCGTCTGACCGAGGTGACTTATTTGAACCGAAACTGAGAGTTAAGTGTTAGAGTTTGCCAAATCCTATTCTTATTACACCTTTCCTCGTTCAATGCAAGCCTAGGATGAGACTTACCCGGTAATTCCTTTGTTTGTTTACCCAAGATCATAAGTGTAGGTAATAAAGGTTTATCCTTTATTGGGGTTTGAGTGTGCCTTCATCCCATCTTTGTGAGTTAGCCTGAGACTTACCCGGTAAAGGTTGATTCTGTTTCCTTAGTTGGTGTGTTGGTTTGAGGTTATAGTTCTTTTCCTTAATTCCTTGAGACTTACCCGGTAATAGGAGTTATGGTTTGGGATTAGTGAGTAGTGAGACTTACCCGGTGATCTATTCCACTTTAGAAACACGTTCCCTTTGCAAAATCTCAGCTTTGTCCGCTTAACTTGAGATCTTGAGTTGAAACCACAACTAGATGCTTTAATCCCTAGAATTTGCATATCTCCTTAATTGACTTTTTATCATCTTTGATTGCTTTAAACGCTTTTGTGGTTATTAGTTGCATTGACTACCTATATTGGTTTTGTTTCACCTAAGTCCCTGAGATCGACACCCCGGAATTTTTGCTTTTACTACGATTGACCCGTACACAGCGGGTTCGCATCCTTGTTTTAAGCATACATCTAGGGTTATAAATTTAAAGCTTGCACACACCATTTGGAGCGAACAGCGAACCCGCAATGTACAGGTCATTTGTATTAAAAGCAAGAATTCCAGGGGTCGATCACAGGGACTTAGGTGAAATAAAGCACGAAATCAGATTGTCAAATGTTGCAATTAACCAAAAGCAATTAAAGCAATCAAAGATGATGTAAAAGTCAAGTAAGGGAAAATGCAGATTCTAGGGATTAAAGAATCTAGTTGTGGTTCCGACTCAAGATCTCAAAGGATAACGCGGACAAAGTTGAGGTTTGCAAAGGGAAGGTGTTTCTAAGATGGGAATAGATCACCGGGTAAGTCTTACTACTCACTATCCCAAACCGAAGCTCCTATAACCGGGTAAGCCTCAAGGTACTAAGGAAAATAACTATAATCTCAAACCAACACACCACCCAAAGGAATAGAATCAACCTTTACCGGGTAAGTCTCAGGCTAACTCACAAAGATGGAATGAAGGCACACTCAAACCCAATAAAGGATAAACCTTTATTACCTACACTCATGATCTTAGGTAAACAAACAAAGGAATCACCGGGTAAGTCTCATCCTAGGCTTGCATTGAACCAGGAAAGGCGTAATAAGAATAGGATTTGGCAAACTTTGAATCTTCAACTCAGTTTCGGATCAGGAAAGGTTCACCTCGTTCACTCCACCCCGGCCGAGATGTTCATCGACTAGCGAGGTGTTCTAAGGTTAAGGTAAAGGCTCGAGCTTTCAGAGTCCTGCTGGGATTAAGATCATTCTATCATCGTCTTTCCCACAACTTTAAGCCAATCACCCTAAAATCGCATAAGAAACTTAGCCAACAATCATCATTATAACAATAATCAAATTAATAAGAAAGGAATCAATATTCGAACAAGAAAACCTTAAGAAAAAGGTCTCAATAACCGAATCAAATAAGTAACAAACAAGCATTCCTCCATCACAAATCAGCAAAGATAATCAACCAAAAAGACGATCTAAGAAAGTCTTACAAACTCCTTAAATAAGCCAACTCCAACTATGATTCCTTCCTTTCTTGAACTTCAATCCTTCAACCCTTCCTTCAAAATTTCCAGAAAATCCCTCAATTGTTGGATGCTCCAAGCATGATTGAACTTGTGAAAAATCCAACCCTTTATATAGGAGAATTATCTTCCAAAGATAATAATATCTTAAAAAGATAATTTCCTATAAAATATATCCATATCTCCTAAAATAAATCTCCCAAAAATAATATCTTTCTTCCAGAAATCCAGCCAAAAATATAAGATATCTTCCTTCCAAAAATAAAAGATCTCCACCAAAAATAAAGATCTCGCCGGCGACAGGGTGTCCGCCTCGGTCGCGACGCTCCTCAAGATCACCTCGGTCGAGATGGTACTGTAGCTGACCGAGGTGAATCTCAACTGAATGTGAAATCTCTCGAATCTGGTCCAAAGTTAATCTTCTTAATCATTTCCAAGCTCCCTGAGATCTTCTTTAAGCTCCAGAATGTAGCTCCAATGACTCCTTAGCTCCTTTAGCTCCATTTTAGTCCAAAACGTGCTATTTTACCTACATTTACAACGAAACTAGGTGTAAACCTTGATTCCCGCAAACGTAGATGAAACAACAATATAATCGTAGAATATAAATCCATACATGCAGATTTATGAAGATAAAACGTCTAAACCATCCCCAAAATATAGAATATAATACATGCTATGAAAATACCCCATACTTGTCCCTTGCTTGTCCCCAAGCACGTTCCAAATCTTAGATACAAGATAGAATGGATTATAAGTCAGAAAAGATCAATGAAAAACCTTTCAAAACCTTTTGTGGTGTGCTCCACTCATAGATCACTCTAAGAGAATGCTTCATGGCAAATTAAATCAAGACATGATCAAAACATTTTATAAATATAAGAAAGTTGTTCATCTTTGCATAAAATCATAGAATGCATAATAAATCATAATTATTGAAATTAATCATGTATAATCCAGTTTAGACCACCAAGTCAATCAACAAGCTCGAGGTCTCAAGGGCTTTCCAAAAGAGGTCAAGAAACGTGTAAGGGTGGGATGTATATAGGGTTATGTGGTGCTAGAATCTGGAAAAAGGATCTTACTTCACTTTCTTTGAATCACAACATCTTCCACCAATAATCTTTGCTTATTTTTTTGCTTTTTTACTTTACTTTTTGGGATGCATGGACAGAGGTGCACAATAACCGAAGCCTAGGAGATCAACAATCATCAATTTCTCGAGATGCCTCAAACCCTTGATGCACATACCATGACCAGTTAGGAATATTGCTCAATCCGACTTTGGCAAGACACAAATACCCGGCTATGTGAATGGTGCCGAGTTACTCATCATCATGATTGACTTTCCCAAACCTATTTGTTTCTTTCTAAACTTTCAGCCATCATCTCAACTTCACTTTCACTTTCTTTTCTTTACTTGCTTCCAAATTCCCGGATAGGTAAAGGGAGGCAAATATGTATATGAGGGGCTAAGCATGATCAAGAAGAAGAAGAGAAGAGAATGAATTGCCTTGGTCTTTCCAGGAAGAATGTGAGAGAACTTATCATGTGGTGTCAACCTTCAAATTCAACATAATTTTGATAAAAACAAAGTATTAAACATGCCAAAACTTTAAACAAAGCATTTTGCAACTTAAACATATCATGAAACCTTTCGAGCATATAAAGATTTCAAAGCCAATCTGCAAACAACATCATCATTGAGATCATATGCAAAGAAGAAGCACAAAAATCGTTTCGAAAATCTCTCAGTTAAACCACCTCGGTCGAGGTGTTCTAAGTCATCCGAGGTGTTCAACCTCGTTTGGCCAGAATCATCCCGGTCGAGGTCAATAAATTTTTTTTTTCAAACCAGTTTTCGATGTTTTTTCTCAAACAAAAACCTGTATGTATGCATGTAATGGAAGATAAGCACATAGAGCCAAGTAAAGCAAAATAAGATCATAAATATCCGATAGAAGTCATACAAGTCATACACACATAAGCCATATAAAATACATCCAAATACCCCATATTGTGGACACATTGTCCCAATGGGTCAAATAAGTCTAAAGATAGAAAACTCACCGGACCTAGCTGAACTGCATAAAGAAATAAGAAACAACTCCCAGATAAGACCGTCTCGGTTGGCGAAGAACATCTCGGTCGAGGTGCTGTGACAGCAACCGAGATGTGTCTCAGTCAAACTTCGTCTTCTCAATTTCTCGAACTTCCGTCCTTCCAGTGTAGCTCCTGAGCTGTAATCTTTCCTTAGAAAGTACACGGTTTCTGTCTAGAGGACGCTAAAAACAAAGCAAATCAAAGCAAAACAAACTATATAAGACTAAGCTAAAAAAAGGGAAAAGAAAACAATGCCTTGGGTTGCCTCCCAAGAAGCGCTTGATTTAAGGTCGCTAGCTGGACCGTACATCACCCCTAACAAACTGGAAGGTGTCCTCACCCCATACTTCACTTCCATCGTGGGGTGAGAGAAAGAAGTCTATCCAACGTTCCAGCAAATGCAAGTGCTCATTGGGAATGAATCATCTATAGGTAGGTCATCCTCCTTGAGCGTGGAGGAAGGTAGCCGGCTGAGGTGATACGCAACAGAATTACCGGATCCCTTCTTATCGCGAATCTCTAGGTCAAACTCTAGAAGCAAGAGAATCCAACGGATAAGGCGCGGCTTCACATCTTTCTTTGCGAGCAAGTAACGGATGGATGCATGGTCGGTATAAACAATAACTTTCGCTCCTACGGCCACATCACTAGCATCTAGTGTTGGCATAGTTAAGTTGAGCTTCATCTAGTGTCTTGCTAGCATAGTAAATGGTGTTGGTCCGGTCATCCTTCTTTTGTCCAAGAACCGCTCCTACGGCCACATCACTAGCATCGCACATGATCTCGAAGGGCAAGGTCCAATCGGGAGGTGGAATGATGGGAGCGGAAATCAATGCTTCCTTTATCCTATAAAACGCATCAAGGCATTCCTGCGAAAACTCAAAAACAACATCCTTATTCAAGAGATTAGTGAGTGGTTTAGAAATCTTCAAAAAATCCTTGATGAACCTCCTGTAGAAACCTGCATGCCCGAGAAAACTCCACACACCCTTAACAGAACAAGGGGGGAAGTTTCTCAATGGTCTCGATCTTAGCTCGATCGACCTTAATACCTTGGTTGGAAACGAGGTGTCCTAGAACGATTCCTTCACTAACCATAAAGTGACAGTTCTCCCAATTCAGAATGAGATTAGTGTCTTCACAACGTTGTAGCACTAGAGAAAGGTTAGACAAGCAATTATCAAAAGAGGAACCATAAACCGAAAAGTCATCCATGAATACCTCAATGATCTCCTCTATGTACTCGGAAAAGATAGCCATCATACAACACTGGAAGGTAGCGGGTGCATTACACAATCGGAATGGCATCCTCCTATAAGCGAATGTCCCCCATGGACAAGTGAAAGTGGTCTTCTCTTGATCATCCGGGTGGATAGGAATCTAAAAGAAGCCACTATAACCATCTAGATAGCAAAATGGGAGTGTTGAGCTAACCGTTCGAGCATTTAGTCAATGCACGTCCTCCAGCCCGTAACAGTCCTAGTTGGGATCAACTCGTTGTTCTTATTCGTCACAACGGTCATCCCTCCCTTCTTCGGAACTACATGCACCGGGCTCACCCACTTGCTATCCGAGATAGGAAATATGATACCTGCGCCCAACAACTTAAGAATATCCTTCTTCACAACCTCTTTCATGATCGGATTTAACTGTATTTGAGGTTCCCGTGAAGTCTTATGATCATCTTCCATTGGTATCTTATGCATGCAAAAAGAAGGTGTAATACCAACAAAATCATCAATAGTAAAGCCTTTCGATGTTTCCTCAGGACATGCATCAGTTTAGATAATTCAGTTTCGGAAAGGGAAGCAGTAACGATAATGGGATAAGTAGAATCCGGTCCAAGGAAAGCATACCTCAAGTGACTTGGAAGCGGTTTAAGCTCCACAACTGGGGGTGCTTTCTGAGGGGGATTTGTGCTTCCTCCTTCCAGTAAAGTGGTTTTGAGATCGAGGAACTGGACTTTCAGAAGTCTCAGACTCTCAGTTGACATCATCTCGCTTGCGACCTCGGTCGAGGTCCAAGGTGGGTGACCGAGATGTTCTTTAGATAAGAACACCTCGTTTAGTCCAGAAAGTGCCTCGGTCGAGGTACTGGAACTTGTACCGAAGCTTGATTTGCTTCTCCTCTCCTGAGCTAGTTCCTCAATCTTAGCTCCTGGATCTGCTTCCAATGCCCTTAAGCTCCGTATATTTGCATCACAAGAAGCATCTATACCTTCCTCCATTAAACTAAAACTAAGAACTCTTTCAAGAGGGTCATTAATAAAGATAGAGCTCACCAATTCTCTCGATTCTTCTTCATCATAGATGTTAAAGATGTCATCCTCTAGCGGCTCTCCTTTCATTGCAGCAAGCAATGCGAACTCCACTTGGTCACCGCCAATGTTGAATTTCAAGTTGGCATTCTTACAATCCACATTGCAACCCGAAGTTGCTAGAAATGGTCTCCCGAGAATGATAGGAACGGAATAATCAGGGGTATGTCAAGTACAACAAAATCTATAGGTAAATAGAAGTTACCTAGCTTGACGGGAACATCTTCCAAAATGCCCACGGGATGGGTAATGGAGCGATCCGCCATGTATAGCCTTATCTTCACCGGCTTGGGCTCTCCAAGTCCGATTCTCTCACATAGCTCCAGCGGAATGATACTCATGTTGGCTCCTAGATCACATAAAGCCTCATAAGTCACATCCCCAACTTGAATGGGAATGCAAAATGAACCGGGATCTCTTAATTTGGGAGGCATCTTCTCCTTCATGATTTGAATGAGCTCCGAGGACTTAGATGTCATCCTTACTTCTCCAAAATCTTCTAGCTTCCTCTTTCTTGATAGAATCTCTTTCAAGAACTTCCCATAGGCGGGCATCCCTAGATAGCATCAAGGAAAGGGATGTTAACGTGTAGTTTATTCATTAGGTCTAGAAACTTACCGAAATGCTTGTCTAGATATGCCCTAGTCCTTGACTGAGGGAATGGAAGTGGTGGTTTATAAGCAGGAGGTGGAACATAAACTTCAGATTTCTCCTTTGTTTTCTGGGGATCCACCTCAGTTGGCACCTCGACCGAAATGTTCGTCGGGTCCTGGCTCCACCGAGGTAGTGGATCTGCAGTTTTTAGTCCCCTTCATGTCGTTATTGCCATAATCTGTCCCTTAGGGTTGCTCTCCATCCTTGCTGGGAGCTTCCCTGGATCTCTTGGCACTTCATTCGCCTTGTTACAGAATTGTTGCTCTAAAGCTTTTTGTGCCTTCGAAAATGAAGTCATTGATGTCTCCATAGCGTTGAGCTTGATCAAAATTGCCTCCAGCACTGCATCTTTCTTTTCTGGCTGGGACGAACTCGATCCAAGCTCCTAGCTCTTTAATGGAGTAGAAGAAGAAGATGAGGGGTTAAAAGCATTATTAGCATGAGAGTAAGGGTTACCCGGATTTTGTTGATTAGATCTTCAATTGTTACTGTTGGAGTTTCTATTATTGTTGTGATTGTTGTTCCGCGGCCCTTGATAGTTGTTTCTTCCTTGATAGCCTCCATCATGCTCCTTCTTCGTTTGAGCTACTTTAAGCTCCTTCAATTCTTTTACCTCTTTGCTAAGCGATGTAAGTTGAGCTCCATTTGATGTTGTGTCTTGGAAGCTAACTCTCCTTGCTCCATTTTCAGTTCCTTGATGGGAGTACTTCTCCATATGTAAAGCTTGCTTTTTAATGAATTCCCAAGCTTCATCTATCGGCATATCCATGAATGTGCCGGCTGAAAGTAGTTGGAGATTGAATTGAGTTGCTCCATCCAATCCCTTGAAGTATATTACCAGCAACTCGATCTTTGGAATCCCATGATGTGGGCAATCCAATAGAACATCTTTAAATCTCTCCCATGACTTGGACAAACTCTCCTTGTCCTTCATAATAAATGCATTGATCTTTCCCCTTATTTCAGCAGTCTTAGAGGGAGGAAAGAACTTAGTGAGAAACTCCGTCGTTATCTCTTCCCAAGTGTTGATTTTTCCGGGTGGAAGAGATTGATACCAAGCAAGCGCCCTGTCTTTCAAAGAGAAATAAAAAGGCCTCAACTTGTAGTTGTTATTCTCCAGCCTTGAAGGTCTCACGGTCTCCATCAAGATCTCATAGTTTTGTAAATGTTGATGCAGAGACTCTCTCTAAACCTCCAAATTGGCATTGTCGGATCATAGATAGAACTTGCGGTTGAAGGTCATAATCATGCTCAGCTGGATTGATAGCATGTATTATAGTCAATATTTTGGGACTTGTTTAGACGTTTTATCTTTAATAATCTGCACGTATGGATGTATATTATGTGATTATATTGTCGTTTCATCTACCTATACGGCAATCGAGGTCTACACCAAGTTTAGTTGTAATCATAGGTAAAATGGCACGTTTTGGATCGAAATGGAGTTAAGGAGCAAAGGAGTCATAGGAGCTACATTCAGGAGCTTAAAAGAGAACTCAAGAAGCATGGAATTAACAAAGAAGATTTACTTTGGACCAGATTTGAGAGATTTCACATTCAGCTGAGATTCACCTCGGTCAGCTACAGTTTCACCTCGACCGAGGTGATCTTGAGGAGCGTCCCGACCGAGGCGAACATCCTTGCACCGGCGAGATATATTTTTTGGCTGAGATCATTTATTTTTGGAAGGAAGATATCTTATATTTTTGGACTGGATTTCTGGAAGGAAAATCATATATTTGGGAGATTTATTTTAAGAGATATAATATATTGTATAGGAAATTATCTTTTTAAGATACTATTATCTTTGGATTATAATTCTCCTATATAAAGGGTTGAATTTTCCAAAATTCACCCATCTTTTGATCAGCAATATTCTCCCCACAACAGTTAGAAGATTTTCTGGAAGTTTGAAGGAAGTTTTAAAGATTGAAGGAAGGAAGTTCATAACTTTGTGATAGCATTTGAGGGAGTTTGTAAGATTTTCATAGAGTCCCTTTAATTTTATTGTCTTGTTGAATTTGTGATTGAGGAACGCTGATTTGTGAACTATTTGATTTAGTTAATGAAGCCTTTTTCTTAAGGTTTTTGTGTTCAAATATTCATTACCCTCTCATATATTTTATTATTGTTATCATGATGATGAGTGGCTAATTTCCTTGTGCGATTCTAGGGTGATTGCCTGAAAGTTGTGGGAAAGACAATGATAGAATGATCTTAATCCAATAGGACCCTGAAAGCTCGAGTCTTTAACTTTAACCCTAGAGTACCTCGCTCAGTCGATGAACATCTCGGCCGGGGTGGAACTTGACTGACCGAGGTGACCTTTTCTGATCCGAAACTGAGAGTTAAGTGTTTTAGTTTTCCAAATCCTATTCTTATTACACCTTTCCTGGTTCAATGCAAGCCTAGGATGAGACTTACCCGGTGATTCCTTGGTTTGTTTACCCATGATCATAAGTGTAGGTAATAAAGGTTTATTCTTTATTGGGGTTTGAGTGTGCCTTCATCCCATATTTGTGAGTTAGCCTGAGACTTACCTGATAGCATGAATTATAGTCTATATTTTGGGGTTTGTTTGGACGTTTTATCTTTCATAATCTGCATGTTTGTATGTGCATTATGTGATTTTACTACCATTTCATCTACCTTTGCGAGAATCGAGGTCTACACCTAGTTTCGTTGTAATTGCAGGTAATTTGGTACGTTTTGCATCAAAAAGGAGCGAAAGGAGTCATGAGTCAATTGGAGCTACATCCAGGGAGCATAACCATGGATTAAAGATTTACTTTGGAGCAGATTCGAGAGATTTCACATTCTGTTGTGATTCACCTCGGTTGACCATTGATTCACCTCGACCGAGGTGATCCAGAAACGCCGACTCGACCGAGGCGAACACCTAGGACGCGGCGAGAATATTTTATTCTTGGATGAGATCTTTTAAAATTGGAAAGTGATCTTATATTTTTGGGCTGGATTTTTGGAAGGAAGATCATATATTTAGGAGATCTATTTTGGAGATAAGATATATTTTATTAGGAAATTATCTTTTAAGATATTTCCTATAAAATTATCTTAAGAAAATATTTATATTAGGAGATAGGATATATTTTTATTAGGAAGTTATCTTTTAAGATATTTCCTATAAAATTATCTTAGGAAGATATTTATTTTAAGGAAATATGGATAGATTTTATTAGGAAATTATCTTTTTAAGATATCTTATCTTTGGAAGGGTAATTTTCCTATACAAAGGGTTGGATTTTCCACAATTCAACCATCTTCGGATCATCGATATCCGCTATCAGCGCAAGAGAGTCGTTTACGCAGCAGCATACTCCAGTTGGGAGTTTTGAAGAACCTTTTTGAAGGTTGAAGGAAGATTGAAGTCCATAGCTTTTATAGCTTTATTGGAGGGTTTTGTAAGATTGTCTTAAATTCCCTCATTGATTGTCTTGTCTTTTTGGATTGCTATCCAAGGAACGCTTTGTTGTGATATTTGATTCAGTTATTGAAGTATTTTCATTAAATTCTTCTTGTTCAAATATTCACCTTCTTCCCATATATTTTAATACTTTCATTATGATGATGAGTGGCTAATTTCCTTGTGTGATTCTAGGGTGATTGGCTGAAGGTTGTGGGAAAAACAATGATAGAATAATCTTAGATTCCAGTAGGATCCTGAAAGTTCGAGTCTTTAACCTTAACCCTAAGCATCTCGTTCGGTTGATGAACATCTCGGCCGGGGTGGAATTCTTCTGACCGAGGTGACTTATCCGACCTAAAACAGAAAGTTAAGTGTTAGAGTTTGCTAAATCCTAGTCTTATTACACCTTCCTGGTTCAATGCAAGCTTAGGATGAGACTTACCCGGTAATTCCTTGGTTTGTGTATTAACGATCATAAGTGTAGGTAATAAAGGTTTATCCTTTATTGGGGTTTGAGTGTGCTTCCATCTCATCTTTGTGAGTTAGCCTGAGACTTACCCGGTAAAGGTTGATTCTATTCCCTTAGATGGTGTGTTAGTTTGATGTTATAGTTCTTATTCTTGATTCCTAGAGACTTACCCGGTAATAGGAGTTACGGTTTAGGATTAGTGTGTAGTGAGACTTACCCGGTGATCTACTCCACTTTAGTAACACCTTCCCCACGCAAAAATCTCAGCTTTGTCCGCCTATCTATAGATCTTGAGTTGGAACCACAACTAGATGCTTTAATCCCTAGAATTACATGTTTGCTTTATTTGACTTCTTATTCATCTTTGATTGTGTTAATTGCTCTTGTGGTTAGTATTTGCATAAGCATACCGTAACTGGACTTTGTTTCACTAAGTCCCTGTGATCGACCCCTGGAATTCCTTGCTTTTACTACGATTGACCCGTACACTGCGGGTTCGCATCCTTGTTTTAAGCTTACGTCTAGGGTTATAAATTTAAAGCTTGCACACACCGTTTGGAGTGAACATTACCCGGTAAAGGTTGATTCTATTCCCTTCGGCGGAGTGTTGGTTTGAGATTATAGTTTCTTTCCTTAGTGCTTTGAGACTTACCCGATGATAGGAGCTTTGGTTTGGGATAGTGAGTAGTGAGACTTACCCGGTAATCTATTCCACTTTAGAAACACCTTCCTTTTGCAAAACCTCAGCTTTGTCCGCGTTATGTTTAGAGATCTTGAGTCGGAACCACAACTAGATGCTTTAATCCCTAGAATTTGCATATTCCCTTTATTTGACTTTATTATCATCTTTGATTGCTTTAATCGATTTTGTGGTTGTTAGTTGCATTGACAACCTATACTTGCTTAGATTTCACCTAAGTCCCTGAGATCGACACCCCGGAATTCTTGCTTTTTACTATAATTGATCCGTACACTGCGGGTTCGCATCCTTGTTTTAAGCATATTTCTTGGGATATTAATTAAAAGCTTGCACACACCATTTGGAGCGAACAAGTTTTTGGCGCCGTTGCCGGGGACTTGGTCTAGACCGAGCCGGTTGCGGTTGTCTTTCGGGGCAATTTCCCCTGTTGCTACTAACCACTCTTCTTGAGTGACTTTCACAGGTTCTTTCTTTTAGGTTTATGCGAAGAACCCGTGTTGGAAAGGAAATCGTTCCTTACGATCCCAAACCAGAAAAGACATACAAACGATGCTTGAAAGAAGCGAAAATGGCCAGCCAAGACAATCGCGATCTTGAGGCCGAATTGAAGGAGGCGATGGAACAACTGCGCCTCAATAGGAAAGAACTGTAGCGCGAAAGGGAGCAAACTCGAACTGCAGATATTGAAGCAGCTATGGCTGATCTACGAGCCCAGATTCTGCATCGACCGAGGCAGGACCCAATCCTAGTTGCTGTGGCCGAGATACATCCACCTCGGATGCCTGTCCGAGATGTTCTTTTTGTAGGAATTCAACAAACCCTAGGACAGAGGATGGACCCAAACCAGCAAGTGAGGCATCCAGGAGTCAACCTAGGTGATCCAGCGGAACATGATTACGAACTTCGACCACAAGTTCTTTCATGATCCGCCAATGCCAGTTTGGAGGTTTAGAGAGGGAGTCTCCGCGTCAACACTTGTAAAACTATGAGATTTTGATGGAGACCTTGAGACCTTCAAGGCTGGAAAATAATAACTACAAGCTAAGGCCTTTTTACTTTTCTTTGAAAGAGAAGACGCTTACTTGGTATCAGTCTCTTCCTCCCGGAAAGATCAACACTTGGGAGGAGATGACGACGGAGTTCTTAACAAAATTCTTTCCCCCCTTCAAAGCCGCTGAAATGAGAGGGAAGATTAATGCATTCATCATGAAGGACAAGGAGAGTTTGTCCACGTCATGGGAGAGATTTAAAGATGTTCTCTTGGATTGCCCACATCATGGGATTCCAAAGATAGAGTTGTTGGAGATATACTTCAAGGGATTGGATGGAGCTAACCAATTCAATATTCAACTACTCTCCGCCGGCACATACATGGACATGCCGATTGATGAAGCTTGGGAGTTTATTGAGAAACAAGCTTTGTACATGGAGAAATACTCCCACCAAGGAGCTGAAAATGGAGTTAAGAGAGTTAATTTCCAAGAAGCTCCATCAAATGAATCAACTCATTTCCCTCAAGAATGATGTGAAGCAATTGAAGGACCTTTTGGTTGCTCACACAAAGAAGGAAGAAGAAGGATATCAAGGCTCAAGGAACAACAATCATGGTTCGTGGAACAACAATTACAACAACAATAGAGGCTCCAACAACAACAATTGGAGATCTAACAATCAAAATTCGGGTAACCCTTATTCTAATTTCAATTCAAATAATTATTTTAACCCCTCTTCTTCTTCTACTCCATTGAAGAGCCAGGAGCCTGGATCAAGTTCGTCCCAGCCAGAAAAGAAAGAGGTAGTGTTGGACGCCATCTTGATCAAGCTCAACGCTATGGAGACGTCCATGACTTCATTTTCGAAGGCACAAAAAGCCTTAGAGCAACAATTCTTTGATAAGGCAAATGAAGCGCCAAGAGATCCAGGGAAGCTCCCAGCAAGGACAGAGAGCAACCCTAAAGGACAGATTATGGCAATAACGACGAGAAGTGGACTGAAAACTACAGATCCAGTGCCTCGGTCGATGCAAGTACAAACGAAGAACACCTTGGTCCAGGTACATACAAGGAACACTTCGATCGAGGTGCCACGCGAGGTGGAGTCCCAGAAAGCGACGGACAAAACTGAAGTTTATGTCCCACCTCCTGCATATAAGCCACCACTTCCATTCTCTCAGTCAAGGGCTAGAGCATATCTAGACAAGCACTTTGGTAAGTTCCTTGACTTAATGAATAAACTACATAAACATCTGTTTCCTTGATTCTATTCTAGGGATGCCCGCCTATGGGAAGTTCTTAAAAGAGATTCTATCAAGGAAGAGGAAGCTGAAAGGTTTTGGTGAAGTAAGGATGACATCTAAATCCTCCGAGCTCATCCAAATAGTGAAGGAGAAGATGCCACCCAAGTTGAGAGATCCCGGCTCATTTTGCATTCCCATTCAAGTTGAGGATGTGACTTGTGAAGCATTGTGTGATCTAGGAGCCAGCGTGAGCATCATCCCGCTGGAGCTATGTGTGAAGATCGAACTTGGAGAGCCCAAGCCGGTGAAGATAAGGTTATACATGGCGGACCGTTCCATTACCCATCCCGTGGGCATTTTGGAAGATGTTCCAGTTAAGTTAGGTAACTTCTACTTACCTATAGATTTTGTTGTACTTGATATACCCGCAGATTATCGCGTTCCTATCATTCTCGGGAGACCATTTCTAGCAACTATGGGTTGCAATGTGGATTGTAAGAATGCCAAGTTGAAATTCAACATTGGCGGAGATCAAGTAGAGTTTGCATTGCTTGCTGCAATAAAAGGAGAGCCGTTGGAGGATGATATCTTCAACATCTATGATGAAGAAGAGTCAAGAGAATTGGTGAGCTCTATCCTTATTAATGACCCTCTTGAAAGAGTTATTAGTTTTAGCTTAATGGAGGAAGGTATAGATGCTTCTTGTGATGCAGATATACGGAGCCTAAAGGCACTGGAAGAAGATCCAGGAGCTAAGATTGAAAAACTAATCCATGAGAGGAGAAACTCCAGTTTCGGTCCCAGTTCCAGTACCTCGACCGAGGCACTTTCTGGACGAAGCGATGTGTTCTTATCTAAAGAACATCTCGGTCACCCACCTCGGGCGCCAACCGAGACAGCAAGCGAGACACCTTCAACTGAGAATAACAAACTTCTTATTCCCTTTTCTGAAACTCATTCGCAGTTGGTGGAGCACTGGCTCCACCAAGCTTCTGATAATAAAGAACCTTGGTATGCTGACATTGTTAATTATCTTGTTTTCCAGGAAATACCGCCCAGATTGACGTACGCTCAAAGGAAGAAATTCTTTAAAGATGTACGCCACTACTATTGGGATGAACCTCTACTGTTTAAGAGAGGTCCGGATGAGATGCTTCGAAGATGCATTCCGGAAGATGAAGTTACTAGTGTCATACGGCATTGCCACTCGCTTCCTTGTGAAGGACATGCTAGCGCTCACAAAACGTGCGCTAAGGTATTACGTTCCAGTTTCTTTTGGCCTACATTATTTAAGGATGTGGAAACGTTTGTTGTTTCTTGTGATGCATGCCAAAAAACAGGGAACATATCTAGAAGGAACGAGATGCCACTCAATAACATCCAGGAGGTTGAGATTTTTGATGTATGGGAAGTTGATTTCATGGGACCTTTCCCATCATCCGGAGGAAACCTCTACATTCTCTTAGTTGTTGACTACGTCTCTAGATGGGTGGAAGCCATTGCCTTCCCCACTGATGATGCGATGGTGGTTGTGAAGTTCTTCAATCGGACTATCTTCCCCCGTTTTGGGACACCACATATCATCATCAGCGATGGAGGGACACATTTCATCAACCGGAATTTTAAGGCACTTCTATCGAAGTATGGGGTAACCCACAAGGTAGCAACACCTTATCACCCTCAAACTAGTGGACAGGTCGAGATCTTGAATAGAGAAATCAAGGCAATCTTGGAGAAGACCGTCTCTAGGACGAGGAAGGATTGATCCATGAAGTTGGAAGACTCTCTTTGGGCTTACAGGACCGCATTCAAGACTCCCATTGGTACCACCCCTTATAATATGGTATATGGGAAGTCTTGCCATCTGCCCGTTGAGTTAGAACACAGGGCATATTGGGCAATTAAATGGTTGAATTTCGATATCAAGCAAACTGGTAAGAAGCGGCTATTGGACATCAATGAGCTGGAAGAGTTGCGCTTGAACGCTTATGAGAATGCCAAGATCTACAAGGAAAGGACAAAGAAATGGCATGACAAGCGTATCATTCCTAAGGAGTTCAAAGAAGGAGATTTAGTTCTACTCTTCAACTCCCGCCTTCGCCTCTTTCCAGGTAAGTTGAAATCTAGATGGAAAGGACCTTACATTGTGAAACATGTTTTCCGTTATGGTGCAGTTGAGATTCGGGGAGAAACAAGCGGAAGCTTTAAGGTCAATGGACATAGACTCAAGAAATACCAACCGGAAGCCCCGGTTGAAGAGATTGCACCACTATATCTTGTTTAGGGATGCCGTACGGTCCAGCTAGCGACCTTAAATCAAGTGCTTCTTGGGAGGCAACCCAATGTATTGCTTTCTTTTCCCTTTTTCTAGTCTAGTTATAGATAGTTTGCTTTTGCTTTGCTTTGTTTTGTTTTGTTTTTGGCATCCTAGACAGAAACCAGGTACTTTCTAAGGAAGGATTACAACTCACGAGCAACACTGGAAAGACAGAAGTTCGAGAAGACGGAGTTTGACTGAGACACATATCGGTTGCTGTCACAGCACCTCGACCGAGATGATTCTTGAGCAACCGAGGCGACTAGGGCTGACAAAGATCCACCTCGGTCCAGACACTTCGGTCCAGTCGGGACCACCTCGACCGAGGTGACAGCAGAATCGGCGAGGGGTATAAAAGGAGAAACAGTTTCTCCCTCTTCCCTCCCATTTACCCTCTCGACCGCGGCGCTCTCCCGACCTTGTTTCTCCGTACGTTCTTCGATCATTTTCTACGATTTTTGCTCCGATCTCGAAAGGAAAGGCAAGGGGATCAGATTGCAAGCGAGAAACTGCAACAAAAACGCCTCGAATCTGCGTATTTTTTGGTAAACCATTCAAAAACCCTAACTCCTCTATTTTTACCGATTTCAGTTGGATTTCGCTTTGGTTGCCATCCATTATTGTTGGAAAAGGTATAAGTACCCCATAGGAACAATTGGTAGTGATATTGGGGGAAAAGAACTGGAAATCAGAGAGTTGGAATCGAACAATTTTTCGCCTCAGTCCAGTCGCCCTGTGCCTCGGCCGAGGTGTTCTTCAGCCTTGTCAGAGCAACCGAGGTGTCCTTGTCAGCAAAAATTATGACTTCTCGTTCCGACCTTCAGCTTGTACTGAGAGATACTCCCAGTGGTTCTTCCCCTTCCCCTTCCTCTAGACCTTCTATCCCGGTGATCCATGAGCGTCACCAGGCAGACTTTGAGCGTATATGCGCGCGCCCTGTGATTGCTCCGCGTTTCCTAGATATCCCAGCCTTCGAGTGCCTCCACGTGGTGGAGGACTTGAAGAAGATGATTTCTATGGTTGGGCTGGAGCAGTTTATGGAGATCAGAGCTCCAGCCTACCTCGAGCACACCCTAGAGTTTGTAAGTTCTGTTACTCACCTACCTGAGAGGAAAGCCATCAAGTACCGGTTGCTGAACCGGAACTACAGTGTCCCCATGGACCAGTTTAGAGATATTTTTGGCTTCCCGACTCCTACAGTTCCCGGCTTCCCTTCTCGAGCCGTAGCGCGATAGTTTTGGGGACAGATTGCTCATGTGGTGGAGTACGCTGACAGGTGGAGACCTGGTGACTCCAGGGAGCGCATCATTTTCCACCTTGCTTTTCGTCTTGCCCACCGGATCTTTAGTGATATCCTTCTGGCGCGTACTGAGACGCCCCAAAAGGTTAGACAGGGAGAGCTACTCAGTTTATTTTGTATGGTGACTAGAAGAGTACCTGATTTTGGAGCCATGTTAGCTGAGGATCTGCATCGGATCAAGGCTAAGGGGAACAGAGATATTTGTTGTGGAGGACTAGTGACTCATATCGCTACAATCATGGATCTTGACTTGAGTGCTTGTACGTTGGTGGCGGTTGCAAAGCCGCTTGGTCTTTAGAAGATGATCATGAGGAGGATTCTGGTTCCTCGTGGACTCACTACACCGTACGTGGCTATGCCTTGGGAGCAGACTGCCCCTCAGGGTATCTTGTGGTCAGCTCAGTTCTTAGTTTTCGATCCGTAATACTGGTCTTCTGCTTGGCTGCCCTACATTCAGGATGCCCGAGATGCTGATGTTGCACCTAAGGAGGAGGAGTATGACGATGACGGTGCTACCAAGGAGACAGGTACAGATACAACCGGCCCTAGTGTGCCAGTTGTCGACTTAGACGACGAGGCGACAGAGGAGGAGGCAGCACCACCACCACCATCTCAACGCAGATCCCGACGTCGCAAAGTCAGAGACCCAATAGCGCATCAGAGGATTGATGACCTCACAAATCAGATGATCGACGCCTATGCTGCCCTGACAGTTGACATCCGTGAGTATTTTGATGATCAGCGCCGAGAGATTGAGGGTTGGACACATCAGATGCTAGAGGGCCAACACTACCAGCGTAGGATGATGGAGATGCAGTTCCAGCACACTATGGGTTATTCTTTTGATCCATCCCAGCATCCTTACGTCCCATATCCACCACCACCACCAGCAGATTAGGATTAGAGCTTGCAGGGATTTCTTTTATTTATTTATTATGCAGCTCAGCTTATGTCCGGTGAGTATTCTGTTTTTAGACTTATTTTGACCCATTGGGACAATGTGTCCCAAGTATGGGGTATTTGGATGTATCTTACTTGACATTATGTGTGTATGACTTGTATGAATTCTGGATATTATGATCTTATTGTCTTATTTGGCTCTACGTGCGTATCTGAGACTACATGCATGCATACAGGTTATTTGATTGAGAAAAACGTCAAAAACTGGTTAAGAAAAATGTTTTTTTTGACCTCGACCGGGATGATTCTTGCCAAACGAGGTCAAGTACCTCGGTTGACTTTGAACACCTCGACCGAGGCGGTTTAACTGAAAGAGTTTTCGAAACGATTTTTGTGCTTCTTTTCTGGATATGACCTTAGTGATGATTTTGTTTGCAGATTGGTTTTGAAATCTTTATATGTTTGAAAGGTTTTATGATATGTTTAAGTTGCTATTCTTTGTTTGAAATTTTGGCATGTTTAATACTTTGTTTTTATCCAAATTATGTTGAATTTGAAGGTTGACACCACATGATGAGTTCTATCACATTCTTCCTGGGATGATTAAGGCAATTCATTCTCTTCTCTTCTTCTTCTTGATCATGCTTAGCCCCTCATATACATATTTGCCTCCATTTACCTATCCGGGAATTTGGAAGCAAGCAAGTGAAAAGCAAGTGAAAGAAAAGTTGAGATGTTGGCCGGAAAATTAGAAAGAAACAAATAGGTTTGGGGAAGTCAATCAGGATGACGAGTAACTCGGCACCATTCACATAGCCGGGTGTTTGTGTCTTGCCAAAGTCGGATTGAGCGATATTCCTAACGGGTCATGGTATGTGCATCAAGGGTTTGAGACATCTCGAGAAATTGATGATTGCTGATTTCCTAGGCTTCGGTTATTGTGCACCTCTGTCCATGCATCCCAAAAAGTAAATAGTAAATAAGCAAAGCTTATTGGTGGAAGATGTTGAAGTTTAAAGCAAGTGAAGTGAAGATCCTTTTTCCCGGATTCTAGCACCACATTCCCTATATACATCCCACACTCACACGTTTCTTGACCTTCTCTTGAAAAGCCCTTGATACCTCGAACTTGTTGATTGACTTGGTGGTTTAAACTGGATTATACATGATTAATTTCGATAATTATGATTTATTATGCATTCCATGATTCTATGCAAAGATGAACAACTTTCTTATATTTATAAAATGTTTTGATCATATTTTGATTTTAATTGTCATGAAGCATTCTCTTAGAGTGATCTAAGAGTGGAGCACACCACTAAAATGTTTTGAAATACTTTTCATTGATCTTTATGACTTATAATCCATTCTATCTTGTACTTAAGATTTGGAACTTGCTTGGGGACAAGCAAGGGACAAGTATGGGGTATTTTGATAGCATGTATTATAGTTTATATTTTGGAACTTGTTCAGACATTTTATCTTCAATAATCTGCACGTATGGATGTATATTATGAGATTATATTGTCGTTTCATCTACCTTTATGGGAATCGAGGTCTACACCAAGTTTCGTTGTAATCATAGGTAAAATGGCACATTTTGGATCGAAATGGAGCTAAGGAGCAAAGGAGTCATAGAAGCTAAATTCAGGAGCTTAAAAGAGAACTCAAGAAGCATGGAATTAACAAAGAAGATTTACTTTGGACCAGATTTGAGAGATTTCACATTCAGCTGAGATTCACCTCGGTCAACTATAGTGTCACCTCGATCGAGGTGATCTTGAGGAGCGTCCCGACCGAGGCGAACACCCTGGCGCCGGCGAGATATTTTTTTGGCTGAGATCTTTTATTTTTGGAAGGAATATATCTTATATTTTTGTGTTGGATTTCTGGAAGGAAGATCATATATTTGGGAGATTTATTTTAAGAGATATAATATATTTTATAGGAAATTATCTTTTTAAGATATTATTATCTATGGAAGATAAAGCTCCTATATAAAGGGTTGAATTTTCCACAATTCAGCCATCTTTTGATCAGCAATATTCTCCCCACAGAAGTTAGAAGATATCCTGGAAGTTTGAAGGAAGTTTGAAGATTGAAGGAAGGAAGTTCATAACTTTGTGATGGCATTTAAGGGAGTTTGTAAGATTTTCTTAGATTCCCTTTGGTTTTATTGTCTTGTTGAATTTGTGATTGAGGAACGCTAATTTGTGAACTATTTGATTCAGTTATTGAAGCCTTTTTTTAAGGTTTTTGTGTTCAAATATTCATTACCTTCTCATATTTTTGATTATTGTTATCATGATGATGAGTGGCTAATTTCCTTGTGCGATTCTAGGGTGATTGACTGAAAGTTGTGTGAAAGACAATGATAGAATGATCTTAATCCCAATAGGACCCTGAAAGCTCGAGTCTTTAACCTTAACCCTAGAGTACCTCGCTCAGTCGATGAACATCTCGGCCGGGGTGGAACTTGACTGACCGAGGTGACCTTTTCTGATCCGAAACTGAGAGTTAAGTGTTTTAGTTTGCCAAATCCTATTCTTATTACACCTTTTCTAGTTCAATGCAAGCCTAGGATGAGACTTACCCGGTGATTCCTTAGTTTGTTTACCCATGATCATAAGTGTGGGTAATAAATGTTTATCTTTTATTGGGGTATGAGTGGGCCTTCATCCCATTTTTGTGAGTTAGCCTGAGACTTACCGGTAAAGGTTGATTCTATTCCCTTAGGTGGAGTGTTGGTTTAAGATTATAGTTCCTTTCCTTAGTACCTTGAGACTTACCCGGTGATAGGAGCTTTGGTTTGGGATAGTGAGTAGCGAGACTTACCCGGTAATCTATTCCACTTTAGAAACACCTTCCCTTTGCAAAACCTCAGCTTTGTCCGCGTTATCTTTAGAGATCTTGAGTCGGAACCACAACTAGATGCTTTAATCCCTAGAATTTGCATATTCCCTTTATTTGACCTTATTATCATCTTTGATTGCTTTAATCGCTTTTGTGGTTATTAGTTGCATTGACAACCTATACTTGCTTAGATTTCACCTAAGTCCCTGAGATCGACACCCCGGAATTCTTGCTTTTTACTATAATTGATCCGTACAATGCGGGTTCGCATCCTTGTTTTTAAGCATATTTCTTGGCATATAAATTTAAAGCTTGCACACACCATTGGAGCGAACATGGATCACCTAGGTTGACTCCTGGACGCCTGACTTGCTGATTGGGGTCCATCCTCTATCCTAGGGTTTGTGGAATTCCAGCAAAAAGAACATCTCGGACAGGCATCCGAGGTGGATGTATCTCGGCTGGGGCAACTAGGACTGGGACTTGCCTCGGTCGAGGCAGAAACTGGGCCCTTAGATCGGCCATATCTGCTTCAATTTCTTCAGTTCTAGTGCGAGTCTGCTCTCTCTCTCTCTCTCTCTCTCTCGCTGCAGTTCTTCCTTATTGAGGCATAGCTGTTCCAATGCCTCCTTCAATTCGGATTCAAGATAGCGATTGTGTTTATTGGCCATCATAGCTTCTTTCAATCTTCGTTTGTAGGTCTTTTCTGGTTTGGGATCGTAAGGAACGATTTCCTTTCCAGCACGAGTTCTTCGCATACACCTAAGAAAAGATCCTGCGAAAACACTCAAGTAAAGTGGTCAATAGCAACAAGGGCAATAGCCCAGAAAGACAACCGCAACCGGCTTGGTTTAGACCAAGTCCCCGGCAATGGCGCCAAAAACTTGTTCGCTCCAAAAAGTTTGTGCAAGCTTTAAGTTTATAACCCAAGAAATATGCTTGAACTAATATGCGAACCCGCAGTGTACGGGTCAATTGTAATAAAAGCAAGAATTCCAGGGATCGATCACAGGGACTTATGTGAAACAAAGCACATAATCGGTTGTCAAATGTTGCAATCAACCAAAAGTAATTAAAGTAATCAAAGATGATGTAAAAGTCAAGTAAGGGGAAATGCGGATTCCAGTGATTAAAGCATCTAGTTGTGGTTCCGACTCAAGATCTCAAAGGATAACACGGACAAAGCTGAGGTCTGCAAAGGGAAGGTGTTTCTAAGGTGGGAATAGATCACCGGGTAAGTCTCACTACTCACTATCCCCAACCGAAGCTCCTATTACCGGGTAAGTCTCAAGGCACTAAGGAAAGGAACTATAATCTCAAACCAACACACCACCCAAGGGAATAGAATCAACCTTTACCGGGTAAGTCTCAGGCCAACTCACAAAGATGGGATGAAGGCACACGCAAACCCCAATAAAGGATAAACCTTTATTACCTACACTCATGATCTTAGGTAAACAAACAAAGAAATCATCAGGTAAGTCTCATCCTAGGCTTGCGTTGATCCAAGAAAGGTGTAATAAGAATAGGATTTGGCAAACTGGATCTTAACTCAGTTTCGGATTAGGAAAGGTTGACCTCGTTCAGCCAAGTTCCACCCCGGCCAAGATGTTCATCAACTGAGCGGGGTGTTCTAGGGTTAAGATAAAGGCTCGAGTTGCTAGGGTCTTGCTGGGATTAAGATCATTCTATCACCGTCTTTCCCACAACTTTCAGCAAATCACCCTAGAATCGCATAAGAAACTAAGCCAACAATCATCATCATAACAATAATCAAATATAAAAGAAAGGAATCAATATTCAAACAAGAAAACCTTAAGAAAAAGGCTTCAATAACTGAAGCAAATAAGTAACAAACAAGTGTTCCTCAATCACAAATCAACAAAGATAATTAACCAAAAAGACGATCTAAGAAAGTCTTACAAACTCCTTAAATAATCCAACTCCAACTATGATTCCTTTCTTCCTTGAACTTCAATCCTTCAATCCTTCCTTCAAAACTTCCAGAAAATCCCTCAATTGCTGGATGTTCCAAGCATGGTTGAACTTGTGGAAAATTCAACCCTTTATATAGGAGAATTATCTTTCAAAGATAATAATATCTTAAAAAGATAATTTCCTATAAAATATATCCGTATCTCCTAAAATAAATCTTCCAAAAATAATATCTTCCTTCCAGAAATCCAGCCAAAAATAAAAGATATCTTCCTTCCAAAAATAAAAGATCTCAACCAAAAATAAAGATCTCGCCACCGACAGGGTGTCCGCCTCGGTCGCGACGCTCCTCAAGATCACCTCGGTCGAGACGGTATTGTAGCTGGCCGAGGTGAATCTCAACTGAATGTGAAATCTCTCGAATCTAGTCCAAAGTAAATCTTCTTAATTATTTCCATGCTCCTTGAGATCTTCTTTAAGCTCCAGAATGTAGTTCTAATGACTCCTTAGTTCCTTTAGCTCCATTTTAGTCCAAAACGTGCCATTTTACCTACATTTACAATGAAACTAGGTGTAGACCTCGATTCCCGTAAAGGTAGATGAAACAACAATATAATCGCAGAATATACATCCATAAATGCAAATTTATGAAGATAAAACGTCTAAACCAACCCCAAAATATAAACTATAATACATGTTATCAAGTTGTTAACTCTTGATCGAGTTTGAACTCTTGTGTTTGGATCTGAGATCACATTCTCTGGTGGATGGTATGAAGAATGTTGAAATTTTCTCCTTTTGTAAGATTGAGCAGATCCTGAAGATTGGGGCTCATTTGCTCGACTAGATTCGGGTACCTGATAGCATGCATTATAGTTTATATTTTGCGACTGGTTTGGACGTTTTATCATCATAAAGCTGCACGCATGCTATATATTCTGGATGATTATGTCGTTTTGTCTACCTTTTCAAGAATCGAGGTCTACACCTAGTTTTGTTGTAATTATAGGGAGAATGGCACGTAATGGAGTGAGATGGAGCCAAAATAATTAAGAATTCATTAGAGCTACATTTTGGAGCATTAAGGAGTTACAAGGAAGGCATAGGAACCATGGAAGTTGGATAGAAATTCGATATTGGACCAGTTAGAGAGATTTGCACGTAACAGCCTATTCACCTCGGTTGACTACGTGATCATCTCGATCAAGATGACTTACTGGGCCTGGATTGAGACGGCCGGCCCATAGCCCATGAGATCTTTTATTTTTGGCATGTGATTTTCCTATAAGATTGAAGATATTTTCTGGATGAAGGGATGGTTGGTTAGCTGGTTATTTTTGGGATTGAAGATATTTCAAGGAAGGACAAAGTTTGAAGAAGATAGCTTTGGAGTGAAAGTTGAAGGCTTTTTGAAGGAACACAATTTGCTGCTTGTTTTGATTGTTTGATTGATTGATTATTGAGACCTTTTCGTTAAAGTTTTCTTGTTTTGCTTGTTGATTCTTTTATTATATATTTGATTGTTATCATGATGATTGTTAGCTAAATTCTCTTGCGATTCTAGGGTGATTGGTTGAAGGTTGTGGGAAAGACGATGAAAGAGTGAACCTTTACCTTAGTGGACCCTGAAAGCTCGAGCCAAAACCTAACTGAACCTCGCCTCGGTTGGTTCATAGAACATCTCGACCGAGATCAATATGAAATGAGCGAGGTGTTTGTCCTGATGTGATCTATCCTGAGTTTAGGTTTTAGTTTGCCAAATCCTATCCTTGTTGCACCTTTTTTGGTTTATACGCAAGCCTAGGATGAGACTTACCCGGTGATTCCTTTGCTTGTATACCTATGATGATGGGTGTTAGATAATAAAGGTCTATCCTTTATTAGGGTTTGAGTTTGCCTTCATCCTACCTTTGTGAGTTAGCCTGAGACTTACCCAGTATAGGTTAGTTCTATCCCCCTTAGGTGGTGTGTTGGTTTGAGATTATAGTTCCTTTCCTTAGTTCCTTGAGACTTACCCGGTGAGAGGATCTTTGGTTTGGGATAGTGAGTAGTGAGACTTACCGGGTGATGTATTCCCACCTTAGAAATACCTTCTCGTGCAAACCTCAACTTTGTCCACGTTTCCATAGAGATCTTGAGTCAGAACCACAACTGGATGCTTTAAACTCTAGAATTTGCATTCCTTTATCTAATATATACATCATCTTTGTTTTTGTTGCTTTGTTCTTGATTGACAACTTGATATTTACCGTGCTTGATTGCACCATAGTCCTTGTGTCCGACCCTGGAATATATTCCATATTACAATTGATCCATACACTGCGGGTTCGCATATTGTTCAGGATTTTATTTTAGGTTATAAATTTAAAGCTATTTTGTTCATATTACAGACACGTTTGAGAGCGAACAAGTTTTTGGCGCTGTTACCGAGGACTTGGTCAAGACCAAGTTCGGTATTTGGTTGTCTTGTAGGGATGTTGCGCTTGTTACTACTAATCACTTTAGTTGAGTGATTTCACAGAATCTTTCTTTAGGTTTATGCGAAGAACTCGTGTTGGGAAAGAAATCGTTCCCTATGATCCCGAACCAGAAAAGACATACAAAAGAAGATTGAAAGAAGCTAAGATGACAACATAAGATAATCGAGATCTTGAAGTTGAATTGAAGGACGCAGTAGAACAACTTCGGCTAAGTAATGAAGCTTTACAAAGGGAAAGAGAGGAAGCTTGTGAAAAAACGAAGGAGATCCGAGCTGATATGGCTGAATTCCAGGCTCACACTCTACCTTTACCGAATACAGTGGTCGAACCGAGGCCAAACCCTAACCTACCTGCACCGGCCGAGATACCACCTGCACCACCTCGGTTGCCAGCAAAGGTTGACCAAGTCAACCACTTCATAGGTGAACCACAAACCCTAGGTCAAAGGATGGACCCAAATCAACAAATGCGGCATCCCGGAGTTAACCTAGGAGATCCATCTGAGCATGACTACTAAGTTTGACCTCAAGTCATCTTAATGATCCGACAATGTCAATTTAGAGGCATGGAAAAAGAATCTCCACATACACTTGAAAAACTATGAGATTCTTATGGAGACTTTGAGACCTTCAAGGGTGGAGAACAACAACTACAAGCTAAGGCCTTTCTACTTCTCTTTGAAAGACAAGGTGCTTGCTTGGTATCAATCTCTTCTAATTGGAAGAGTTACCACATGGGAAGAGATAACTACTTAATTTCTCACTAAATTCTTTTCCATCAAAAACTATGGAGCTAAGGGGTAAGATTAATGCTTTTGTCATGAAGGATTGAGAAAGCTTGTTCAAGTCATGGGAAAGGTTCAAGGACCTTTTGTTGGATTTCCCTCACCATGGGATTTCAAAGATTGAGTTGCTAGAGATTTACTTCAAGGGATTGGATGAAAAACTCAATTCAAACTCCAATCACTTTATGCGGGCACTTTTATGGATACACCAGTTGATGTAGGTTGGGAATTTGTTGAGAAGCAAGCTTTACACATGGAGAAGTCTTCCCATCGAAGAGTTGAAGATGGAGCAAGGCGAGTTGGACCTCCGGAGCTAAATCTTACCACTTCGAGTGTTGCTCAACTTACTAGCCTCAACAATGAAGTCAAGGCTTTGAAAGAACTTTTATTATCTCAAGCTAAGGGAGCATCCAAAGAGCAAGATGTTGGATACTTGGGGCTAGGAAACTATCAAGGGCCAAGGAATAACAATTACAACAACAACAACAACAACAACAACAACAGGAATTTCAACAACAATTGAAGATCAAATCAACAAAATTCCGGTAACCCTTACTCTCATGCTGAAAATGCTCTAACTCCTCCATCTTCTTCTTCTATTCCATTGAAGAGTCAAGAGTCATCTTCAAGCTCATCCCAACAGCCTAAGGAAAAGACAACTGATGTGCTGGAAGCAATCATGACCAAACTCAATGCTATGAAAAATTCTATGAATACATTTTCAAAGGCACAGAAAGCCCTAGAACATAAAGTTTTCAACAAGGCTAATGAAGCGCCTAGAGATCCGAGTAAACTCCCAAGAAGGACGGAGAACAACCCAAAGGGCAATTCATGGCAATTACCACACGAAGTGGATTGAGGACAACTGATCCAGTACCTCGGTCGGACCACGATCTCTCGAAGAACACCTCGGTTGAGGTGTCAACCAAGATGAAGCCCCGGAAAGAGAAAGAAAAATCCGATGTTTATGTTCAACCACTTGCTTACAAGCCTCCACTCCCGTTCCCTCAATCTAGGGCACGGGCGCATCTAGACAAACACTTTGGTAAGTTCCTTGACCTTATGAATAAGCTACATATTAACATCTCTTTCATTGATGCAATCTTAGGTATGCCCGCCTATGGAAAATTTCTGAAAGAGATCTTGTTAAGGAAAAGAAATCTGGAAGAATTTGGAAAAGTGTAGATGACCTCTAGATCCTCAGAGCTCATTCAAATCATGAAAGAAAATATGCAACCAAAGCTAAGAGATCCCGGTTCATTTTTCATTCCCATCGAAGTTGGGGATGCGAATTACGATGCACTTTGTGATTTAGGAGCAAGCGTGAGCATCATTCCTCTAGCACTTTATGAGAAGATCGGTCTTGGGGAACCCAAGCCCGTGAAGATGACTTTGTACATGGCGGATTAATTGTTCCATTACTCGTCCCGTAGGAATCTTGGAGGATATTCCCTTCAAGCTAGGTAATTTCTACATACCTATAGATTTTGTGGTGTTGGACATTCCTGTAGATTGTCCTATTCCCATCATTCTCGGAAGACCATTCCTTGCAACATCGGGATGCAATATTGATTGTGAGAACGCCACATTGTCATTCAATATTGGGGAAGATCATGTTGAGTTTGCACTCTCCGCCACAATGAAGGGACAACCTTTAGAAGAAGTTATCTTCAACATCTATGATGAAGAAGATTCTCGAGAATTGGTGAGCTCTATCTTAATTAAAGATCCCCTTGAAAAGGTTTTGAGTTTTAGTATGATGGAGGAAGGTGTAGATGTTTCATGTGATGCAGATATACGAAGCTTGGAAGCCATGGAAGAGGATCCAAGAGCTGGATTTGAAAAACTCATCAAGGAGACGAAAAGCACATTAGGTTTCGGTCCACCTCCTAGTACCTCGACCGAAATGACTTCTAGAGCAAGCGAGATGACCTTCACTGGAGATCACCTCGGTCCATCACCTCGGTCCATGACCGAGACAGTTTTTGAAGCAAGCGAGATGACCTTCAGTGGAGATCACCTCGCTTCACCACCTCGGGCTAACCCTAGATGCCTCGGATAGAGTCTCATCTGAGGCAAACGACATCTTCACTTCCTCAAAGGACGTTCTCTTCTTAGATGATGCAATTGTTTCTTCCATCTCTTCTAAAGTTTCCAAATCCTTTTCGATAGAGGAAGAAGGTACGAATCCACCATTTAAGGCACCTCCTATCTTAGAGCTTAAACTTCTTCCATCTCACTTAAGGTATGCTTTCCTTATTACGGATTCTATGTATCCTGTCATTGTTAGTGCTACTCTTACTGAAGATGAGTTGTCTGGATTGATGCATGAGTTGAGGAAACATATAAAGGCTTTTGGTTACACCATTGATGATATTGTTGATATTAAGCCTTCTCTTTGCATGCAGAAGATACTAATGGAAGATGATCATAAGCCTTCACGGGAACCTAAAGACGGTTGAATCCAATCATAAAAGAGGTTGTGAACAAGGAGTTTCTTAAGTTCTTGATGCAGGTATCATATTTCTCATATCGGATAGCAAATGGGTGAGTCCGGTACATGTAGTTCCCAAGAAGGGTGGGATGACCGTTGTAACCAACAAGAACAATGAGTTGATTTCCACAAGGACCGTTACAGACAGGAGGATGTGCATTGACTATAGAAGATTGAATTTGGCTACAAGAAGGGACCATTTTCCTCTTCCATTCAATGATCAAATGCTTGAACGGTTAGCACAACACTCCCATTTTTGCTATTTAGATTGTTATAGTGGCTTCTTTCAGATTACTATCCATCCGGATGATCAAGAGAAGACCACTTTCACTTGTCCATGGGGGATATTCGCTTATCGGAGGATGTCATTCGGATTGTGTAACGCATCCGCCACCTTTCAGCGTTGTATGTTCGCTCCAAAAGGTGTGTGCAAGCTTTAAATTTATAACCCAAGAAATATGCTTGAACAAATATGCAAACCCGCAGTGTACAGGTCAATTGTAATAAAAGCAAGAATTCCAAGGATCGATCACAGGGACTTAGGTGAAACAAAGAACAGAATCGGTTGTCAAATGTTGCAATCAACCAAAATTAATTAAAGTAATCAAAGATGATGTAAAAGTCAAGTAAGAGGAAATGCGGATTCTAGGGATTAAAGCATCTAGTTGTGGTTCCGACTCAAGATCTCAAAGGATAACGCGAACAAAGCTGAGGTTTGCAAAGGGAAGGTGTTTCTAAGGTGGGAATAGATCACCGTGTAAGTCTCACTACTCACTATCCCAAACCAAAGATCCTATTACCGGGTAAGTCTCAAGGTACTAAGGAAAGGAACTATAATCTTAAACCAACACACCACCCATGGGAATAGAATCAACCTTTACCGGGTAAGTCTCCGGCCAACTCACAAAGATGGGATGAAGGCACACTCAAACCCCAATAAAGGAAAAACCTTTATCACCTACACTCATGATCTTAGGTAAACAAACAAATGAATCACCGGGTAAGTCTCATCATAGGCTTGCGTTGAACCAGGAAAGGTGTAATAAGAATAGGATTTGGCAAACTGGATCTTAACTCAGTTTCGGATCAGGAAAGGTTCACCTCGTTCATCCAAGTTCCATCCCGGACGAGATGTTAATCAACTGAGTGAGGTGTTCTAGGGTTAAGATAAAGGCTCGAGCTTTCAGGGTCCTGTTGGGATTAAGATCATTCCATCATCGTCTTTCCCACAACTTTCAGCAAATCACCCTAGAATCGCATAAGAAACTTAGCCAACAATCATCATGATAAAAATAATCAAATATATAAGAAAGGATTAAATATTCAAACAAGAAAACCTTAAGAAAAAGGTTTCAATAACTGAAGCAAACAAGCGTTCCTCAATCACAAATCAGCAAAGACAATCAACCAAAAAGACAATCTAAGAAAGTCTTACAAACTCCTTCAAGGCTAACTCCAAACTAGAATCCTTCCTTCCTTGAACTTCAATCCTTCAATCCTTCCTTCAATACTTCCAGAAAATCCCTCAATTGCTGGATGCTCTCAGCATGTAAGCATGGTTGAACTTGTGAAAAATCCAACCCTTTATATAGGAGAATTATCTTCCAAAGATAATAATATCTTAAAAGATAATTTCCTATAAAATATATCCATATCTCTAAAATAGATCTTCTAAAAATAATATCTTCCTTCCGGAAATCCAGCCAAAAATATAAGATATCTTCCTTCCAAAAATAAAAGATCTCAGCCAAAAATAAAGATCACGCCGGCGACAGGGTGTCCGCCTCGGTTGCGACGCTCCTCAAGATCACCTCAGTCGAGACGGTACTGTAGCTGACCGAGGTGAATCTCAACTGAATGTGAAATCTCTCGAATCTAGTCCAAAGTAAATCTTCTTAATTATTTCCATGCTCCTTGAGATCTTCTTTAAGCTCTAGAATGTAGTTCTAATGACTCCTTAGTTCCTTTAGCTCCATTTTAGTCCAAAACGTGTCATTTTACCTACATTTACAGCGAAACTAGGTGTAGACCTCGATTCCCGTAAAGGTAGATGAAACAACAATATAATCGCAGAATATACATCCATAAATGCAGATTTATGAAGATAAAACGTCTAAACCAGCCCCAAAATATAGACTATAATTCATGCTATCATTGTATGATGGCTATCTTTTCCGAGTATATTGAGGAGATCATGGAGGTATTCATGGATGATTTTTCGGTATATGGTTCCTCTTTTGATAATTGTTTGGCTAACCTTTCTCTAGTGTTACAACAATGTGAAGACACTAATTTCATTTTGATTTGGGAGAAGTGTCACTTCATGTTTAGCGAAGGAATTGTGCTAGGACACCTCGTTTCCAACCGAGGTATAGAGGTCGATCGAGCTAAGATCGAGACTATTGAGAAACTTCCCCCACCTTGTTCTGTTAAAGGTGTGCGGAGTTTTCTTGGGCATGCAGGTTTCTACCGGAGGTTCATCAAGGATTTATCTAAGATCTCTAAACCGCTTACTAATCTTTTGAATAAGGGTGTTGTTTTTGAGTTCTTGTAGGAATGTCTTGATGCTTTTTACAGGATAGAGGAGGTATTGATCACCACTCCCATCATTCAACCTCCTGATTGGACCTTGCCCTTTGAGATCATGTGTGATGCTAGTGATGTGGCCGTAGGAGCGGTACTTGGACGAAGAAGGATGGCCGGACCAATGCCATTTACTATGCTAGCAATACTCTAGACGAGGCTCAGCTGAATTACGCCACTACCGAAAAGGAGCTCTTGGCAGTTGTTTATACATTTGAGTAGTTTCGTTCTTACTTAGTGGGAGCGAAAGTTATTGTTTATACTGACCATGCAGTTATTTAATACTTGCTAGCTAAGAAGGATGCAAAGCCACGCCTTATTCATTGGATTCTCTTACTTCAAGAGTTTGACTTGGAGATTCGCGATAAGAAGGGGTCCGAGAATTCTGTAGCGGATAACCTCATTTGGCTACCACCTATCTCGCTCGAGAGGGACGATCTACCCATTGATGATTCATTTCCCGATGAGCATTTGCATTTGGTGGAGCATTGTTCGCCCCTAAAGGTGTGTGCAAATAAGCTTTAAATTTATAAAACTAGAATCAAGCAGCGAACCCGCAGTGTACGGATCGACGTAGTTAAGCAAGAATTCTGAAGTATCGAACACAGGGATTTGGGTGGGAACAAATTCAATTGCAGATTATCAAGCGAGTAAATATGAGAGTTTTGCAAATATTGGGAAAACAACAATCCTAAAGATCCAAGTATCCAGCTGTGGCAATCGATTCAAGATATACTAATGACATAAAGACAGAGTTGAGTTATGCAAAGGTATATTAATGTAAGGTAATCGTACGGTGAAGTTCCAAAAACCTTATATGACTCACCTACAAGGCACTCTCTATACAGGTTGTTGAGGCTTCAATATAGAAAGGTTCTAAAGGCAAGAATTGATGTCAAATACCCAAACTTGTAATCCAAGGATCAAGACTAACTTAACCGATTACGGTTGTGACACTCACAATCGAGGTAGAGGTTGTTGAGGCTTCACTACCACCTAGAAAAGGCAAGCCTAGAATAAGTTAAAGCAAATCTTTAACATTGGATTAAAGTAAAAGCAGGTTCGTAAACTTAAGGGAAATTACGGGTAGATCTTGAGACTCCACGGCCGTGGAACTCAAGAACAAACCGTGATTTAGGGTTCGTCGACGATTCTCTCTAACTCTCAGGGTTTAATCTGTTTACGATCGATCTATCATCATCTAAGCCACAACTATCAACCCTTCACCTTAGAATTGTTAATGGTTTTTAGCCAATAACAGTCATGTTGATATCAAATTCAAGAATTAAAAGATAGAAAGATGAAAACTCCCGAAAACTTTCAATAAACTTCAAACCAATCTCAAAGTCACAATCAAAAACAAATGTTGTCAATAGATTCAGAATAAAGAAAACAATCACAATCTTAGGAAAGAAGGGAGAACGGGATGTCAATCCGTCTTCCAAATCAAACCTAAACAAGAAGCGAAGTCTTCTTGCAACAATCTTCCAAAAACTTCAATCTTCCGCCAATCCGGAGATCTCAACAGCAATCTCCACCAAAAGTGCGAGATTAGGGAAAATCCTCACACGAACTTCGATCTCCAACGAGATGTAAATGCTTCCAAACGAGAGTTGTGCCGCTAAGCGATGGCGTAAGCCAAGGTCTAAAGCGAGGTCGCAAAAGTGCGTCTAAGCGGGGATGACGGAATCTTGCTTCGTCCGTCTTTTTATAGGGCAAGACAAAATATCGGCCCGGCCCAATCTTCAAAAGATCGTTGCTTCAAAATGTGGCGAAAAAGATCGTCAAGATCACGGTCGTGGAAGGTTCCACGACCGTAATTTAGAGCGTGGAAAGTGTCACGGTTTGAACCATGGATTCCACGACCGTAATAGTTACTGGAATGCATCACGCCTCTCTTTGCAAGGTTCCACGGCCGTGGAACTGAACGTGGTTTGTAATATGGCCGTATTTTAGAGCGTGGTTTAGGGCAAGAACGTGATTCTTCCCTAGCGTCGTGCATTCCTCAAGTTGAACTCCAATTTGCTCTTAAGAATGCCCTCAATCCATGGACATACTCAATCAACTCTTCTTTGCTCGATTTCGTTCGGAAATGGCTCCCAATCACCTATAATCAACATAGAACTAGTGTAGACATCCATATTGACAATATAGGCAAACTAGCTCACTAATGTAACAATGCTCAATCAAAGACCATCAATATGAATCAAATACACTTAGAAAACGTGCCTAAAATATCACAATATTTCATGCTAACAAATAACCCCATACTTAACACTTGCTTGTCCCTAAGCAAGGTCTTTCAAAAAGCTTTAAACAAAAGTTAGGATGAAATATGTGTACCTTTTCAAAGCAATACTTCTTTTGGATGAATGTGCTTTCTAAAGAATAGATCATTCTCAAACCTTGCTTCAATCGTTTATCAAACTTTCATACACTTAATCAAAGAGTAAAAAGCAAAGAAAACTCATGAATCAATCAAACTTCTATACAAGCATCATAACCTTCAAACATTATCAAAATCAATCATAAGAAACTTCAATTTAGATCACCGAGTCATATAGCATTCTTTTGATCTTAAGGACTTTCAAAGAAAAGGTCTAGAATATGGAAGGGAAGGGAAAACTTTAAGGGAATGTGGTTCATGAATCCGGGAAAGTGGTCAACTACCTTCTTCTTCTTTTGCGGTTTCCGCAACACTTCAACTTAGAGCTTTGCTCTTCTTCCTTTCATTTTTCGACTTTACTTTTGGAGTTATGGATAGAGGTGCACAAAAACCGAAGCCTAGGAGATTGGCGTTTCTCAATTTTCATGAGATGCCTCAAACCCTTAGCGCACATACCATAATCCGCTAGGAATATCGCTCAATCCGACTTTGGCAAGACACAAACACCCGGCTATGTGAATGGTGCCGAGTTACTCATCGTCATGATTGACTTCCCCAAACCTACAATTTCTTTCTATTCTTTGGATTGCAAATAATTGCTCTCATGGCCCTCCCACATCAAACATGCCTTTTTCATTCACTTCTCCAAATCCCCGGATAGGTAAAGGAGGCTAATATTTCAATGAGGAGCTAAAATGATCAAAAGAAAGAAGAAAGAAAAATCGAATTGCCTTAATCATCTCAACAAGAAGTATAAGAACTCATAGTGTGATTTCAACTTCAATTTCTCAACATGATTTAGACAATATTTATCACATTATGAAACTTGCAAAAGATGTATAATTCATTCATTCAAATTCTTTTCAATTCACTATTCTTTTAAGCATGCAATTGTCATCAAACTCAATTCACAAGTAGTGATTATCATGGAAATCATCTCAATTCATTAGAAGCACAAAATTTTCAAAATTTTTCAATTTTTATGGGTTTTTCAAGTTCTTTTTCATGCAATGCGATAATGAAACGTGAAACACATAATGAACATGCAATGATAGTCTCGAATAAAAGCAAACATAGTGAGTAGAAGTTATTACAAACTTTTAGTACATCCCACCCCATACTTAGGACGAACATTGTCCCTAATGTTCAAAAGAAAGAAAGAAAAGAAAGAAAGGAAAAAGAAACTCACAAAGTGGCGGTGGAATGTCTAAAGCGAACGGTCAATCATCAAATCACTGCGGTGCTGGCGGAGGCGGGAATGGAGAGAAGCTAGGATCATAGAACCGCCCAAACTGCTGGCCGTAGACATCCCTCATCATGTGGTCGAGGTCGTCTAAGCGTCCGTCTCTAGCATCGGCTCGGATCTCCAACGCTCCTACTCTCTCTGAAAGGCCAGTAGCCCAATCCGGCATCTGCTCGTACCATCCCAGAGCCTAACTATACCATGTTGGGGCGTCAGATGGTGCTGGTGCTGGTGGAGGTGCTGCTGGCTGCTCTGTGGACCAAGGAGGGGGTACGCCATACCATGTGGGAGGTGTGGTCATCCACGTAGGCCTCTCACTCACGCTAGCGCGGCGAGAAGACGAGCCTGAGGCTCTAGCTGGACGTGGAGATCGTCTAGGTACATCTGGGGCCGCCTCCGGCTGATCCGGAAACGTCCCAAACTCCTGCTCGGCTCCTCCTCCACTCTCAAACTGATCTCCCATATCCTCCTCCTCGACAACCGGTGGTGGGACATAAGGGGGAGCTACTATCCTGTTCGCATGCATAGCAGCGAACGTCTCCTTCCAATTATGGCGTCCCGCCATAATGGAATACTCCGGCAGCCACTCTATACCCCTGCCCGTCCTACTCTCCCAAGGCATGCCCGCATAAGGCGGACCTCTATGTGTGGGGAAAATGAGACCCCTAGTCATGAAAGCATGAAGCCCTAAAGATACGGCCGGTATACGGGTGCAAGCAGAAAAATCAACACCCAAGCTCCTAGCAATGTGGGTAACTATCCCACCATATCCGATGTTTCCCTTCTTCTTGTTCTTGAGCTTGCTCATAGTAGCAGCCAAGAGAGTAGCACAATCAGCACGGCGTCCATAAAGCATGGAGTAAAGCAAGAACAGCTCATCCGTCTTGATCTTTTGGGGCGTCTCCGTCCTAGGAAAGAGACACTCCGAAAGAACACGGTGAGCTATCTTCAAGGCTAGGTGGTACATCAACCTAGCCTTGGTATCAGCGGGTTGCCAACGGTCCTCGTCGGCGTAAATCATCGCAATCTCCTTCCAAAAGTCCTTGGCGTAAACGCCACTCGGAAATCGACCGTTAAAGGTCTCATGGAACCCGAAAATGGTCCCAAACTCACGGATGCTAAACTGATAGTCTCTCTCCATAAGACGGAAAGAGACGGTCCTATCTACATGGCTGTGCTCGAAAGACGCCACAACCTCCCGTGTAATCTCCTCATAAGCGTCTTCTCGGATATTCGAGAAGACAACTAGTCCGGCTCTATCCAAGAGCCAAGTAAGATCATCAACAATGTTGAGAGGAATTAGATCCTCCAACAACAAGTATCTAGGGCCAATCACAGCCCTCTCCTTGATCCTCTCGAGTGCATCGAGATGATCGTCGTGTATGGTCGGGACTCTAGGGTGAGGAGGTGAGGATGGAGGTGAAGGTGAGGATGGAGGTGAAGGTGAAGAGGGTGGTGGTGCCCTAGAGGATGAGGAGAAGGAGGGATTACCCTTCCTTTTCTTATTCTGATCATTCTTCTTCTCTTTTATCCTCCCCGAAACTCTTCTCACAAAATCCATTCTGCTCAAAATTACGGTCTGTTCTATAGGAACCACGGCCGTAATTCTCCCAGAGACCGTGATTCGTCTCAGAAGTTCACAAATCTCAGCAAATCAGCAATCAATCTCCACAACAGGCAGTCCTAGTCTAATTTCTTCCAATCTCAATCAGTTCTTCCTAAAAATCTCTAACAAAAACGAACCAAATTGGCAAGAATCAAGAAGAGAGAAAAAAACCTATTTTTTGGATTGAAAAATCCGAATTGTGCATTCGTTGGTGAATTTCCGCTCGATTCGTCGCTTGGATCTTGTTTGTGGTTGAATTTGCTTCAGTTTAGGAAGAAGAATCGTTGGAAACGATTAGGAAACGAGGATTTGAGAAGGGGTCGTGGATTTCGGCAATTAGGGCGTGGAAGAGGGGTTTTGGGATAATTTTTGTGAAGAATGTGGCTTATATAGTCACAGGCAAAATTTTTGAAAATCACGGTCTGTCGGGGTGTTCCACGGCCGTGGAAGTGTACGGAACCGTGGTTCTGGTGATTTTTCAAAGGCTTTTGGAAATTACGGGTACTGTAGCTGTCACGACCGTGGTTTAGGCCGTGGAACCCTCTGTAAAGCTCCAAAGTCTAAATTTCGTCACTTTTCTTCAACATTATCCTTCCCTTTTCCTTTTTCATCGTTCCTACATCCAAAAACACGAACATACCAGAAGAAATCGAAGGCAAAAACAAAGCAAAAACGTCTATTCTAAGCTAAACTATGAATCGAAAATGAAAACAAGAATGCAATACCTTGGGTTGCCTCCCAAGAAGCGCTTTGTTTAAGGTCCGTAGCTAGACCAATCTCGCACTTATTCGAGTGCGGTAGGCGCGAACTCCTCAGCTTGGAGTTCCGGCGTATACTTCTTGAGTTGTTGGCCGTTCACCTTAAAAGTTCCGCTCGCTTCACCCCATACTTCAACTGCACCATGGGGGAAAATACGCTTAATTAGAAAAGGTCCGGTCCAACGAGATTTAAGCTTACCTGGAAAGAGACGAAGCCTTGAATTGAAGAGGAGGACTTTATCTCCTTCTTTGAAGTCCTTTGGAATGATATGCTTATCATGCCAACGCTTTGCTCTCTCCTTGTAGATCTTAGCGTTTTCATAAGCGTTCAAGCGGAGTTCATCCAGCTCATTGATTTCTAGGAGACGCTTCTCTCCCGCTTCCTTCATGCCGAAATTCAGCCACTTGATAGCCCAAAACGCTTTGTGCTCCAACCCTACCGGCAAGTGACAAGACTTCCCATACACAAGGTTGTATGGTGTGGTTCCTATGGGAGTCTTGTATGCAGTCCGGTATGCCCACAATGCATCGTCAAGCTTCAAAGACGAATTCTTCCTAGTCCTTTAAACCGTCTTCTCTAAGATTCCTTTGATCTCCCTATTTGAGATCTCAACTTGTTCACTCGTTTGTGGATGGTAAGGGGTAGCGATCTTGTGAGTAACCCCATACTTAGCTAGAAGAGCTTCAAAGCGCCGGGCAATGAAGTGAGAACCTCCATCACTAATGATCGTCTTTGGCGTCCCAAATCGCGGGAAAATGGTCTTGTTGAAGAACTTAACCACCACCATGGCATCATTGGTGGGAGAGGCAATTGCTTCCACCCATCTAGAAACGTAATCCACCGCCAATAGTATGTATTGGTTTCCACAAGAGGATGGGAATGGTCCCATGAAATCGACTCCCCAAACGTCAAAAATCTCCACCTCTTGGATGTTGTTGAGGGGCATCTCATTCCTCCTAGAGATATTGCCTGTTCTTTGACAAGCATCGCAGCAAGAAACAAAGGATTGCACATCTCTAAACAAAGTAGGCCAAAAGAATCCAGATTGCAATACCTTTGCGCTAGTCTTGTTCGAACTAGCGTGTCCTCCACAAGGTAGTGAATGACAATGACGGATGACACTTTGCATCTCATCTTCCGGCACACATCGCCGAATGATGCCATCCGGACCTCTCTTGAAGAGGAGAGGCTCGTTCCAAAAGTATTCCCGGACGTCCTTAAAGAACTTCTTCCTTTGTGCGTAGGATAGTCCGGGCGGTGTCTCCT
Organism: Fagopyrum esculentum; assembly: GCA_033239045.1. Classification (NCBI taxonomy): domain Eukaryota; kingdom Viridiplantae; phylum Streptophyta; class Magnoliopsida; order Caryophyllales; family Polygonaceae; genus Fagopyrum; species Fagopyrum esculentum. The sequence continues at coordinate 104,432,864 of BSUD01000008.1, read as the reverse complement.
GGCAAACCAAATAGTTAACAAAATCAGCAAATCATGGTTCGTTACCTTTGGAGATCACATCGATGCACTCTTCAATAAGGTGTAGGTGTTCGTCCGGGAAGGAGTCATCGATGGGAAAATGGTCATCCTCTAGATGTGTTAGGCGACTCAAATGATCCGCAACAGAATTTTCTGAACCTTTCTTGTCGCGGATCTCAAGATCGAATTCTTGTAGGAGAAGAATCCATCTAATTAGCCTTGGCTTCGCATCTTTCTTCGCAAGGAGGTACCGGATCGCAGCATGATCCGTGTAGACAATCACCTTTGCATCTACAAGATAAGAGCGAAACTTGTCAATAGCATAGACAATGGCTAAAAACTCTTTTTCGGTAGTGGCGTAGTTGAGCTGCACTTCATCTAGCGTCTTGCTATCATAGTATATGGCATGGGTTCGCCCTTCCTTTCGTTGTCCAAGAACAGCTCCAATAGCTACGTCACTAGCATCGCACATAATCTCAAAGGGAAGAGTCCAATCCGGGGGTTGGATAATAGGTGCTGAAAATAGAGCTTGCCGAATGGTGTTAAACGCATCCAAACATTCCTGCAAAAACTCAAAAACCGCATCCTTCATCAATAGATTAGTGAGAGGTTTTGATATCTTAGAAAAGTCTTTAATGAAACGTCTATAAAATCCAGCATGTCCTAGGAAACTTCTTATCCCTTTCACCGAAGTTGGGGGAGGAAGTTTCTCTATGGTCTCTATCTTAGCTTTATCTACTTCTATCCCTCTACTAGAGACTAAGTGACCTAATACAATTCCTTCCTTAACCATAAATTGACACTTCTCCCAATTAAGAACTAGGTTAGTGTCTTCACATCTCTTCAAAACAAGAGAAAGGTTAGAAAGGCAATCGTTAAAAGAGGAACCGTATACGGAGAAGTCGTCCATGAAGACTTCCATGATTTCCTCTATGTATTCGGAGAAGATGGCCATCATGCACCGTTGGAAGGTGGCTGGGGGGTTGCAAAGCCCGAACGGCATTCTCCTATAAGCAAACGTACCCCATGGGCACGTGAATGTGGTCTTCTCTTGATCATCCGGGTGTATCGGAATCTGAAAGAAACCACTATAACCGTCAAGGTAGCAGAAATGTGAATGTTGTGCTAACCTTTCAAGCATTTGATCAATGAATGGCAATGGGAAGTGATCCTTCCGCGTTGCATTGTTGAGCTTGCGGTAGTCTATACACATCCGCCATCCTGTCACGGTTCGGGTAGGAATGAGTTCGTTGTTCTTGTTGGTGATGACCGTCATTCCACCCTTCTTCGGAATTACTTGAACCGGACTCACCCACTTACTATCGGAAATAGGGTAGGTGATACCTGCATCAAGAAGCTTAAGAATTTCCTTCTTGACAACCTCCTTCATGGTCGGATTCAACCGCCTTTGAGGTTGTCTTGAAGTTCTAAAATCTTCCTCCATTAGTATCTTATGCATGCATAGGGAGGGTTTAATTCCTACTAAGTCCTCAATAGTATAGCCTATAGCTTTCCTATGTTTCCTAAGGACAATCATGAGCTGATTATGTTCATCTATGCTTAGATCGGAACTAACAATAACCGGAAAGGTAGAATTAGATCCTAGAAAAGTGTACCTTAGATGAGTAGGAAGTGGTTTGAGTTCCATTGCTTTCGGAGCTTCCAATGATCCTTGAGAAGCATCCGATGTCTCCTTAGAAGTTTCTAAGGGTGATGAGTGTGTGGGAGAAGAATCAGAAGAAGTTGAAGAAGTGTCTCGATCACTCGTTTCCACGCCTAAAATTACGGGTTCCTCATGGCCTCCACGGCCGTGGTTTAGGGCGTGGAAGGGAAATACGGTTGTCATATCTTCTCCACGACCGTATAACTCCCTGGAGTGAGGCACGGTTTTGGTTGTGAAGTCCACGGCCGTGGAATACAGGGTATAACCGTGGATTCTCACGTTTTCTGCCTCATCGTGGAGTTTTTCAAACTCCACTTCACCTATCTCTTCTTGTGCTTCTAAGGCTTCAATTGCCTCATTGCACTCTTCTTCTTCCCCTACATTGGTTAGACTCATAGTGATAACCTTTTGTAAAGGATCGTTAAAGAGAATCGCACTTACCTCCTCTCTAGACAAACCTCCTTCATCTTGGATATCGTAAATATCCTCATCAAAGATTGGCTTTTTCACTAGAGTGGAAAGAACGAACTCTACTTTCTCCTCTCCTATATCAAAAGCGAGTCTACCATTCTTGCAATCGACTATGCAGCCGGAAGTTGCAAGAAACGGTCTTCCGAGTATGATCGGGACCGGACTATCTGCAGGAATGTCAAGCACGACAAAATCGATGGGAACAAAGAATTTACCTAGCTTGACCGGGACGTCTTCTACAATACCGACGGGGCGAGTGATGGATCGATCCGCCATGTACAACGTCATCTTTACCGGTTTAGGGTCGCCTAAACCGATCTTCCTACACAATGCAAGTGGTATGATGCTCACACTTGCTCCTAAGTCACATAACACATCGTATGTGACATCTCCCACTCCTATGGGAATGCAAAATAACCCCGGATCCTTTAGCTTTAGGGGCATTTTCTCCTTCATGGTTTTGATGAGATCCGAAGAATCCGAACTCATCTTGACCTCACCGAAGTCTTCTAGCTTCCTCTTGTTGGAGAGGAGCTCCTTCAAGAACTTGCCATAAGTCGGCATACCTACAATAGCATCAATAAATGGTATATTAATATGCAGCTTGCTCTATGAACTTACCGAATTGTTTGTCTAGGCGCGCTCGCGCTCTAGATTGAGGGAATGGTAGGGGAGGTTTGTAAGCTGGAGGAGGAACGTAGACGTCTTCCTTCTCCTTCCCCTTCTCTTTGTCTTTCTCTACGGAGACTTCAACAAACTTGGACTGCGGATCGGTAGTAGTCACTCCGCTCCTAGTCGTGATTGCCATAACCCTTCCCTTAGGGTTGTCCTCCGTCTTTCCAAGAAGCTTCCCTTGATTCCTAGGAACTTCCTCCGCACGGCTGAACATTTGGTTTTCTAAAACCTTTTGAGCTTTATCAACCTTGGAAATTTGATCATCAACCTTAATGATGTGGTTCTCCAACCCTTGAAGCTTTCCCAAAATCGTTTCCAACATGGGATCGGGCTTCTCCTTCCCCGAAGTGTTTCCTCCATTAGATGATTGTCCCTGGCTTTTCAAAGGAGTAGAGGAAGAGGAAGGTGGAGTTAGTGAATTAGAGTTGGAAGGATAAGAGTTACCGGAATTTTGTTGATTGGGGCGCCAATTGTTGTTGTTTGAACTCCTATTGTTGTTCCAATTGTTGTTCCGGTTGTTGTTGTTTCCATTCCAATTGTTATTCCAGTTGTTGTTCCGGTTATTGTTGTCGCCGCCGTTGTTGTTGCCCAAATAACCAACATCCTTCCCTTGTTGCTTTGGGAAGTTGGTCTTGATAGCCTCCTTCAACTCTTTGATCTCATTGTTGAGGGAGAAAATCTGATTTTGAGCTTCATGTGTGAGCTTTGCTCCTTGCTCCACACGATTTCCCTCCACTTTCCGGTGGGAATACTTCTCTATGACTCTTGTTTGCTTCTCAATGAAGTCCCAAGCGTCATCTTCTCTCATGTCCATGAATGTTCCACATGAGAGGGATTGGAGGTTGAATTGCGTTCCCGTATCTAACCCTTTGTAGTAAATCTCCAGCAATGCAAGCTTGGATATGCCATGATGAGGGCAATCCAATAACAAGTCCTGAAACCTTTCCCATGATTGAAACAAACTTTCGTTAGATCTCATGGAAAATGCATTGATCTTACCTCTAAGTTCCGCCGTTTTGGATGGCGGAAAGAATTTGGTGAGGAACTCCGCGGAAAGGTTTTCCCACGTATCTAGTTTCCCACTAGGAAGAGCTTGGTACCAAGACAACGCTTTTTCCTTCAAAGAGAAGAAGAAGGGCTTGAGCTTGTAGCTGTTGGTAGTAGCATTCTTCGGTCTCATCGTCTCCATCATACACTCAAAGTTTTGCAAGTGTTGATGTGGAGATTCAGCGCTTGTCCCGTCAAATTGGTTTAGGCGAACAAGAGTAATAACTTGAGGGTTGAAGCTAAACCCTTGCACATCTTCAGCATCGAAATTCATGCCCAAGCGGCGTGGTTGTTGTGTTGGATCCATCCGCTGGCCAAGAGTTCTTGGCTCTTCATCTACACGTTCGATCCTCGCATTCCTAGGTGGAACACGACGATTGGCAGCTCCCCGTGGATGGAAAGGATTCACATTGATCGTGGGATCAATCTCCTCTAACGGTGGCATGGAAGAATCACTATCATCAGCGGATGAGTGACCTTTTCTTCTAGACCTTGATGCTTTCCTTGAGGATTTCTTACTTCCCTTATTCTTAAGGTCGCTTAGCTCTATCCTCATTTGGAAGATCATGTCTTGTAGATTGTTAACTTGAGATTGATGGCGATCCATCTCATCCCGGCGAATGTTCTCATTCTATTGGAGTTGAGCTTCCTTCTCCGCCAACTCCGCTTGAAGATCACGTTCGTGTTCTTCAGCCATCTTCTTTTCCTTGCGCTTTTGCCTTAAAGTTTTCTCTAGCTCTTGATCAAGAGGTAAGAGATCTTCGGTGTTCCTAGACCTGCGCATGCACTCAAAGTAATATCAAATAACGAGAGCAAGCTCCCAAGCTTGACAACCGGCTACCGAATTCGGCCGAAAACAAATCCCCTGCAACGGCGCCAAAAACTTGTTCGCCCCTAAAGGTGTGTGCAAATAAGCTTTAAATTTATAAAACTAGAATCAAGCAGCGAACCCGCAGTGTACGGATCGACGTAGTTAAGCAAGAATTCCAAAGTATCGAACACAGGGATTTGGGTGGGAACAAATTCAATTGCAGATTATCAAGCGAGTAAATATGAGAGTTTTGCAAATATTGGGAAAACAACAATCCTAAAGATCCAAGTATCCAGCTGTGGCAATCGATTCAAGATATACTAATGACATAAAGACAGAGTTGAGATATGCAAAGGTATACTAATGTAAGGTAATCGTACGGTGAAGTTCCAAAAACCTTATATGACTCACCTACAAGGCACTCTCTATACAGGTTGTTGAGGCTTCAATATAGAAAGGTTCTAAAGGCAAGAATTGATGTCAAATACCCAAACTTGTAATCCAAGGATCAAGACTAACTTAACCGATTACGGTTGTGACACTCACAATCGAGGTAGAGGTTGTTGAGGCTTCACTACCACCTAGAAAAGGCAAGCCTAGACTAAGTTAAAGCAAATCTTTAACATTGGATTAAAGTAAAAGCAGGTTCGTAAACTTAAGGGAAATTACGGGTAGATCTTGAGACTCCACGGCCGTGGAACTCAAGAACAAACCGTGATTTAGGGTTCGTCGACGATTCTCTCTAACTCTCAGGGTTTAATCTGTTTACGATTGATCTATCATCATCTAAGCCACAACTATCAACCCTTCACCTTAGAATTATTAAGGGTTTTTAGCCAATAACAGTCATGTTGATATCAAATTCAAGAATTAAAAGATAGAAAGATGAAAACTCCCGAAAACTTTCAATAAACTTCAAACCAATCTCAAAGTCACAATCAAGAACAAATATTGTCAATAGATTCAGAATAAAGCAAACAATCACAATCTTAGGAAAGAAGGGAGAACGGGATGTCAATCCGTCTTCCAAATCAAACCTAAACAAGAAGAGAAGTCTTCTTGCAACAATCTTCCAAAAACTTCAATCTTCCGCCAATCCGGAGATCTCAACAGCAATCTCCACCAAAAGTGCGAGATTAGGGCAAATCCTCACACGAACTTCGATCTCCAACGAGATGTAAATGCTTCCAAACGAGAGTTGTGCCGCTAAGCGATGGCGTAAGCCAAGGTCTAAAGCGAGGTCGCAAAAGTGCGTCTAAGCGGGGATGACGGAATCTTGCTTCGTCCGTCTTTTTATAGGGCAAGACAAAATATCGGCCCGGCCCAATCTTCAAAAGATCGTGGCTTCAAAATATGGCGAAAAAGATCGCCAAGATCACGGTCGTGGAAGGTTCCACGACCGTAATTTAGAGCGTGGAAAGTGTCACGGTTTGAATCATGGATTCCACGACCGTAATAGTTACTGGAATGCATCACGCCTCTCTTTGCAAGGTTCCACGGCCGTGGAACTAAACGTGGTTTGTAATACGGCCGTATTTTAGAGCGTGGTTTAGGGCAAGAACGTGATTCTTCCCTAGCCTCGTGCATTCCTCAAGTTGAACTCCAATTTGCTCTTAAGAATGCCCTCAATCCATGGACATACTCAATCAACTCTTCTTTGCTCGATTTCGTTCGGAAATGGCTCCCAATCACCTATAATCAACATAGAACTAGTGTAGACATCCATATTGACAATATAGGCAAACTAGCTCACTAATGTAACAATGTTCAATCAAAGACCATCAATATGAATCAAATACACTTAGAAAACGTGCCTAAAATATCACAATATTTCATGCTAACAAGCATTGGCTTCACCAAGTTTCTGATGGTAAAGAGCCTTGGTATGCTGATATTGTTAATTATCTTGTTTGTCAAGAAGTACCTCCAAGATTGGCATATGCTCAAAGGAAGAAATTCTTCAAAGACGTACGTCATTACAATTGGAACGAGCCTCTACTTTTCACGAGAGGGCCTGATGGGATGCTTCCACGGTGCATTCTGGAGGATGAGACTACTAGTGTCATACGGCATTGCCACTAACTTCCTTGTGGAGGACATACTAGCGGTCACAAGACGTGTAGAAAGGTATTACGTTCCGATTTCTTTGGCCTACATTATTTAAGGATGTGCAAAGGTTTGTTGCTTCTTGTGATGCATGCCAAATAACCGGAAATATATCTAGGCGGAACGAGATGTCACTTAACAATATTCAGGAGGTTGAGATCTTTGATGTGTGGGGAGTAGATTTTATGGGACCTTTCTCATCATCTGCAGGAAACCTCTACATTCTCTTAGTTGTTGATTACGTCTCTAGATGGGTGAAAGTCATTGCTTCTCCTACTAATGACACCATGGTGGTTGTGAAGTTCTTCAATAGGACTATCATTCCACGCTTTGGGACGCCTCAAGTCATCCTCAGCGATGGAGGGACACATTTTACCGCCAGAAAGTTCGAGGCACTTCTATCGAAGTATGGGGTCACCCACAAGGTAGCAACCCCTTATCATCCTCAAACTAGTGGGTAGGTGGAGATCTCTAATAGAGAAATCAAGGCAATTTTGGAGAAGACCGTCTCAAGAACAAGGAAGGATTGGTCCATGAAGTTGAACGATGCTCTTTGGGCATATAGGACTGCATTCAAGACTCCCATAGGTACCACCCCTTACAATTTGGTGTATGGGAAGTCTTGTCATCTTCCCGTTGAGCTGGAGCACAAGGCGTATTGGGCGATCAAATGGCTCAATTTCGACCTCAACGAAGCTAGAGAGAAAAGGCTTTTGAATATCAATGAATTAGAGGAGTTAATGCCTATGAGAATGCCAAGATCTACAAAGAAAGAACGAAGTAATGACATGACAAGCACATCATCCCTAAGGAGCTCAAAGAAGGGGATCTTGTTCTACTCTTCAACTCCCGTCTCTCCCTCTTTCCAGGCTAGTTGAAATCTAGATGGAAAAGACCTTACATTGTGAAAAATGTTTTCTCCATGGTGCAGTTGAGGTATGGGGTGAAGCTAGCGGAAGCTTTAAGGTCAACGGTCATAGGTTGAAGAAGTATCAGCCGGAAGTTCCAGCTGAGGAGATTGCACCTCTGCATCTTGCTTAAGAGTGATGTACGGTCCAACTAGCGACCTTCAACCAAGAGCTTCTTGGGAGGCAACGCAAGGTATTGCTTTCTTTTCTCTTTTCTAGATTAGTTTAGATAGTTTGCTTTGAACCGAGTGTGTCCTCTTAGACAGGAATTAGGTGTTACCCAAGAAGAAGAAAAACAACTCAGGAAATATATAGAGTGATAGTTGTTCGAGAATTTGAGAAAATGGAGTTCGACTGGGACACATCTCGGGTGTTGTCAAAGCATCTCGACCGAGATGGAGTTCGCTCAACCAAGATGATGTTAAGTGAGAATCAACTTGCTCTGACACCTCGGTCACGCCACCATCTCGACCGAGATAAAATCAACTTTTGTGAGGGGTATAAAAGAAGATTGAATTTCTCTCTCCTCAAACCCTAACTCCCTCTCACGCACCACCTCGACCGAATCGGCCCTTTGCTCTAAAAATCTCAAATCTTAACATTTTTGCACGATTTTTGGCTCTAAATCATAGGAGGAAGCAAGATCAACGGATTTCAAGCATCAAACTATACTCAAATCCATTACACGCTGCAGATTTCGGGAAGCAATAGGTAGTGAGATTTGGGGAAAAACTTACAAATCTCGGCCGAGATACCTCAAGATCTGACCGAGGTTACCCCCAGTTTGGACAATCTCAGGCGTTCCGATCATCAGTTGGCTCTCAGAGACCGTCCTAGTGATTCTCGACAGTCTTCTCCTTCTCCTCCTCCACAAACTCAGATCCCGGTGATTCATGAGCGGTTCCAGAAGGATTTTAATCGCATTTGTGGTCGCACGATCATAGCTCCACGGTATGTGGACCTTAGTGATTTCGATTGCTTGCATGTGATTGATGACCTACAAAAGATGGTCTCCATGGTTTGATTGGAGGGTTTTATAGCTATTCGTGCACCGGCTTATCTAGATCCGATGTTCAAATTTCTTAGTTCCGTCACCTACGTGCCGGAAAAAGAGGAATCAAGTTTTGCCTGCTGAACAAGAACTATGTTGTTCCCCTTGACCAGTTTGGAGAGATTTTTGGCTTCCACCCTCCGACCGCTGCAGATTTTCATCGAAGGGCCAAGCTCGTAGTTTCTGGGAGAACATCGCCCACATTACCTCCCACAGAGATAGATGGCAACCCGAGGATTCTAGAGAGCGCATCATCTACCACCTTGCTTTTCGTATCGCTCACCGGATCTTCAGTGAGATGCTTATGGCGCGTACTGAGACGCCCCAAAAGGTCCATCAGGGTGAGCTTTTTGTTATGTTTTTTATGGTGACAGGTGACATTCCAGATTTTGCTGCTATGTTAGCGGAGGAGCTGCACAAGGTGAAGGGGAAGGCGAAGGGTGATATATGCTTTGGAGGTCTTGTGACTCACATCGCCACTGAGATGGGATTGGACTTCTCGGCGTGTACGTTGGTTGCAAGGGCAAAGCTGCTCGGATTGCAGGAGTTCATCACGCTCAGAGTTCTTCTACCCCACGGTCTTGGCACTCCTTATGTGGCCATGCCCTGGAAAACAAAGTTTCCTCAACGCATTCCGTGGTCGCCGCAATTCTCCATTTTCGAATGTGAGAACTGGTCGACAGTTTGGTTTTCCATCATGCATGCAGCTATTGCGGAGGCAGAGGCAGAGGAGAGATCTGATTATGATGGTGATGGTGCTGGTAGAGCTGTAATTATGGACACCGGTACAGATACAGCTGACGCTAGAATTCTCACCGTCGACCTCGATGATGAGGCTAGTGAGGACGAGAGGGAGAGACCAACTGATCCCGCTGACATTACCCAGCCATCCCAACAGAGAGCTCGCCGTTGTCGTGACCCAAAGGCGCACCGTAGGATTGATGATCTGACGCGGTAGATGACGGATCCTCTCAGACCCTTCGGACCGACATGACTTAACGCTTCGCGGATCAGACTCGATCTATTCACGGTTGGACACAGCGCATCGAGGAGAGCCAACACTACCAACGTCAGATGGCGATGCTCTAGTTGGAGCAAAAGATGGGATATCCGTTCGATCCAACTCAGTATCCCTACATCCCGCCTCCACTACCGGCCGATGATTGAGCATATTATGGATCTTGTTCTTATTTCTATTGTTGTTCTGCATTTAATATCGGTGAGTACCTTTGTCTGACTTATATTTGACCCATTGGGACAATGTGTCTCAAGTATGGGGTATTTGACTTGCCTTGGATCTATAATTGTAATAACTGAATCTTGTTGCTTGACTTTGCTTATGATCTTATTGGCTTACATGTGCTTATATGACTATTTACATGCACTGCATACAGGTTTTTGTTTGATGAAAACGTCGAAATTGGTTTTAAAAATTTTTTTGCCTCGACCGAGACGCTTTGGCCAACCGAGACTGTGATAACTGAGATTCATCTCGGTTAAACACCTCAGGTGCTGTCAAATCACCTCGACCGAAATAGTTTTGAAACTGAAGAAATTTTCGAAACATTTTGTGCTTTAATTCCACATATGACCTCGATGATGATATTTGTTTGTAGATTAGCATTGAAATGTTTATATGTTCGAAAGGTTTTATGATATGTTTAAGTTGCTAAATGTTTTGTTTGAAATTCTAGCATGTTTAATAGTTTTGTTTTATCAAAATCATTATGAATGTGAAAGTTGAAACTACATTCTAACTTCTCTCACATTCTTCATTGGATGATTAAGGCACTTTGTTTCTCTTTTTCTTCTTCTTGATCATGCTTTAGCCTCTCATATATATATATATATATATATATATATATATATATATATATATATATATATATATATATATATATATATATATATATATATTTGCTTCCCTTTACCTATCAGGGAATTTGGATGCAGTTGATGAAGAGCATGTGAAGTAAAGTTGAGATTGAGGTTTAAAAGTTAGAAAAATAGGTTTGGGGACGTTGATCTTGATGATGAGTACTCGGCACTATTCACATAGCCGGGTGTTTGTGTCTTGCCAAAGTCGGATTGATCGATAGTCCTAACGGGTCATGGAATGTGCATCAAGGGTTTGAGGCATCTCGAGAAATTGACAATATCTGATTTTCTAGGCTTCGGTTTTTGTGCACCTCTGTCCATGTTCTCAAAAATAAAGTAAAAAAGTTAAAATAAGCAAAGCTTATTGGTGGAAGATGTTTGGAATTCAAAAAAGTGAAGTAAAGGTCCTATTCCCCGATTGCAGCACTACATAACCTTTTATACATCCCACTCTAACACATTTCTTGACCTCTTTTTGAAAGCCCTTGAGACTTTGAGTATGTTGATTGACTTCGAGGTTTAAACTAGATTATACCTGATTGATTTCGATAAATATGATTTATTATGCATTCGATGATTTTATGAAAAGATGATGAACTTTCTTATATTCATAAAATATTTTGACCATGTGTTGATTTTATTTTCTATGAAGCATTCTCTTAGGGTGATCTATGAGTGGAAGCACACCACCAAAAGGTTTTGTTAAATATTTTTTCATTGATCTTTTTGATGACTTATAATCTATTTTATCTTGTATCTAAGATTTGAATCTTGTTTGGGGACAAGCAAGGGAATAGTATGGGGTATTTTGATAGCATGCATTATAGTCTATATTTTGGGATTGGTTTGGACGTTTTATCATCATAAAATTGCATGCAAGACTCGATGATTATGTTGTTTTGTCTACCTTTGCAAGAATCGGGGTCTACACCTAGTTGTGTTGTAATTATAGGGCGAATGACACGTTTTGGAGCAAGATGGAGCCAAAAGAATTAAGGATTCATTGGAGCTACATGTTGGAGCATCAAGGAGCTACAAGGAATTCATAGGAACCATGGAAGTTGGATATAAATTCGATATTGGACCAGTTAGAGAGATTTGCACGTAACAACATGTTCACCTCGGTTGACTACGTTATCATCTCGACCGAGATGACTTACTGGGCCTGGATCGAGACGGCCGGCCCATAACCCATGAGATCTTTTATTTTTGGCATATGATTTTCCTATAAGATTGAAGATATTTTCTGGATGAAGGGGTGCTTGGTTAGTTGATTAATTTTTGGGATTGAACATAATCCAAGGAAGAAAGAAGTTTGAAGGAGATAGCTTTGGAGTAAAAGTTGAAGGCTTTTTGAAGGAAGTTGTAAGGTTTTCTTAGGGAACCTTGATTGTTGTCTTTTGATTTGATTCATTGAAGAACACAGTTTGCTGCTTGTTTTGATTGTTTGATTGATTGATTGATTGATTGATTGATTATTGAGACCTTTTCGTTAAGGTTTTCTTGTTTTACTTGTTGATTCTTTTATTATATATTTGATTGTTATCATGATGATTGTTGGCTAAATTCTCTTGCGATTCTAGGGTGATTGGCTGAAGGTTGTGGGAAAGACGATGAAAGAGTGAACCTTTACCTTAGTGGACCATGAAAGCTCGAGCCAAAACCTAACTGAACCTCGCCATGTTCGGTTCATAGAATATCTCGACCGAGATCGATATGAACTGAGCGAGACGTTTGCTCTGATCCGATACATCCTGAGTTTTGGTTTTAGTTTGCCAAATCATATCCTTGTTACACCTTTCCTGGTTTATACGCAAGCCTAGGATGAGACTTACCTGGTGATTCCTTTGCTTGTATACCTAAGATTATGAGTCTTAAGTATTAAAGATTTATCCTTTATTAGGGTTTGAGTTTGCCTACATCCTTTCTTTGTGAGTTAGCCTGAGACTTACCCGGTAAAGGTTAGCTCTATCCCCTTAGGTGGTGTGTTGGTTTGAGATTATAGTTTCTTTCCTTAGTTCCTTGAGACTTACCCGGTGAGAGGATCTTTGGTTTGGGATAGTGAGTAGTGAGACTTACCCGGTGATCTATTCCCACCTTAGAAATATTTTTCCTTGCAAACTTCAGCTTTGTCCACGTTATCCTTAGAGATGTTGAGTCGGAACCACAACTAGATGCTTTGACCTTTAGACTATGCATTCCTTTATCTGATTTATACATCATCTTTGTTTTTGTTGCTTTGTTCTTGATTGACAAACTGATATTTACCATGCTTGATTTCATCATAGTCCTTGTGTTCGACCCTGGAGTATTTTCCATATTGCAGTTGATCCGTACACTGCGGGTTCGCATATTGTTCAGGCTTTTATTTTAGGCTATAAATTTAAAGCTGTTTCGTTCATATTACACACACATCTAAGAGCGAACAGTACCGTTAGAGTATTGCCTTTGGATCCTATAGCAAGGCCTTGAAGTTGAGTTTCAAGGCCTTGAAATTGAGTTTTGACATCACAGTTTTTTGTTTTAAGGTCTTAAAGATGCGTTTCAAGGTCTTGAGATTGTTCTCCGGTACCTTGAATATTTCTTGAATATTCTTTTCTTGAGCTTTAGGATTTTCTTCTCCATCAGAATTATGATCTCCGTGTTGATTCAGATTAAGATCTGCAAAACTTTTACTCAAAGTACCATCATTGCTTTCATCAAATATAACATGAATACTTTCCTCCACGATTTTGGTACGTCAATTATACTCTCGAAAAGCTTTGCTTATTAGCTTACCTTGTGTACAAGCCTTGCATAGTTCATCTATCTTGAAGTTTAGGTTTGGCAAGCCACGCACCAAATCCTTGAAAAGTAGTTTCTTCATTGTATGCATGCTTACATGATCAAGTCTTCTATGCCAAAGCCTTGGATCGTCAGTCAAGGCCTTGAGATACTTTAGCTTAGTTCCTAAAAGTTGGTTAGTGCTCATAGAATAAACATTGTTGCATCTAGGAGCTGTAAGCACAACATCACCCGATATCTTATCTTGAACTTCATATTTTTATGAATCAAAAATCACATTGTTGCCTTTATCACAAATTTGAGAGATACTAAGCAAGTTATATTTTAAACCGTCAACAAGATAGACATCATCAATAAAGTTAGATGAATTATAACCAATTTTATCAATGCCAATAATGTTATACTTTCCTTTATCACCAAGCGTAATGGTTCTAGATCATTGCTTCTTTAGATCTGAGAACGGTGAGCTTTTTCTACTCATATGTCTTGAGCAACCACTATCCAATATCCATTTTTGCTCCTTTACCTTTGTGATATCCTTCAAAACAACAAAAATCAACCTTTTTGGGTCGACCAAATCGCATATTTTGATCCATATTCAGGCTCAATCATGTTTGGTGGTCTAGTACCTTTAGGAACCCATATTTGTTTAACTTGTTTCCTTAGACATAGAGGATAAGTGTTTCTAATGATTTAAGGATCATTTCTTCTATATGGACATGTTGATTTTACATTAACCTTTTTGCAACAATATAAACATGTGGTCATATGAATACTCCCTTTAGCTTTAACAAACGTGGTAGTCGTTTTTGTAGGAAAACTCACGTGATAGCCTATACCATTTTTGTTAAGAGAAGATTGTTGCTCACCCATCATCCTTTTCTTTCTCTAGATCGATATATTCTCGAATGAGAGATGAGAGATTGCCCTTGAGAATCGCATTTTCTGATTCCAAGGCATTGATATTGATATCAAGGTCTAACTTTTCAGTGTTAAGATTTTCAATCTCCAGAGGAAGATCACTTAATCGTTTCTCTTATTTGAGAAGCTTTTCTCTCAAGGAACTTATCCTTACCCTATGTTCTTTATCACATATGATTATGTCTGTAAGAAATTGCGTGAGTTCAGGTTCAGGTTGAGACATAATTGTACTTACCACATTATCAACATAGTGATTTGGATCTTCTTCATGATCAGCCATAAGACATAAGTTTACTTGTTCTTTCTCGTCTTCTGATTCATTGGTAGAATCTGAATCACTCCATGAAGCTACCATAACTTTCTTCTTTCGATCATTCTTCCTAAAGTTGTTCCTCTTCTTTTGTGGACAATCCTTTACAAGATGATCTATTTCACCATATTCAAAACAAGTCAGTACCTTATTTTTCTTGTTAGGGTTAGAAAACTTACCTCGATGTCTTGATGTTCGTGAATCATCTTTATTGTTTGCTGATAGCATGAATTATTGTCTATATTTTGGGACTTGTTTAGACGTTTTATCTTTAATAATCTGCATGTTTGAATGTATATTATGTCATTATATTGTCGTTTCATCTACCATTGCGGGAGTCGAGGTCTACACCAAGTTTCGTTGTAATCGTAGGTAAAATGGCAGGTTTTGCATCAAAATGGAGCAAAAGGAGCTAAGGAGTCATTGGAGTTATATTCTGGAGCTTAAGGAAGAATCCAGGAAGCATGGAAATAGATTGAAGATTCACTTTGGACCAGATTTGAGAGATTTCACATTCAGTTGTGATTCACCTCGGTCAGCTACAGTACCATCTCGACCGAGGTGATCCAGAGGAGCTGCTCGACCGAGGCAAACACCTTGGACGCGGCGAGAGATATTTTATTCTTGGTTGAGATCTTTTATTTTTGGAAAGAGGATCTTATATTTTTAGGCTGGATTCCTGGAAGGAAGAAGATAATTTAGCCCATATATTCTACCTATTTTTATGGGAAAAGATCTTTCTAAGATATCTTATCTTTGGGAGGGAATTTTCCTATAAAAAGGGTTGGATTTTTCACAAATCCGGGACCGGCATAGACCCACTATCGTGCTTAGACAGCCATTACACCCCACTACAGCTGGGAGATTTGAAGAACCTTTTTAAAGGTTGAAGGAAGATTGAAGGAAGGAAGTTGATAGCTTTTAATACCTTTTATAGCTTTTTTTTGAAGGGTTTTGTAAGATTCTCTTAGATTCCCTTCGTGTTGTTTTTTCTTGTTGGATTGTGATCCAAGGAACGCTTGTTTGTTTGATAATTGATTCAGTTATTGAAGTCTTATTCTTAAGGTTTTCTTGTTCAATTATTCACTTTCTTCCCATATATTTGATTATCGCTTTCTTGATGATGAGTGGCTAATTTCTTTGTGTGATTCTAGGGTGATTGGCTGAAGGTTGTGGGGAAAATAATGATAGAATAATCTTAATCACAATAGGACCTTGAAAGCTCGAGTCTTTATCCTTAACCCTAGAGCATCTCGTTCAGTCGATGAACATCTCGGCCGGGGTGGAATTCGTCTGACCGAGATGACCTTATCTGATCCGAAACTGAGAGTTAAGTATTAGAGTTTGCCAAATCCTATTCTTATTACACCTTTCCTGGTTCAATGCAAGCTTAGGATGAGACTTACCCGGTAATTCCTTTGTTTGTTTACCAAAGATCATAAGTATAGGTAATAAAGGTTTGTCCTTTATTGGGATTTGAGTGTGCTTTCATTCCATCTTTGTGAGTTAGCCTGAGACTTACCCGGTAAAGGTTCATTCTATTCCCTTAGGTGGTGTGTTGGTTTGAGGTTATAGTTCTTTTTCTTAATTCCTTGAGACTTACCCGGTAATAGGAGTTACGGTTTGGGAATTAGTGACTAGTGAGACTTACCCGGTGATCTATTCCACTTTAGTAACACCTTCCCTTTGCAAAATCTCAGCTTTGTCCGCTTATCTTTAGATCTTGAGTTGGAACCACAACTAGATGCTTTAATCCCTAGAATTGCATATTTCCTTAATTAACTTTTTATCATCTTTGATTGTTTTAATCGCTTTTGTGGTTAGTAGTTGCATTGACAACCTATATCTGCTTTGTTTCACTAAGTCCCTGTGATCGACCCCTGGAATTTCTTGCTTTTACTACGATTGACCCGTACACTGCGGGTTCGCATCCTTGTTTTAAGCTTACATCTAGGGTTATAAATTTAAAGCTTGCACACACCGTTTGGAGCGAACATTTGCAAACTGCTTCTTCATTTGAAGAATTTTTGCAAGACCCCTTGAGATCAAGGCAAATGATCTTCCTCATCATTATCATCACTATCTTCCTTCTCTGATGGTATTTTATCCTTCTTGGATCTTAGAGCTAAGTTCTTTGTGTTGGATGGGAGCTCTCCATCTTCTTCACCAAGAATCATTTCGTGGGTGATAAACTTTCCAAGGTCGCCAAGGGGAAGTGTTGTGAGATTTTGAGCTTCTTCGACTGAGTCGAGGTTGTTCACGATCTCAGTGAATCGTATTTCTGTGACTGATTCATTTGAGTTCATCTTGAATAGCTCATATTGTCTGAGGAATATGCTGATCTTTGTTTCCTTGACTTAAGTTGTTTCTTCATATGTGACAGCTAGTTTGTCCCATATTTCTTTTGCGCTCTTGCATGATGAGACACGGTTGAATTCATTTGCGTCTAATCCACAATAGAGCAAGTTCATGGCCTTGTAATTCTTTGAAACACTATCCAAGTCGGTTTGTGTGAAGTTTGATTCCTTCTTTGCGACTTGGACTCCTTCAGCAGTGGTGGTTGGGATTTTAGGGTCATTTTGAATAATGCTCCATAGTTCCATGTCCTGATCAATAACAAACATTTGCATTAGTGCTCTCCAATGGGCAAAGTTGTTGTTGCTGAAGAGTGGTTGTGTATGAGAGACCGAGTTATCATAATAAAGAATAACTATGAGATCATTGTTGTTTGAAGACACATTTGAGAATCTTTGTATACATCTTCACCGCCATTATAAGATTGAGCTCAAAGAAAAGTTCTAAAGGAGTTTAAAACCTCTTAAACTTGAGTTAATAATGGGCTTAAGGAGAGAAGACAATGTTAAAGGTAGGATTATCGGAAAATGGAGACATATACGTGTGAAAGTTGCCTTGAAGTACCTACCGATAATTTTATAACCCAAGAAGCATAATATTAAAAATGGAGATTGGATAGAGATACAACATGACCGGAGTAACTTACAAGAATAATCTGGAAGTGGGGACAAGCTTTAGAGTAACGAGTTTCCTTCAGTTGTCGAAGTTATACCAAAGAGTTTATGGAGGTCAATTGGAGTTATACCAAGTAGTTTATAGAGGTCAACTGGCTTATCATAATACACTATATAATAACTATATGGAGCTTTATAGATACAGTCATGTCCGATATCATGAGAGGCAAACGAAGATCGTATTTAGTGGTGATTATTCTATCAGATGCGACATACTTGAGAACATAGTAAATAACGAGTAACTTAGTTGGTGAGTGATCTATGTTTTGGCATGTTTGTCTTGATTGAAATCTTGCTAAGAATGAAAATAATAACAACACAATTGGGGAGAGTGTATGTGAATGGTTTTCCGAAAAGCTGATTGAATCATCTTAGTGAAAGAACCCGATCGATATAGGGTTGACCTAAATCCAACAAAGAGGTCAGTTGAGGTTGTGAAAGATAGTTGAGAGCATCATGATCCGGAAGGTTTCATCCTTTGCTGGAGCTTATTGAATCATATTATTATTATTATTATTATTATTATTATTATTATTATTATTATTATTATTATTATTATTCATTATTATTATATTGTTGTTGTTGTTGTTATTGTTGTTGTTATTATTTTTATTGTTATTGTTATTATTATTATTATTATTATTATTATTATTATTATTATTATTATTATTATTATTATTATTATTATTACTATTATTATTATCTTACTATACTATAATTTCAGCTTTTTAGAGCACTAAATGCCTACATTTTGATTAATAACTTTATCTCATTACTACACAATTAACTCTCAGTTAAACTTTTATTTTTGCAACTCTTATATTTAATTCCTATGGTTATAACTCCTAATATTAATTTCATAATAATGTCTACATTTTAACTCTTTCAATTAAAATTTTATTTTGTAACTCCTATACTCAGTTCCTATAGTTATAACTCCTAAGACTGATTTCATATATAAACTATTTTCTTGACCTCACATCTTACAATGTTTCCATAGCAACTTGTGTATCATTCCAAAATGATACAAACAATTTTTTTAAAAAAAAAATTCAACAAATTTTACAACAGCAATTTGTTCCCCCGTCCCTATTCAGAATATTAGAAGCATCCATCTCACCTTCAAATCACTTTCCAGTTCTTAAAATGATCCTAGGAACTTGAGGTCATCAGCAACAGCCTGACTGGAGTAGCACAAGGAATCAGTGATAAGGCATGTCACATACTCTTGACCCAAATCATCGTTTAGGATATGAGACAAGCATGTCCTGAATGACTCCACACACTTCTTATTGAGGAGATTGATAATGTCTATTAACTAATCAAAGGAAGCTTCGGTCTTTGAGAATCCATCATTTATGAGGTGGAATGAGAAATGTGGGTATTTAGCAAGGTAAGGTCAAACCCCCACAAAAGAGAGAAGTGTTCAGGACCAGAAGAAGGTTCGAGAGAATCAAACCGATATATCATCCCTAAATGGTTTGCAAATGCACCTTTGTCACCCTTGAGCATCGAGCAACCTCTTCAACTTCTCTAATCTTGCGTGTCTTTAAGTATTTGTCTAATTGAGAAATCAACTTCATATCAATAGATCTACCAAACAATTCACTATATGCAAAGTATATAATTTTAAATGCAATGGAAAATGATTCGCATTGACTTACCCTCCTTTTTAGTTCCTATAAGGCGAAATAATCCTTTGAAGTGAAATCATACAGATTCTCATAATCCTCTGAAATTACGAAAAATAAGTAAATGAGCCTATATAAAATTTATCACTAATCAATCTATCCATACAAGATTAATTTGGATCACCATTCACGGAAAAAAGCATGTAGTGTCTTCTTTTTAAATTCAGCAATCAAATTATGCGAAATGAATTGCTTTTACTTGTATTTGCAACTTCAGGGGAAGATTGAGGAATTACTGATGTTTCAAAAACACAAACTTCTCATCCGCATTTTTCTTTAGAAGCTAAAAGCTTAGCCTAGGATCACCTTAAGACAATAAGTACCAAATACCCACTAAACCACCATAACAAAATGAATACAGTGTACATATTGAAGAATATAGTACTTCAGAAAGAACTCAAAAGTTCAAATCTATTGTCATAATGTGGTATTCTCAAAGAGGATTTGCAATCAGTCACATAAACTTGAAGCCATTACGAGCACAAGTATATGTGAAGCATGGAGAGAACCATCGAAGTTTGAGCTGATAAATTAATCAATTAGAAAAACTACCTGTTGGGCTGGTGTAATAAGCAATTTGCTTGCAAATTTGGAATTCAAAGATCAGAGGGAAATAAATTAAGGAAAATAATAAAGTTCTTTTAATAGTTTTTTACCATTAATTATGAACTTAATTAGCTAATAAATTCCTTTGACCCATATGCATAAATTTGATTCAATGCAGATTTTTTTACACATTAAAAAACCCAACTAAACCGGATTTTTTTCCAAAATAATAACTAAATGAAAATTAATTCTCACTTTAGGCTCGGAATAAAACTTATTCCGAGAATAGGAAGTAATTAGGTTCGGAGTATTAAACCCGCAGTTTTGAACTGCGGTTTACAAAAAAAAAAAGGGTAACCCGCAGTTTGAAACTGCGGGTCTTTCACAAACAAAATTAGAAAGTATTGTTTTAATTCGTGTTGAAAAACCAAAATCACTGATAAATTCTCAAAGAGGATTTGCAATCAGTCACATAAACTTGAAGCCATTACGAGCACAAGTATATGTGAAGCATGGAGAGAACCATCGAAGTTTGAGCTGATAAATTAATCAATTAGAAAAACTACCTGTTGGGCTGGTGTAATAAGCAATTTGCTTGCAAATTTGGAATTCAAAGATCAGAGGGAAATAAATTAAGGAAAATAATAAAGTTCTTTTAATAGTTTTTTACCATTAATTATGAACTTAATTAGCTAATAAATTCCTTTGACCCATATGCATAAATTTGATTCAATGCAGATTTTTTTACACATTAAAAAACCCAACTAAACCGGATTTTTTTCCAAAATAATAACTAAATGAAAATTAATTCTCACTTTAGGCTCGGAATAAAACTTATTCCGAGAATAGGAAGTAATTAGGTTCGGAGTATTAAACCCGCAGTTTTGAACTGCGGTTTACAAAAAAAAAAAGGGTAACCCGCAGTTTTGAACTGCGGTTTACAAAAAAAAAAAGGGTAACCCGCAGTTTGAAACTGCGGGTCTTTCACAAACAAAATTAGAAAGTATTGTTTTAATTCGTGTTGAAAAACCAAAATCACTACCCAAGGGATTTGAACCTGGGTCGTGAGGTACATTTTCCATTGTCAAGACCACTACACCATGACACCTTTTAACAATAAATGATGAGATGCAGTAAATATATGAACATCAAAAACGTAAGATATAATTGTAACTCTTATTTTTATAGCTTCAAACAATAATTATAATATTAAGTTTTAATTATAATTATTACTTAAAATATTAAATTATATAAAATATTCAATAAAAGTTATAACTCTTATTTCTA
>BSUD01000008.1:104381818-104411658 GCA_033239045.1 Fagopyrum esculentum | reverse complement strand
TTTAATTAAAAAATAACATGAATATGATATTAAGTTCTATTATAATATAAATTTAAAATAATCTTTTAGTTATATTATAATTCAAACTTAATATTTTTATTAATTAAATAAAGTTAATAAAAAAAAATCATTATCAAAACTAAATTTTATTTTCTATGAGTAGTTATATTTTTTAATACAATTATATCTTTAATTATAGACTAATAAAATCATTTAACATTTATGGAAATAAGAGTTACAATTTTTATTGAATATTTTATATAACATAAAAAATAACATAAATATATAATTATTATTTGAAACTATAGAAATAATTTTTACAATTATATCGTTATTTTCGTTTCCTATGGTTTTTGGTGTTAATGAATAACGTGATTTATTTACTACATCTCATCAATTGTTACTAAAAGGTATCATGGTGTAGTGGCCTTGATGTTGGTGGATGAACCCAACAACCTAGGTTCAAATCCCTACGGGAGACTGTTTTTTGTTTTTCAACACAAATTAAAAAAATATCTCCTAATTTTGTTTGTGAAAGACCCGCAGTTTTAAACTGCGGGTTACCTTCTTTTTTTTTTCTTTCTAAAACCGCAGTTTGAAACGACGGGTCCACTCCGACCCTAATCTTTTCCTATTCTCAGAATAAGTTTTTTTCCGAGCCTAAAGTGAGAATTAATTTTCATTTACTTATTATTTTAGAAAAAAATCCCAACTAAACCACCATAACAAAATGACTGCAGTGTACATATTGAATATAGTACTTCAGAAAGAACTCAGAAGTTCAAATCTATTGTCATAATGTGGTATTCTCAAAGAGGATTTGCAGTCAGTCACCTAAACTTGAAGCCATTACGAGCACAAGTATATGTGAAGCATGGAGAGAATCATCTAAGTTTAATCTGATAAATTAATCAATTAGAAAAACTACATGTTAATAAACTAAGGAAAATAATAAAATTCTTTTGACAGTTTTTTTTACCATTAATTACCGACTTAATTAGCTAATAAATTCCTTTGACCCATAAGTATAAACTTTGATTCCCTATAAATTTTTTACACATTAAAAAATGATACAATAATAATATTAATAATAATAAATAGTATAGACTTAATTACATAATAATTTTTTTTTCAAACAGTTTTTTTAAATATGGACTGACATAATAAAAAAAAATTAATTTTAATGGTGTAATTTGTACACAAAAGTGATCGAAACAATACACGTGGTATAAGGTGGTTTTATTTAAAGGAAAAGTTGATGAAAAAAAAAGGATTTTTAAAGGTTTTATTTTCTAGATTTGTTTGTCAAACAGTGATAGTATATAAATCTTCATTGCAATTCATAGAAAATTAGTAACGTATTTTGGGTATACTTCAATCCAATGTCATGTTATGGAGGATGAATGTTCTCATATTAATTATAGAAGAATACGTGTTTTAGGCGTACTTCATTCCGAGACGCGTTATCCACACCATCTACCAGCTAGATTTGAAAACCGATTAAGCACGTAAATGAAAGTATCATTTTGACAAACATGAAAGTTAAGCAATAACAACTCGGGTTTTGTTGAAATTGGAGAGCCAAAGGGAATTAAATAGAACTTACTTGATTGAGACCGACCCTTTTTCATGATTACTACGAGTATGAGTTGGGGGAGAAGAATAATAGATTTTTAATAATAAAAAAATAAAAATATTAAATCAAATAAGTTTAATCATAAATTACATAATTAAAACATTAACTTATTAATTTTGCACTATTATCTTCGAACCACAAGTTCTTCAAACCACAAGTTCAAATGATTTGAAGCATACTAATGATATCGCTTATATAAATTAATATTATATTTTTAGTTAAATATTTGTTACCTTAAATAATAGGACTTTAATTAATGCTTAGTTTTGTCTAAATTTGAAAATAATATATATATGTAACTAAAGTTTGATAAACTACGTGTGATTTACTTGATGTAAAAAAATGTTTAATTATTAAACAAAATCATGTATGTGTTTTTACGTTGTTTCCGCTTCGCGCGCCGCCATGTCACTAGTTATTATTATTATTATTATTATTATTATTATTATTATTATTATTATTATTATTATTATTATTATTAGCATTATCATTATTGTTGTTATTATTATTATTATGCTTGCGTGACAAGCATCGTAATTGAAAAATCGAAAACATTAAATGACAATGACATGGCCGGGAGAATTTGTCAAATTAAATTTTGATGCCAAAAGAAACTCGTCTAACCAACCTTCTTTCTGGCCGTAGGAAACGGGAGATGTACTATCGATTTTGTTTTAAAGGCAGACTAGGCAGTAGCTTTGATTCCTTAAGAGGGCCTACAAAAGGTCATAATCATTGATGTGTCATTGAGATTGAAGGAGACAATTTAATGTTCATTATCTTGATCAACCAAGCTTGAGAATCACTATGAGAGACGGACATGATCATCTTAGATATCTTGATTTTCATATATTTTAGTGCTCGTCATTTTTCCATAAAAAATAAAACACTATTATTGATAGACTCGCGTTGCATTTTTATAACCCATACGCAGATGACAATCTCTTAGCTCACGATGTTAAAAACCTCGTCCAAAATAATGGACTAAGACTGCCACTTTCTAAAAAAAAAAACTCCCCAACTCTTTTTGCATTTAAAAAAAAAAAAAATGCTGTGTATTACATTTGTCATTTGATGTTACCGTTTTTACTCTATTCTGGACATATTTAAAATTACAATAAGGTTTTTATTTGCAATTTTATTTAAATAAAAATATTTGGCTAAAAATAAGTTTTATAACAATTTTTAAATCTTTTCTTTAAAACTAAAACATCATATAAAATCCATGTTATAGAACGATTGAACTAGCTATTTTAGTTTATATTCATATTTCACCATATTAAACGGAATTTCTTTATCATACGTACTTATTTAATTTAACAAACTTGATAAATATAAACAATTTAGTTTGTCACTATACGAAATTAATCAAGATATAAATGAAGCTTGACCACTAATCAATAAATTTTTTATAAATTTATTATTGGGGTGATAAATTTCTTTAAATACCAATCATTCCTCCCCTTGAAGTCTCTCACACACAATAACATATCTTCCTAGCTAGCTACACAAAAATGGCGATTCCAATAGAAATCTCCTTTGCAAGCGCGATTACTAATTCAGTAGCAGTACTGGTTGTAGGTGTGGTGGGCGCATGGATATGGAGCCTTCTCCAATGGGTCTGGTTCGCTCCGAAAAAACTCGAAAACCGGCTTAAAGAGCAAGGAATTGGTATTAATCCTTACCGGTTTTTCCACGGAGACTTGAAAGAGATGAGCAAGATGGGGTTCGACGCCATTAAAACCCCCATGGATGGATTCTCCCATGATTACTTCCCTCGTATCCGACCTTTCATCCACCGTCACCTTAACGACGACGCAGGGAAGGTGTTTGCGACGTGGGAGGGGCCGGTGGCGATGGTGCACGTGGGAGATGCGGAGTTGATGAAGGAAGTGTTTGCAAAGTACGAAGAGTATCAGAGGCCGAAGCCTAACCCTCTCACGGCGACGCTTGTGGGCGGTGTTGTCAGCTATGACGGTGACAAGTGGGCAAAGCATAGGAAAATCATCAATCCTGCTTTTCATATGGAGAAACTCAAAGTAAGTTTCATACATATCTTAATCATGCATGCTAATGACCAAGAAAAGTCATGTAGTAGATCCAAAATGCATTATCTTTACCATGTGGCTTCTGATTCTTCTGGTGGGGACTACTGACTTTGTATAATTTTCAAATATTAAGATAATTATGCTAGACAAAAGAAGGTTCATAGTAAACTCGCGCTCTTCCTTCTTTCACCGAGTATATATAAATGGGTATTTAATTGCGCACTCACCCTACTATAATAATTTCCCAAAGCTCTCTTTAGAAGCTAGCTTTTACTACTATCTCCTTAGAAGTTATACAAATGAGGAGTGACCTCCCCTATTTATAATCATTGTCACCTCTTCTACGGGATAGTTTCGGAACTCGATTCTCCTATATTATGTCGAACCTTTCTCACTAAATCATGTACAAGTCTAGAACTCTCCCTATAATTCTAACTAGTCTAAAAGATTCCGTCAGGTTCTAGATTTCTCTATTGTCTTTCAGGTATCTCCACCCCTTCCGGAATTTTCTATCACCATCCGGAGTATTTCAATTCATTCCAGGAAGTTACACTATCTTTCAGAATGTTCCACTATCATTCAAAATATTCCGGTTTTTTTCGAAATATACCTGAATAACACATTATCACAATATTTATATTTAAAAATATGAATTAGCCGTGACACTTCACTACTTATTGTATGTCATTGTAGCTGATGTTGCCGGCGTTTTATACTTGCTGCGGGGAAACGCTGCGGTTATGGGAAAACAAGGTCGACAACGGTGAGCATGAGATCGATGTGTGCAATGATCTGACAACTTTATCTGCAGATTCAATTTCAAGGGCCGCATTTGGAAGCTCCTACGAGGAAGGCAGGCGGATTTTCCAGCTCCTTAGAGAGCAGGTTCTCATAGTTGTAAAAATCACACAATCTGTGTATTTTCCTGGACGCAGGTTTCAACTCATCCATACCTCACACTTATATATATATATATATATATATATATATATATATATATATATATATATATATATATATATATATATATATATATATATATATATATATAAAATCCAAAAAAATAACAATCTAAAATACATGAGTTCTTTTTGTAGATATCTTCCTACTGAGACGAACAGGAAGATAAAAGCAATCAGCAAAGAGGTAAGAGCCCTTGTGGGAGGCATCATAGAGAAGAGGAAGCAGGAAAAGGTTCCGAGAGATGACTTGCTTGGCCTTCTCATGGATGCCAATTCTAGCCATAACCAAAAGACGTTCAAAATCACGACTGACGAGGTAATAGACGAGTGCAAGTTGTTCTACTTCGCGGGTCAAGAGACGACCTCAACGCTCTTGACATGGACCATGATCTTGCTTGCCAAGCACCAAGACTGGCAAGATAGAGCTCGAAAAGAAGTCCTCCAAGCATTCGGCACCAATAAAAACCCTGATTTCAACGGCTTGAACCATCTCAAAATCGTACGTAACATTAGTCATGGGTCCGGTTTAGGGCAAACCGGATGAAACTGCCGATCGGCTGTTTAGGTTTGTCGTTTCGACTTCCGACAAACCTAAACCGGCAATTAAACTGTCGGTTTGCTTATTTTTTTATTTTTTATTTATTTTTAAAGGGACCAAACCGACAGATTTTGTCCGGTTTGATTTTTTCCGGTTTAGGTTAGATTTTTTCCGACGGTTTCTACACCTAAGCCGACAGTTTAGGTTTAGGAACGCATGTCTACCTAACCTATCATATTGATATTTACCATGAGGTGAGATTCATTATTGTTTAAAATCTCCCATGCAGATGAACATGATAATCCACGAGGTGCTAAGGCTATACCCGCCAGCGGTCGAAGTGAGACGGAGAGTCGCCGACGACAACACGAGGTTAGGAAGCATATCATTGCCAAAAGGAACGTTACTAAACTTGTCGGTAATCAAAGTACATCACGATAGCAATGTATGGGGTGATGATGCAAAAGAGTTCAACCCTGAGAGATTCTCCAAAGGAATCTCAAATGCATCTAAAGGGATTGTATCATTCTTGGCTTTTGGTTGGGGTCCTAGAATCTGTGTCGGATCAAACTTTGCAATGCTCGAAGCAAAGATCGCGTTGTCGATGATCTTACAACGATTTACATTCCAACTTTCACCGTCTTATGTTCACGCTCCTACGGGTTTTGGCCTTCTTCATCCACAATTTGGTGCACCTATCATATTTCATCGATTGTGATCGAGAACATTTAATTTACACTTACTTTGCATCTATCTATGTATGCCTTCATGGTTGCGGTAAATTCAGTACTGCGTACGTTGTGTAATAACAAATTTGGTTTCTGATTACATTTTCTGATAAATATAATAATTTGTCCTAATAACACATGTAAGTACGTGACAAGTTATTGGTCGTACAGGAAAAATCTTTCTTCGACACCGTTGTGTATACACATGTCGCATGCATGGTTTTGATTTTCACATTAGCGTTATAATTATACGTATGGTATATATAGTTGGAGCTAATCACAAGTCGATAGGAGCCAATTAAATATGCATATTTTTTCCGTCGTTTGTCATCGCCGGGTCGGAGAAGTTATCGCCTTCAAGTTTCTACCATTCAAGCTTAGAGTTGTTGAGTCACAACTCCACAACTTCGATCAGCTTGAAGGAGAGTGTTAGAATACGAACCCAATGTCATTGGGTCGTATGGTGAGCTTTTTCTTTATTTGTTAGTTTATCTTTTTATCTCTTTATATTTGTTTATATAAACAAAAATGTCACTTTAATGAATAAAAACACTGAAGACCTATCTTTAAACGTCAGGATATTTTTTCAAATTTTAAGTTATTTACAAAAATGTCATTAATAATGAGCATGGAAAAGCAATTAATTTAAAACTCATATTCAATAGCTCTCAACCCTCCTCCAAAATGTAAGATGAGTTCTACTGTATGTTCAACTTATTTTAATGGCCTCAAAACACAGTACGTATTATTCATAAAATATATAACGTTTTATTTTTGGGTTCCGCTAATTAATAAATGTTCAACTTATCTTTACCATGTGGTGTCGGTGAAGAACTCAACTCGAAATTGGCTTCGAATATTAGTGATATGTTATTGTGGGGAGCAATCATGTTGTTTTTTCCATTGGTGTTATTAAATTTCATATTTTTTTTAATACTACAATTTTAAAAAAAAGCTCAAAGATTAAAGAAAAGAAGCAAAGTCAAGATATACAATAAGGGCCCGTTTGGTTTTAACTCCGGAATCGAAAACGGAATGCAAACGAATCTAGTCCATGCGTATAGCCTTATTCATGAAAGTTTTGGAATCATTCCTTGTGATTTGAAGTAATTGGACTAGAGTTTGATTACTTTTGATACCCTACAGGGTAACAAAATGTGGGGAATCAAGTCCATTTTTCTTTAAACCACAAGGAATGATTCCATACAATTTAATTAATAATGATATGAATATGGACTAAATTCGTTTCCATTCCGTTTCCGTTTCCGGAGTTGGAAACAAGCGGACCCTAAATCTATCTCCTCAATAGCCTGGGGACTCGACTATTATTTTCTTAAATTTGATATCCCACCGATGATTCAAAGTTAGTCGGCCAAATTAATTAGGTAAGTATTTTTTCTCTCTAATAACTATGTTCATGGTATAAATATATTTAGTAGATGTACTCTTAATTAAACCTCTTACCTTTCAACTTCAATTTAATGAAAGTGGTAAAAACTGAAGAGGTACGCAAACCAAACGGAAATAAAAAAACAACTTATTTGGCCAAAAACTTTCAAGTAGTCATTAGGTTAACTTGATTTGATCAAGTCATATTCAATGAACTTCTCCTTGAACCACAACATGTTGTACTAAATAAATAGATGTTTCTTACTCCCAATAATGCATAAGAATGAGTTAACAAGAATGCAAGGTTAAAGACTACAATGGTTTATATACATTACAAATGCCCTCCTAAACCAAAATGTAAATATTGCTTGATCACTAGTAGTGGAACCGGTGGTTTAACCATTTGTCATCAATTCAAAAATTTAATGAGCTCAGGTACCTCCTTCCTCTGTAATAATCGGAAGATTTATTTCCAATTATTTCCGAGTCAAATCGGAACTAGACTCGTTTGGACTTTTTCCGTTGCATTATCATTTCATGTGACACCAAGTTCTTGATTCTTCATTCTTTTTTTTTTATCATTTTATGTGAGAACGCTACTCACATAAAATACGCAA
Source organism: Fagopyrum esculentum (assembly GCA_033239045.1). NCBI lineage: Eukaryota > Viridiplantae > Streptophyta > Magnoliopsida > Caryophyllales > Polygonaceae > Fagopyrum > Fagopyrum esculentum. The sequence goes on along the minus strand of BSUD01000008.1, from coordinate 104,403,740 downwards.
ATTGTTCTATCTTTTCTTAGGTCGTTAAAAGAGTTATATCCATTACGATAGGTCATTCGGGCCCATCAAGACCTGCCATCCGGGCCCGTCATGAGCGGGCCAACCGGCCCATTTTGTTGTTGATTGTGTAGCAGCAACCCTGTGAAACCTACTCACGATCCTCCTTCTCCTTTCACGTTGTCCTAGCCGTTTTCTCCTTCGCCTCCCTCGTTCACGTCAGACTGCACCAGCGACAACCCTTTCCCCTTCCCTCTCTTTCACCATCGACGCTGCCCATCCACCCAACAACCACAAATGGCCGCCGGCAAAGCCTCCCCCTGCACCCAACAGTGAAGCAAGGCCTCTACTGCTTGTTTGTGCCGGCCGAAGACATTAGGCTCCAACCGACAGACAGGCTCTTTGTTACTAGCATAATCAAAATAACCACAATTTTTTTTAGGTACATATTTAGCATACATAAGACAATGATTTTTAGTTCCACATGAATATTTGACAAAGAATTTCATGTCATTCCTAAACACTTCACCAAGATTAAGCATAAATCTACTCAAAACACTAATAACAAAAGCAATATCACGCCTAGGGCAAAGCATAACATACATAAGAAATCTCACAACATCATCATATATAAGACATCATAACTTTCTCAGAATTGTCAACATTACAATGCTTTTTAGTTGAGTCTAAATACCCTCCTAAGAGGATATAAGTAGGTTTGAAGTCAGTCATATTAAACTCATTCAACACCGTGTTTACATAATCACTTTGAGATAACCACAATTTTATATATTTGCTATGTTCATGCAAACCCCTAACCCTTAAGTCTTTTATGTCAATGTGCAGTTTAAGGTCTCTTTTTACTCCAAAAACAAGAACTTTAGAATTGCATAAATCACGATGTCATTAATATAAAGCAAGACATAGATGAGTGATTTAGACTTAATAGACTTGAGAAAAAAGCACGAACAATAACTACTCCTAGTGAAACCTAAGTTTCTCATGCATGAATCAAATTTAATTTTCAATTGCATATGAGAATATAACCCTTTTAAAAAATCCAAGACCCGTCCGGCCCGAAGCCCGACTCTGGCGGGTATGGGACAAAGGTGTTTGGATTTGTGGTAAGGAGACCATTGGTCCGTGTTTGAAAGTGTGGTCCGTGTTTGGATTTGTCTAATCAATGTATGGGACAGAGGTGTGCTAGGGAAACCACTGGTGCAATCAACAAGTTGAACTCAAACTTAAGAGTAAAATTATTAATGAAGATAATAAACGTGGTTTAGTTACAAAATTGGCTTTTGTGTTTAATTTGTCATTGTCATGTGATTTTGTTATCCATAGTACTTAACGTTACTACTTATTATTGTTAGCTAACAGTTAACCATAAAGTTGACGTATCCCTTGCATGGTAATGCAATTGCATAGTGATTTGGGGTTGGTGGTCAATCAGGCTCGCATACTCATTGAGACTCTTGTTGTCAAATCTTGACCCTTTCCGTGAAACCAACCAAAAGAATCCAAACCCGGATCCGACTAAACCGATGCTGTTTGAAAAAAGAAAATATTTGGAACCGACCCGTTTGGAACCAATTTAACCCAAAATAATAAATAACCCGAATGTGAAAATAACTCGGACCGGATTATTTCAAATAGAATAGCCCGGTAACAACGAGACAAAAATGGCCCAACCAAAAATTGACCAGATAACCGAACTTAAACAACCCAAAATAACCCAAAATCTCGAAGTAACCGGCCCGAAGTAATATGTCCCAAAATGACCCGATAATCCTAAATAAGATTTTGCGTTTCTACTTTTATTATAATATACTTATCTTGTATAGTTAGCATTCATAATGTTTTTTTAAAATATTACAATTAATTAGCTTTTATCAACTTAAAAATTAGTTAATTGTCTTTGAAAATCTTTAACAATACCATTTTATATTTATATATATTTCAATGCTCAAAATTTTAAATTTTATCAGGATTAAAATGTTTACTTTTACTTTAGTACTATTGTAATACTCACACCTTCAACGGGTTTTGAATAATATTTGATTATATATTTGAGTCTTAGGGTCAAAAGTAGGAAAGATCTACAACCATTTAATCAAATAAAAATTGTTCAAATATAATATGTATTTGTTCATTTAAAAATTGTTTAACTATTTTCGTAATTGTTCAAATATGTCAATTGTTCGACTATTTTCGAAATTGTTCAACAATACAACTAATTGTTCGAATGTTAATTTATATGTTCAATTGTTCAACTAACTTTTGTTCGAATATATGACAAGTATTAATTAATTTGGACAAATCACAACCCATAATTATTTTGATCCAAGGGTTGTGAGCCCTTATCACTTTTGACCCGAATGTCCTTGTAAGACCCCAGTCTTTTGCCTTCACCGCCCCCGCGGTGAAGAGTGCCGCCCCTGCGGCTGACGACAGATCGTGCCCGATCTTTCTTTCGTTCGTTTTATCTTCATTCATAGATATAACATCCGATATTCTATCTTATGGGCCGGTTTCCTCATCCTCTTTCTAACCCTAGACGTCCTTCCTTCTATCCTTCCAACCCTTCTCTATATATTCCCGCCTTTTCCTCCTTTTTCCGTTTCTTGCTATCATCTTCAAACCCTTGAGAGTTGCAGCCGTCACCTTACTTCCTGCGACCTTGCTGAACGTGTAAGTTCATCCCTTCTGGTTTCTTCATCACGTTCTTTAGTTGTTGCATGCCTTCTCCTTCTGTTTCGCTTTCTTCTTCGTTCTTCCCTTTTCTTCTTCTCCAAGAATCAAGTTTGATCCTTGATTCTTGTGGAGCGTTCCGTTGTTGATCCCTGTTCGCTCCAAACGGTGTGTGCAAGCTTTAAATTTATAACCCTAGATGTAAGCTTAAAACAAGGATGCGAACCCGCAGTGTACGGGTCAATCGTAGTAAAAAGCAAGGAATTCCAAGGGTCGATCACAGGGACTTAGTGAAACAAAGTCCAATTACGGTAAGCTTTAGCAATTACTAACCACAATAGCAATTAAAACAATCAAAGATGATAAAAGTCAATAAAGGAAATATGCAATTCTAGGGATTAAAGCATCTAGTTGTGGTTCCAACTCAAGATCTCAAGATAAGCGGACAAAGCTGAGGTTTTTGCATGGGGAAGGGTTACTAAAGTGGAATAGATCACCGGGTAAGTCTCACTACTCACTAATCCCAAACCGTAACTCCTATTACCGGGTAAGTCTCAAGGAATTAAGATAAAGAACTATAACCTCAAACTAACACACCGTCTAAGGGAATAGAATCAACCTTTACCGGGTAAGTCTCAGGCTAACTCACAAAGATGAGATGAAAGCACACTCAAACCTCAATGAAGGATAAACCTTTATTACCTACACTTATGATCTTATGTACACAAACTAAGGAATTACCGGGTAAGTCTCATCCTAAGCTTGCATTGAACCAGGAAAGGTGTAATAAGAATAGGATTTGGCAAACTCTAACACTTAACTCTCAGTTTCGGATCAGATAAGTCACCTCGGTCAGAAGAATTCCACCCCGGCGAGATGTTCATCGACTGAGCGAGATGCTTAGGGTTAAGGTTAAAGGCTCGAACTTTCAGGGTCCTACTGTGATTAAGATTATTCTATCATTGTTTTTCCCACAACCTTCATCCAATCACCCTAGAATCACACAAAGAGATTAGCCACTCATCATCATGAAAGTATTAATCAAATATATGGGAAGAAAGTGAATATTTGAACAAGAAGAATTTAACGAAAAGACTTCAATAACTGAATCAAATATCACAACAAAGCGTTCCTTGGATAGAAATCCAACAAGACAAGACAACAATGAAGGGAATCTAAGATGATCTTACAAAGACCCTTCAAAAGCTATAAAAGCTATAAGCTTCTTCCTTCAACCTTCAAAAAGGTTCTTCAAATCTCCCAACTCGAGTATGGATGCAGCGGTGCAAGCGAATGTATGCAGGATATTCCGAGTGATAGCGGACGTCTAAGCACGATCGGATTTGTGGAAAATCCGACCATTTTTTATAGGAAAATTACTCTCCAAAGATAAGATATCTTAGAAATATCTCTTCCCATAAAAATAGGTAAAATATATGATCTAGCATATCTTCTTCCTTCCAGGAGCCAAGCCCAAAAATATAAGATCTCTTTCCAAAGATAAAAGATCTCAGCCAAGAATAAAATATTCTCGCCGCGTCCCAGGTGTTCGCCTCGGTCGAGACGACTTCCTTGGATCACCTCGGTCGAGGTGACTCTGTAGTCAACCGAGGTGAGTCACAACTGAATGTGAAATCTCTCAAATCTGGTCCAAAGTGAATCTTTAATCCATGGCTATGCTTCCTGGATGTTTCCTTATGTTCCTGAATGTAGCTCCAATGACTCCATAGCTCCTTTTGCTCATTTTTGATGCAAAACGTGTCATTTTACCTACGATTACAACAAAACTAGGTGTAGACCTCGATTCCCGCAAAGGTAGATGAAATGGTAGTATAATCACATAATATACATACAAACATGCAGATTATTGAAGATAAAACGTCCAAACAAACCCCAAAATATAGACTATAATTCATGCTATCAATCCCTTGATGTTCACAGGCTCTCTTGGTTGAGTTATGACGTGGTTGTGCACTGAGAAGAGCAAGCTTTGGCCTTTGCTGCGTTCCTTGTTGTCGAAGGAGTCGACAGCGCGTCTGCACTGTAAACCGTCCCCGCGCCTCTGCCGTGCCACCCTCGCGGCCATCCTCCCCTGCGCCTTGTCCAGCCGCCCCTGCGGGTTCCTCTGCAGTAACTCCCGTCTTTAGTGAGTTGCTTCCTTCCTTCCTTTCCTCGCTCCGTTCTTGGTTTCTTATGGTTGTTCCTTGTCCCCTAAGTTGTTGTAGGACTAGCTTTGAGCCCTTAGCAGGTGTGGATCTCTCAGAGATCTTTGAGACTAGAAGTTATAGACTTCTAGCAACCGTTTCGTTCTTGATTCGTGATGCTTGTGTGAACAGGATTCCCTTGCTCCTTTCCAGAGGGAAACTGAGTGTTCTCTGAGTTGTTCGTTGATCTTTGAGTTACCTTCGAGTGAGGTAAGTCCCTTGGACTTACTTAGGTTCATTCCGCGTATTAGTTGGATTGTATTGCCTTGTTTGTGTATTTTATTCATGTTATAACGGATAACTGGGCTAGGATTCACCCTTTTTAACCTTAACTGGCCCAAGTGCGTTATAACCGGGCGGTGACCACTTGTCTAGTTCTACAGGAGACGAGAATGTGCTCTTGCAATCCAGGCTCGTAGGTAACGGATAGTATTGATCTATTCCTATTGGTAGACGGAAGCGGAGGCGAGTTTTTAAAGGATTCTCGTGTAACACCCCGAATCCGTGAGACTCGGGGCGCCACGGGTTGGGACCTCACAATGGGTCCCGACCCTTAGCCTGACAACAATTTCAATGGATCTTACAACAAGACACAAATAATGGCAAAACCGAAATACATTTTTATGCAAATGATATGATCCCAAAACAAATAAAAGACAAGCTTCAGCCGAGTTCTCAACTCCAAAGACTCGAACATCAAATACATAATAAAGTACAAGAAACAATACCCAAACACGACTCCAACCAACCCCGTCCTAAAATGTACGGACCCCGGCTGCCCACTCTTCCGGATCTCTCGGTCGCATTCCTAACCTACAAGGCAATCTACAACAATCGGTATAAAACCGTTAGCTCATATTCGAGGCATTAGAATCAAGGTGAAAGGCACAAACACAAGTCAATCATCATAAACACCCAATACACTCCAAAGCACACAAGTCCGGTTTATTATCTTATTATTATTAAGTCATATCCCGTTCTAATTCAACTTAGGTTGTGACACGAGAGTCACCGAAACTCGCCTCGGTCCCTACTTACCGGCATGGAATGGTACTGATGCATCTGACCGTCTACCAGCACGGGATAGTCGCCGAGAACCTCCTAGCTCTCGCGGGAGCCAGGCAAGTTGTCACCGCCCGTTATCATACACTTGGGCCAAAATAATATAAAGGTCGGTAATCCTATTTCCGGTTTAGTTGTTATAAACAATAAAAAATAAACACACACCACCAAACACACATCAATGCTAATACAAGGAATACGAGCTAAGTAAGTCCGGAGACTTACCTCGTCACCACACTCAACTCACAACACTCTCGCTTCCTTAGGGAGGAAGCCCATAACCTGCTCACAAGAAGATAACTATATCAACAACAACCCACTCACAATAGAAGTCTTAGACTTCTATACAAATGATCTACGCAAGACCATTTGACTCTCAATTCAAGGACCGTATCCTAGAATCCCTCATGCTCACATCACACTCAACATAAGCTAGAAGTCCTAAGACTTCCAAACCCTCGGATCTCGCAAGATCATAACTCACAACACCACTAGGATAACATGCCTAGTCCAAACAATCTCAATGGTCATAACACCATGTTAGGATACGCATATCCTAGCTCATAAACTCAACAACCATATACCCCAATTCTCAAACCTCACAAGCCTCACAAAGTGTCATCAACACCTTAGGTCAAAAAACATTTCACAATCCTCAAACACTCACCTAAGGTCCATAACCACTACTTGGTATTCACTCTAAGTTATGTTATATCCAACCTGGCATGATACTACTAAACGTAACTAGATCGAGGGAAATGATACTCACAAGACGTCAAAAGACGGAAATCGATCAACGGATGTCGACTTGGGCTTGTTAGCTCTTTATCGGGACGCTTCCGAACCTAACACGAAAACTATACAAATTTAGCTTATACGCTAAATTTGAACGGAATAATAAACATATATAAATCTAAGGAAAACCCCACTTTTAAAACCCAAGTTAAAACTGTAAATATATATTCCGGGCAAATTGTATAACATCGTAATCCCAAGGTAAAACTCGTTCTCAAAGCCAACGTTAAAATCCCGTAATTTAATCTTTAAGTCATAACCCGAAATTAATCCAACATGAGCATAATATATATGGTATATATAAATAAGAATATAATTCAAGGGAATCCCAAATTTAAAACCCATAGAAACCTTGTTAGGGGCAATTTATGAAATGCTAGAAACTTGTGTCATAAGTTGTAAATAAATCTTTGGGCTATTTCCTGTAATTTATTCTAGTAGGGGTAAAGTTGAAAGATTCCAAAATTAGGGCCCAAATATGTAAATGCAACAACCAGGGGGCGTTTGAATTACCCTAAAAGCTAAAAGGATCTTCTTCCTCGCTAGGTCAAATGCGCAGGCTGAGAAAAGAAGGTGGCGACAGCTCCAGTGGTTCCGGAAGGGGAGACGAGGCAGGAAAATGGGCCGGCGTTGACCCTCGGTGGCTCCGGTAGGCGGCAAGGCAGACGGCGACAACAACAGACGCTTCTCCGGCTAGCATCGAGGGCAACAGCAAGGTAGTACCCAAAAGACAGGGGATGATACGCAGGCCAGAGGGGCGGCTTGACGCAGAGAGTTGGCTGGGCAGGGGCGGCGGTTGGGCTGTGTTGGCATTCCGGCAGCGAGGAGGGCGAGGTAGCGGCGGCTGCGCCTCAGAGGGCTCCCTCCGGTGGCTGCAAACAGGTGTGGGGGCAACACTAGGCGGCGACAAAGGAGGAGGCCGGCACTAGCGTTGGTTCTGCAGCGAAGGAGGGGCCTCCGGTGGCTTCCTGGTGGTTGAAGGCGGTGGAGTACAGAGAAGGGGGGAATAGAGACGGTAGGCGAGGCGAGGGGATATGTTCTCCTTCGCTTCCGGCAACAGGGTAAGTGAGGGTGAGGCAGTGCCGACGGCGAGGGTAGGCTGGCACGGATCCTTCCGGCCATTGGCGGCAATTGTGAAGGCAAGGCTTGCAGCTTGAGGGTTCTAGGAGAGGTGAGTGTAGGAAAGGTGTTGAATGGAGGTCCAAGCTCCATAGATGAAGATAGGTTCCTGGTTGAGTGATAGAGAGCTGAGGGAGAGTTATGCTGTGGTTTTCTCAATCCAGAAAATGAAGAGGAGCAAAGGAGGGTTTGCTTGGGAGTAGCAAGCACAGGGGTTGAGTGCAGCAGGGCTGCAAGCATTTTGGTCATTGGGAAGAGAAGCAGCCATCAGAGAACGAGGAGGCACTTGCGTGCAAGAGAAGAAAGAGTGAAATCCAAAATAAAAATAAAAAGGAAGTAAAATAATAATAAAAAGAAAGTAAACAATAAACTCGATCTAAAGAAAATACCAGAACGGGATTTTCGGTTCGGAAAACCTCTTCAAAATTTTCCGAAAATAAATAAAGATACAATATATATATATATATATATATATATATATATATATATATATATATATATATATATATATATATATATATATATATATATATATATATATATATATATATTAACATATATAAACTCATAAAATTTAATTTTCACGGTGAAAATACCCGTAGAAAAATTTAGGATAATAAATTATCGATAAAAGTCGAAAATAATAATGAAAACGCGCGAAAAAATTTGGGGCGTTACATCAGATCCCCCTAAAAACAAGTTTCGTCTCGAAACTTGCTATGCGCCGAACTTCTCGGTCCCTAAGGCCGAGGTATGTACTCTCAAACTAATCTAAACACATCATCCACTCAAACTACCACTACAAGATATATCAGGTCATAATGCACATTTCAACACATGGCACAAACTACACATACATCACACATGCACATAACTCAACCAAAGAAAGAAATATGTCTAACCCGTCGATTCTATCGAAGCTACTAGTTCGGCGTAAAACTCAACCAAAGATACTATTTTCGTCTTCCATTAGACTCATTGGTTGCTCGTCTGTCACTAGATTCTCATGACCGACAACATGTCTTGAGTCATGTATGCACTTTCTCAATTGACACACGTAAAACACCAGGTGAACATCCGCTACTCTAGGTGGCAACACCAACTTGTAAGTCACTTCTCCAACTCGCGATAAGATCTAAAAAAAGGTCCAATATATCGGAACTCAACTTCCTTCTCGTGTCTTTTCTCAATGCAACAATTCCATTATGTTTCTCTTTGATCGTCTCTTACAAAGATCGACTCTTTCCGTTAACACCTAGGGCTTTGTTCTTGTCAAACCAAACTTTGATGTTACGTTACCTCAATTCTTGTTGCAAGTTCTAATTAATGAAGGGTTTACTTTTCTTTACACCGCTTCTACTAACGAGACATGTATGCTATTACTTTTACCTCGTTCCTCAATACTCAGTCTAGACCTTGCCTTGGAGAATCACTTGTACACTTCAAATTCATCGTACCTCGAGGCAATGTAAAAACAGTTGCACCGATGAATCTCCGCTTAACTCTCAACCACTTCATTGTCAATTTTTTGTCCCCCTCAAAACTTTTTGTCTTCCAAAAATAGGTTAGCCATAGATGGTGTTACTTGGAGAATCTCTCCACAAATCCGGTAATGACCAGCACCTCTAGAAAAACTTGTAACTTCTTCCACGTCTTTCGAAGGTTGCCATCCCGAGACAACTTGTCATACAACTTCTCACTTCTTTCAGAGTAGATCAAATTGTCTTATTCGGGCATTTGTAAGCACATATGGAATCACTACAACCCATAGCGACCATGGTTTGTCCAAAATGCCGTATTTGCAATATCCCAGTCTCGGATTCTCAATTGGTGACCAATTGACCATAAATCATTCTTAGAAGAGACTACCGACCCTTGCAACCGATTGAGTAGATCATCCATTCGTTGTAAGGAATACTTGTCTTTCACCGTTATCTTGTTAGACTCACGGTAATCAATGTTCAAATGGAGATAATTGTTTGTCTTTTTCACAACAATTATGGTGTTTTCATAATAACATCAAATCAAGAGTTCAAGATAACATTTTAAGTTTTTCATAGCATTTCACTAATTCTAATGAAATCTTTTCAATAAGTTCTTGCAGTTGCTCCTTAACTGATTCCACAACTCATGTCTCTTCACAAGTGTCGGTCCATACGGCGCCTTAGATATCGGAATTGAATCAAGCTTGACTTAGTGAAAAAAATCCACATTTTGACATATTGGAATCCGTGATATCTCAGGTTTCATCTTTCCTCTTCCCGTCACATATCATAATAACCGACACAATCTTGTCTTATCACTTTACAAGTGGTCATGATACTGATGCTCTACCTCGATATGTTGGGGTGACGTACGTAAAGCACGTGTATTGTTCCATCTTTAGCTACAATGTTTACCGTCTTCTTTCCGAGATCCTTTATCTCTTGACCTCGAGAGACTTGCTCGATTCTTCTGACTCTTGTAGCCTTATTTAAATATTCCTTTATCTTAATCTCATTCTCCCCCTTTGATGTCATGATTGTGAAAAAATCTTCTAAGGTTTCTCACTTATATGCAACCATAAGGGTCCAAACTGCAGGACTTAACCGTGCTTCAAAATAACTGATCTTATCTTCTTCGCTTTCCATGACATCCCAAAATATGGAAGGAGCTCTTCGTCTTCAACATAAACTTTCACTATAGACATCATTTCTTCAAGTAGACGTAGAAATTTATACTTCATTTTCTTATGTAACGTCAAATCGACCATAGAGGCTCTAACCTCAATCTTTCATGTACTCCTTGTACATCTCATATCAACAACAAACTTCAAAACTTCGGTATTCTCTTACTCTTGTTGGTCACCTTATGCATCTCTTGGGATTCCATAAACAATCTCACAACCATACTAGTACGCCTTTCGGGGAAGTTTCCCGACCACAATCATTGAAAGATTCACTCATAACTCCACCAAGCACTCACATTATTATTCTAAGCTTGCAGCGTTGCCCTAATCCAGATTCCTCATTTCACGTCATAGCCACTATCTCTCTTCCGGGTGAATATAGAAACTTGACTTATCTCTTGCCGGCGGTAACATATTATCCATTTCATACCATGCATCCTCTATATACTCCCGTTTACGTACCACCTCCATGACACCTTACCTTCTTGATTCACTACTTCCCCTTTACCGTGGTCAAACTTTAAAACCTCTAATTCGTGTCGTTCTCCCATATGCCAATTCCATGACCTACAAAGGTTGCATAAGGTCATCCAAATCCCTCTATATGCCCATAATCTTGTTTACTCATCCCCTCTACACTCACCAATAGACAACCCGCACACGTGCGTTCTTGGCTGTCACCAATTAACTTATGACTGGCCTTCTCCGATGTCAATGACTTACCATTCTTCTTACCCTCCATGTTACCATACTTCTAAAGGCTACCCTCTCAGGGTACTCTGTCTCAAACTTCATTAGTCCTTTATTCATTCCATACTTCCTCTTCTTTATAAGGTAACAATATCTTCTTTGCCTTGTTGTTTCATATAACTCCCTTTCATAGACTTAATCATTCTTCCTTGATGTCTTTCAAGAGTACCTTCCCAAAGATTATAGCCCTAGCTATCATCCACTCGCGTTCCTCTTGGTTTCTTAAGTCTCTTGATCAAAGCTCTTCGTTTCATCTTTCATCTTCTTGGGGTCATCATTTATACCCACTTCCTCCTTCTTGGCGTTTCTTAGTCTTATCATCATAATGGAAATCGGTCAACTCCACGTGAATCCCCACCATGCCCTTCTTCTCATAACTCTAGTAATGTTGAAACTTTACTTTTTGGTACCTTGTAAGCTTAACTTACAGTATCTTAAATCTTTAGCAAATGGTTCGATCACTCTTCTCGTCTTGACTCAAATGCTTAGGAGTGTCTAAAGAAAACTTCACATCTTAATGGAATGTCACCTTTAACCTTGTTAGAATGTATCTCTCTCCTCCTCGATTCGCATCTTAAGTTGTCCACGCGTCTTCTTGAAGAACTTATGTTTGTAATCCCTATTAGTCTCGTTGTCTTTCTAATCGTGACTTCTTTGTAACCACGTGTACACCTTTGTGTTACTCCCTTTTTCTTGTATGTTCCCCATCTCAATTTCTCTTAAGTTGTCCCGAGTTTTCTTTCACTTGGTTGTCCTTCGTTTACGTCATCTCAAATCCTCATCTTCGACATCTTCTTAAAGGAGTACAAGAACTCCAAGGTGTTTGCCCGAACGTAGCTCTCAACTCGATACTTGAGCATATTCATCCTCATATGTACACTATCCTAAGTCAAACAATGTCGTCCAAGGGTGATGATATCATACTGTCATCTTAGCTACAAGGTCCCATAACTCCATATGCTACTATTATATAATAAGAATAAGTATACGTAACTATATAAGTCCTAAGTCCATATCACTATCAACATAACACATTCAGCATTCCATCAACAATATAAGGTCCCAAAATATATAACCGTCCACATATATAATGATAGCATGAATTATAGTCTATATTTTGGGGTTTGTTTGGACGTTTTATCTTTCATAATCTGCATGTTTGTATGTACATTATGTGATTTTACTACCATTTCATCTGCCTTTACGAGAATCGAGGTCTACACCTAGTTTCATTGTAATTGCAGGTAATTTGGTACGTTTTGCATCAAAAAGGAGCAAAAGGAGTCATGAGTCATTTGGAGCTACATCCAGGGAGCATAGCCATGGATTGAAGATTCACTTTGGAGCAGATTCGAGAGATTTCACATTCTGTCGTGAGTCACCTCGGTTGACCATTGATTCACCTCGACCGAGGCGATCCAGAGACGCCGACTCGACCGAGGCGAACACCTAGGACGCGGCGAGAATATTTTATTCTTGGAAGAGATCTTTTAAATTTGGAAAGTGATCTTATATTTTTGGGCTTGGCTCCTGGAGGGAAGGAGATATGCAGAATATATACTTTACCTATATTTATGGGATAATATCTTCTTAAGATTTATTATCTTTGGAGGTTTATTTTCCTATAAAAAGGGTTGAATTTCCACAATTCCAACATCTTGCTTACGAGAAGATCTCGCATACGACGCAGCAGCCGCAGCATACTCCAATTTGGGAGTTTTCGAAGAACCTTTTTGAAGGTTGAAGGAAGATTGAAGTCCATAGCTTTTATAGCTTTATTGAAGGGTTTTGTAAGATCGTCTTCAATCCCTCAATTGATTGTCTTGTCTTTTTGGATTATTATCCAAGGAACGCTTTGTTGTGATATTTGATTCATTTATTGAAGTCTTTTCATTAAATTCTTCTTTGTTCAAATATTCACCTTCTTCCCATATATTTTAATACTTTCATTATGATGATGAGTGGCTAATTTCCTTGTGTGATTCTAGGGTGATTGGCTGAAGGTTGTGGGAAAAACAATGATAGAATAATCTTAGATTCCAGTAGGATCCTGAAAGTTCGAGTCTTTAACCTTAACCCTAAGCATCTCGTTCGGTTGATGAACATCTCGGCCGGGGTGGAATTCTTCTGACCGAGGTGACTTATCCGACCTAAAACAGAAAGTTAAGTGTTAGAGTTTGCTAAATCCTATTCTTATTACACCTTCCTGGTTCAATGCAAGCTTAGGATGAGACTTACCCGGTAATTCCTTAGTTTGTGTACCTAAGATGATAAGTGTAGGTAATAAAGGTTTATCCTTTATTGGGGTTTGAGTGTGCTTCCATCCCATCTTTGTGAGTTAGCCTGAGACTTACCCGGTAAAGGTTGATTCTATTCCCTTAGATGGTGTGTTAGTTTGAGGTTATAGTTCTTTATCTTGATTCCTTGAGACTTACCCGGTAATAGGAGTTACGGTTTAGGATTAGTGTGTAGTGAGACTTACCCGGTGATCTACTCCACTTTAGTAACACCTTCCCCACGCAAAAATCTCAGCTTTGTCCGCTTATCTATAGATTTTGAGTTGGAACCACAACTTGATGCTTTAATCCCTAGAATTGCATGTTTGCTTTATTGACTTCTTATTCATCTTTGATTGTGTTAAATTGCTCTTGTGGTTAGTATTGACATTAGCATACCGTATTGACTCTGTTTCACCGAGTCCCTGTGATCGACCCCTGGAATTTTCTTGCTTTTACTACGATTGACCCGTACACTGCGGGTTCGCATCCTTGTTTTAAGCTTAAGTCTAGGGTTATAAATTTAAAGCTTGCACACACCGTTTGGAGCGAACATATAACTATACACATATATCCAGTTCATCATGCAACATACAATCACAGAGATACACATCAATTCTATCATGCATAACTACAAACCTCATATCCATATCTATATATACATATATATACATATCAAAATCCAATAAACTAAGCTGCCGAGATCCGCGGAAAGAGTGGTGGTCCGTACATTGTACCCCGACTCAAGCATGTGAATTTGAAAATGAAAACTCAAAACCCGTGGGGTTCTGTTTATTCCTTATTTGGCCTTTAGAAGATTGCGAGTGCCATTGTTTTCAACCTAGGGCTCTGATACCACTTTTGTAACACCCCGAATCCGTGAGACTCGGGGGGCCACGGGTTGGGACCTCACAATGGGTCCCGACCCTTAGCTTGACAACAATTTCACTTGATCTTACAACAAGACACAAATAAAGGCAAAACCGAAATACATTTTTATGCAAATGATATGATCCTAAAACAAATAAAAGACAAACTTCAGCCGAGTTCTCAACTCCAAAGACTCGAACATCAAATACATAATAAAGTACAAGAAACAATACCCAAACACGACTCCAACCAAACCCTTCCTAAAATGTACGGATCCCGGCTGCCCACTCTTCCGGATCTCTCGGTCGCATTCCTAACCTGCAAGGCAATATACAACAATCGGTATAAAACCGTTAGCTCATATTCGAGGCATTAGAATCAAGGTGAAAGGCACAAACACAAGTCAATCATCATAACTACCTAATACACTCCAAAGCACACAAGTCCGGTTTATTATATTATTATTATTAAGTCATATCCCGTTCTAATTCAACTTAGGTTGTGACACGAGAGTCACCGAAACTCGCCTCGGTCCCTACTTACCGGCATGGAATGGTACTGATGCATCTGACCGTCTACCAGCACGGGATAGTCGCCGAGAACCTCCTAGATCTCGCGGGAGCCAGGCAAGTTGTCACCGCCCGTTATCATACACTTGGGCCAAAATAATATAAAGGTCGGTAATCCTATTTCCGGTTTAGTTGTTATAAACAATAAAGAATAAACACACACCACCAAACACACATCAATGCTAATACAAGGAATACGAGCTAAGTAAGTCCGGAGACTTACCTCGTCACCACACTCAACTCACACACTCTCGCTTCCTTAGGGAGGAAGCCCATAACCTGCTCACAAGAAGATAACTATATCAACAACAACCCACTCACAATAGAAGTCTTAGACTTCTATACAAATGATCTATGCAAGACCATTTGACTCTCAATTCTAGGACCGTATCCTAGAATCCCTCATGCTCACATCACACTCAACAGAAGCTAGAAGTCCTAAGACTTCCAAACCCTCGGATCTCGCAAGATCATAACTCACAACACCACTAGGATAACATGCCTAGTCCAAACAATCTCAATGGTCATAACACCATGTTAGGATACGCATATCCTAGCTCATAAACTCAACAACCATATACCCCAGTTCTCAAACCTCACAAGCCTCACAAAGTGTCATCAACACCTTAGGTCACAAAACATTTCACAATTCTCAAACACTCACCTAAGGTCCATAACCACTACTTGGTATTCACTCTAAGTTATGTTATATCCAACCTAGCATGATAGTACTAAACGTAACTAGATCGAGGGAAATGATACTCACAAGACGTCAAAAGACGGAAATCGATCAACGGATGTCGACTTGGGCTTGTTAGCTCTTTATCGGGACGCTTCCGAACCTAACACCAAAACTATACAAATTTAGCTTATACGCTAAATTTGAACGGAATAATAAACATATATAAATCTAAGGAAAACCCCACTTTTAAAACCCAAGTTAAAACTGCAAATATATATTCCGGGCAAATTGTATAACATCGTAATCCCAAGGTAAAACTCGTTCTCAAAGCCAACGTTAAAATCCCGTAATTTAATCTTTAAGTCATAACCCGGAATTAATCCAACATGAGCATAATATATGTGGTATATATAAATAAGAATATAATTCAAGTGAATCCCAAATTTAAAACCCATAGAAACCTTGTTAGGGGCAATTTATGAAATGCTAGAAACTTGTGTCATAAGTTGTAAATAAATCTTTGGGCTATTTCCTGTAATTTATTCCAGTAGGGGTAAAATTGCAAGATTCCAAAATTAGGGCCCAAATATGTAAATGCAACAACCAGGGGGCGTTTGAATTACCCTAAAAGCTAAAAGGATCTTCTTCCTCGCTAGGTCAAATGCGCAGGCTGAGAAAAGAAGGTGGCGACAACTCCAGTGGTTCCGGAAGGGGAGACCAGGCAGGAAAATGGGCCGGCGTTGGCCCTCGGTGGCTCCGGTAGGCAGCAAGGCAGACGGCGACAACAACAGACGCTTCTCCGGCTAGCATCGAGGGCAACAGCAAGGCAGTACCCAAAAGACAGGGGATGATACGCAGGCCAGAGGGGCGGCTCGACGCAGAGAGTTGGCTGGGCATGGGCGGCGGTTGGGCTGTGCTGGCATTCCGGCAGCGAGGTAGCGGCGACTGCGCCTCAGAGGGCTCCCTCCGGTGGCTGCAAACAGGTGTCGGGGCAACACTAGGCGGCGACAAAGGAGGAGGCCGGCACTAGCGTTGGTTCTGCAGCGAAGGAGCGGCCTCCGGTGGCTTCCTGGTGGTTGAAGGCGGTGGAGTACAGAGAAGGGGGGAATAGAGACGGTAGGCGAGGCGAGGGGATATGTTCTCCTTCGCTTCCGGCAACAGGGTAAGTGAGGGTGAGGCAGTGCCGACGGCAAGGGTAGGCTGGCACGGATCCTTCCGGCCATTGGCGGCAGTTGTGAAGGCAAGGCTTGCAGCTTGAGGGTTCTAGGAGAGGTGAGTGCAGGAAAGGTGTTGAATGGAGGTCCAAGCTCTATAGATGAAGATAGGTTCCTGGTTGAGTGATAGAGAGCTGAGGGAGAGTTATGCTGCGGTTTCTCAATCCAGAAAATGACGAGGAGCAAAGGAGGGTTTGCTTGGGAGTAGCAAGACGAGGGTTGAGTGCAGCAGGGCTACAAGCATTTTGGTCATTGGGAAGAGAAGCAGCCATCAGAGAACGAGGAGGCGCTTGCGTGCAAGAGAAGAAAGAGTGAAATCCAAAATAAAAATTAAAAGGAAGTAAAATAATAATAAAAAGAAAGTAAACAATAAACTTGATCTAAAGAAAATACCGGAACGGGATTTTCGGTTCGGAAAACCTCTTCAAAATTTTCCGAAAATAAATAAAGATACAAAAAAAAATATATATATATATATATATATATATATATATATATATATATATATATATATATATATATATATATATATATAGATTAACATATATAAACTCATAAAATTTAATTTTCACGGTGAAAATACCCGTAGAAAAATTTAGGATAATAAATTATCGATAAAAGTCGAAAATAATAATGAAAACGCGCGAAAACATTTGGGGCGTTACATCTCGTGTGACAAAAGAAGTTGAATTAGTAATGGATAACCTTAATGAAAGATAATAATCGGTTGTGTGCAAGCATGATGTATGTTTATCTTACCTTATGTTTGTTTGTGCCTTTACGCTCTTACTTATACCTAGAATGTTAGCTAACGGTTTATAACGTCGTTGTAGATGTTCCGCAGGTTCAGGATGCTGTTGAGAGATGGGTGGATGGTGTGGTCAGTCGGGGTTCCCGTTGTAACACCCCAAATTCTGAGAACTCGGGGAGCTACTAGTTAGGACCTCACAATGGTTCCCGACCTTAGTTTGACAACAATTTCACTACGATCTTACAACAAGGCTCAAAAGTATTTAAAACATTTGAAAACTTTAAAAAATATATACATGAAGAATATGTATCAGCCTTACAAAGCAAAGGTACTAAAACGACGCATATGAAGAACAGAAGACATCCCCGTTCCCAACTAAATGAGTACGTGGACCCGGCTGACCATTCCCTCTGGATCTCTCTACAACTGTCTTAACCTACAAGGCATCTACAAGCGGTATAAAACCGTTAGCTAACATTCTATGCATAAGTATAAAGGTAAAAGCACAAACACACAACATACACAATCAACATGCAACACTCAATCCTTTTATTATCTTTAATTAGGTGATAGGTTATTACTAATGATACTTATTTTGTGACACGAGAGATTCTCAAACCTCGCCCCTATCCCTGTTTACCAACGAGGAATGGTACTAATGTATCTGACTGTCTACCTGTCTGGGCTGGTCGCAGGGAACCTCCTAGACTCTCGCAAGAGCTAGGCAGATGATGTCACAACCCGTTATCATACACTTGGGTCAATTACGTAAATAATAAAGTCGGCCTAATCCGGTTTCGTTGTTTATCAAAACTAACAAACACCACTCATACACATTACACTCATACAAGAAGACAGCTAAGTAAGTCCGTGGACTTACCAGTCTCCAAGAGAAACCGATCAACACACTCTCAAGTTCCCCTCGGGAAAACGCACAACGTTTGTTCAAGACAAGGCACACGAATCAAACAACGCTCTAGTCAACTAGAAGTCCTTAGACTTCTAGGCTCAACATCCTCACAAGAACATAAACGCATAAGATGGATCGACACTTAAAACCTAACACAACTCTTCTAAACTAAACTATACTTAAACCCAACTTCGGAACATCCTAAGTCTGGATTAACCCAACGGCTCGCTCTCAACTTTTACTACATGCTCCTATACATATCCATCAACAACATATCCAAAAATCACGTCCAACAGAGATCGATAACCCCTCCAAATCTATTTCACAAAACTGCATCACAAGCAGTTTTTCTCATACTCAGAATATATCAGCATAACTTAAAAACTGCATGAGGAACCAACTTTGGAGAATCATATCTCCTTAACTATAACTCGGAATATTCTCAAATTTCAGTATGTTATACTATATAATACCAACTACAACATATCCAAAAATCAGCACTGAAGGAGGACTCTAACTTACCCAAATTTGGATCACAAAATTGTATCGACATGCAGTTTCCCACACTTAGGAAATTGCAAACACTTAACAAACAGCACACTGTCTTAACTTTGAAAAATCATAACTCTTATACCAATTTCTGAATTTATCCCAAATTTTTATATATTCTACTATGAAGTCTTAACTATGACATATCCAAAATTCAAGTCTAACCGAGAAATATAACCCAATCAAGTCTATATCACAAAACTGGATCACAAGCAGTTTTAGACAAAATTCAGCATAACCTATAAACTGCAAGGTCTCTACTTTGGGACGCCATATTTCCTAATCCGACCGTTCATTTATTCTCAAATTTTAGCACAGTAAACTACATATATCCATCTATGACCTATCAAAATTTCAACAGTGTATCTTCAATCTAACTCCTTAACATTGATCTACAAGATTGACAGTTTACCACTTCAAAACTGAAGAAAACAAAATTCATTTACAACAGGTTGCAGTGCAGAGGACTCACCAGTCCGGTCTAGTTCGATCAAGCTCAGTGACAGCTTCCTGACGAGGTGAGAGGGGAGGCTAGCGTGAGGGATGTGGCTCAGCATTCCGTCTCCTGAAGTGCTGCAAGGACCAGGCTGTTGTTTAAGTAAAGGAACACTAGAGGAGAAAGAGAAGGGGACAGCAGGAGGCTGGGCTTACTGTTATTCCGTCTGCAGTAGGCTGGGCAGCGGTCCGCCCCTATCTCGTTCCCGTTGGAGGTGTGCAGCCGCCTAGAGTGTAGGAGCGGTGGTCTCATCGTTTGTGCAGCCGCCTGGAGTGCAGAAGCGGAGGTCTCGGCGTCACGGCAGCAGGTCGAGAAGGGTCCCGGCGTGTGATGTGCAGAAGGTTGCGGTTGGTTGCGGCGTTGGCATGGCCCTCTGGATTCCCGGCGCTTCTCCGACTCGGTCGTGAGGGCTGAGCAGAAATGCGTGAGGAATGGTTGCGGTAGAGGGAAGAATAGGTTTAGCGATGAATCAAATTAAGGAAAAACAAAGGATTATGTTAGGTTAATTAATTAGGGTTAGAGTAGGTTATGGGCTGGGCTGAAAGTTTGTATCTACTGGGCTTACTCCGATGGGCCTGCTCATCTAGTTAGGTGATGGCTATTAAATAAGTCGTTAAATTGTACGGAACTACTCTTCAGTTTTTACTCGTACGGAATTATTATTTAGTTTACATATTTATCATTTTATGTGAATTAAGTTACATAAAATGATAGAACTTTGATAAAATTTTTATAATGTATAACTTTCTCTAGAATGAGGAGAGGTTAGCGGATCGAAATCCGGTTTGATCTAGTATTAAACGGAAAATAAATTTTCCGGGTATTACATCATTACATTATAGGACGGGATAGGGTTTATGTTTCTTTTGTTGTTTCCTTTTTGTTTTGAACTCGGCTGCGAGTCTTTTCCGCTTTGCTTTGTTTAAACCGTTGGTTTTATATTAAGTTTTGGTTTTCATTCGGTTGTGCCTTGTTGTAAGATCCGTTTGTTGTTGTTACACTGAGGGTCGGGACCCATTGTGCGGTTCTAGCCCGTAGCGCTCCGAGTTTCCAAAACTTGGGGTGTTACAGTCCCTTCCTATATGATCCAAATTTTATGTATATATATGGTTTGGTTCAAGTGGAAAGAGTTCTTATCTTGAAAGTATGAAGGATTCACAATGTACCATTGGATCAAGTAACAATTATGCAAATGTAGCATGTATTTGTTCAACTAAAATTTGTTCAACTATATAACAAATTGTTCAAGTGTTAATTTATATGTTCAATTGTTCAACTAAACTTTTCATCAAACATAACATGTATTTGTTTAACTAAAAATTGTTCAAATATATTCGAAATTGTTCAAATATGTAATTTGTCTAAGTATATGGTCAATTGTTCAACTATATGATCAATTGTTCAAGTGCTAATTTATATGACCAATTTATATGCCTAAGAGTTTTTTGGTTGAACGAATACATGTTATATTTGAACAATTGTTACTTGATACAATGGTTGTGGATCCTTCTCACTTTTAACCCTAAGACCCCTTCTCAAATGGATCTAATGGATCGTTCGGATATCCGGATCTAACTGAAGTCATTTTCAATCAAATGGATTGGATAAAGTCATTCGGATCACCCATCATATTCACGGATAATTGTCCGATCCGGATAAAATCTTTTTGGATAGCATCATTGAAAATCCGGATCAAATGAATAAACAACGGGATCCATATCCTATACGGATCGGAATAATATCTTTGCATACATTTAAATTATAAAATGTACATCTAAAGGTTATCCGACCCAACCAGGTAATCTTGATTCAACTTGATAAATTGCCCGACTCAAAACCTACTTGAATCAAGATTTGAGGCAATCAGACCGGTTTTGACCCAACGTGAACATAAATTGGCGCAGATCAAACCCGATTGACCCACTCCATTTGACAACTCTACCCAAATCTATTGAAAAACTGAAGTAAGCCGGCCAAAATAACCTTGAGAACCGAAATAACCGGTCCGTTATGGCCCAAGAACCGATGTTATCCAATAGCTTGTTCCAACCCGAACAATGATATCCGACCCACATCAATCCAACCCTAAATAAATCGCATAGGAACAAAGCATGTTTTTAATTTACTCGATTCGATTCCAACCCAAATCTGATATGACCCTAACCCGACTTGTTGCCTCGGTTTGACTCCTCTAATTGGGACCGGGGTTCTTTTGTATATTTGCATATCATGTAATAAGCCCCCTTATTTATTAGTCCTTTGGTAACTATTTAAACTCTTTTTTTTTCGAGCGATAAATTCATGACATTACCCCCCCCC
>BSUD01000008.1:104330561-104381619 GCA_033239045.1 Fagopyrum esculentum | reverse complement strand
CCCCGCCCATTCAAACATTTTTGAAAACGACTATTTGGTTTTATTATATTATGTGTTATGGAAGATCTATCCGGAGGTATTTTATAATATAAAAAAAAAATATGTGTTATGGAAGATCTATCCGGAGGTATAAGCAATTCTAGTCAAAATATAGCAAGTACTCCTACTATACCCGGGAAGCTCTTTAGCATATGTGCTCAATCTTTTAAGGAGCTCCACAATATCATCTCCGAGGTCACCAATCGTGAAAAGGGAAAAGGGAAGAAAGTGATACCCCTTGGAGCTATAGATGTCACCATATTTCTTTCTTTCGTTTTCAGCAGCCACCCTCACAGCTTATTGTTGTTGTTGTTGTTGTTATTATTATTATGTGCTTGCATGACAAGCATCGTAATTGAAAAATCGAAAACATTAAATGGCAATGACATGGGAAGAAATTTGTCAAATTAAATTTTGATGCCTAAAGAAATTTATCTAACCAACCTTCCTTTTGGCTGTAGGAAACGGGAGAGGTACGATCAATTTTGTTTTAGAGGCAGTAGCTTTGATTCTTCAAGAAGGGCCTACAAAAGGTCGTAATCATTGATGGGACATCTATTGAGATTGAAGGAGATAATTTGGTGTTCATTAACTCGATAACCAAGCCTCAAAATCACTATGAGAGACGGACATGATCATCTTAGATATCTCCTCCATGATCTTGGTTTTCATACATTCTAGTGCTCGTCATGTTTCTAGGAAAAATAACACTATTATTAATAGACTCGCGTGACAATTTTACAACCCATATGCAGATTACGATCTTAGACCGGCTAGTTTTTAAAAAGTAATTCCCCTATTCTTCTTGCATTTGTATAAAAAAATTGAAGTACTTGGCAGACAAGTAACACAAAAGTCCAAGCCGCCTTGAATGCTGAGATAACCTCTTGAACAAGTTGAGGCTTTAATTTTCTACGATAAGAATTGTATTGATTTTAGTGTTAACTTAAAAGGTGGAACATTATTTTGGTTTGCAAGTTTATGGAATGGTCATAAAAATGCAGTATATTACATTTTTCATTTGATGTTACCGTTTTTACTCTATTCTGGACATATTTAAAATTGCAATAAGGTTTTTATTTGCAATTTTATTTAAATAAAAATATTTGGCTAAAAATAAGTTTTATAACAATTTTTAAATCTTTTCTCTAAAAATAAAACATCATATAAAATACATGTTAGAAAATGATTGAACTAGCTATTTTAGTTTTATTCAAATTTCACCGTATTAAAACAGAATTTATTTATCATACAATAACAAACTTAATAAATAAAAAATTAAATATCAATTAATACCAATTTTAAAAATTACTAGGAGAGATACAATTACCAATATATTTATTAAAAATAATATAATTTATTTTTGAGCAAAAAATCATAAGCCCGCAATGATATGTTAACTAATTTCTTACTTGTCATCAAAAAAAGTAAGATAGTTATACGGTGTTGATTTTTTGTTAAAAAAATTAATTAATATGATATAAATCTTAAATTAAGTGAAATATTTTAAATATTTATACAAAAATATTTTTTTTCTTTTTTTTTCTGGATTAAATTTTCATACTTTATTAAAAAGTCGTTAAAGCGTTTATCATTTAAAAATAATCTAAAATCTATATAATTATTAATAAATTAAGTATACAAATTTAAAAACAACACACGGGACTTAGTTTGTCACTATACGAAATTAATCAAGATATAAATGAAACTTGATCACTAATCAATAAATTTTTTATAAATTTATAATTGCGGTGATAAATTTCTTTAAATACCAATCATTCCTCCCCTTGAAGTCTCCACAATCACACCTCTCCCTATCTAGGTAGACAAAAATGGCGATTCCTATAGAAATCTCCCTTACAAGTGCGATTACTAATTCAGCAGCAGTACTGTTTGTCGGCGTGGTGGGCGCATGGATATGTAGCCTCCTCCAATGGGTCTGGTTCGCTCCGAAAAAACTCGAAAACCGGCTTAGACAGCAGGGAATTGATGTGAACCGGTACCGGTTTTTCCACGGAGACTTGAAAGAGATGAGCAAGATGGAGTTCGAAGCCATTAAAGCCCCCATGAAAGGATTCTCTCATGATTACTTCCCTCGTATCCGCCCTTTCCTCCACCGTCACCTTAACGACGACGCGGGAAAGATGTTTGCGACGTGGGAGGGGCCGGTGGCGATGGTGCACGTGGGAGATGCGGAGTTGGTGAAGGAAGTGTTTGCAAAGTACGACGAGTATCATAAGCCGAAGCTTAATCCTCTCACCGCGACGCTTGTGAGCGGTGTTGTCAGCTATGACGGTGACAAGTGGGCTCACCATAGGAAAATCATCAATCCTGCTTTTCATATGGAAAAACTAAAAGTAAGTTTCATATGTATCTTAATCATGCATGCTACTGACCAAGAAAACTCATGTAGTAGATCCAAAATGCATTATCTTTACCATGTGGCTTCTGATTCTTCTGGTGGGGACTACTCACTTTGTACAATTTTCAAATTTTAAGATAATATTAGAAAA
Organism: Fagopyrum esculentum; assembly: GCA_033239045.1. Taxonomy (NCBI): domain Eukaryota; kingdom Viridiplantae; phylum Streptophyta; class Magnoliopsida; order Caryophyllales; family Polygonaceae; genus Fagopyrum; species Fagopyrum esculentum. Next base: position 104,379,067 of record BSUD01000008.1, on the reverse strand, counting down.
ATCGCACGTTTCCGACTCACACCGAATATGTATAAAAGGGTATTGTGTTGTGCACTCACCCTCGTATAATAACCTTACTTACAAGCTCTCTTCAGAAGTTTTTGCTACTCTCTTCTTAATGGAGTTATATATAACCTCCTCCACGAATATGTTCCAGAACTCGAATCTCCTACATTATTCTGGAGCCTCCTCACTCAATCCTAAACAAGTCTAGAACCCTCCCTAGTCTACAAGGTTCCGTCAATTTCTAAATGTTTCTATTATCACTAACTGGAGTATTCTGCTTTATTCCGATAAACGAAATATTCCTTCTTCCGAAATATTACTCCTCCTTCCAAAGTAATACATTATAACAATATTTATATTTTAAAATATGAATTAGCCTACCACTTCACCACCTATTATATGTCATCCAATTAAAGTATAACTTTTTGAACGTGTAGCTGATGCTGCCGGCGTTTTATACTTGTTGCGGGGAAACGCTGCGTTTATGGGAAAACAAGGTCGACAAGGGTGAGCATGAGATCGATGTGTGCAATGATCTGCCAACTTTATCTGCAGATTCAATTTCAAGGGCGGCGTTTGGAAGCTCCTACGAGGAAGGCAGGCGGATTTTCCAGCTTCTTAGAGAGCAGATTCTCATAATTATAAAAATCATACAATCAGTGTATTTTCCTGGACGCAGGTTTCAACTCATACATACCTCACAATTACTGATATAGATATATATAATCCAAAAAACAACAATCTAAAATACATGAGTTCTTTTTGTAGATATCTTCCTACTGAGACGAACAGGAAGATAAAAGCAATCAGCAAAGAGGTAAGAGCGCTTGTGGGAGGCATCATTGAGAAGAGGAAGCAGGAAAAGGTTCCGAGGGATGACTTGCTTGGCCTTCTCATGGATGCCAATTCTAGCCATAACCAAAAGACGTTCAAAATCACTACTGACGAGGTAATAGACGAGTGCAAGCTGTTCTATTTCGCGGGTCAAGAGACGACCTCAACGCTCTTGACATGGACCATGATCTTGCTTGCCAACCACCAAGACTGGCAAGATAGAGCTCGACAAGAAGTCCTCCAAGCATTCGGCACCAATAAAAAAACCTGATTTCGACGGCTTGAACCGTCTCAAAATCGTACGTACCATATCATATGATATTTACCATGCATGCATCTAAAACTAATTGGGCCTTAAGACTTATATATTAGGTTCACATAATAATATATTGTCAATGTGAGACATTTCCACACTCAACAATCTACTATGTCAGGCGAGATTCACCGTTGTTTAAAACTCCCATGCAGATGAACATGATAATCCAAGAGGTGCTAAGGCTATACCCGCCAGTGGTCGAAGTGAGACGGAGAGTCACCGACGACAACACGAGGTTAGGAAGCATATCATTGCCAAAAGGAACGTTACTAAACTTGTCGGTAATCAAAGTACATCACGACTGCCATGTATGGGGTGATGATGCAAAAGAGTTCAACCCTGAGAGATTCTCCAAAGGAATCTCAAATGCATCTAAAGGGATTGTATCATTCTTGGCTTTCGGTTGGGGTCCTAGAATCTGTGTTGGATCAAACTTCGCAATGCTTGAAGCAAAGATCGCGTTGTCCATGATCTTACAACGATTTACGTTCCAACTTTCACCGTCTTATGTTCATGCTCCTACGGCCTTTAACTTTCTATATCCACAATTTGGTGCACCTATCATATTTCATAGACTGTGATCGAGAACATTGAATTTACACTTACTTTTCAACTATCTATCTATAATCTATATATGCTTTCATGGTTGGCATAAATTCGATTCTACCTGCGTTGTGTAATAACAAATTTGGTTTCCGATTACATTTTTTGATTAATATAGTAATTTTTCCTAATAACCCATGTATTACGTGACAAGTTATTGGTTGTACCGGAAAAAATCTTTATTCGACACCGCATCTACACAATTCGATTGCGTGGTTTTGGTTTACACATTAGGGTTATAACTACACGTATGATATGTATAATTGAAGCCAATCTCAAGCTGAGAGGATCCGGAGCCAATTAAATACACATATTACGTGTGTGGTTGTAGTTCACGAAATAAGAAAAGTTAAACACACAACTACGCATATTACATGTGTAGTTGTAGAACTACAAAAAGAACACAACTAGGCTTATTTATTACATGCGTAGTCGTAATTTATTAACAACAGCCGGATTTTTAAAATGATCTACGATTACGCAAATTACACATAGTTAACAACACCGTTACAAAAAAAAGTCATATTTTTTTGAATTAATTAGGGAAATAGGACTCCTTGAAATTCTCTTTTGCAAACTAGGTCTCTATACAAAAGGAAGAAAAAATAGGTATGGACACTAAAAAATAGGAGTAATAATTTCTCTAATTGAAATGATGGTGATTAGATGTTTACTTTTGATTTAAGTATCTTTTTTACATGGATTGGTTTTGTAGTATATTTCTTGGGTATGGTTTTGGGTATGATTGTGAAAATATAGGCAATATATTTCTTGACAAGTTTATTTTTGGGTATGATTATGACATTATTTGTGTAAACGGGTTTTTGGGTATGCTTTTATATGTGTATTGGCTTTGTAGTATATTTCTTATTATTAAGTATATTTTTAAAGTGATATCGTGGGTATGTTTTATGGTTACCCAAAATGTGTTATAATGATCAAATTCAAGCGAATTTTTGGGTAATGATCAAATGTCATTTGATATTGATGTTTGTGTATAATATCGAGTTTTGAAAATTTTGGGTATGACAAATTTAAATTGGGTATGGTTTTTGTATTAAGTGATATTTAAATTGGGTATAAATATAAAATATTATCCAATTTATGGATATGATTTTATTTTGATATTTGATTTTTTGGGTATGTTGTTTTCGAGTATGTTTATGTACTTTGACAAATTTATTTTTGGGTATGATTGTGACATTATTTGGGTAAGCGGATTTTTGGGTAATAGGTGATAAAGTAAGAATGTTGGAAATTCTTTTTTCTGATTGATGTGACATGTGAGATAGTACAACATGTCACATCCGATGGGTTGTCAAACTTTGCCCTCTTTTGTACTCTATTTCCTCTATTCTATTTTATAGGGGGTCAAAATATCAATCCCAAATAGTATGAGTCTTCTTTCTCAATTGATTTGCTTAAAAGGCTAGTTTGCCAATTTTGCCTATTTTTTTTGTATATATATATATATGTATAAATAATGTAGTAATTGGTTCTATCTCAAGAATTCTATTATATTAGAAGAATAACGACCTTATATACTAGGCTCGGAGTGTCCCCATCTTTCGATGCGGGACTTTATTATCTTCAACACGCCCCCGCAACTAGAGGATATAGACCGAGTTGCACTTGTCCACATGTTAGGATCGCGAGCCGAATTGAGGCTAACCGCTCTGATATCATGTCAAAGTCCGATACTGACGGACCGGTAGAGCGGGGGTCGTGTGCATACGAGCGCACATGCGCATTAGGTCCAAGCCCAACACATAAATCTGGCGAGGTTCCATCCTAAAACCAATTGGCAATAGGAGGAGTAGCTCACCGACCTTATATAATGATCCTATATATATAATGATCATGTGCGCTCGTATGCACACGACCCCCGCTCTAACGGTCCGTCAATATTGGACTTTGACAGTATGTTTTATAGTATTTTAATATAAATAATATAGAATATAGAATATAGAATATAAATATAGTTATAAGTTTTTAATGTATATTGTAAAAATTTTCATATGTATTTAGTGGAGCTGAACAATATTTTTTGGATAAATATTCTCTAGTCAATTGGGTTCTTGAGGAAGGTATAAAACATTATATGGTGATAATCAATATTAAATCATACAAGCCGAGTGATCATCATATGAAAAGATTATATTGGTGTGAGAGAAATTTAAAAAGCAGAAAAGTGTGAAGAAGGATTATGTACAATAGAGCAATGGAGTTGTGTCAGCTAAGTGGAAGATTATTGTGCTCCACGATAGTAACCACCACGATATTCAACCATCACTAGTAGGTCATTCATTTCCGGTACACTAGTACAAATTCTAAGTTTCTCGGGACAATTTTCTCGGGTTTAAAAAAAATCCCGTAAGAAAATAAAACTCTCGGGAGTTAATTTAAAAACTCCCTTAAAAGAAGTATGAATTAATTTATTAAAAAAAATAAGCTAAACTCTCGGGTGTTTTAATTTAACTCCCTAGAATCGTTTAACTGCTCTCAAGATTTTGTTTCAAAAAGTCCCGAGAAAATGTAATTTATTTTCGCCACCGCGCATCTTCCGCCCAAAAAAACAAATATCTGGGATGGCTCTCGGGAGTTATTTCATAAAAAAAACCCTATAAAAAAAACCTAACCTAAATTCCCCAATTGCCTCGCGGTACTCTGTACTCATTTTCGTCTCCCCAAAAATTGTTGAGAGCTGTACATCGATGAAGGCTAATGGATCGATTCACCGTCAACTACATCAACTTGAACACTACTTTTGAATATCGATTCGTGTTGTCGGCACCAATTGCTCTCTGTACTCGATTCGTGTTGTCTGCACCACCAGGTTAGTCTATGCTTCGAGTTTGGCCTTTTGGTTGTGTACTAAGATGAAGAACGAGTATGCTGATGACCATTGAGTTTTGATTTCGTTGCTGTTATTTCTAGATTCACTGTTAATAGAGATGTAGTGCTTTCTCTTGAGCCTTTTAGTTTTGAGTATCGATTTTGTTGTTATTAGATATGCAGGTTTGTTACTTGGAGTTTTGATTTTGTTGGTTAGAGTCACTGCAGGTCTCTATAAATTGATTCTTTCCAAGTGTTAAACATTTTAAATTGTAAAAATATGGAACTTAATAATATGGAACTTAATAAGGTAAGAGAAGAGAATTACTTGTAAATGGCTTTTGAGATGGTATTAAGTAAGAACTTACTAAATAATGATCTATCATAATTCACTTGCAAACAGGGTAGGTTAGAGTAATAACTATTTGTTCCTCCAAGCTGAATGATAGCATTGACGAAACACTAGTGAAGCTCAGGAGTCCATTTCAGCCTCGGCTTTGCATCAGTATACCGAACCAAATTCATGTCTTGATTTTGCATGTTTTGAAAATATACAGAAATCAAGAGAGTTTGTTGGAGATTTTCTATGGTAAGGTTCAAATGTGCAGCAACTAATGTTTCCTTATATACTTAGGAGGTAGTTAGGCTTTTGGCGTTAAACCGTAAAAAAATTTGAATATTTGTCAAAAAGAATATCCTACAAGTGTCACATCTACACAACATATTTACAACGCTCGGTATAAATCAAAGATTGAAGATAAAAGTGGGTAGACGATAACACAACACAAAGTACAGTTTTCGCATGATCGCAATTATTGCATTGATTCTAGGACTCTTTCGGGGACAAGCATTGCATGTGACCTTATACTGAGTCACCATATGCTAAGACATTGGTTGAACATGTTTTTGTATGTCATCGTGATGGACACAACCTACGAGATAAACTAGTAAGTATCTTATTACACCCTAATTATATGTGGCCTTATACTGATTCATGTTTTTATATGATACTAGGCACGGAATGCCATTGTTGGAGGTGGTTAGATTCACTAGTACGGAGAAAACATTCGCCATTGAATTTGTATTTAGGTCAATGGAAAATATGGATAGTTGTGAGTGAGCATTGGAATGTAAGGATGTTATGTGGGGTCTGTAACCGAACCCAAAGATAAATCACATTTGTTTAAGCGAAACATAAATTGAAATGTTGAAGAAGCAATTAGGGATTCAAACCGATATATAATCACATATCTTCTAGCGTTTTCTGGCGTTTGTCATCGCATGGTCGGAGAAGTTATCGCCGGAGTTGATCTTCATTGTAAATGAGCCTGAAATGAATGAATCGATGGGCAAACCAAAATGAGATTTGTGACCAAGTTTGAAATGCAGAAGCGTACCTCAGGAATTTGTAAAGTAGTCAAAACCATCAAGATCGTATACCAACCGAATTAGGGATGACGATCGCAACCACAACCAATGGTTATCCAACAAAGTGAATCATATGGACGGTAAAAAACCCGATAAAATGAGGTTGGAATTCGGATGATGGTCTACTTGCAGTTTTAGGGTGAATATATAAAAAACCAACAGTCCCACCAACCAACCCGGCGTTCAGCCAATGGTTACCCGATACTTAATTAAAAAAATGTTGAAGTTACTTGCCTCCTTCTAAAGCCCAAAATACCAAAACCGAAATGTTTCTTCATTTTCAACCGAAATGTTCCTTCACTTTATAAAGATCACAAGTTTGAGCATTTTTTCAAGTACGAAATATTCCTTCACTTTCTAAAATAATTTGGTTTTTTACTTACAAACTTAGTTTCAAGCTAACGTTGTTTTGGATTTTAAGGAGACGTGTAATTTTGAGCTACCAATTAGTCACTGGGGTAATCGAGTTTTCGAATTATCATACTATGCTATATTTTGTTGTTTGTTTAAAAAGTCCCTTAATTTCTAAGGAAATGTTGTTTTGGATTTTAAGGAAACTTGTAATTTTGAGCTGCCAATTTGCCACTTGGGTAATCGAGTTATTGAATTATCATACTATACTACATTTTGTTGTTTGTTTTAGAAATCGCTTAATTTTTAGGGTGAACATGGAAAACAAGGACCCACTGGATCACCCACCCTAATGGTTTAGGGTGAAGGGATCCTCAAGTGGGTGATGGTTCGGATGAACATTTTCTTAGTATGGGTCGGATGATGAAAGTTATACAACCACTCATCACCCGACTCATTGTCATCACTAACTGGAATTCTACAACTACACTAATAATATGTGTAGTTCACGTGTAATGAATCGTCTCATTCGGATTTTGATCGGCTCCAACTACGCACACTAGATGCGTAGTCTTAAACCTAGTGTTGAAAATTGGATCTACGCACATGAACTGCGTAGTTTAATTAAAGATTTCCAGTTGTACGTCTAGAAGCCCGTAACTTAGTGCGTTTATAAATAGTTTTATTTATTTTTTATCTCACTCGATATAATTGGTTGATACTCCTCTAAATTCACGTCATGTATCATTTATCATCCTTTGTTTTTATAATGTACCTAGCACCACATGATTATAGTTAAAATCCGATAGCTTATTATATTTCTGAATTTTGATTACCGAAATATCGCTATACCATCTAACAAAGAAAGACCGAGAGGTGGAACTAGAGGCTATCTCTTCTCATATCTAATCTATTTCTTATAAAAATTACCCATAGTTCCGCCTCTCAGTCTTTCATTGTTACACAACATCTAGAATTGCAGATTATCTTCGAGATTATGTAGGTTGAAGATTAGACAATTAACCGGTTTTTGGGTTTGTTTTTGAACAAGTTAGACAAGTCAATTGATCATCGATGAATGGTTTATGGTATGCTCTAGATAGAATGGTGTAGTTTGTTTTAGAGTTGGAGTTCTAGCGATCTAACGGTTAAATCGAATTTTATGGTATGATAAATTAGGATAGGAAACTAGTTTTTTGATCCAAAAATTTTGAGCAATTTGGCTAAGTATTGAACATGTATTGGTGGAGGCAACTTTGAGAATTATTATACAATTTTCTGGAAAGAACTTAGGTGTTCTTTTCCATCTAGATAAGAGATGGCATAACATAGTATTCCCGGTAAATTTTCAACATTTTCTTACGAGATGGTTAAGGCTATAAACAGAGCACCAAAGTAGTGTCTTCGGCTAGTAGTGCATTGGAAGTAAAGGGACTTCTTATAAATTTTGATATTCCGGAAGACTTTCAAAACTCGTAATAGTTCGATTATCAACTATATCATGTTAAGAGACTATACCTTGATTTCTAGAGCCCTTTGGTTATATTCATAATTTGAGAAAAGTTAGGACTGTAATCATAATTTACTTTAAAATTTTGGAATAATCTTGCAAAATAAATTATGATTAGTCCTAGAAGCCTTATTAGGACTTTCTAGAAGATGGAAAAGTGATTATGAGACGTGTTTCCAATTTGACCGGACATGCGTGGGGTCGCTGATAGCACGTTTTCATGTTATGTTTTTAGATATGTTTCCGTAATTTTACCTTTTTTGCATAGATTGGACATTCATATCTTAGCTCGAGTTTACATGTCAAAAGAATGCCTACTTTGTATGTACTTTGACCTCAAATTAATGAAGCTCAATTGCCAAATATTCAATCACTCAACCAATCCAAGAATTCATCTCATCATCAACCTCATGAAGCAAAGGAAGAAGGAAAGGAAAGCTAGGATGCATACATAAGCCAATGGAGCTAAGAAAACCCGAAGGTTGGAGCACCGAGTGAAGCCAAACTCGAGAAAAGAAGAAGGCTTTCACTTGAGCAAAGAAGCATTTGAGGTGAAGTTGTTAACTAAGCTCGAGTTTACATCATCACTCGAGCAAAATGACTCAAAACTCGAGCAAGGAAGACAGTTCACTCGACAAAGAAAGACAATGGATGCAGAAGATTCAATGTTTCCTGAGTAGTACCTCGAGTGACACCTCACTCGAGAAAGAATACAATTCCACTCAAGCAAAAAAACCCAGAGTCCACATTTTTCAATGTCTCGAATTTACTCATCACTCGAGCAAAGAAGACAACAAAAGTCGAGAGAAGAATACAAGGAACTCGAGCAAAGAAGACAAATTTAAGTCGGTAGAGAAACTCGATGCTCAACTCAGCCAAGGAAGAAAGTTCACATGATGTGCCTTGTCCGAGTTTCTACGTCAACTACTTCTAGGATCTTCTTTCTAACTAACTATGCAACTTGCTCCACTTGCATCTAAGAGGAGACAACAATTACTAGGCCTATATAAAAGGCATTGGCTGAATGTATTTATATCAAGTCTTCGTATCCCTTAATTTAAAAAATACTCTCTTAGTTAGTAGTTTGGCTATAGAAATAATATTTTGCAGTGAATTTGGCAGAATTTTGGATCAATCAAAGGAAAGGATTGGTGTTCTTCACTTCTTCATATTGTTCTTGCTAGATCTTCTTCCCATCTTATTTTGCTCATAACTTTTGATTGGTAAGTCCAAATTTGTCAACTCTTCTTCCTAAATTCCTTATTTCTTGTCTACTTTCCTACCATGGCATTTGTTTATACTGTTATGATGTTCACATTTCCGATGCGTGAGTAGTTCCCTTGCTAGGTTTTTGGGATGAAAACCCCCCAATCATGTTGGCTTTTGGGTAAAAAAAACCCAAATTATGTTAGACTATCACTAATTTACATATTTTCCCTGATAAGGTTGTATTCTTCCATGTATAAATGAATTAAGTCTAGATTAGTCATCTAAGTTGAGACTTACAAGTAAAATGAGGATGACTATGCGATGTTGGGATGCTTATCATGCTAGAGTAGGACAATTAGAGCCAAAAGGATGTTTGACCTACTTGTAAAGTTATTATCAAACTATGATTGCATTGGATAATGTAAGAAAATAGCAAACACCATGTGATGCTTATGTTCTCTAGTATGATCATAGTTGTTATTAAGCTTAATCAACTAGTATGAAAATAGAAAACATCATGAGATGCATATTAGTTGACATATTTGATACTTGACTTGTGTTACTTGTTACTCAAACCCAAAAATTTAATTCAATGATTACCCTTTTGCTTTCTTTAACACACTTAGACCTTTCTCTTGAACTTGATACTTTCAAACTATATAGATCTCTCTTGGGATTCGACCTTGATGCTAACATCATATACTTAAATTGACAATGATCGTGCACTTGCAGTAATATGTGATTTTAAAGCGCTCACTCCGCATCACATCAAGTTTTTTGCGCTGTTACCTGGGAGATTATTGATTGTTTGAAAGTTCATTAGGAGTTTAAGTGTTTTTTTTACCTTTGATACATTGTGGTGTATGGTTGTGTTTTGTAGATTGTGCTTCAAGAGATGGATAATAGTTTAGCTTCTTTATGGACTACAACAAGAGAGACGTATGATGAGCCGATTGAATATGATGGATGAAATACCCACCAAGAAGATGAAAATAAAGAGTATGTTTTCGAAATGAAAGAAATGCTATAGAAACTCAATGGCAAGGTTGACTTCATTGCACATGATCGTCGGATGCTTGAGCAACAATTATCTCAAGAAGAGGAAGCTAAGAGAATAGAACATGAAGAGTTTCTTGCTTGAGAAAAAGCTAGATTGATAGAAACAATGAAGAATCTCCTCACCAAAGTGGAGTTAATTTATTTAAAAAAACTTTCACCATCAACCTGGTATGGGAGAACCAATGAAAATGCCGAAAATATCTCAAAAAAAAAAGGAGCTTCCATTCTTTCGTCGTCAAACTGGTAGAGAGGATAACCAAGAGGCTGAGAAGGAAAAAGTCGATCAAAAACCTTGAAGCCTCACCATCAACGCGATATGACAAAACCAAGAGATTACAAGGACGGAGGTGCCGCCAAAATTTATAAATATACAACTAAACAAAGCAAATAAAAAAAGATTTTCCATTCTTTCACCGTCAAACTAGAATGGGAGAACCAGCAGGCCAAGAAGCAAGAAAACGGGCCCAAAAAAATGAAAGCCTCGACATCATCCCGGTATGAGAAAACTAGGAGACTACAACGATAAAGGTGACCCATAAATAAACTATCGGTCTTTTGCCATCAAACTGATACAAGAGAACCAGGAGGCCGACAAGCGAGAAAACGGGCTCAAAAAATGAAAGTATTGATATCATTGGGGACGAGAAAACCAGGATGCCATAAGGACAAAGGTAGCCCGAGAATAAAATTAAAGAAAACAGGGGAATAAACCGTCAACATCATATCCTTATTGCATAGACAAGATATGTAGCATAAGAAAGGCTTAAAGAAGAATAGATCTTGAAAACAAATGAAGAGACGGATTGTATAACATAGATATCAAAAAGGAAGAGGCGGTGCAAGAAGAATAGACTTAGGCCCTATTCGGCGGAGCTTTTGTAAAGCTTTTTGTAGAGTTTTGAAAAGAATAAAAGCTAATATAATAGGTGTACGTTATAACTGCTTATTTGGTAGATTAGCTTTTTCATTAAATTTTTCAAAAGCTTTTTTATTCAATTTTGAAAAGCTTCAAATGATAGCTTTTTGTGTAGGTTATCGATTTATTTTACTATTTTACCCCTTAAAGCTAGCTTTTGGTAAATCTACTGTACAAATCTATCGACAAATCTACTTTTACAAAACTTCGATTAACTTATTTATTAGATTTTTGAAATTTAAAAAGCTCTTTCAAAATCTACTAACAAATCTACCAAAAAAGCTAAAACTACTCAAACAGCTTAAACTACTCAAAAATCTCCTTTTATCGAAAAGGGTCTTAGGAAGAAAACACCGACTTCGTAACATAGATCTCGAAAACAATAGAAGCGGTGGAGAAAAATAGATTTCGAAAAGAAAATAAATGGTGGAAAAAAGAAAATAAGTGTGACGTAATACCATACGTCTTCTTTATTGCAGTCTATACATTACTAGTTTCTGTATTATTATCATTGGCATGTGCTTGCTTGCAATCCAAAGAATTTTCACTAAAAAGGTAATACTTGGAAGACAAGAAACACAAAAGTCAAGCCGCCTTGGTTGTTTATTTGTGAAATAAACTCTTCAACAACTGTACGTAAATTCTATTTACCTAAATTTACTTGTCTACGGTAAGAATTGCGTTTTAACGCGGAGAAACCCGCCTTCGGTTTCAACCAAAAAAATTAAGGGCCCGTTTGGTTCCAACTCCGGTAACGGAAACGGAATGGAAACGAATTTAGTCCATATGCATATCCTTATTCATGAAATTTTATGGAATCATTCCTTGTGGTTTAGTGCAAATTACACTTGATTTCTCATATTTTGTTACCCTATAGGGTATCAAAAGAAATCAAAATCTACTTCAACTCCTTCAAACCATAAGGAATGATTGCACAAACTTTCATGAACAATGATATACATATGGACTAGATTCGTTTTCATTCCGTTTCCGATTCCGAAGTTCAAACCAAACGGGCCCTAAATAAGAATTGTATTGATATTACTGTTTTTACTGTATTCTGGACGTATTTAAAAATTATAAACTTGCAATAAGGTTTTTATTTGCCGCCTTTATTTAAAATAAAAATAAATATCACACCTAAACATTGTTCAAATTTAACCATTAATTTACAAATTAATTAATTAATTAAAATTGTGAAAAATTTGTAATGGGTAACCCGGACACATTTTTTAAGTTCGATCCGGTCCGACCTAGACCGGAAAAACCGGTGATTTAGGATTGAACCGGTAATCCGTAATTGGTTAAAAAAAACCCTAAGAAATGCACATCCCAGTTATGGGAGTGGAATGATACTCCGTACCTTATAATACAAATTAAAAATTAGGAGGATGAGAATACCAAATTCTTTAAATACCAATCATCTCTCCTTAGCTAAGTACACAAAATCCGACCAAAAAAAAGCTAAGTACACAAAAATGGCGATTCCAATAGATATCTCCCTTGCAAGAGCGATTAGTAACTCAGTAGCAGTACTGGTTGTAGGTGTAGTGGGCGCATGGATATGGAGCCTTCTCCAATGGGTCTGGTTCGCTCCGAAAAAACTCGAAAACCGGCTTAAAGAGCAAGGAATTGTTGTTAATCCTTACCAGTTTTTCCACGGAGACTTGAAAGAGACGAGCAAGATGGGGTGGGAAGCCATTGAAACCCCCATGAAAGGATTCTCACATGATTACTTTCCTCGTATCCGCCCTTTCCTCCACCGTCACTTCACCGATCACGGTAAATCCCACGCCGTGCATTTACCAGTCCAGTAATTTTATTATAATATTTATACAGAGATTAATTTTGAGTGTAGGGAAAGTATTTGCGATGTGGGAAGGGCCGGTGGCGATGGTGAACGTGGGAGATGCGGAGTTGGTGAAGGAAGTGTTTACAAAGTACTACGAGTATCAGAAGCCGAAGCCTAACCCTCTGACGGCGATGCTTGTCGGCGGTGTTGTCAGCTATGACGGTCATAAGTGGGCAAAGCATAGGAAAATCGTCAACCCTGCTTTCCATATGGAAAAACTCAAAGTACGTACAATCATTGATTCAATTATTGTTTGCATGAATATTATTTTTATATATGAAATTCGGGTTGACGTGAGTATGGAAGAAAGCCTCAGCCGGGCCTAGTCAACAATCGGAGTTCCACCTCACAAATCCTTCCGATCATCTACTTCTGTTCCCGCAACTTAATAGCTTATTCACTAAACTGGTAATATTAACTTTAATCAAGTTCTAATCATGCATGGATGCCGCTACTAATAAAGAATACAGGGCCCCGCCTGAACTAGATCCAAAATTTATGATATTCATCTTATCTTTACCATGTGGTGTCAGACTGTCAGCAGAGAGTTCAACTCCATTTTGGCTTCTAATCACGCCCATACTTGTTGGGAGCCCAATTTCAGATACTCGTAGTACTTATCCTACCCCCATTTCTATGTGTCTCGATTTCTTGAAAGAAAAGTCATCAGAATATTCCCAAATCAGTCTTCGTATTGGACCCCCACAAATTTTGTTTAATTTTCAAATCTTTATTTGCTATTTAAAAATGATGATATAATTTTATTATAAGGTGTTGCTGATTATGTGAAACTTTGAACGTGTAGCTGATGCTGCCGGCATTTTATACCTGCTGTGGGGAAACGCTGCGTTTATGGGAAAACAAGGTCGTCAACGGTGAGCATGAGATCGATGTGTGCAAGGATCTGCTAACTTTATCTGCGGATTCAATTTCGAGGGCTGCATTCGGAAGCTCCTACCAGGAAGGCAGCCGGATTTTCCAGCTCATTAGAGACCAGATTCTCGTTACTGTCACGATCACACAGTCGGTGTATTTTCCTGGACGCAGGTTTCAACTCATAACTCAACACTTATATAAATATATAATCCAAAAACAACAATCTAAAATATGTAGGTAACCACCTATTGGAGATAAATATCTTTAATTTAATTTCATGTTATGTTGCAGCTACCTTCCTACGGAGACGAACAAGAAGATGAAAGCAATTAGCAAAGAGATAAGAACCCTTGTGGGAGGCATCATAGAAAAGAGGAAGAAGGAAAAGGTTACCAAGGATGACTTGCTTGGCCTTCTCATGGATGCAAATTCTCAAGAGGACCAGCTTTCTAGTAAGCAAAAGACGGTCAAAATTACGACTGACGAGCTAATAGACGAGTGCAAGTTGTTCTATCTCGCGGGTCAAGAGACGACCTCAACGCTCTTGACATGGACCATGATCTTGCTTGCCAGGCACCAAGACTGGCAAGATAGAGCTCGAAAAGAAGTCCTCCAAGCATTCGGCGACAATAAACCTGATTTCAACGGCTTGAACCATCTCAAAACCGTACGTAACATATCATACCATGCATCAACTTAATTGTTCACGTGAAATTCACTATCTTTTAACAATATTCATGCAGATGAACATGATAATCCACGAGGTGTTAAGGCTATACCCGCCAGTGATAGAAGTGAGACGGAGAGTTGCCGACGACAACACAAGATTAGGAAGCATATTATTGCCAAAAGGAACGTTACTAAACTTGTCGGTGCTCAAAGTTCATCACGATTGCCATGTATGGGGTGACGATGCAAAAGAGTTCAACCCTGAGAGATTCTCCCAAGGAATCTCAAATGCGTCGAAAGGGATTGTATCATTCTTGGCTTTCGGTTGGGGTCCGAGAATCTGTCTCGGATCAAACTTCGCAATGCTTGAAGCAAAGATCGCATTGTCGATGATCTTACAACGCTTTACATTTGAATTCTCCCCATCTTATGTTCATGCTCCTACGGGTTTTGGACTTCTTCATCCACAATTTGGTGCACCTATCATATTTCATCGACTGTAATAGAAAACACAGAATTTACACTTTGCATCTATCTATGTATCTCTTCATGGTTGGCTTTTATATTCAATTCTACGTACGTACGTTGTGTAATAACAAGAGTTAGTCTCTTCTGAAAGCGAAATAACAGATTCAGTCAATGTTTTGGTAATTTGAAATTACATGCCAGGAGGACTCGGATCTTCAAGTTTCAGAATGCACAAAAGCCTAGCATTAGTCACTGTACGAAATCATTTACAGGATTAACCACATAGATTACCGGTTACTTAGTTTAAACTTGTGTCTTTACATGGAGCCAGACTTGTTCAACAGAGCTGGGTTTCAAACTTGAGAGAGATGCCCATGCTGAATAGCTCTTGGTTAAGCAGCTTTGCCCCATACGGAACGCTCACCCTTACGATATCATCAGCTGACTCGCAGAATCTGCAGTAGGGCCCGCGGATCTTCTTCTTTCCCCCGGGCCTCAGGATCACATTAGCAACAGTCTTGCACCTGCTGCAGATGTACATCTGGGAGGAGTCACTTAGAGTGAAAAGACGCTCGTGGAGATTGGCTGATGCTCCGTGGGCAATTAGACAGTCCCGCTCCATCTCTCCAAACTTGATTCCTCCGAACCTCTTCCTGTCTACCACTGGCTGCCTAGTCAGCGGGTGTACAGGCCCTGTGTTCCTAAATTTCACTTTGTCTTCCGACATGTGGACCAGTCTCTGATAGAACGTTGGGCCCATGAAGATCATTGAATTGATCATTTCCCCTGTCCGCCCATTGTAGACCCGCTCTTTTCCCCATCTAGAGAACCCAGCCCTGCACAGTTGTGTTGTGAATACCAAGTCATATTTCCGACAGAGAAGTGAACATTTCAGACAGCAATCCACCTAGAACAATGAAGTCTCCGAGTTCCGGAAATAATAGTGGAATTCTTAAGCTTTTCATCATAATGTAGCATACCTATGAAGTTGCTCAGTTATGGCATCAATGGAAAGTGTGGAGAAAGGGGTGGCATGTTTTGATGATAGACCACGAGCCAGGGCGATGCCTTTCCCGAGAGCAGCTTCTAGAAGCTGCCCAGGAGTTTGCCTCGAAGGAAACGCATGTGGGTTGATGACAACGTCTGGAACTATCCCTTGTATGGTGAAGGGAAAATTCTCTTGGGAGTCCAGACAACCGAGCACACCCTTCTGTCCGTGCATACTTGAGAACTTGTCGCCCAGAGAAGGAGAGCGCACCTGAACAAATCAGCAAAACAAGCTAATAATTCCTCTGAAAAAAAGTATATTAATAATCGATTTGCATAGGACAGTAACCCTCAATCTGAAAAATTGCCCTGCAAAATCATATTATTTTTCACCTAGTCACTGAAGGCACTGAGAGAAATGATACAAAGGGAGGAATTGCCATTATATTCCCAATACAGAAGCCTTTAATCCATATATAATTTGAACCATTTGATTACCTGTCTCATAGAAACAACAGCAAAGTTCTTCCCTTCATCATTGGCAGATAAGACAACTTTCTGAACCATGCCTTTCTCCGTATATTTCAGTTTGATACTGTGGTCAGCTCCAGCCGCAGTGCACTTTCCAATGATGATATCACCCTGCTGCATGTTTGCACCAATATATGGGAAACCATCATCGTCAAGACAGTCAACACGCCCCAGCTTGCTATGTGTCTTCCCAAAATTGATCACATCTTCAGACTTTCTTCTCTTATCCTCAGAGTCCTTGTTCTCCACTTCCGCCTTATAGCTTCTTATATGCTCTGTGCGGAACATCCCACGTTCTAGTGAAGCCCGATTCATTACCAATGAATCTTCCTGATTGTAACCCAAGTGCACGTTGACTGCCACAATAGCATTCTGTCCATTGAAATACTCAGGTCTTGGCAGAGTCTGGTTCTTAGTTGATGAATATCCAGACTTTCCAAGACAATCAGAAACTACAGTCCTAAAAAGTGGTTTTTGGGGATAGAACAGCTGATGAGATAGGGTATCTACTCTGATATTAGGGTTTGTTGTTGAGAAACCAATTGCTTGCCCTGAATGCTTCTCGGACTGGTACAGAGCTCTTCTAGCATGATCATGATTAAGGAAAGGAATAATCCCACTGCTCAAACCTAATAAAAAAGAACGATCAAGCTCACAGTGGGTATACTTTGTCGGTTCTCTTCCTTTGTCTCCCATGAAGAGGTATTTAATGCCCCATGCAACCAGGCAATCTTCTTCCTCCTCAACTCCTATCATTTCCATTATCCCTTTGTCCACAAGATCTTGAAAGGTGTACTCATCCCCTTTCAATGATTTTATCTTCATCAGGTTTCCAACAACCAAAAGGGGTCGAAGTAGCCTACCAGCATCAGAAAATATGCGCACTTCCCCATTCGGTACATCTCTTTTAATTTCAAGCTACGCAACGAAATAATTAAGGTAAACATAAATCAATCAAAAGCACAACACTCACACCATGGGAATCCAAATTAAAATTAAAGAAATGGTGGAAAGAAAGTCACAATCTTTTTGCTACGGCTGAACAATGGAAGAGAGAAATTTCCAAGAGTACCTGGCTTGGCAAATGCTTACGGCGCCGTCTCCTTCTCAATTCTTCAACAAAGGAAAATGAATCGGCACATACCCCTAACCATTCACCATCCACAAGTACTTTGTCCTTCCCTTTCAGTGAAGAGCAGGTATCGTCAACGAGTTTCTCCATACCATAACTGAACAGCTTTTCAAGTAGTGGCTCTTTGCTGGCAGTACTGACAACCCCAGTGATGGCTAAATTCTTTATAAGCCCACAGTTCTCACCATCTGGTGTTGAAATAAAACAAAGTCGTCCCCAATGTGATGGGTGTCTACACCACAAGACAACACAGAAGTCATTACCAAACAACATCATCATAGATCAATTGGATGCAATTCCAAATTAACTCAGATGATTATAAAACTAAAAAATCAGACTGTTACAAAAGGAAACTCTAATGATCATGTACATTAAGGTTCACTTAACTGACCATTTAAGTTTTATGCCAGACAAAAAACCTATGAAGATCATAGATTTCCTTGAACTTCTTAAGCACGGTTCCTATCTCCTACACTAAAATTTAGTCAACACAGCGCCCCAACCCCAGCAGAGGACACCTCCAAATACCTTTAGAAAGATTATACATGGATTACATGCTTTATAGGCACTAAAAAGTAGAAAGGATGATATTGAGTAGATGAACACAGTAAATCAAAAGAAAAAAGTTTAAGAGATGAGTGTTCTAATAGTAAGATAAACAGAATGCTCAAAAAAAAAATTCAAAGTTACAGGGAAAAAAGGTGAAATAAGACTATAGAATTGCTTACGGGTATCTAGCATCGCCAACCTTCCCTGTGTAAGAAACCTGTTGGCGTGATTTGCGTAGATCACAAATGGCCTGCAAGGGATTTGTCCGTCTAAGGTTTGCAACAACACCAGAGTTTCTCTCCATACGTTTAAATGGATGTGACCATTGACCTGTTGAAAATGCTCTTGAAAAACCATTGGTGACAACAGCAGCATCGAAGTAATGGTCAATGGAATCTATATGCCGGTCTCCATATAAATCTCTCTGCATTGACTTCACCATACGTCTCTCTGCATGCCGAACATGCACATAAAGCTCGCGTTCAAGAAGTTCGCCAGCCAGCTCTAACCTCTTATTCCTGAAGTCATCTCTATTCTCAACCTTTCTTCGGCCAAAGGAGGCCCGTAAGAGACAATTAACCATATACGCAAGAAAGCGAGCTTTCTGTTTAAATCCGCTCAGACCTGGAAACAAATCGCTCTCTATTGATTCATGAATAGACTGTTGTGGAGGGTATGGACACGATTTTATACATCCTTCGAGGTAACTGAGAGCTTGTTCTCTATGACGAAAGCCATCACACTCCTCGTCAGCATCATGAATGGATGCCATTAAGATATTGTTTATGTGACCATCTGATGTGTCACAATCTATTAAATCAACAATTTCCTTATCAGATGACACCCCCAGGGCAAAGAATAGAACCCAGACAGGAACTTCAACAAACAAACAATATACCCTCAGAACCTTTTCACCTCCTCCAACATTTTCCGCTTTTGGATTTTCAGCAAGCTTAACAAGAGCCTTTTTCTTCTTAGAAGGCATTCTATATGAAACTTTCCAGAAAGGATTACTAGAAATCCACAGCCTATTCAAGCAAATCTGCTCTTGTGCAATAAAAGCCTGCAATATAATATAGTAATCCATCATTTTGTATAGTTATTAGTTATCTCAGAAAGAAGGTGAACAAATATTTTAAGTAGCACTGTAATCAAATGCTATGCAATTTAAGATCAAAAAAGGACTTGGAGGAAAAATTAGAAAAAATATTAGCAGAAAACCCAAAATATTTTGCAACCTTAGGTTAAGCAGGGCTGCATGCTTCCTGCTTGGTCCCAGTTTATAGTAAAAATAGATTTAAAAAAACGTATAACTAAATAAATTTTGCACTGAAATTCTTTAGTTCGGATTGTCAATCCAGTGTTCTAAAAGGCGCGCCTAAGGAGGCGCCAGGGGTCCAGCGCCTGAGGATTCTCAGGCTCAGCCCCTTTGATCAGGCGCCAGAAGATGTTGAAGATGGACTTGTTCATGTAGATGAAGAGGGTCTTACATGGGGACAAGTTGCTGAAGCTGCTGGAGTTAATGAAGAAAGATTCAATTTTAGATCTAGATTAATTAGAAATGGAGGACAAGGTAGTTCCCATTTTTACAACTTTGAGCCAAGGACTAGAGTACGAAGATGAAGAAGACGATGAAGGCTACGAATATGCCGAAGGAGATGACATTAATGCTCATACAAATCTAATCGAAGAAGACTACAATGACTACTGACTAATTAACTCACTAACCGAAAACTTTAGTTTCTAATTCTTGCTTGTTTGTTGTTATTGAACTACCGAGTTATTAATAAAATTTAGACATTTTTTATAAAAATATTTCAATCAAGCGCGCCTAGGCACATGCCCTGATGCCTAGACTCCAGGGGACCCCAACGCCTAGGTGCGCCTAAAGACTTTTAGAACATTGTGTCAATCACATGATCTGCCCCTTCAAGTGTATTTTTTTGCATGCTTGAAACTAATGATTTCTTTAGTGATGCTTCCAAACATCCCTCTACAAATCAATTCGAATGCAGAAGACTCTGATTGGATATTTAGCAATTTATCCCAAATTGAATTCATCGAAGTGATACTTAATGTGCAAAATATAACATAAATAAGATTATAAGATCTAACCCTAGCTATTTACTTATTGACGATTTTCCACCAACATGTTGGCTCTTTCCAATCATGAAATGACTAATCAAACACACCACATGCCCCTGTATTTAGTGAAATGGGAATACAAGAGGCATCAACCATATTGTGAATTCATCTATCTATAAAACATTTGAATTTCCAACAGTGCTACATCAAATATTTGGTCAAGCATGAATTTAATGGAATTAATTAAGCTAAGAGTCATCGTCAAACCCATCTTGGTTGCAATCCACCAACAGGTAAAACAATAGTCTAACAGAATGCAGCCAAAAGAGTATGACAACTCACCTTCTCAGCACCTTTAATAATAAAGTAGCCTCCATAGTCAAAATCACAATCACCCTTCTCGGAGTCTTTCATCCAGCAAAGATCAGAATTAACCATTACAGGAATCCTCCCGATAAGAACATCCCTGTCCTCGACGGATACAACTTCCTTGTCAAGATACTGCTCTTTTCCGGTCTTAAACTTGTCACCTCTCTTCATTTTCTGAGTGTATACCTGAATAAGGATAAAAAGACATATGAACAGTGTCCAAATATAGCACAGATCATACATCAGAAATGTTGCAAAACTTTGGAATATGTAATACATGTAACCTAATGAAAGCTACAATTCAGTTAGATCATAACATTGTATAGAAACAACGAGATATTGCTAAAAGAAGATAGAAAACTCAACCAAAACTGAGAGCACCAACCAACAATATACTGTGTAAGATCACAGGGAAAGCTACATGCAGTAGTGCCTGCAGACAAATGCACTTCCATCTCCTATATGTGGCTCCTAAGCTCCAAATGGTTGATATTACATTAGGCCGTTCAGCCAACAAAAGGAATTAAATAAATAGTACAGCGAGCAAAGTCTTTTAAAAGAAACCATATCATATTTGAAAAGTATGGGCGACATAGCACAAAGATATCAGAGCACATATCTACAATAAATTTCATTTTTAGGAGGATAGAGATAACATACTAGTAAATATTATTGTTCATCTGTCTTTTGATTGAAAAGTATAGATGTATAATCTTTTAAGAGGAAGAATTAACACAACACAGTAACTGGTTGATATATAACATTTCACACATCTGAAATTAAGGGTGTACTCGGTAAAACAAGCTTTTTGGATAGTTTAAACTTATAGGTAGTTGTTTTAGTAGAGCTTTGTAAAATATGATGAACCTAAAGTAAAATTAAAAAAATAAAGGAGATATGTGGGTAGTTTTTTTTTTAAATACCAAAAAGGACATTTCTTGATCTGGGAAATATGTGGAACATTTTTCAGTAAGCTAATCAAAAAGCTATTGAAGGAACGCTTGTGAAATTGGTCCAAGGATCTCCATAAAAAAGCTCTACATGCCAAACACATACAAGCTCACTGAAATTCCACAGAAATCTAACCAATAACCTATATACCAAACAAGGCCTAAAACATCCAAGCAATCACAAGGCTATAGGTATCCAAATGACGCATCAACTGACGAATCGTTCATCCAGAGTATAATTCACATACTGAAGAATCTATTGTACTGATTCATGGATGCCCAATTACAAATTTTGCATCAGATTTGCATACCGATTACTAAAGACCTATAGGCATGGTATACCTTACATAGTCACCATTCAATTGCACTAATTCATGGATGTCGAATTACAGGTGACAAGACCTAGATCATCCTTTATGCGCATAAGTCGCCTGTAATACTAGTTCTACAGCATGATATTCATGTTTTACGTTGACGATAATGGCACATGCAAAAACAATAGAACAAGATAACAAACAACTAAGAAACCAAAGCACCATTGATATACCTCAAAATGTGTTTGGACTTTTATCCTTGCAGAATATGTCATGTGCTGGAGGCGGGCTTGCCTTGGATACAACTTTTTATGATCATCATCAGGGTCTGATCCTATCAAAAATCTGGGGCGTTCGACTTTAACTTCACCGAAACGCACCAAAGCATATCGGAAATCGCCATCACCTTTCTTAGAGGGATCGTACCCCGGCTCCACCTTAATCTCACCGATAGACTCAAAAACCCTCTGAATTCCATGTTTAATGAAATCATTAAAGGAGTTGATTTGGTGGCTGACGAGCCCATGTTGTCGGAAAAATGCAGATGCAGCTTTCTTGCAAAAAGTAGTCAAACGGGGTTCTCCAAGTTCAACAAAGTCACTGTAATCAAACTCCCCATCATCAAAGTCATCATCTTCATCTATTTCCATGTTAGCACTACTGAAGGAAACTTTTCCATTAGCACTGGTACCTATGTCTTCCTTCGCATCAGCACCCATGATCTACACAATGGGAAATATATGAGAAATAAAACGAAGTCTGTATAAATCAGACTGCTCTACAAATCTTTCATGTTGTTGACAGCAGTGTTGAGCTCTTTCAGACTAACCCCATCATTTTGGATGAACTGAAAAACATGCAAATGACGAAATGCTAACATTCATAGAAGGAAGAAAAAAGAGCGTATTTTGTTTGCAGTAGTATCACATGAACGTAACAAATACCAAACACAAAAGCACTAACAGAAACCCCACAGGTGCCAAATTAGTACAAAACTAAAACAGGTTAGGGCAAAATCGCGTTATCTGCGAGGATATTGCTCTAGAAACTTGCGAAACGCATGAACAACAAGAAACCAACAAAATGAGGATAACTTTTCTGAACCTAAAGAGCAAAAGAGAAGAATGTTGGAGGTTTAACGAGGACAGAGAGTATACCGGCAAGAATGGAAAGCGAGATGGTTGGAGGTGTTCGATTTGAAGGAGTCAAGGGCCGACAACCCCGGGATCGTGTAGACAAGCGACGATCGGAGGTACTGGAGACCACGAACTCTATCTAGAGGGTCGCCGTTGAGAGTTGGAAGGTGAGAGAGTGTCACTGTGTTGTTGTGACTATCAAAAGCCAAGATAAATGACAATACGAGAGAGAGAGGGGGACACTGGAATGGCGAGGGTTTGTGGGCTGGGGCTGGCCCGGCTGGGGGTTTGACCAAATAGGAAAAAAAAAAATTGTGATACATACTGATATGAATTGAAATTGAAAAATATTGAAAATTTAAGAGAAATTTGGTCTAATTGCTTCCTTTTTGTATGTAAAATCAGAGGTAATAACTATTTTTTTAATTTATTAACTTAATTAGGACATAATTTTAATTTATAGTCATTAATCGGTAACCTATCGTCAATATCGTCAAATTTTCAAGTATTATAATTTGGAGTTTTTTATAGATGGCGCTTGGCTATGGAGAAGAAGAAACCGGATTGAGGATGGGTTCGGACGTTCGGTGGCTCCGAATGTGGCAGGCTGCAAGGCAGCGGCAAAGAGACGGAGGGGAGGACATGCGGCAAACCCCAACCTAGATCCCACGTATTGTCGGAGGTTGTGCCAGCAGTGGTCGAAGTCCCGATCAGACTCGCCATATGCGGATGTGGATATGGGAAATGAGGAAGAAGATGTCCGATTTAGTTACAATTGAAAATGGCATAGTCAGAGCATACTATATGCCGATATGCGGATGTGATGATGGATAGTTAGGTTAATTGCAAATGAGAAAATTGTGTATTAAAATGGGTATGAAAATATTAATCTCGTGTAAATAAAGATCGGCTATTACGTTTCAAGTATTATAATTTGGAGTTTTCTATAGATGGTGTTTGGCCATGGCGAAGAAGAAACCAGACTGAGGATGGGTTCGGTGGCTCCGAATGTGGCAGTCTTCAAGGAGGCGGCGAAGAGACGGAGGGGAGGACATGCGGCAAACCCCAACCCTAGATCCCATGTATTGTCGGAGGTTGTGTCAGCAATAGTCGAAGTCCCGATCAAACTCGCCAACAACGATCCCGTGAATTTTTCTAGTGGAATAGACGACGGGGATAGTGGCTTCGGCGTCTAGAGCGTATGGATATGGGAAATGAGGAAGAAGATGTCCGATATAGTTACAAGTGAAAATGGCATAGTCGGAGCATACTATATGTCGATATGCGGATGTGATAATGGATATGTTAGGTTAATTGCAAATGAGAAAACTGGGTATTAAAATGGGTATGAAAATATTAATCTCGTGTAATTAAAGATCGGGTATAACGTTTCAGGTATTATAATTTGGAGTTTTCTATAGATGGTGTTTGTCTATGGCGAAGAAGAAGAAGAAATCAGACTGAGGTTGGGTTCGGTGGCTCCGAATGTGGCAGTCTGCAAGGAGGCGGCGAAGAGACGGAGGGGAGGACATACGGCAAACCCCAACCCTAGATCCCATGTATTGTCGGAGGTTGTGCCAGCAATGGTCGAAGTCCCGATCAAACTCGCCAACAACGATCACGTGAATTGTTCTAGTGGAATAGATGACGGGGATAGTGGCTTCGGCGCCTAGAGCCTATGGAGATGGGAAATGAGGAAGAAGATGTCTGATATAGTTACAAGTGAAAATGGCACAGTCAGAGCATACTATATGCCGATATGCGGATGTGATGATGGATATGTTAGGTTAATTGCAAATGAGAAAACTGAGTATTAAACCTGGGTATTAAAATGGGTATGAAAATATTAATCTCGTGTAAATAAAGATCGGGTATTATAATTTAAGTAATTCAATTTGGGTAATTAATATTGACTATTAGAATTAAGATTTAAGTATAGTTTTAAAAAATAATGAATAAGATTCAATTAGCTTAGCTAACAATAGGGGGTGAGACTATCAACCATTTTCAAAACCCACGGACTATCATTTTCATTAAACAAAGAAACTAGTATTTATTTAAATATCTCAATAAATGAGATCAACAAATCAACTCAAATTGAAATGTCTTTATCTATTTTCTAAATAAGAGGAATCAAGAACATGCCTTCCACGTCGGAAACAAACAAAATTCACACAAATTTCATATAACATATGCAAACACTCCTTCATTTACAACTCAATAAGGCAAATCAGCTATAATCGAAGAAATCAAAAAACAAAAATGGAACACATGTATCTCACAAATGGAAGAATTATTCGGAAAAATCCGAACAAATTTGCTTGTAAACGGATTTGAAGAAAAGGAATCGGAATTTAACTTACCTTCATTGTCGGAAGTTGACAATGTATCTAGTGTTATTAGCAGAGAACGATCATCCAAAGAAGAAGCCAACAAATTGCCTTTTCTGAACTATTGTTTTCAATACTTTGAACAATGACCTAAACATTGCCTTGATATTGATTGTTTTTTTTAGGAGGCTATGTGTCTTTTTACTATAATTAAATATAAAAAATATAACTAAACACTAACAATGAGGTTATTTATATAATCCAATGTCAACCCAACCATTATAAACCCTTCTACAATTGAACACGACACAAATAATGCTCCATCTAGTTCACAATATTTGGTATTAGAGCATGAAATATTTGGTTCACAATATAAGACATTATAAGTGTAATTGATACTTAAATCTTTTATAAATAAAACTTTATCTATCATTTCATTTATTATTTGTATTTTCAAAAGTATTATATCCTTTTTCTCGTACACCTCTCCAATATAACGTTATATTATATTGTGTGATAGTGTCCTACTTATTCGCCCAAGTATCCAGCACAGAAAATGAGTTTTCACCATCACACAACATAGTATAAGACCATTTTGGATCACTTCTATTTAATTTTCAAAAAAAAACGGGTAAGTCTCTTAGTTACCTCATACATCACACAGTTAAGAGTCCCACATAGAAATAAAAATAGGTCAGTTGATAGGTGGATCTACCGCTTCAACCAACCTCCCAACTTACTTAAAGTTTTACTCACCCCGCCCATCACCCACCCAACACTTCTCCCATTGCCCACTCACCCATCACTAACAGGTGTTCGGGGAAATAGCCGTGTGTGCGATAATTCTTTCATTTTTAGAACCCAAAAGTGTAAGATAAATTACATATTTAGGATAACACAAATCTAAATTTACTAGACCACGGAATATTGTCACATATTATTAATTAACATCGAAATGAATGCCATATAACACAAACAAAAATAATGCAAACAAACTCAACATGTTTTACATACAACAAACGTAATTCAACATTAATTAAAGATAAAATTCTTGTAGAGCTCAATATAGCGACTCATTTCAACAACCCAATATAATGATAAAGTAAAAAAATTAGAACATCAAGCGTAACCATTAATAAAATTTGAAAGTATGCATATTGTGTAGGTTTATTAGATGCTTTAAGCGAAATTTCAGATCATATCTAAACATCTAATCGTAGGATCTACAAGCACTATTAATAGTTCGTAGGAAATACCTGTTGATGCGTGAACTGGATCTGATCGGGAAGGAACAAAAGAGATGAGAGCCCCACGTGTTGCTCCTCTAGTTGGTCCACACGAGCCCGATCAAGATCGCCTTTTGTTTCGGCTGCTAGGACGAAGATCGCAAAAGCATGCAATCGAACTGCTTCGGATGAAGATGGTAGTCAACCCTCTAAAACAAACCAAAACCAACTATTGGTTTTTTATTTTTCTTTTTGCTCTCTTTTTGCTCTCTCTATTCCACACTCATAAAGTGAGGAGAGATCTTTCTTACTTATTTGGAGGAGGGATCTTAAAGTTAGGAGAGATCTTTCTTACTTATTAGGAGGAGGGATCTTTCTTACTAATTAGGAGGAGGGAGTTACAAAATGTGTAACTCCCCTAATTAATCTCCCTAGTTAATATCCACTAATTAATTATTTCACAAATAAATAATATGAGTATATCAATAATATACAATATATATATATATATATATTAATATTAAACCATCATTCCCGTTGATCTAGTCCGTCAACTCAAAGTGTGTGACCGCATAGGACCCGTTTATAATAATTATGGGTTTAACTCGGTTAAGCCCATTAATCGTAGTTGGCTTCTAGCAAAGAACTACAACTCCTAAAATAATCGGATTGAATTATCTCCGTTAATTGTCCTATTCTAAGTTTAGTCATTGCACATTAACTCAAAGGACACAATTCCTTCAATCTCCCACTTGTCCTTAAACAAGTGTGCAATATAAGATACATTTGTCTCTTAATGTCTTATTTGACGATATG
The DNA here is from genome assembly GCA_033239045.1 of Fagopyrum esculentum. NCBI lineage: Eukaryota > Viridiplantae > Streptophyta > Magnoliopsida > Caryophyllales > Polygonaceae > Fagopyrum > Fagopyrum esculentum. The sequence continues at coordinate 104,351,710 of BSUD01000008.1, read as the reverse complement.
GTGGCATTCATATCTAATGTCAAATGTGTTTCTTGAACTCCGAGTTTGAACTTTCAATTAAACGGATGATTACAAATAATCCATCCGAGCATGGCCATGCATTTTCAGTTCTCGCTCTTCACGTGGGCGAGGCACCAATCCTGTTCAATGTATCACAGTATACACGAACCAGGAGGACTTTTCCAATCTTGTATGACTATGGCTCCCACTCAACTTTTGACAATCCTAACTACTGTCTTTATAACTCCCTTTTACGGAAAGCGTTTAACAGTGTCAAAGAAATACCAATCATCAAGTGAGATCACAACATACTCATGTCTGAGGAATCTACTAATCATGGCTTAACTTAAAACTCTACAATCTCTTTTGGAGAGTCTTAAGGTGGGTCAGTCTTACATGTATCATCCATACATATATATGTAAATGACTAGACATCTCCATGTCCCTATAGCCCATGAAACTTGGCGCTATCAGTCAACTTACAATATATGATAGAAATACGGGCGATCTAGATCGAGGAGAAACTTCAACTACTTCTTCTTGATCGTTCAAGATGGATCAAACTATGAGAATTTAGGTGGCGGAAGCGTTTGGTTGATCCTTCAAAAGGATCCTCGAATGTGGAGGCTTGGATCAAAGACTAGATCCAAGCAAGAACTTTAAGAGGATGGAGGAGGAAGTGATGCCTAAACTAAGTAAGAGGGTTTTCCTTCTCAATACTTAGTATTCAACTTAGACATATCTTTTACAAATGAGCCAAGCCATCCTTATATAGTGGATGGAGGCCATACAAAGAGTCTTAACATAAATGACGGAATTAAAAGTCGGAATTAAGTTCCGATTATGAAAAGCCTAAAATATGAAAGGTCGGAATTTAATTCACGGACTTAAGTTCTGGAATTAAAGTTCCGAATACAAAAAGACTTATTATTAAATAGCCGAATAATAATAACAGTCTTCCAAAATGTGCGGGTCCTTCTAGCCGGAACACGGATGACATCGCCATCCGGGGGCGTATCATTCTCCTCCTCTTAAATGTGAAACGTCCTCGTTTCACCGTAAAAAAAAGAAAGGAGTCACTTGAAATACGGGCGGCCGTCATGAGGGAAACCCGATGGTGATCTCATCTTTGTCATCTTCAAAATATTCACCACATAACGGGTTGACAAGATGAATTGGAATAATCGGGGACACCTCTTGAATGATGACTTTTCCCACATCTTGGAGTTCATCACACAATGGTTGGACAACCAACTCACTCCGTGGCTGTGACACCACTTCAGGTTCTTCTTGTTGGGCGGCCGTCATGAGGGAAACCATTTGTGCCTTCACTTCTAACTCACGCTTTAGAGCGTTATTTGTTGCCTTGAGCACGACCAACTCTTCTTTGGTATTAGCATGACGTCTTGGGGTAATATAAGTATCCTCAAAATATGCTTGTCGGTGGGGATACCGTTGGTGCCCGTCAATGGTATAAGTCGGTCTCGGTGGGTCCGGAGGATTTGGAGGAGGCAACCACTCCTCATCCTCAAAGTATTATCTCCGTTGGTACCTCCGGGTGGTTTGCTTGGCCTTCGGTGGGTATGAAGGAGGTAACCATTCATCTTCCTCATCATAACAATCATAATCATCGTAGAACATGATGAACGATGAATAAACAGTTGAAGATCTTCGAAGAACAGTTGAAGATCTTCGAAGAACACCGAAGAATAGTTGAAGATCTTCGAAGAACACCGAAGAACAGTTGAAGATCTTCGAAGAACACTGAATAACTTTGAAGAACACCAAAGAGAGAGAACAAAATTTGAAGAATAATCAAGAACACAAGTAAAGAACTTGACCTCGATCCCGAGCTTTGATACCAATGATAGAAATACGGGCGATCTAGATCGAGGAGAAACTTCAACTACTTCTTCTTGATCGTTCAAGATGGATCGAACTATGAGAATTTAGGTGGCGGAAGCGTTTGGTTGATCCTTCAAAAGGATCCTCGAATGTGGAGGCTTGGATCAAAGGCTAGATCCAAGCAAGAACTTTAAGAGGATGGAGGAGGAAGTGATGCCTAAACTAAGTAAGAGGGTTTTCCTTCTCAATACTTAGTATTCAACTTAGACATATCTTTTACAAATGAGCCAAGCCATCCTTATATAGTGGATGGAGGCCATACAAAGAGTCTTAACATAAATGACGGAATTAAAATTCGGAATTAAGTTCCGAATATGAAAATCCTAAAATATGAAAGGTCGGAATTTAATTCACGGAATTAAGTTCCGGAATTAAAGTTCCGAATACAAAAAGACTTATTATTAAATAGCCGAATAATAATAACCGTCTTCCAAAATGTGCGGGTCCTTCTAGCCGGAACACGGATGGCATCGCCATCCGGCGTATCAATATAGTTACTTATAAAATCATCCATGCCCATTTGATGATTTCGAACTATAGACTTTCAATAATTCAAAACTTCATTTCACTTAGGGTTCGTTTGGGAAGTAGAAGCTGAATGAAGCTAAAGCTAAAGCTGAAGCTGGATGAAGCTGAAATTGAAACTGAAGCTGAAATAAGTAGCTGAATTAAGTAGCTGAATCAAGTAGCTGATTGTTTGTGATAAGCTAGTATAGCGTTTGGGAAGTACGAGCTGATCGAAGCTGATTAAAACGTAAAATTACTGAAAAGGGCTTAGTTGTTATTTTTTATTGTAATAGAAATAATTATACGTAGAAGATGTTATATTGGAATTAAATCATAAAATAATTATATTATGGCCAAATATTTTTGTCAATAGATAATTATTTTGTTTATTTAACAAAATTCGAACTTGTATTTTGACTTGGAACACTAAAATAATTAAGGGCAATTTTGATAACTAGGCCTTTTTGAAAAACTATAGTAGTAACTAGGCTTTTTAATGTTTTAATTAAGTAAATATACCCCAACCTTTTGTATTTCTTCTCAAACTCTACACACTCTTCTCTCAAGGGGTACATTTACTAAACACAAAATTAGAAAAAGCCTAGTAAACCAAATTGTTTCAATATAAAATTAATAGGTTAATGGTTATAAATAGATATTAAATGAAATAAATCATAAAAATATTAATTTAAATCTTGACCAAAATATTATTGTTTTATATGTATATTTTCTGTTGTAGCAGCTCAATAAATTAATTGGTTATGGCCATTTATATTTCAATATATTTTCTGTCAATAGATAATTATTTTGTTTATATTCTAATTTTATTTTTTTGTAAATATTAAACTAGATTGTAGTTACACATTATTATAACATAATTTTGAAACATTATAATAATGTGTATTGTGATTAATTTAAATATATATTTATTATTTCAAATTTGTAAGTTGATTTTATTAAACCAAAGCTTTAGAATCCAAAAATGCAGCATTGATCCTATTGACAGATTTCATTCATAGAGATTCAATGCCAGATTCACATTGTTCATCAATATATAATTCGATATGCTGTAAATTTGAACTGAAATATTACATGATCTAGTGAACAAGATAAAGAACTTAAACAAAATATCAAACATTATGCAGATTAGCCTCGCTTCATTCATTGTCTAATCCTCTAAAGATGAACAAATATTTTTTTTTTTTGGTGGGAAGGAGATTCGGTGGTCTCCGGCGCATCTAGTCGCGCTTTTATTTCATAGAAAATAGAGCTAAGTAGTCATCACTCGGGGGATAGCTCGACCCCTTACATCGTCAAGTAAAAGATCCACTATACCCTCAGGCGGGTCACTCAATACATTCAATCCAATAGGAAAGTTCCAAGCTAAGTTTGCAATAAAATCCGAGACTCTATTCGCCTCTCGAAAGGCATGACGAAACTGAATATTCCAGTCTCTTTTCAAGAAGTCTTGGCACATGCGTACCAGACTAGCAAGGGGGTGTTGGGGAGCTATGTGTTGCTTGAGCAGTTGGACACTCAACTGGGAATCAGTTTCAATGATTACCGATCGAAAGCCCAATTCCCAAGCAATTTTAAAACCGTGGACCATGCCCCATAGTTCCGCCATGGGTATGGAGCACATTCCAAGGTTAACACCAAACCCACTCAACCAATCACCCTTACTATTTCTTACCACTCCTGCAGCCGAAGCATGCCCGCTCTTCTTCCTTGAACCGTCCGTATTAACTTTGATGAATCCACTCGGAGGGGGCTCCCATTTGACTTGTACGATGCTTCTTATTCCTGCGCTGTTTGTAATAGCTCGTCTCTTCCAAACATCCATATATTCTTTCGTCCTCAAGTGGATAAAGCTGCTCATGTCTTCTATGTGGTTCTTGTTATTAAAAGTCTTGTCATTTCTCCATTTCCAGATCCACCATAACCCTACTGCAAAACATTCACTCCACAAATAAAAATTTTTGAAGTTAGTGTTAGAGAATAAGTTACCTCTTAGCCAAGAAGAGAACTGGCTTTCAAAAAAACTGCTGGTGTAATCGACCGCCTGCATGCTTTGCCAACATCTCCTGATTTTGACGCAGTCTCTGAACAAGTGAATGAGGGTTTCTGGGCTTTGATTGCATACGGTGCAGACATCATCAGCGCACAGGTGGCGTCTCTTCCTTTCACAATTGCTAATAACTCCTCCTTTTATAAGTTTCCACAGAAAAACCTTGATTCTCTCAGTCACACGTAGCTTCCAAATCTTGTTGTAGATGGTGGAGTCGATCGTCTGCAATTCTTCAGCTCCAGATAGAGCTCGGTAGGCCGTTGATACCGAGAAGTTCCCATCCTGTGAGAATCTCCAACTCAGCACATCAGGGGAGGGAGTTACTCGCCTGTTGCTAGGGCCGGCTGATAACACTTCGTGGTTGATTATAGCAGTGGAGGCGAGCCGCAGTAGCACTGTTGTGGGTAATGCACCAGCAAGCTTCTGCCAATCCCAGCCTGTAGCTTCGGACCAATAATCCCGTGCCTTCCTCGAGCGCTCTTCCGGTTCAATTGATTGTGAGGTGATCGTTATTAGGGGCGTATCCTCAATCCATGGATCCAACCAAAATTTTATGGTGCAACCATCTCCAATATTCCATCTTGCTCCGATAGGGATAACCTGCTGCAACCCTACATTAATTCCAGTCCAAATTGGAGAAGCAGCTCTCTGTGCAGAGGCGTTTTCCCGCTGGTATTTGCTTCTCAGCACACGAACCCACAAACTGTTCGGGTCATGAAGATATCTCCAACTTAACTTTCCAAGCAACGATAAGTTAGTAAGTTTCATGCTCCGAATACCCAGTCCACCCTTATCTTTCGGAAGACAAAGTTCGCTCCAACTTACTGTATGCATCTTCCTACTCCCATCAGAGTGTCCCCAAATAAAATTTCTACAAATCTTATCAATGTTCTCACATACCGTGGAAGGAAGCTTTAAAGTGGCCATAGAATAAATGGGTATTGATGTCAGAACAGCCTTCGTCAACGTTACTCGACCCGCAAAGCTGAGGGTTTTGCTTCTCCACCCGTTGAGCTTAAGATTGATTTTATCCAAAAGGGGCGAGAACATAGCATTGCTGACACGGTTTTGCAGCATAGGAATTCCTAGGTAATTTCCGAGATTTCTAGTGACCATCACTCCACTCTCAACCTCCAAGCTATTGCAAAGATCTCTAGAGACATTAGGTGAGACGAATATTCTTGACTTATGGATACTCACCTTCTGACCCGACGCTTTGCAAAAAATATCAATGCAATTCATAATGACTCTTATTTGTGCAACTGACGCCTCCGCAAAGAGTGTGATGTCATCTGCAAAGAAAATGTGAGACAAAGGGGGTCCTCCTCTGGAGAGAGAGATGGGCTTCCAAGCTCCTCTCTCCACCGTCTCTAAGATGAGATGGCTCAATCTCTCGATGCATAGGACGAACAAGTAGGGGGAAATCGGATCTCCTTGCCGGATACCTCGCTCCGGTAAGAATTGCTCAGTGACTTCACCATTCCATATCACTTGCATTCTAGCGGTATTTACACATTCTTTGATCATCTTAACCCAAGTCTGTGGGAAACTGGCCTCAATGATAGTGTCCTCAACAAAGTCCCATCTAAGCTTATCGTAAGCCTTCTCAAGATCTAACTTCAGTAGCATCCATTTCTTACCGGTCTTTTTTCTCCTCATCGAGTGTACCACTTCCTGCATGAGGACTATATTATCCTGGATTAGTCGACCCGGAATAAAACTACCTTGTGTTGGTCCCACCAGCTTCTCTATGACACTCTGCAGCCGTTGTACCAAAACCTTCGTGATGATCTTATAGCTAACATTGCAGAGGGCAATAGGTCTGAATTGACTAATAAAGTCCGGTTTCCCAACCTTTGCTATAAGGGAGATGAGTGTATCATTATTCTCCGGATACAACTTTTGGGTAGTGAAGAAGCGAGATACCTCTCTGTAAAGCGATTGCTCGACAATGCTCCAGCACCTCTGGTAGAACACTGGTTGAAAGCCATCTATCCCTGGAGCTTTAAAAGCCCCCATACTCTTAGTAGCCGCCCAAACCTCAGCCATGTCAATCGGCTTTTGCAAATGCATCCAATCCCCAGGATCAACAAGCGGGAAGTCCAGAGTCTCAATGTGGCAGCTGTGTGACCGAGTAGATTCGTCTAAGCTGTAAAGCTTGCGGAAGTACTCTACTGTGTGCTTTTCAAGAATGGATTGATCCTCAATCCAGTTACCCTCCTCCAGTTGTAGACCCGTGATTTTGTTGCGACTGCGTCTAATGATGGTCGAGGTATGGAAAAACTTGGTGTTTCTGTCTCCTTGTTCAAGCCACTGCTCTCTCGACTTTTGGAACCAGATAATTTCTTCCTGTTCAAGAGCAAGCTCAATCTCCTTTTTCAGTCTTACCTCTTCCTTTCTTAGACATTCTGAGGAGCCATGGGAGATTCTGGTTTGGATCTTCACAAGTTCCTCAATAGTTTCCTGTTTTCTGCGAAACACATTACCAAACACATATCTATTCCAAACAATAAGAGATCTCTTAAGGGTTGGAAGAGCCAACCTCACGTCCGGGTTATGAGCCCAACACGTTTCTACCATGGGTTTGAAATCGTTGTGGGTTATCCACGCTGCTTCAAATCTGAATGGTCTCCTATCTTTCCTGCAATTCATATCATGATCTAAAGCAAGAAGTAAAGGTGAATGATCAGAAGAGAACCTGGCAAGATGTCTGACGTGGGCGTTTGGCCATTGTAACCGACCCTCCTGATTCATGAAAATCCTATCAAGTCTCTTGAGTATATTTCTCCTAGTCGTCTTGCCATCATCCCAAGTGAAGTCCGCCCCCGTATAGCCCAGATCGATTAGCCCATGAGTCATCACATGTTCATTAAAAATCTCCGAATCCTCATGAAGTTTTCCGGATCCTCCTTGTCGCTCATGAAGAAAACGGATGCAGTTATAATCACCACCTATAATCAGCGGGACTCTAATACTTGATAGCTCATTATCAATATCACTCCAGAAAAGCTTCCTTCTTACATAATCCGGGTAAGCGTAAATAGCAATTAAGCTATAAACATTAGCTCCTTCTGAGATTCTAGCATGAATGAAACACGGGTTACTGTTGACAATAGTGACGTTAAGCTTCTCTTTGTTCCACAACAGCCACACTCCTCTTGCAAAGCCTTCCGCTTCAACACGATAGCAACCCGTAAAGTTCAACCTATCACAGATGGCCTGTGCCCTTGCTCCAGACACTCTTGGTTCAAAAATCGCGAGAATATCGATTTTATGAGTCTTACACAAGTATTTGATAGCACGTCGGAACCCGCTCTTGCCGGCTCCGAAAACATTCCACATTAGACAATTCATTTAAAACTATAATAAGGATCAAACTCAGGTACTCCAGTTTACATACCCGACTGGTTTTCTACTCGACTTGGTGTAGAAACCAAAGCTTCCCCCATCTCTTCGTCTCCCTTCCTCTCTACATAATCCTCCTGCACTTTAACAAATTGGCTGTCTGGGCACATGGTCTCCTGAGTCGCGACTCTAGTGATAGTTGACTTAACGTTGGGAGTAGGAGCAACTTGGGCGGTTGGAGACTCTTGTGAGCCGGATGTTGCGGAGGTGGACGTAGTAATGCTCATTTCCCCCGGATCTGTGCTACTGCCCCCCTTCAAGAGAGGTTCACGTCCAAATTGATAAGATATGGTATCTTCTTGCCTTTGTCTTTTTTGAGGGCCTGGTTTAGGGACGAGCTCTTCCGCCTTCTTTGCCCTCCATGCTGCTCTCCTTGCTTCATTCTTCATTCTGTTAACTGTTTTCTTCTTGCCTTCTTCTCCTTTCTTTACTTCGTTATTTCCTGACACCGCTGCAAACACTGGTTGACACGTTTGGTTAGTTTTAACCCTATCTTTACCTTCCTTTGGGCCCACAATGGCACTCCTCTCCTGTGACATTATCTGCGTGGCTTGATTCACTGGGCAAACCACCTTTACTTGTTTACTCGTGGACGCCCCTTCACTTTGGACCCTTTTTTCCATGGAAATTGGGCCCATCTCTCTTGGCCCACTAGCAATTACAACTGTCTTTCCTTTTGCTCCAGCTTCTGATACCCTTCCTTTGACAGCAGTGATCTTGCCCTTGTTGTTATATTGCGTATCTTTATTAATGGGATTAATTTGACCTGCTGATCTCTCCGCATATTTCTTTCCTTTATCAAACTTCCCTTTTCTTGCCACAAGCATCCACGGTCCGTAGCCGGAGTCCTCCGCCGGGATGGCCGGATTTCTAATGGGCTGTGTTTCCGAGTCTTTATCTATTGCACTGTTAGAGTTCTCCCTAGCTGTCTCCGTTACATCAGGTTTTGATTTCGTAACCTGTTTCGCAGTCTCATCAAACTCGCAATGGGATGCATAATGACCATAACGACCACATTTGAAGCAGATTATATCCAGTCCCTCGTACTCTATGGGGCACCTTGTTCCATTAATAGTGATCGATTTCTTCAATGGTCTGTTCAAATCTATCTCCACGCAGACTCGGATAAATCTTCCTCTATTGAAATGAAGTGTTTTCGGATCAATAGAAATGGGTAAACCCACACCTTCCGCCATACTCCATATAATAGCTTCATGGTACCATTGAACTGGAACTCCCATTATCCTGACCCAAGTAGGAGCAGAAGATATAGGGTTTGCCGTGACAAAATCCGGAGTCCATCTCTTCATGATGAGACATCGCCCAAATACTACCCAAGGGCCTCCTGTTAAGATCATCATCAGCTCATTCTCATTAGTAAATCTTGCTAGAAAATAGTTATTGTCTAAGTCAATAAGCTGGATATTTCCACCACATTTCCATATATCTCGAATTTTTCTCTCCATGACTGGAAAAGCTACCGGAAAGCCCAGCACTTTGAAGACGATTGAGTTGGTCCAGCGTGCTTCAAGGTCTCTCGAAGTCTCTTTCTCAATCTCAATGACAGGGTCTCCATCAACACCAAAAGGGAATGAAACAGTAACTTTTCCATGGATAGTCTCTTTATTGATTATATCTCTGCGTTGATCACTACTTCTCATGCCTCCTGTAATTTCACTCCAGGACCTCGTGATCTGTTTGATGGGGTTGCTCACTATTACTTCAGGGACATTAGGTGTACTAATGGGAATCTGGGTATTTGTCGTAGTCGACACTTCCAAGTCCACTGATACAGGCTCTTGCACTGCTGTCTCAATCGTATCAATTTCTGCATCCTTAGTGTGAGCATCCCCTTCCTTACCTTGAAGAACAACCATGCTCGTATTGATCTGACTCACTTCCGGCGTAGACGCTTGTTCTTTCATCTCCACATCCCCTTGATCTGCTTTAGAAACATTAGTATCCAGCACCACTCCGGCTGTCGGAGAAGTTTCCTCCTCCATGAAAACCGACACAAGATAACGCTTGAAACCGTAGCCTAGGCTTTTTGCTCCTAGGTCAAAAGAGAGCGTTTTTCGAAAAAACAATCAAACCGATGATTCAAAGACCGTATCTTTTGGTAATACCTGAACAAATATTCATACCTCAAAAAGAATACATAAGTAGAAACTTATTAATAAATAACTGGTAGTAGCTTATAAAAAAGCTGAATTTGCCTAATGACCCTCACCCATGAGTGATAACAGCCTTGCACACCATGTTCTTAGGAACTGGGCTAGTAAGATCACGAGCCTGCAATGCAGCCCTGCGGAGCACATCAATGGTCATCAAGTTCGCCTTCCAAAACGAGTCGCAGTTGTAAGGCAGATTGTGCTTCTTGCACAAATCCTTCACAAGAGGAGAGATCTTCCTAAGTTGGCATCTAGGCATCCTTGGGAAAAAAAGATGATGCTCAATCTGAAACTGTAATCCGCCATGGAACAAATCCATCCAAGAAGCGCAAGAAACGTCGAGGCTGCCATGGGTTTGCTTCTCAAACCAGTCATGGCTACTAGGATTGCCCACATAGACATCAGTGGAGAAATGGTTCAAGCAGAATTGAACATGCTGAATATCAGTCACAGAAAAGTTTAAAAGAATAAACGCAATCCTTTCACCCCAGTTAGGCAATCTGGAAATCAAGAGAGGGTACCAAATCCAGAAGGTTTCCTGCAATCGCTTGTCAACTGTGTAAAAAGATGAACAACAAAGGCAAATGTACAAGGCAATTGTGTATAACAAGCTGTTAAATCACCTTAAGCAAAAAAAGATGAACCTTGAACAGCAAAGACAACAATTTCAGTAACAAAATCGATTTAAAGAGCGAAGGCAAATGTAGAAGGGAAAGTAGGCAAAAAAATATGAACCCTAAAATTGAATTGAATGTTGGATACTACAGTATCGAAGAAGAAATTGAAATTTGGTGAGTATAAACAGACCCGAAAATTGAATCGAAGCCCTAAAAGTCAAGGACAGAGAATCGAAGAGGAAAAATAAGAATACAAAAGAATCCAAGAAGAATCGAAAATGAAAATACAAAGGAAGAACAAAGAATCGAAGAGGAGAAGAAAACAGAAGATAGATCGAACAAGAGAAGAGAATAGAAGATAGATCGATACCTTCGATGTCTCCAAAGCAAGAGAAGAGAACAAAAGATAGATGCTCGCAACAAAGGGCATTAGCAACCTTTGATTTTCTGGGGGAAGGGTATTTTGAGAAATATAAAACTCAAATCTTCCATCAGCTCCCATAAGCTTGCCATGGGGAGCTGATGTAAATGCCCATTTCTTCAGCTTGCTTCAGCTTTTATAAGTTCCTTTATCTTCCATCAGCTAGCCTTCCCAAACGGACATGAAATATGTATAGTGAAAGCTGAAGCAAGCTTAAGCTTTCATAAGCTTGCATAAGCTGCGTCCCAAACGGGGCCTTAATGGGGTTTCATTCACCAAAACACTTAAAGTGATCCCATTTGTTTTAATGAATTATTTGGGCATATTATTCAATATCGATCAAAACAATATATAAATAAGGATGAAATATCATATATCATAAAATCATCAAGTCAAACATAAAACTAGTGTCCAACACTCATAAATACACAATGTAATATAAAAGAAAACTCAAAGCCATTCTCCAATGTGCTTGAGACCCTTAGCCCTAGTGTGACTCTCATGCTTGGGCCTAGGCATAGGCTTGGTCAATGGATCTGCAACGTTGTCATGAGTATGCACCTTATACATCTTAATGTCACCCTCAGTGATGATGCGTCGAATAAGGTGATACTTCTTCATAACGTGTCTGGATTTGGAGCTCGAACTCGGTTCCTTTGCCTGGGCTATGGCACCATTGTTGTCACAATAGATGTCGATAGGCACTGAAATACTAGGAACAATACCGAGATCACCTAGGAACTTCCTCATCCAAACAACCTCCTTTGCTGTTTCACTAGCAGCAATGTACTCAACCTCTGTTGTAGAATCTGCTACTGTATCTTGCTTGGAGCGCTCTTCCAGCTCACAGCTCCTCCATTAAGGATGAAGACATAACCCGACTGAGATTCAAAGCCATCTCGGTCAGTCTGAAATCTTGCATCAATATAGCCTTGTACGATCAATTTTTCATCTCCCCCATATACTAAGAAATTATCCTTGGTCCTTCTCAAGTACTTTAGGATATTCTTAGCTGCACTCTAGTGTGCTTCTCCAGGACTTGATTGGTATCTGCTACACATGCTCAAAGTATACGCAACATCAAGGCGTGTACATACCATGACATACATGATAGATCCTCTAGTAGAAGCATATGGGATCTGGTTCATCTTCTCAAGCTCAACAAGTGTTTTAGGACACTACATCTTGCTGAGATATACACCATGTTGCATGGGTAAAAACCCCCTTCTTGGAATCCTGCATCTTGAATCTATTAAGAATCTTATCAATATAAGTTCCTTTACTCAATCCAAGAAGCCTCGTAGATCTATCTTTGTAGATCTTAATTCTAAGTATGTACTCGGCCTTTCTTAAGTCTTCCATTGAGAAACATTTCTTCAGCCATTCCTTTACGGACTTTAGCATCGGAATGTCATTCTCAATAAGTAGTATGTCATCCACGTACAAGACTAAGAAGGTTACATTACTCCCACTAAACTTTTTGTAAACACAAGGATCCTCTTCACATCTAATGAAATCAAACTCTTTGATCTTTTCATCAAATCGAAAGTTCCAACTCCTGGATGCTTGCTTAAGTCCATAAATGGACTTCTTAAGCTTGCATACCTTCCCAACATCATTTGGATCTTCAAAACCTTCAGGTTGTGTCATGTACACATCCTCTTCCAAAAGACCATTTAGAAAAGCGGTTTTGACATTCATTTGTCATATCTCATAGTCATAATATGCGACAATAGCTAGGATTATCCTAATGGATCTAACCATGACAACCGGTGAAAACGTCTCATCATAATCTATACCATGAATTTGTCTAAAACCTTTGGCAACTAGCCTTGCCTTGTAAACAGACATATTTCCATCCTTGTCAATTTTGAGTTTGAAAATCCATTTGCTTCCTATGGGTTTTGCCCCATTTGGCAAATCTATCAAGTCCCATACTTGATTTTCAAACATTGAATCCATTTCGGACCTCATGGCCTCAAGCCATTTCTTGAAGTCTGGACCCGTCACTGCTTGCTTATATGTAGAAGGCTTATTATGTTCTAACATAAGAACATCAAGGCTTACATTCAATATGAAATCATCATAACGTCTTGGTTGTACCCTTGGCCTTTCTGATCTACGAGTGGGCTCAACTTGTTCAACAACTGAATCCGGAACATGATCCACAACTATTTGTAGATCCTCTTGTTTCGGCTCTTGAATGATCTGAGGCCCTGGGCCTTCAAAAGTAATCATCTCATCAACAACATCATCCACGTCATCTTGTTGTTGAGTTTGTTGCTCTTCATCGTCTTGAACTATTTCAAGATGAATATTTCTCCCACTTGACTTGTTGGAAAGGAACTCTCTTTTCAAAAAGACACTATCCCTTGCAACAAACACTTTTTGCTGAGTTGGATTCTAGAAGTAATATCCAAAACTTTCTTTTGGATACCCTATAAAAAAGCATTTATCTGATTTTGGGGTAAGCTTCTTTGTTTGTAAACGCTTTACATAAGCTTCACATCCCCATATTTTAAGAAAAGACAATTTTGGAACCTTTCCATTCCATATCTCATATGGAGTTTTGTCTACAGTTCTTGACGGAGTCCTGTTTAATGTAAGTACAACGGTAGTGAGGGCATATCCCCATAAGGATACCAGAAGATCAACAAAACTCATCATTGATCGGACCATGTCTAACAAGGTCCTGTTTCTCCTTTCAGACACACCATTAAGTTGTGGTGTTCCTGGGGTAGACAACTGTGTTACTATCCCACAGTTTTTCAAATGATGATCAAACTCGTGGCTCAAGTACTCACCACCACGATCAGATCGAAGTGCTTTTATTTTCTTGTCACTTTGAGTCTCTACTTCATTCTGGAATTCCTTGAACTTTTCAAAGGATTTCGATTTATGTGACATTAAGTAAATATATCCATATCTACTCATGTCATCAGTAAACATAATGAAGTATCTGTAGCCACCCCTAGCTTATGTGGTCATTGGCCCACATACATCAGTATGTATTATGCCCAACAATTCAGTAGCCCTTTCATTGGTTCCTTTGAAAGGTGACCTTGTCATTTTGCCCATTAGACATGATTCACATGTATTAATGGATTCATAATCCATATCTTTTAGAAGTCCATCTTTATGGAGCTTCTTCATGCGATTCACACTAATATGGCCCAATCGACAATGCCATAGGTAGGTCTCACTCAAACTATTTGGTTTTTGCCTTTTGTTATTTATATTATATACATCCAATTTGAGATCCAACACAAAGAGTCCGTTACTCATTGGTGCACTAGCATAGAAAATGTTGTTTCTAAAAACAGACATAAATCCATCTTTAATGCTAAAATCAAATCCCTCAGAATGTAATAATGCAACCGAAATAAGGTTCTTGGTAATGCATGGACAAAATAACAATTATTCAGTTCTAATACTAAACCAGAAGGTAAAGACAGACTAAAATCTCCCACGGTAAGTGCAGCAACACTTGCTCCATTTCCAACGCGCAGGTCTATTTCCCCTTTCTTCACTTGCCTTTTATTTCTTAGTTCCTGCACATAAGAAATAATGTGAGCACCATAAGCGGTATCTAATACCCAAATGGGATCATATTCTAATGTGAGAACATTTGTTGTCATTATTTCAATAACATAAATACCTGAAGTTCCGGAACTCACAGTTCCATTCTTCTTGTCTTTCAGGTACTTGGGACAATTCCTCTTCCAGTGTCCCTTGGCCTTGTAGTAAAAACAATCATGATCAACATCCACTTTTGGCTTCTCACCACCATTGGGTTTGGCAACTTGCTTGCCTTTCCCTTGATAATTGCTCTTACTCTTAGCCACCTTCTTAAAACCCTTCCCTTTGTTGACATTCAGAACTTCCTTCCTTTTGTCATCAATAATATTGCCATCAACATTTTTAAGCATGTCATGGAGCTCATTCATATCATGCTTTAGACCATTCATATGGTATTGCATTCTGAATGGTGCAAAACCATCATGCAAGGATCTAAGGACAATATCAATGGCCAACTCTTGGTCATATGGGTCCCTAGATTTTCCATCCTCTTAAAAATCCCAATCAGGCTAATCACATGAGGACTCACTGGTTTTCCCCTCTCAAGCTTGCTATCAAGTATAGCTTTGTGAGTCTCATATCACTCTATCCTTGCCTGATCTTGAAACAACATTTTCAGTTCAGTTATGATAGTATAAGCATCAGAATGCTCAAACCTCTTTTGCAAATAAGACTCCATTGCAGCAAGCATGAGGCAAGTTACAGGTAATACCTCAGACCTCACCCGAGTTTTTGTTGCCTTCTCCTCATCTGATGAAGTGTCGGTCACAGAAGGGATAGGGGTAGCTAGGACGTCCTCACGTCCCTCGAACCTGAGAATGATTCTCAGATTTCTTTCCCAATCAAGGAAGTTCATTTCATTGAGCTTGTTTTTCTCAACAATTGATCGTAGAGAGAATTTCAAATTATCGTTCGACATTATCTACAGAATATAAATGACATACAAATCAGTATAAGTTTGAAATCGCAAATACTTATATTTAAACAATTTAAAATAAGCAAAAGCACATTTTATTTAGTTGGTGTCGTCCCTTTGAATAAAATATTCCAAGATCCCATCCCAGACAAGACTCAACGTACTTTTGCACTGCCTTAAGTCCTAATTGTTCAGGGTAAGTAACAATCACTAATTATAACTCTTTATAATTCTTAGTTGATGATCCACATCCAATGCAGAAATCATCCCATGCCTCAAGATCCAAAACTTTGCCTTTTGGTTTCTCGTTAGGTACTACCATATCAAAGTTTATGAACCCCCGTATAGATTCACCCTCACTCAGTCCAAGATTATGGAAAAACACCCTCACTTTTGTGAAGCCCATCCAACCAAAAATCCAGAACTTAATGGGTTATGATATGGAAAGACATTGCCCCAATTTACCTTTGGAACTTAAGTCTTTTTATTTGTATTTTATTTATAAGTGAAAAATGTCATAAATAAAAACAATATAAAAACTTATAATAAAGCATTCAAAACGCAATAATTGTGATCCTAGTATGACCCCTACGATGAAAAAAATTAAGATCTAATCTTCATAATCACTTCATCTTGTATCCTTCATGAATCTCCATCCTTGACCTTCTTATGTCTTGTACTTCTTCTTGTATTACAGTTTTGAATTACTCTAATTGCATAAATTAAATTACAACAAAACAAACGATGCGAGATCGTGTACAAGAAAAACATAACGAAACACAGATCGTATTTATGGGTCATACTAGTCACCTTATACAAGCAATATATCATAATATAAAACAAACATAACAATATATCTCAATTTAAAATTAAATCCTTATATGGTATTAATCAATATTAACCATTAAAATGTAATAATTGGATTAAATTGTATGAAAAAGATATAATATCAAATATTTAATTTTAAGTGAAATTTCCTAACTTTTAGGAAACAATTAAAATAAACAATATCATAATATTATCCATCTTAATTTTATAGGCAAAATCTCAAATCACCGACAAATATATTATATCAAACATTTTGTGACCTAGCCAAAAATTTTATGGCAAATATATTGCGGCAGATATTTTATATCAAATATATTTTGAGATCTAGCCAAATATACATACGGAAATCATCCACCGGTTCGGTCAATTTTGTGGCCTTTCCATCACCTAATCGGATCGAATCTGACTCGGTTCGGTGGTATCCAATTTCCAAATCAATTCATACAATTTCATGTCTCAATTCATCAAAATCTCCATTTCAATTTTACATCTTTATCCATATAAAATTCACCACCAATTTAAATCAAGATCCGCATCAAATCATTGATCCTATCAATCTATGTAAGATCGCTCTGGTACCAATTGTAGGTTTATTAGATGCTTTAAGCGGAATTTCATATCATATCTAAACATCTAATCGTAGGATCTACAAGCACTATTGATAGTTCATAGGAAATACCTGTTAATGCGTGAACCGGATCTGATCGGGAAGGAACGAAACAGATGAGAGCCCCACGTGTTGCTCCTCTAGTTGGTCCACACGAGCCCGGTCAAGATCGCCTTTGGTTTCGACTGCTAGGACGAAGATCGCAAAGCATGCAATCGAATTGCTTCGGATGAAGATGGTAGTCAACCCTCTAAAACAAACCAAAACCAACTATTGGCTTTTTATTTTTCTTTTTGCTCTCTCTATTCCACACTCATAAAGTGAGGAGAGATCTTTCTTACTTATTAGGAGGAGGGATCTTTCTTACTAATTTGGAGGAGGGAGTTACAAAATATGTAACTCCCCTAATGGGTGCTGTTCAGGTAAGGCACATTATTCCGGTACGGGCGTGCGGCTGAACGTACAGCCGACACGTGTCCCGAATTTTTTTTTTTCAGAAACGAGTGAAAGTAATGGTTTAAAATTTATTAAGGAATAGTTCATAACTTATAAAAGGATGGTTCATGAATTATAATAGAATAGTTCATAGTGCAAAATTTATAAAGGAGTGAAAGTAATAGTTCAAAAGTTATTATGGGATAGTTCATGAATTATAATAGAATAGTTCATGAATTATAATAGAATAGTTCAAAGTGCAAAATTTATAAAGGAGTGAAAGTAATAGTTCAAAATTTATTATGGGATAGTTCATGAATTATAATAGAATAGTTCATGAATTATAATAGAATAGTTCAAAGTGCAAAATTTATAAAGGAAAGTGTATAACTTATAAAATGATAGTTCATGAATTACAATTGAATAGTTCATAACATATAAACGATTAATTTATAAATATTTGATATAATATATTAAAAAGTAATAGTTCATGGATTATATGGAAATAGTTCAAAGTTTATAGGAGAATAGTGCATAAATTATAACATGGTAGTTCAAACAAATTTTCATTCGTTTCTGGAAAAAAAAACAAAACATTCGTTTCAATTTTTTTTTCCCCGGGACACGTCTCGGCCGTACGTTCGGTCGCACGGCCGTACCGCATTAATTGAACCGTACCTGAACAAAAGCCCTCCCCTAATTAACCTCCCTAACTAATATCCACTAATTAATTATTTCACAAATAAATAATATGGGTATATCAATAATATATATATATATATATATATATTAATATTCAACCATCATTCTCGTTGATCTAGTCCGTCAACTCAAAGTGTGTGACCGCATAGGACCCGTTAATAATAGTTATGAGTTTAACTCGGTTAAGCCCATTAATCGTAGTTGGCTTCTAGCAAAGCACTACGACTCCTAAAATAATCGGATTGAATTATCTCCGTTAATTGTCATATTCCAAGTTTAGTCATTGCACATTAACTTAAAGGACACAATTCCTTCATATTGGGGTATACAACTTCATGGCAAAATCTTCAACATTAGCATCTTCCAATATAATATCAACTACTTGTGCATCGAGTGAAAAACCTAAATTATAGTTAAAAAATCATGAAATATCAAAAGTAAAGAAGAAGAAGAAGAAGAAGAAGAAGAAGAGGCTATTAATATAAATGAGTATGTTAACATGTATAATTTCTCCCGATCCAATGTTCCAATCATGTTAATGCCTTTGCAATATCTTCATGAAGCCCAGAATGATGAGGACTCAAAACTCATCCACTCATACTAAAAAGCACTTTTAGAATCCACGGTAGCCGGTAGATACAAGAATTGCAAAATATCATTTGCAATCTTTCGCAATGTTGGACACTTTTTTTCCAAAAAATAAGAACGTCAAATCTTTACTATCAAGTAATACGACTTCTTGAAGATTATCCAACTCATGGCTTACACTAGTCTTCTTATACAATTTTTTCTTAGATTGGTTAAAATCATCATCATTAGAAATTTAATGTCTTTTCCCAAGCAATCTAAAAGTTGAACTTATATATTCTTGATCCTCAATATCATCACGCGATCTGAACATGACTGAGAAACACATACTCATACAAAAGATTCGATCAACATGAAAGTTTTCACTTTTTTAATCTCAACAAAGACCTTATTATCGTATATCTTGTTAAAATATCATTCAAAACACATTCCTTATGAGTCCAAGATTGTTGTTATTGCCAAACTTCACTTATACTCAATCAATAATTATTAAACTTCTCAAGCATATTTCTAGCTATATCATTGATCATCAAAACATCAATAGAACACCATTTCATCAAAGAAACTTTAACTGTACAATCTTTACTAAAAGAGCAAATTAGTTATTGGGTAGTCACTCCCTGAAAATATCTCATTCACCTTGTAAAGCTTAGACAATTTTGAGCGATATTTTCAATCTATTCTCACTCATCATCACTAGGAACATAAAAGTTAGACCTAGGATGATGAATATTAAACTCTTAAAATCTTCTTTATATGGCTATGTAGGTTTGAGCATGAAATAGGTGGAGTTCCATCTTGTTTTACAATCAAGCATCAACTTCTTAGAACAATTGATTTCGAAATTATAGTCATATCCTCAAACATTTGAACTCTTTTATGACTTGTACACCAAAACGATACACAAGAATGCATATTCACAATCCCCAAATCAATTACATTTAAACCTTCCTACACAATCAAATGCAATGTGTACACCACGACGTAAGTGCAAAAAACCTCCTTTCAATAACAAACTTTTTTTCCCTCACATCTACGTTGCAAGAGTTATACCATATTGTCATTTCTAGAAGAATTATCACAACCACACACAAAAATTTGTATGGATACGATACTTCTTTAGTGTCTCGTGCATAAAGTCAACAAGTATTTTATTTGTATGTGGACATGGAAAATATGCAAACCTATATATCATTTCAAGAACATGCATGAACATGAAGCAAATACAAACAAATAATATTATCAAATAAAAAGTATAACTTGTAAGATGGATTTTACCTCAAACTCTTGGTTTGCAAGTTCCATTGATGTTCATTGAAGTGAGAAGTAATAACCATACAACCTTATTTTGGTGTGACGTGGTCCACAAATCGGTGTTTATGGCAACCCTTCCAACTTGGTCCTCAAAGAGATTAATAACATTTGTCTTTTCCTTTTCAAACATCTTCATTATATCATTTTTCAAAGTATGCCGATTAATCAACTTAGAGTTTGGATTAGGACTAGTTGAATCTCTTGAAGCCAATATGATCCACAATACTTAGTGGATATTCATGCACAATTATTATATTTTCTAAATTCCTCCTTGATGCTTCTTGGCCGAAGTTGTGGTTTTCTATTCTTGTCATGTCATATGTCTTTTGGGTATAACTTATTTGTTGTTGTTTGATGTCCACCTTCACATGTTTCTTTTGAAACCTTACTTTTATATGATCTCATGGACTAGACTTTCCATTTTATCTAGGTGCGCATAACTTTTGGCGACAATGCAAGCATTCTGCCTTTTCAACACCATCATCTTTCACTTTCTTAAAGTGATTCCACATGATTGAAGACATACCTCTAGGCTTGCATGAACTTGTAACTAAGTTTTGAGGAACAAAAATGTTTGTTGGCATCGTCGAGCGTATATGAGTTCATCGGAATTAAAAGGTTTGGTTTCTTGAGTACTTGATGAAGGCACAATTGACACTGACTTAGGCGATGGACTTATCGACTGAAATGATTGATCAGAACCACTTACCTTTTCTATAAAATCAATGGGTAATTGAAAGAAGTGCACCAAACTAAATAATAAAATACAACTTGTAGGAGATCGAAGATGAATCAAGTTGGTCAAACTAAAAATTCAAAATAATCAATTATGGTTTACGAGTTGAAGATAGTCGAATAAGAGAATATGAATCAAATTAATCATAATTGTGGACAAATAATAACTATATGTAACAATGAGTTTACAAACCTACAAATTAAAAAACATTAAGATTTTACAAACATACATATATTAGAGATCGATTACCTGATGAAGAAACGAGTGAGCGACGAAGACGAAAAAGCGAACGGGCGGCAAGGGAGAGAACAATGAATTGTGAAGGCCGAAGGGAGGTTAGTGGGGGGGGG